>OX377620.1:74602766-75349111 GCA_947397865.1 Polietes domitor
TTACTCGTATTATTATAATTCTTTTTTAAGCTTGATACCAAGGAAGCTCCGTGTGGTTTTTATACCCTACACCACTTCGTGGACTTGGTTATTATAAGTTAGTTTTCCGCCAAATGTTTGTAACACCAAGAAATAATCGAGGTAGACCCACCTTTAAGTATACGGATCGGCTTAGAATCACCAGCTGAATCGATTTAACGATTTCTGTCTGTCCGTCCGTCTGCTGTCCATCTAAGCTTGTTCGCACTCAGGTCGCAATTGTTCACCGATTATCATAAAATTTGGCAGAAGATACTTTTTTGGATCAAGGACGATCGGTATTGAATTTGGAGGAAATCGGTTCAGATTTAGATATAGTCCCCATACAAATGTCGCTCCCGATTTGACTTTTTCCGCTCTAAAATCCACATATTGTACCCGATTTGCTTTAAAATTGGCACAACATTTTATAATCGAACTAGAAACACCAATGCTGAAAGTGGGTGAGATCGGTTGAGATTTAGATATAGTCCCCATACAAATGTCGCTCCCGATTTGACTTTTTCCGCTCTAAAATCCATATATTACACCCGATTTTCTTTAAAATTTGCACAACATTTTATAATCGAACTAGAAACACCTGTGCTGAAAGTGGGTGAGATCGGTTCAGATTTAGATATAGCCCCCATACAAATGTCACTCCCGATTTGACCTTTTCCGCTCTAAAATCCACATATTGTACCCGATTTTCTTTAAAATTTGCACAACATTTTTTAATCGAACTAGAAACACCTATGCTGAAAGTGGGTAAGATCGGTTCAGATTTAGATATAGTCCCCATACAAATGTCGCTCCTGATTTGACTTTTTCCGCCCTATAAAGCACATATAGTATCCGATTTTCTTTAAAATTGACACACTATTTTATAATCGAGCTAGAAAAACCTATGCTGAAAGTGGGTGAGATCGGTTCAGATTTAGATATAGCTCCAATACAAATGTCGCTCCCGAATGTTTAACGGATTTTGGCCAAACTTTGCATATTATATTTCACCAATAAACATGCATGGTGAAATCGGGTCACATCGTTGCAGGTATCAATACACCCCCATACAAATGTCCTTTCCGATTTAACATTTTTTGCCAATCACATACATTTACATGATTCAAAAATCCTCCCCGATTTCACTTTTTTACCGAATTGAATTGTAATGAGATAGAAAGTGGGGCTCCGTCCGTCTTTAGCCTTTCCTTACTTGTTTGGGAGATGCCCATATGTCCATACTTTGGTATAACCCAAATGGGGCCCCATTCTGCTCTATTACAGCTCTTGAAACTACATCTTACATCGGATCTTCATAAATTTTGCAGATCAATTTATGTTTCAACTAGGAATACCTACTGTGGATGAGAAATATATAGCGCATGTTTTGGCACATGCCTCAAGTGTTATTATAGGCCCCCTTCAAATGTCCGTCCGATTCATCCTATTATTTATATGAACTACATTAAATTGCTCCCATGAAATACCTGGGTTTAGTAATCAAAGCGAGGTATATACGCTGGGAGTGGTGTAGGGTATTATATAGTTGGCCCCGCCCGACTTTAGCCTTTCCATACTTGTTTTATATAAATTCAATGTGAAAAATAGAAAAATCAGTCAACAGGACTAGCTGTTGTCCAAAATCAAACATGTACATTCTACTTAAAATATTTTTTAATATCACCATGCAACAAATATTTATACGAAGGGCTATGTATAACATTTTCTAACGTATTTTGGCTTTCTAAACTCGGAAACAGTATTTAAAAGTGATATTTTTAATTTTACTAAAATTCCAATTTTTGCTAAAGGCACTTTTAATATTTGTACATTTACTTTGGAAATGAGAAATGAGAAAAAATGTTAAAAAAAAAATTTGTTGGTACAAAAAAACATAAAAGGAGAAAAAAAATCTAAGAAAACAAGTAAGTAAGTTTCAGTCGGCTAAACCGACTTATATACCCCCACTCTCAGAATCAAAATTCCAACTATTTGTCTGGGATTTTAATTGACATAGTATAAGAAAAATTGTGTCGGAGGTACTATAAGGGACGTGGCAAAGCATAAATATTTTCCTGGTTTAATGTGTTAATAAAAAACCTTTTCAAATATAAAATTGCAACTGATTTTGACTATTCGTATCCAGTTTTATTTTAATCATAGCTATGTGTGGGAGGTACCAGAAGGAGTGTGGCAATATCGCCCATTTTCGAGGTGGGTATAACGACTATAAGAACATTGTCAAATATAAAATTTTAGGGCATTACGACCATACGTATATAAGTTATAAGAGCCTTAATTTTACGTGGGTTAGGGTGATTTGTGGGGGAGCTACTAGAACGGTGATGGCAAAACCTGTCGTACTTTCTACACTTAAAGTGATTTTAAAAACTTAATTAAATATCAAAATGTAGCTGATTCCGAATATCCGTTTGAACTTATATGGGTTTTAATTTAACATTGGAATATGGACTATTTGTGTGGGAGATACCAAAGATTGTGCTCCTTTCGAGCCAGGACGGACATGGCTCAAACAACTTACAAAGTCATGAAACTGATTTGGTCCAAACAAACTTATGGTCTTAAGTCACTCCTTCAATGCGTTACACTTTTTTCTGACCCTTCTACTCTGTAGAGTAGCAGCAAATAATGTCAATATTTAAATAATAGATAAATGCAAGAGTGTTGTCAGTTATTTTGGTTTAAGACCAAAGGTTGTGCTGAAGTCTTCAGCAGAACACAAAATTAGCAAAAAGGCAAAGTGAGACCTTTATTGTTGCAGCTAAAAGTTGACTGCGCAGTTTCGATGGGCGCTACCCCATCTCGTCAGAACTTTCGCAACGAATGTATGTCTTTGACTTAAATCATGGTTCATATTAGTACCAGCGGTCACATACGACAAATGAGAAGCGCTGATAAAGAAAATATTCCACCGAACTAAGTCGACACACTAAAAATCTCACTTTGTCAATTCAATGTTATGCATGTGCTCGCATCGATCGCAACAATGCAAAGGTTGTTGTTGTACGGTATGTCCCGTCTTCACTGTACCTCGTGTGTATTGTTGTTGTTTGTATGTATTGTTGGTCTGTTATGTTTTATGTGTTGTCATTTATTTTGGTTTAAGACCAAAAGTTGTGCTGAATTCTTCAGCAGAACCCAAAATTAGCAAAAAGCCAAAGTGAGACCAAGAGATTTTTTAAAATCATATTTTTATTGTTGGCATATTAACGAAGAAACAATGTCCATTTGAATGAATCTATGTATAAATATAGAAGTTATGTCCCTTCCTGTAGAAGCATATACCATCGTCATGTGTGACTGCATCAATTTAAGAAAAACCAAAAATTGGACATGATTTTTGATGTTTTTGAGCTAGGCCTTGTTTTCTAAAATGCCAACTATTGAAAATAAATATAATTTTTAAAGACAGTTTTCATGATATTTAAACAAATACTAAAAATAGTTTGCTTCTAATTAGATTGTTATAATATCTAAATTTATCCATAAATATTTTACATTTTAACTCTATTTTCTACGCTAGAATGTTACCAATTGAAAATTGGAACAATAATTTTTTTCAAAATTGTTTTCTATTTTTTTACTTTCGTTTAACATTTTTCGTCTTAGCGAAAAAGATTAAAAAATCATTTTTTATTTTTTTCAGGCTGTTCCGAAAACACTATTTTTTTCGCAATATATGTAGCCATCATAATTACCTTTAATTTAACATATAAACGGGTGTGATCGAATTTGTTTTTCCATAATGACAGTACAAACGTACATTCGACGAAATTTTTATTTTTATACCCTCCACCTCCAGGATGGGGGTATACTAACTTTGTAATACCGACCTGAGACCATGTAAAGTATACATATTCTTGATCGTCATAAAATTCTAAGACGATCTAGCCATGTCCGTCCTCCGTCTGTTGAAAGCACGCTAGCATCTAAACGAAAGGAGCTAGGACGTCCAAATTTTCCATAAATGGATCAGAGTATTAAAGCGTGTTTCTTCAATCTACCTTACTTGATATTGGGTATGCGCATTCCCCCTATAACAAGAACGTGTACATTAAAGCGATTCTTATTCGTAGGGGGCGAAATGGGACAAAAAAAGGGATAAAAATGGTACCTACCAAACGACAACAGCTAGAAACACGAAGTTTGGTGTGTGCATTCCTCTAATTCAATATATAAATACTAAGTAGATAATTAAAAAGTATTTTTTCCAAATTCGTACTTTTATGGGGTAAAATGGGAATAGAGGGATAAAAATTGTACCATCATGACAGTACAAACGTACCTTCGACGAAAATTAGAATTTTATATTTTTATACCCTCCACCTCCAGGATGGGGGTATACTAACTTTGTCATTACGACCTGAGACCATGTAAAGTATACATATTCTTGGTCGTCATAAAATTCTAAGACGATCTAGCCATGTCCGTCCTCCGTCTGTTGAAAGCACGCTAGCATCTAAATGAAAGGAGCTCGGACGTCCAAATTTTCCATAAATGGATCAGAGTATTAAAGCGTGTTTCTTCAATCTATCTTTCTTGATATTGGGTATGCGCATTCCCCCTATAACAAGAACGTGTACCATAAAGCGATTCTTATTCGTAGGGGGCGAAATGGGACAAAAAAGGGATAAAAATGGTACCTACCAAACGACAACAGCTAGAAACACGAAGTTTGGTGTGTGCATTCCTCTAATTCAATATATACTAAGTAGATAATTTAAAAGTATTTTTTCCAAATTCGAACTTTTATGGGGTAAAATGGGAATAGAGGGATACAAATTGTACCATCCATACGGCTGCATATAGAATAATGAAATTCGGTGTATACATACATCTGATTGCGTAGACACGTAACAGAAACAGATTTATGGAAGTTCGTACTTTTTGGGGTTAAAATTGAAAAAAAGGGACAAAATTGATTGGTACTATAATTAAATGACATCAGCTAGAGTAGTGAAATTCGGAGTATACATTCCTCTGACTGCGTAGACACGAAAAATGAAAGTTTTTTTTCAAATTCGTACTTTCAAGGGATATAATAGGTAAATGGTACCACTAAACGGCTAAATCTAGAATAATGAAATTCGGTGTATACATACATCTGATTGCGAAGACACGTAAAATAAACGGATTTTTGGAAATGAGTACTTTTTGGGGTTAAAATGGAAAAAGGGGATAAAAATAGTACCAATCAAATAACATCAGTTACAGTCGTGAAATTCGGAGTATACATTCCTCTGACTGCGTAGACACGAAAAATTCAAGTTTTTTTTCAAATTCGTACTTTTAAGGGATATAATGGGTAAATGGTACCACTAAACGGCACTAAACAACTGTAGCACACACTATCTAACAATATTTGTGGTATTTAAGCTTTTTTGAAAATATAAATATATTTATTTATTTATTTAATTGTGATTATTATGTAATTGGCAAGCAGTTTTGGGCCAAATTTAATTACATGGTATATTTTGAGTAAGATAAAAAAATCATAATCATAATCAAAACAGTACAGTGGCTTGTGTTAAATATGTGTAGTAAATGTCCTTTTAAAATCATTTAATTGCGTGAGGAATGTGGTATGACAGAGTTCCAAAGTCTAGACATTCTTACAACAAAGGATTTTTGCATGTAATGCGCATTTATTCTGGGACAAATAATGATTGAAGTTCTTACTGAATGGGAAAAATTAAGATATTCTTACAACAAAGGATTTTTGCATGTAATGCGAATTTATTCTGGGACAAATAATGATTGAAGTTCTTACTGAATGGGAAAAATTAAATAGGTCTAATAAATATTGTGGGTTAGAGAACTTACCAGTTTTGAAAAACAATGTTAATGATCTCGTGTTAATAAAGTCTACAAATTGCAAGCTTAGAAAATCCTTAATAGCGGCAGACACATGATCATATGGCTTTAACCAATAAGCGAAACGAATAATTCTATTGAATAATTTTCTTAGCTTCTCAATATTACCGGCCGATAGTATATATATACATGTAGTATAGACTTCCATTCCGTAAAGAAAAATTGGCATGAGTATGAGGGATTGATCATTATTTTATTATCTACTGACCATTGCGATATTCTACCTAAGTCGCTGTTAAATCAATCTCAAATAGAATGATCACCACTCAAACACGCAAAAAGCTGTATATCATCTGCATATACGCGTGCTTTACAAAATGATAATGAGTCAATGATATCGTTAATGTACATCATAAATAATAGGTGTGCCAGGACTGAACCCTGTGGAACACCATGATGCAGAGAATTGCAATCTGACCTATTTTCCTTACCTCTTTCAGTAAGAAAAGACTCAATCAGTCTACAAGCAGACGAAAAATTGAACTGACGATTTAACTTCCTTACCATTAAACGATGATTTACGGAATCAAAAGCTTTTTTAAAATCTAAAAAAACATCTTTCGATCCTATGTCCACACTCGTTCTAATTCTTTCAACCACGTCTAGTACCAGATTAGTCGAGTTATGCCCTGGTCTGGTGATATTAAATGATGCTCATTCATATGATTTAATATTCTGTAATTAATTATAACCTCTAATATTTATTTTTTTATTTGACTTGAAGTATTATTTCGATATATGTAGTGTAAACGTATTGGTAGCTTTGCCTTATAAGCGTGGTTTGAAGTAATAAAAATATTATATTTATTTATAAAATTATTTTGTTAATATTTGTATTTGTTTTGGTTTGTCTATATTAAAAAAATATATTTCCCTGTAATATTACTGCACTTCTACGAACGACAGATTCTGTGGATTGCAAACCATGGTGGAGGGAATATAAAGTTCGGCGCTACCAAACGTAACGCCGCTTTTACTTCTTTTTAATTTATCCATAAAAAATATGATAATTTTATGTATCAATATACCTCAATGCATACAAAAAATAGTTCTCGAGCACAACATTTTTATTTTTATGTTGCATAGTGTAATTTGCTGAAAATCCTTAAACATTGCACATATAATTAAGATAAAAGAAAGTGTCGAATTTGCAATTGTTCACTCAATCACTATGCCAGGTAGCTGTGTTTGTCATTAAGTAACCTTGTAGTCCTTATGTTTCCCAGAAGAAAAATCTTATTGGAAATCCTAAAAGGTTAAACACATATCCACATGAAAAACGCACATGTTCGAAATGCTGCTGGTGCTGCTTTCTAATCTCTGCTTAAAATGTCAAATATCTTAGGGAACTATCTGCAAAGGTTATAAAAACAAATTCTTTGTACACAGAAAAAAAATATCTCAACCGAAACACAATGCAGCTGGAAATAATAATTTCCAACAAAACAACAACCAACTGTGATAGATCTAAACCTACCTCGGTCTACCTGTAAGAGACACAGAGTGTGCGCATGTACTCTTTTATAGGTCAATCGACTAAATTCTTATTATCCTTATCCACATAAATTCCTGGTAAATCACTTTGCCGCTCGTAGAGCTACAACAGGCGGCACACACAACACACCGAAAACATGTTTAGGCTATTTACAATCTAATAGTGCATAGTTTATGTCATGGAAGTTTACGAAAAATCAAGAGGAATACAGCAACAAGACTGGAGCTCACACCTAGCTACACAGGCGTGGGCAAAAGTATTCGTCTTTATATCACGGATAGAGTTTCCCTCATTTTGCCTTTGCGTAAAACCTATAAGAAAGGTTGTGCCTGCGTAAATGTGACGAAAGTATTGTATTCTCAAAATATTTCATGTGAAATAACAGACTTTTTAAGCCGAGATCACACTATTTAAACAAAAATTAAGAAAGATATGATTTAAAACAATAACTTGCGTCTACAAAGCCTATACATTTATAAAGGGTAATTTTTTAAAAGCTATAGGAAAGTTTTTCAAAAAAACACATAAAATTCAGAAATATGCATGAAATCTTTATTTGAATCGATGGTACGGTCCATATAATTTAATGTTTGAAGATTATTTCATGCAAATGTTGACCTTGACTGCGCCTCAAATGGTCCATCCGCTTAGTCCAATTTTGGCATTTCCACGTTTTTGAGTAACAGAGGCCCAATTGCTGCGAGCGGCGACGAATCGATAATTTATTGTCATCATTAACACTGGCCGATACAGCTGCGATATTTTCTTCAGTTCGCACTCTACGTAAGCGTGTTGGTGGTTTGGAGTCCAAAAATGTAAATTTGGTGCGAAATTTAGTCACAATAGCCCGAATAGCCGCTTCAGTGGGTCGATTAAACTGACCATAAAATGGAAGCGCGCGATGAACTTTCTTAACAGAGCACGCATTTGATAATAAAATTCATTAATTTGCAAGCGTTGTTCTTTTGTAAGACGGTTAAATGGTTAAATTATAGACCAAACTGAAGATGTTTGACAGTGAAACAAAACACGAAACGTGCGTCAGCTGTTTAAACCAGTGTTGTCAAAAAGATAATAGCTAAAAAATCACCCTTTAAATTGTTTTTCTATTATAAGGGCTGTTTTTCTTTAAGCCACGATAACAGGCTTCGATAAAGTTTATAAAGATTTAATTTTTAATTCAAAATAAAATATTATTTTTTCACATTGAAAATATAATATATTTATTATATAAATATTTCTAAACTTTCAAAAAAAATATTTTGTATTGACTTTTTTGGACAATGCTAAGTGCAACATTTTTAACATAAAATATTTGTTTAATTTGTTTTCGCACACACATTGATATTTCTCTTGGCAACAACTTTAAAAAGAATTTTTATTTTGAATGAAATTTTAACGTTTTATTTAGGATTTCGTTGTAGCAGCCTAATTATGCAGAAAAACAACGCTATTATGGGATTTTCGTGCCAAAATATTATTTCTATTTTTTGGGCTACTGTTTCTGAACCACGATTTCTACCTTTCGCAAGATGTGTAGCCATAATAAATTCCTTTAAATGAACATATAACCGGGCGTGATCGGACTTATATTTACAAAATGTAAAAGGTACCTTCGATGAAAACTTTTTTTTGAAATGTATCCATAAAAAATTGATTTTATGCCTCAGTGTATTACTACATTTCTACGGCAAATATACACTTTTTGGTAAAAACACATGTTTTGGAACATATTTTTCCCACTTTGGTAATTTTGTTTTTCTATTAGAAAAATATGCAAAAACTTGTTAGTCGTCTTCAAGAAATATTTGTTAGTTTTTTTTATTATTCGCCATTTATTAATTGTTACACATTACTAATGTCATTGCTCCAATTTTTGCAAATAGGTATATTTTTTTATAAAAATTGGAATTGAAGCAGAAAGCTTCATAATTATATTGCATTTGTTTGTAGCACCCAAAAGGAAGCGAGATAGACCCATTGTTAAGTATACCGATCGACGTAGAATCACTTTCTGAGTCGATTTAGCAATGTCCGTCTGTCCATCTATTGTTGTAATCAAATTACATGTCGCAATTATAGTCCGATCTTAACAAAAATTGGCACAAGTAAGTTTTGTGGATCAAGGACGAACGCTATTTAATTTGAGGCAAATCGGTTCAGATTTAGATATAGCCCCCATACAAATGTCGCTCCCGATTTTACATTTTCCGCTCTAGAAGCCACATATTGTAACCGATTTTCTTTAAATTTGGCACAACATCTAATAATCCAACTAGAAACACCTATGCAGAAAGTGGGTAAATCGGTTCAGATTTAGATATAGCCCCCATACAAATGTCGCTCCCGATTTGACATTTTCCGCTCTACAAACCACATATTGTACCTGATTTTCTTTAAATTTGGCACAACATCTTATAATACAACTACAAATACCTATTGGGTAAGATCGGTTCAGATTTAGATATAGCCCCCATACAAATGTCGCTCCCGATTTGACATTTTCCGCTCTAGAAACCCCATATTATACTCGATTTTCTTTAAATTTGGCACAACATCTTATAATTCAACTAGAAACACATATGCAGAAAGTGGGTAAGATCGGTTCAGATTTAGATATAGTCCAAATACAAATGTTGCTCCCAAATGTTTAACCGATTTTGGCCAAACTATACATATTATATTTCACCTATTTCGTTCCAGGTTTCAATATACCCCCATATAAATGTCCTTTCCGATTTAACATTTTTTTCACACACATACATTTACAGGATACAAAAATCTTTCCCGTTTTCACCTTTTCACCGAATTGAATTGTATTCGGATAGAAAGTGGAGTGTATCATGTTTTAAAAGTAACACGCTTGAAAAATCTTTAATTGTTTTCAAAATCTGCTTTGTGATGTGATATATTTGCACTACTTGTACATTTGACAATCATTTCAAAAATTGACATGGCCGGGTCATTGATGCCATATCATCATTTCTAGCTACACGATTGAGCAATACGTCCAAAGTGCAAATGTTTGGTGGAAAGATCATCTTTAGCCACGAGACACATTTTTTCACTGAACCTAGAATCAGGGGATGCCCTCTATAAATGCATTATGTTAATTGAAGGATTATAGGGATATGGATGTTTGTTGTGACTTGATTTGAATCTCTGAATGTTGGCTGAAAAGATATTTGCCTGAGGTATATTCCACATACGAATTACATGAGCAAAGAACGAATTCTTTCTGAAGTATATAGTTGGTCAAGCTGACCAATCGGCAGCAAATGGATGAGAGTTCCTTGAAAGTCCGGTTGTGATACGAATATCAGAAGAACAAATATAATATCAATAGAACAACGACACACATCTAACATTACGGTGATGATCAACAGAGACAATAGAATAGGATATCCTATCATCACCAATCAACACCATCGTCCTCCTTTGAATACGGTCTAGTAGCTCCAAGGAAGATTTTGAAGTACCTGACCATATATGGAAGTTGTATTCCATCTTAGGTCTGACGTAAGTGGTGTAGATATTGAGAAGATCAGAAGGAGTGATGTATTTCTTACATCACTTTAAGAAGTTTAAATGCGTAAATACTTCTTTCGACGCATCAAGTATGTACTTGTACCTTTTCTAACGAACACCGATCTCATTGGGAAATGGCCAGTATATCTTGACTAAGCATATCATGCTCAAATCTTCAATTTCTTGAAGTATTGGTCTATGATCGAATGAGTATGAATGACAGATCCACGAATGAAAAGATTATTGGACTGAAATGGATTGAAAGTCAGATCCAAGAGGTCGTCGATGAATATAAGAAAAAAGGAGGGAGAAAGAGTTCATCATACTATATTATATAAATTAATGAAAATTGGATTTAGTTCTGAAATTGTTGATTGGTTCCGAACTTTTTTAATAAATAGACACTTTTCGGTATTTTTAGATGGTTTCTATTCAGATAATTATATTCTAATTTCTGGTATTCCACAAGGTATTGTATTGGGTCCGTTGTTGTTCAATATTATTGTTAATGATATTGATTTGCAGTTTTTTGAATTCTATTCATGATGATCTAAAGATTTTCAGAGCTATTCGACCTTTTAGCGACATAAAATTATTGCAGGATATTGATATTGATAGATTTTCCTTTGGTCATGTCATAATTAGGATATTGTGTTTGAAAGCCTTGATTTAGGTGTTTTGTTTGACAACAAGTTAATTTTCATCAGTTCTCTAAATTATATTATTCCTAAGGCTTGTTCAGACCCATATGTGAAAAAGGTTTTAAATTATTTTCCTTGTTTCTTTCATTTGGAGTCATTTAGAGCTTCAGTACATATTAATCGTGTTGAGAAAATTCAGAAAACGTGTATGAAGTTTGCTTTAAATTCTTTAAACTTGTCTGCACCCATTCCATTGTACGAAAGCAGATTTTTACTTCTATCTCTAAAATCGTTGACTTCTAGAAGAGATATAGCTTCGCTGGTGTTTTTACATGGCATTATTAATGCCTCTGTAGATTGTCCACAGTTTAGTTTAGTGCGCCGTCCCGATCTCTGAGACATTATTACACTTTTCATATCGATAGATAGATTTTTCTAATTATGCTCCTAATGAATCCATGATTAAATCGATGAAAGTTTTAAATACTATTTGTGAGTTTATAGATTTTACTATTTCTAGTCTTATGTTTAAAAAATGTTTAAATAATATAATTAATTAAATATATTATTGATATAATAATTTTAATATTAAAAAATGTAGTACATTGCCGGTCTGCATGGAGTTATTTCCATATACTTAATAAATGAAATGAAATATCATTTTTTAAACCGGTAAAAAGAGAAAAAAGAACGGAGCACTGTTGTACTCATGCGATCAATCTATGCTCGTGGAAGGAGAACACATCTACAACAACACGTATAGTGTGATCCCTGAAGATGTTCCATATATAACTCGGGAGAAGTCACCGCCTACACTAAAAGCGATAAACTTTGGTATGAATGCGCTGCGCCTGACTCTATCAAAGGCTTGGGAAATATCTAGAGCAACGACCTTACTCCCACCAAACTGGTAGATGGATCGAATACGTTGGTGCGACAGCAACTTCATCAGTTCACCCGTAGATCGATTCCTACGGTAGCCATGCTGTAAGTAAGTCATTGGTCTCTAGATATCTCACATTATGGTGGCTTACCATACTCTCCATAATCTTGGCGAGCGCAGAGCTAATCGTAATCGGGCGGTAGTTTGAACGGTTATTAGCTTCAACTTTTTTAGGGATGAACTGAACGTTCGCAATCTACCATTAAGGTTGTGAAGTGGACGGAAATGTCATCCGGAGCCTGGGATTCATGGAGATGTGAGAACCCTTGGGTTATTTCTCGCGGCATTGGTCACCAAAGATCGTGTGGTCTGGTTCCGTTGTACTTTTTCTTGTGGGTTTTTCGTAAGTTCGAGGTCCATTCCAAAAAGCCACAATCGACCAATACTCTCAATATCAACATAACCAAGGGCATCGTTCAAATGCATTCGTATCCAGAGCCTTTGAAAAGTAGGATTTGCGGATCTGAGCCACAGTGCGAAGCTGTGCTGGCTAATTAAACGATATCATATTCCATAAATAATCACATCCAGTTTCTCATTCCCTTTTCAATTTTTTGTCTGCTTTGAGAAGGGCAGACGTGACACTGGCTTTACTGAGATATAAAGCCCCTCGATCCGCTATTGGGAAGAGTACATGATTATGATTAGTTTTAATCCGCTTGACCACACATCTGCAATAAGCTAACATGAAATTCATAAGTGTTGGATGAAAAATATTCAATATATTTCTGCGTAATAGACATAGTTTGAAACTTTTGCTTGTTTTTAAATATTTTTCATATACAATTTTAGAATTTCATGTTATATTATTATTTATCAGTGCGTAAAACAAAACACAACAATCGTTAAATTTGTTAAATTTTCATAGTTGTTTTTTGTTTGTTTTTCTTTTGTACTGCAGCACCGACTGCCAGCAGACAGGACGAATACTTTTGCTCATCGCTGTACCTAGTTAGATGTACTAAACGATAGCAAACGACATCACACTATGTTCAAAGGTACGTTCCGCTGGCTTTGCTCAGCTACCTGTTGCTCGATGCCCGGTACTCTGAGGAGGAGACACATGTGTCACAAAAGGTAACAACAGGCAGCAGAGCAAAGTAATATATGTGTGTGTGACCTTTTTCCTTTTTCGGGGAGACGACAGTAAAAGAAGAAAACTGCTCATTTGGTTTTTCCTTTCATTTAAGAATGGCCTAGGAAGATTTTCAATTTAGTGCAGTGAAAACCCTCAACACAACAACATCAACGTCAGTTCATAATTGTTTGTTTATTTTTTTACAATTTTACAACAACGCCAGATTGTATTTGCTGTAGTTGTCAGTATCCGAAATGTTTGTTAAGCTTATCCTGTGCACATTGGCGTTGCTGGGCTGCGGTGTCATAGCACTCATCAGTGGCGATGGCTGCAACGAATTCGTTTGTGGTTCTGTGGTCTCCAAGTGCCTCTTGACACAAAGTTGTCAATGCAAACTTTCCGATTGCTATTGCTGCAAGGACTGTCTTAATTGTTTGGGGGAATTGTACACGGAGTGCTGCAGCTGCTTGGATATGTGCCCCAAACACAATGACACTTTAAGTGCAATGGCGCCAAAGTCTCAAATTGGCGACTTCGAAGGCGTGCCCGAACTCTTCGATACGCTAACGGCCGTCGAGGACGATGATCAATGGACCACCATGCGTTTCCCCATGCGCAACAGTTTGCAGCGTCACTACAACATGGCCACGGGGTCATTTGGCTTTGGTTCGCCGCATGGCGACGACATCGATCAGGAGGCCTCCCTGCAGAAGATACCCGCCAGCGTTAATTGTACGGTGATATACTTGAATGCCTGCACGACCAACAAGAAGTGTTCGCAATACTGCGAAAGTATGGTAAGTTTCAGTTCGCCCGGCTCCGGCCACTGCGGCACTGCGGTCCATTGCATTTAATGTCCTAACCAAATGTCCTTGTTTGTGTTTGTGTAGGGCTCAAATAGCTATCGTTGGTTTCACGATGGCTGCTGTGAGTGCGTTGGTGCCAATTGTTATAACTACGGCATCAATGAGAGCCGTTGCTCCGCCTGTCCCGAGGATGAAGACGAGGACGAAATGTTTGACGTTGACAGCATGGATGATGCTGCTGATTATGCTGGCGAGAATGAAGATGATATGTCATGGGATTATGGCGAAGATGAACTGAATTATAATTAAAATTTCGCAATTTTCCTTGCGTTTTGTTCTATTTATTTTGTGTGCCATGGCATCGATAGGTTTAAGTTATTATCTTTAAGAAAGAAAAGAAAATCCAGTGATATTTATTTGTTATTGAAAATAAAATAGAATATGTGTACTTTAAGCATTATAGAAAATTGCACAACAGTGTCGAAACAAATAAGAAAAATCGGCTGGGTCGATTAAGTGACACGCTCCATCAGTATCTCTACACCATTGCATGACTTTGTATACGGAAGCGGAAATCAGTTTGGTGATGTTATAATGTATAAGTTCATCAGTGCATTACGATAAATTGATAAACCCACACTGAAATTAATAGAACAAATTGTTACATAAAAACAAGTTTGTTAAACCAAGATTTATTTGCATTGATAATACCGTACGATATTTTTGGAAAAACGATATTATAAATTGTAAACCGGATATTATACGTCTGAAACTATAGGCATACTGGAGTTTATTGGAATTTTTTGTTTTTCAGTTCCTCATCCGGTTACCCCTTCACTGATCTTAAAAATTCTAAAGGATATCACTTTTCAAAAATTATTTTAAATACTTATTCGCTCTGTACGTTACCGAAATATGTCAATGAAAATAGGAGTATATCTCTTAAAATTACTTTAAATTTCATACTTCTATATGTATTGGTTTAGCATTAACAACCATTTCAAATTTCCCCTCAGTTTATTTTATTTATTCATATATTAACTTTTTAAGAGGGAAAACTTGAAATGAATATAATAATTATAAATAATAATATTTATAATTTCTCAACCTACTGTCATCCCACCGTAAAGAATAAAATAAGCTAAAATATGTCCATGTCAAGCGGTACGACTTTTGACCTCGATAGTTGCCATTGTTTTGAAAGTTTCTTATGTATTCTGCTCATAAAAAGGTTGTATACGTATTTCTGTAAAAAATTAGAATTTTTTTCACTGGTTTTGATCAATTTGAAAGTAAAAAAAATATTTGTTCTTAAAGGTGCGTTCATTCAATCGCCTGTAATTCCTGAATTCCTTGGTCGATTTTAATGTAACAATGTATATGTTTTGAAGGTAATTTCAATTACTTTTAAAATATTGAAGTGGAATGGTATAGATGCGGTATGTTTTTTAAAGTTTTTTACAATTTTACTTCTTTTATTTTGATTCTCGAAATGATTACATTATTTCCGTAGATGTATTTTTTTTAATTTTTTCAACTTTTTTTTTGGCAAAATCAAGCAGAATTTCAGTGAAAAAACTTCAGAATAATAATTTTTTCAGTAATTTATTGACACAACCCTACGGGAAAATGAACTGTCACAGGACAAGTCCTTACCCGGTGGATAAGGACCGGTTCTGGTTCTAACCCAAATATATGATGGGGCCGGAGTATGTCTTGGAAGTCTGTTCTCAACTAAGAGTTTAAACCCGTTCTCATAGGACATGACTTGGACCATACATCAACAGAGATGCTATAGGATTGGTGTCAAAGGACATGACCTGGAACCGGTAATATTATCTAAATTATTGCTATAGTTAGAGGGCTTAACTGCGTCAAGGTAGAAATAATGATGACATGGAGATCTGTTAGAAATAATTTTTAATGAATATATTAGATATTTGAACAGATTTGCACAGGAATTCTCTATTTTTATTAATATGCGACAATATATCGTATTGTATGTATAAAACAACCAGTTCTGTGATATATCCATATCGACCTATCCCAGGATATGTACGTTTACAGCAATTGCCATCAATTTCCCGTAGGGAAGATATATAAAAGCAATACAAAATTAAGAAAATTAACATTGTTTCCATTATTTTTGTGGCGTGCAAGTGCGACCACCAGAAAAATGATTTTTTGATATTTTTCCATTATCTACATTTTCTGTAATTTTTCATTGTTTTAAATCCTATGTTAATAAACTACTGAAAAAATTATAATTCAATGAAGTTCTGGTTGATTTCGCAAAAACCAAATCGAAAAAATTCGTAAAAAAAATAGAAGTCATCAATTCACTACTTCCAAACTCACACAGTCAATAAAAAAAGACATCTAAGAACAATATATTAAATAAATAGTAAGAACTTTAAAAAATCTAAAGGAACGATAAAATACCAAATCAATATGTTGCAAGTAAAAGAAAATAAGTCAAGAATTTCAGATGTTACAGTTGATTGAATGATCGCATCTCTATGAAAAATCGTAATATTACCACTGTCAGTTGGTAACAGTTCGTGATTTTTTTTCTTCTAAAAATCCGTATAAAATATTTTTATGAGAAGAATACGAATACACACTTTGGAAACAAACTAAGCTACTGACGTAAATAATCGTACGGGTTAGGAAGTATAGGGTGGGCCATTTAAATTTTTGATTAGAATCGGCTATAAAAAAGTACTGATTCTTCTTTTCAAATTTCTGGTTTTATTGGAAAGGTTGAACTGGAACACAATCATTTACATGACTACCACTCGACTAGCTCGACAGTACCTCATCCGATCAACCCAATTTTTCAGTACATGGCCCAATGATGCCTCCAGTCCAAAATCCACACAAAACAGTGACTCGTTGTTGATGCATTAGCTTCTCAATAGTCACATGTGGTTTCTCTGAACCCCATATGCGGCAATTTTGCTTATTGACATAGCCACCGAGATGAAAATGAGCTTCATCTGAAAACACGAAAATTTCCCACGTAAATTTCTTACAGTTTGCGTTATAAAGTAGAAATGCTTTGAAGTACTAGGAAAAACCTCAATAATTTAGAGTTACTTTTAGGTCTTGCGAATGAAACCATTACAATCGATTTTGCCAATCCAACCTGCAACCATTAAACATATACATGTTTGAACATGTTTAAACCCCTAGCACACTTCATTCGAAAGCTAACTCGCTTTCCTCTGGCAGATGGATATGGCTCGATTTTCTTAGAATTTTATCACGACCCAGAATACATATACTATATGGGGGTCTCCAGTGGATATTTCAAGCCATTGGCAAAATACACACCTTAATTAATCGTATGTGATGGAAACAACAAAGATTTTTCTACGAATACGAATATGTAATTTCATAATACTCCATCCTTGTTTATACCGATCCCCTGAAGGATGAAGTGTATATGCGTTTTGTCATTCCGCTTACAACATCTTGAAATATTCATTGTCTGTCTGACTGTTGAGCTAGGATGTTCAGATTTTTTTGGATTGAAAGTGGCCGAAATCGGTCCAGAGGGATTTTTTTAATTTCCACCTTATATTCAAATTTGGTACATACTTTCATTCCCATTATAGAGTAATTGCGAATCAAAAAACGATTTTTTCATTGTTTTAAAGGGATAAAATTGGGTAAAAAATCGTACTAATCAAATGGCAAGGGGTAAAACATGAAATTCGCTATATACACATCTTTATTTGTGTAGACTTGTAGAAAATATTTTTTCGGTATTCGTACTTTAAGGAAGAACGGGCCGAAAGGGTATACAAATGGTACCAAGCAAATGTCTATAGTAAATATAGTCCTCTACTATATATAAATATAAAACTTCAAGTGTTATCGAAAAGTGTACATTAGACAGCAATCTTTTTAGGTACAAACAATTTCCATATTTAGATCCTGAAAGTTGGAATATCTAAAGATATCTTTATTTTTTGCGTCTTCGCATGTACACACTGGATTTCATTATTATAGCCGCAGCCGTTTGGTTGGTACCATTTTTATCCCCATTTGACCCATTTTCCGCATAAAAGTAAAAAATCCTTCATATTTAGATGAATGTAAAAACCGATTTTCATGATTTAAACTTCTGCGGTTTGGTTGGTACCGTTTTTATCCCTCTTTTCCAATTGTATCCCTTAAAAGTACAAATTTTGAAATAAATCCCTCTATTTTACGTAACTAGGAAAGTAGAGGGATGTACATTCCAAATTTCATGCTTCTAACTGTTGTCGTATCTTTGGTACCATTTTTATCCCTTTTTGTCCCATTTGGCCCGCTAAAATTTTATTTACTTTATGGTGCTTTTGCACTACAAGAGCAATGTACGCAACAAATTTCATATAAAGCAGAATTAAAAAATATGCTTTCAGTTCTTGTTAGGGAAAATTTTTCCCTCTGAGCCAATTTCGACCACTTTCCCAAAAATTTTCCCGATCTGGTTGCAGATTTAGGGAACATTTTAACCTCCTAGCTCAGTTCGTTCGTGCTTTCAACAGACAGACCGACATGGCTAGATCGTCTTAGAATTTTATGACAACCAAGAATATATTTTTATAAGATCTCAGATCGATATTTCAAAGTGTTACAAATGGAATGACAAACTTTGTATACCCCATCCTGAATGGTGGAAAAATATTGCTCTGACTGCGTAGATGAAAAAACATAAAAAATACTGTGGAACGGTCGAACTGAATGCCTTTTAACTTGTTAGTTATTAAGTTACGCGCGATAGTGAAAGTGATCTATGGTTCAACATCTGAACCAGGTCATTTTGCCAATTGGGTTTTGCAGAAACTTTGTAAATATAGACTAAAAAAATAAACAAGTTTAATTTTCCAAGATTCTATTAAGTTTTCAAATATTATTTATTGCTCATAACTATTTTGGCCATTCACATTTATATTGCGTAAATTTGTATTATTGCGATTTTCTCTTGTTACCATTCTGGATTGTCTTGGCCTTATTTTTGAAGTTTTTATTACCGTTCAAACCATTTGTCTTGGTATTACTATTCTGTTTGCTGTTACCATTATTGTTTTTATTTCCGTTCCTCTTGTTGTTGTTGCGAATATTTTGAAACCATTGTGGCCTTCTACGCTTAGATACGCTGTTGTTGTTTGTTGTAGGTTTTCTGAGCGGAATAGTTTTGTTCAGAGTTTGATTCGTAGTTTCCAATTCAGATTTGGCAGCTTCTAGTCGTGGTTTTACTGTGGGTCGACCCAACATCGGTTTAGGAAGGGTAGTAGAAGACACATCGAAGAACGGAGCTTCTGTTGGTTTGCCCAACAATTTCTTCTGAGCAACTGCTGGCGAGTTATTGGTTATCGGAGATTCGGCAGCGGAGTAAGACCACATCCATAGGGCTTGTAATGTTAAGAGCACTAAAATCTTCATGGTAACTTGTCGGTTGGATGATTTTGGGAAAACTGACATATTAACTGTCAAATTGTATTACTTTATATAGATGTTCGTCGAAAATGCATCCTATGCAGATGTTGCTGATGAAGAAAAACACATGTTTTCCTGTATTTAGATGTGTTTACACAATTGATTTTTACATCTTACCACACGCCGCATGTTCATGTAAATATTAACTTCGAATATTAATAAGTAAACTGGGAGAAAAATATATCTACAAATAATTAAATGTAAATACTATGTTTCTGTGTAAGGGTTATTGTGAAGCTGCATTTCACATCTTTCAGTTGCACTCGCCACCCTCATAGCATAGATACAGTATTTGATGGCCAGAACTGAAACAAAATTTTAAAACGTGCGTTAACCGGTTTCATCTTCATACTATGGCAGACAACTTGTATTTACATTGTACATTGTAGAAGAGACAAACATATTAATCATAATGGAGCTGATAGGAAATATGCATCCGGTATGGATGCTGAAAGTTTGATGGAATGATAGAATGTTCCAGCAACCAGCTCTTTTGTGGTGAACAATTTACAGAAAATGGAAAAGACAGGCTTCTTTGCGGCATATCGTTGGTCCGGGTAAGATGATATTAGATAAGCCTTCAGATACACCCACAAAACATCGGAGATGGTATGGCTTTTAATCAATTTTCACTTTACATCTTCCCTTGAAAATTTAAAAAAATGTTCACTTGTATTCTCTTACTTCACATGTGATACGAGAGAACAACACACAAACGTCGCACAATGGTTCCAAATCGATTTTTCATTTCATTTCATGGAACTATTTTTTTTGGATCTTCTTCTGTAATTTTTGTGATACGAGAGAACAACACACAAACATCACACAGTGGTTCCAAATCGATTTTTCATTTCATGGAACTAATTTTCTATGGAACGACTTCTGTACCTTTTGAACGAAAAACAAGTAAGGAAAGGATAAAGTCGGGCGGGGCCGACTATATGATACACTCCACTTTCTATCGGAATACAATTCAATTCAGTAAAAAAGTGAAAATGGGAAAATTTTTTGTATGTTTCCTAATCACAGGATAATATGACCTGGTCCAATTTGTCAAATCGAGAATAATATTTCTATCGGGGCTATATCCAAACATGGAATGAAGTGACTAACTTTCACAATAAGTTCTTCTAGTTGAAGTATAACGTATTAAGCTCAATTTTACGAAATTCTCTGAAAATACGCGGTTTCTGGGGGAACGAAATTTGTATGAGAGCTATATGTAAATCTGAACCGATGTGATCCATTTTCACCATAGGTGTACCTAGTTTAAATATATGGTGTTTTGCCAATTTTGATGAAAATCTGTTAAAATATGTGTAGAGCGGAAAAATTCAAATTGCGAGCGAAATTTGTATGGGAGGTATATATAAATCTGAACCGATCTAACACATTTTTACCACAGGTGTTTCCAGTTGAAATATAAGCTGTTTTGCCAATTTTGAAGAAAATCAGTTAAAATATGTGGATTCTAGAGCCGAAAAATTCAAATTGGGAGCGAAATTTGTATGGGACCTATATATAAATCTGAACCGATCTAACACATTTTTATCACAAGTGTTTCTAGTGGAACTATAAGATGTTTTGCCAATTTTGAAGAAAATCTGTTAAAATATGTGTATTCTGGAGCGGAAAAATTCAAATCGGGAGCGACATTTGTATGGGAGCTATATCTAAATCTGAACCGATCTGGCCGGTTTTAGCCACAGCTGGTTCCACTTCAATTATAGGGTACTGTACCAAATTTGAAGTAAATCGAGTTAAATATGTGGTATCTAGAGTGAAAAGGTTCAAGTCGGGAGTGAAATTCGTATGGGGGCTATATCTAAATCCTTGTCCCGAAAAACTTCGTTGTGCAAAGTTCTGGCTACAATTGCGACCTGTATCGTGATTACAACAATAGATGGACAGACGGACATTGCTAAATCGACTCAGAAAGTGATTCTAAGCCGATCGGTACAATTAACAATTATCTCCCTTCCTTTTGGGTGTTACAAACAAATGCACAAAGACATAATACTCTCGTGGAGTGTATAAATACATTGACACAATTTCACATGCTTAGAGCAGAGGTGTTTTCCGGATGATTTACGAAGTTTTGGATTCCTAATGGGTATGAGGAATACTGGGTGACTCTCTAATATTCATATGATTGTCAAAAGTTTTATTTTGTCAGCCTCATTTTATGTAAAACTAAAAAAATAATAAAAAAAAGTATTTTTTAGAAAATCAAATTCTACAAAAATTTAAATATCAATAATCTGCGCAAATAACTTTTAGCTGTAACAATAAAAGTCTCACTTACCTTTTTGCCAAATTTGGGTTTTGCTGAAGACTTCAGCACAACTTTTGGTCTTAATAGACCAAATATACATACAACATCGTAAATATGTAGCAAAAGATTGAAAGACTGAAATATTGTCTTCACTCAAGACATTTTTGTATCTATATTTTATACAATGCAAATTTATTTGTGTAGCAAATGTTTTTGCACTTTTTTCCAAATTTAGGATTTTTCTTTACTTACAGCTGGCATGTGGGATACGACGACTTTCTGAGTAAGAAGTTAATATATGGGTTTAAAAAACTATACTAAATACTTTTTATCCGGTGATTTGTGGAGAATTTTAGAATTTTTGTAAATAAAAAAATTTAAAAAAATAGTTTTTGGGACCCTTAAGGAATGGAGATACGGGACAGATATGTTTGGGTAAAATGTTGAGGAGGAAAAATAATTGAGTTCGGTATTAACTCTCTGGGTGCGACTCCGAGGAGTTATTGGACATTTATTTAATAAAATATTATAAAAAATAAAAAATCGTATAGTGCCCACCTTAAGGTGGTCAATTAATTAATTGTTGTACACTGAAAGAAAAATCTTCATTCCCCTAATGCACTCTTACATTGCATCAATGAAATTTTTCACTGTTTTTGGAAAATAACAATCATTGAACAATGTTTCATTACAGTT
Organism: Polietes domitor; assembly: GCA_947397865.1. Taxonomy (NCBI): domain Eukaryota; kingdom Metazoa; phylum Arthropoda; class Insecta; order Diptera; family Muscidae; genus Polietes; species Polietes domitor. The sequence goes on from OX377620.1 coordinate 74,625,638, forward strand.
AGATTGAAACAGGTTAAGTCAAAGTAAAGTTACGTTTCATTAACGAAATGTTCATTAATGATTTTTTGTCGTTGTGGTAATGAAATAGTTTCATTGATTTAATTACATTGATTCGTGGATATAATAAAAATATTTCATTGCTGCATCAAACCAGAATTAATACTAAACAAGTGAGGAAGGCTAAAGTCGGACGGAGCCGACTATATGATAATACACTCCACTTTCTAGCCTATTATAATTCAATGCGGTCAAAAAAATCGGAAAGGACATATGTATGGGGATATATTGAAACATGGAACTATGTGAACCGTTTTTTACCATGTATGTTTATAGGTGAAATATAAGTTGGGCCAAAATCTGTTAAACTCCCAAATGCAACATTTGTATAAATAATAAATGATATAAATTTATTAAAATCTGAACCGATCTTACCCACTTTCACCATAAAAAATGGGGTAAAAATATGAGGTACATATGTGGTTTCTAGAGCGGAATAGGTGTCTCTAGTTGGATTATAAGATGTTGTGCCAAATTAAAAGAAAATCGGGTACAATATATGGTCAAATCGGGATCAACATTTATATGAGGAATATATCTAAATCTGAACCGATCCAACCCGCTTTCGCCACAGGTGTTTCTAGTTAGATTATAAGGTGTTAAGCCAAATTTGAAGAAAATCGGGTACAATATGTGATTTCTAGAGCGGAAGAAGTCAAATCGGGAACAACATGGGGGTTGTATCTAAATCTGAACCGATCTTACCCACTTTCAGCATAGGTTTTTCTAGTTGGATTATAAGATGTTGTGCGAAATTTAAAGAAAATCGGGTACAATATGTGGTTTCTAACGCGGAAAAAGTCAAATCGTGATAGACATTTATATGAGGGCTATATCTAAATCTGAACCGATCCAACCCGCTTTCGCCACAGGTGTTTCTAGTTAAATTATATGATGTTAAGGCAAATTTGAACAAAATCGGATACTATATGTGCTTTATAGAGCGGAAAAAATCAAATCGGGACTGACATTTGTATTGGGGCTATATTAAGATACCGATTTGCCTCAAATTAAATAGCGTTCGTCCTTGATCCACAAAACTTATTTGTGCCAATTTTTGTGAAGATCGGACTATAAATAATTGCGACCTTTAATTTGATTACAGCAATAGATGGACAGACAGACGGACATTGATAAATCGACTCAGAAAGTGATTCCAAGCCGATCTCTGTAATAAACAATGGGTCTAACTCGTTTCCTTTTGGTGTTACAAACAAATGCACAAAGACTTAATACTCTCGTGTATGTATATATACCCTTACTATTGTATATTTAGCTGTAGACCATCAACTCATCGTTTGCAGCAATTATTTGGCTCAGAAACCAAAATACTTAAGCTAAGTGAGCTATAAAATGAATGAGTTACATCTTACTTCGTGTATGCCACCCAAAAAGATGCACACTAAAAAATTATAAGACATTAATGAAGCCAATTCATTGTGGTAATGAAATGTTGCATTCGGGTTAAGAAAGAGTTTCATTATTTTGTTTGTGACGGAAAAAGTAAAAAAATTTAATATAATCGGCTAAACAAGTATTGTAATAGTAAATCCAATCCTCTACATTATAATCCAGCCAATGATTCTCATAATATTTTCCACATTTGCCTCGATTTATATGAAAATTGCATCAATGAAACCCTTTACGCTGTATTAATGACATAAAAAATCATTAAACATATTGTTAATGAAATATTTCATTACGGTAATGAAATATTTCATTGCATGTATGAAACATTTCTTTGCATCAATGTAAACACATTAATGAAACTGTTTCATTGATGTAATGAAGCATTTTTCTTTCAGTGTATGGGAGTACCCTGTGTGTTGTTTGGTATAGAAGATGAATGACAATTGGTATTACATTTAACACGTTTAACACGAGACTTACCCCAGTATTTGGAGTATTTAAGCATAATTTTCGATTCGATTTCTGCTTTATATTTACTTAATATTTGAAACGTACCATAAATAATGTGATAAATAATGGATTCATGAATTCCAGAAGAGAGATTTGGTGGGATTTTGTAGAAAAAAGACGTGATCGTGAACATCTAACCAAAAAACGGAAACGTAAAAAGACTAAGATATATAATGTTTTCAAACGGTTATAAATTAAAATGCCTATGTTCAGAATATTTATGACTGGCTGAAATAAGACTTTTCCAAATTCGTACTTTTAGGATCTCAATGAAAAATGAATGAATGGACGAATGGAAAATAATCATGTACTACAAGCTTCCCAGAATGTGCGAACTGTTAGTATTGTAAAATCATGAACTTCGGGCTCCCCAGATTGTGTGGACTATTAGGATAACTATCTAAAGTGAACTCAATTTAGATTTGTACTGCAAATATATTATGCAAATGTAGAAGCATACACACAAGAGCTCGAAAATGCATATCATTTTCTTTTTCAATTCTATGTGAATATCTTGCTTAATTTACTTTTCCTGTAAAAGTCCAGTTTAACTTTAACAAAAGTGTTCATCGAAACAGTACTTGCTTGAATCAAATACTTATTTCATCAACTTGTTTATTTAACCCTTTCAGCCTCCCATTTTTTCTGTGATAAATACATAAAATTGTATATACTTATTGACGAAGTATGGGCTTAAATAGGATTTCTGATGATTTTTGGGGTTTCTTATTTATACAGGACATGAGTAACAGGATGTTTACTAAACTATTAACCTGCAGATTCCGGTAAAATAAAAACAATATTTTGAAGTGTTTCATCATTTTTATAATCTTCAATATGCATTATTTCGAATAATAAATACAGTTTTTTGTACTCGATGAAATGCAAGAAGATATACCTTCATATTTCAATTTCAAACAATCAAATAATTGATATCAATTTTTTTCTTCTTAGTTTCTTTCAAATGTTAAAGATTTATTTCCATAAATTTGATTTGGGACCACTTACTTCATAATTCCCATTATAGTACAATACCTTATCAAAAAAAAACTAACAAGAATTTGCACCCATATAAACAATTTCTTATATATTTTCAAAATCAAATACATATTTTCTTCACAATTATCTCTAGAGCGGTACTACTTTTGTAACAAGCAAAGAAAGAGGAAATACCTATAAGACTGATGTTTGTGTGTGAATTTTGGGTTCCACCAACACTTTACAGTCTTCGCTCCCAGGTATGCTTCTCCTCTACACCAGTAGGTAAGAAGTCTGATTTCATATAAATATTCCTGCCAGTGGCAAGAACACATCAGTTCATATCGCAAGTTATTGCAACTCGTTTCATAAACTCAACAGCAGCACTGTGATATTTTCAAGCATCAGTGCCAACACTTCGAACATCCATCGCCCAAGACAAGTCTCACAGTTTAGATTTGAGAACTGTTGGATCATCATGATTTTGGCAGTTAGAAAACACCTCTTGGCTACCAATATCTTCTTCTTTTTCATCATTTTCATTATACAGAAGTTCATTCAAGTCTTCTGTATCATCGAGGAAAAGGCCTGCAAAAACGCCAATTGTCCAGCGGACAAACGATGCGATGAACGTTGTGTTGCACCCACTGATGCCACTTCATCCCCATCATCAAGCTCTTCAGTAGCAGGCCCATCGACTACGTCGTCTTCCTCAACTCTATTATCATCACCACCACCGTCACCCACACCCACAGTGAGAGGTTTTCGACTTATACCAATGGCTATGCGAAAGACCATGCGGAATTTCGGTTTCGGCGAGGGTCACTTTCAAATGTTCGTCGAGGAGAAGCAACGCCAGCAGTACATCTCCAAATCACGCCTGAATGCGGCCGTTGCTGAGGTCAAACTCAATCCCAATTAGATAACACAGGCGACTGTGTGTCAGAGTATTTTGAAAAAAATACCGTCGATCGATCGATCGACCGTTGTGATCGATTGATTTACATCTACTATGTACGACACATATCTTAATAAATTTCAAAATACCTCTCATTTATTCGTATCGACATAGTCAATGTTTTGAATCTGCGTCACAGTAAAAGGAGGAATTTTATATTAAATTCAAAATATAATACCAAAATATTTCAGAATTATTGATTTAAATAAAAAATAATTGTTAAAAATTTATAAGATTTCAATTGAACATTCTGGACAATGAAATTTGAAAATCATAATTATTCATAAAATACTGAATTTAACTTTTAAAGAAAATGTGGTACCCAATTTTAAAATTGTTTACTTATTCGTGATTGTGGTATTGGGGAGGTTTTAAATTCTTTAAACTATAAAAAACTATAATAAAATTGCAGCGGTCACCCCCAGAAATGAAGATTGGATTGTTTAATGATGATCTACAAAATATTTCGTCACTGGGTCAAGCCAACGCTCCTGAAAACACCTCTAAAAATCATGTTTTTCCGTGTAATTTTGAATTAGTAGACTCTTGAAAGCACTTTAGATAGAAATTGTTATTCTTGTCTTAGAGTTACTCATTGGTCGTATTAATGGACGTTTATATTGATTTTTTGTGAGTTTTCAAGGTGGCAGCAAAATACTCATATTTCTTGGAAACATTTTGTAGGAGTTGTGATGAAAAGTAAATGAGAGGCATTAATACCTTTCGAATGATGAATATCAGACGAAAAAAGACGTCACTGACTCCATTTTTGTGAAATAATTTAATGCAAATTGTTCAAACACTGTTTTACAAAAATGAGCGTGAAAATCCACAAAAATACTATAAACGTCCAATATAAAAAAAAATTAATTACACAGGAAAAAACATTTTTAGGGCTATTTTCAGGAGCGTTTAGCTCACAGATGGGTTGATCTAGGACCGAAATATTTTGCAAAGCATCATTAAAAAATCCAAGAGGTAAAATGGGAATGGAGGAATAATAATGGTACCAACCAAACGGATGCAACAAGAATAATGAAATTCGGTGTATACATTCTTATGATTGCGTAGACACGAAAACTAAAAAAGGGATAAAAATGGTACCAACCAAACTGATGCACCAAGAATATTAAAATTCGGTGTATACATTCATCTGATTGCGTACACTCAGAAAAAATTTTGCAACGGATTAAGTAAATATGTACTAAAACTGAGGAAAATTGAACTTCGTATAGCGCTAAGTCAATAATTTCTCACATCAAGTACAAACTTTTCCTTGAAAATAGGACATGTTTTGAACTTGATTCCAGTTGAACTTTTCCTCAAAGCAAGTAAAATTTACTCAAACTGAAGAAAATTTTGTCTTCAAATCAAATAAATCTTTACTTAATCTGATGAACATTTTTATGAAATTTTACTCAACTCAAGTAAACTTATACTCAAACTGAGGAAAATATTCCGATTTTTTTCCTCAATCCAAGTAAATTGTTACTCAAACTAAGTAAATTTGTTGTCTTGCCAAGTAAATTTATACTCAATCTTAGGAACAGTTTCGGAAATTTTTCCTTAAACCAAATAAATTTGTATTCAGCCTGACTACGACTATACTGATGATTGAAATAAATTATTTTGCTTCAGAGTATGCAACACTCATATGAAAAATGACAACATGGTATAGTTCTCAAACGTTTCATCTTACTCATACCATAAAGAGTTGAGATATTTCACCATGACTGCTGCGGAGGCTAGGTAGGTGCCTTCGTAGTGATTGTTTAGAGTAATGTTTGAAGTACTTATGAGGAAAGTCTCGGCTAACGAACGAGAATTGCTTCTTAGACTACTATTCATGTATTTTTCAAAACACACTGACATTTTTTAGTTCATTTATACTTGAATGTATGAGGAACATGGCATACATTTAATTACATTTATTTACTTTATTTGAAGTAATAAACATATTTTTAAGTAAAAACTTCCTAAATGGAATTTTTCCAATTCTGCATTATTTTATTTGTTAAACGCTAGTAAATTTTTTTCCGCACATGTATGAATATACTTAATTGTAAGAAGTTTTTACCAGATTCAATAAAATGTTTTTAAGTGAATTTATTTTGAGTATATGTACTATTTTTGGTGGCTTTGAAATAAGGAAAGTGTAGTCAATTTTATATATTTAGTTTTCCTTCTCGTAAGAAGATTTTACCTAAACTGGAGTAAAATTGTTAAACTAAATTGGAGTATGGATTTTACTCAGATTTAAGAATGCTATTTTTTCTGAGTGTATATATAAATAAATCTTTTTTTTCAAAATTCGTACATTTAGGGGTGGCGGTAAAATGAAAAAGGGGATACACATTTTACCAACCAAATGGCAGTAGCTATAATCAGAAAATTCGGTGTATATATTCCTGCGACTGCGTAGACACGAAAAATAAAAAAGTTTTTTTTTTTAATTCATTTTTTTTCAAGGAATACAATGGGTACCAACTAAAGAGCAACAGTTAGTATTATGAAATCCGGTGTGTACATCCTTCTGCTTAAGTAAACACGTGAAATGAAGAGATTTTCGGAAGTCGTACTCTTAAGGGGGTAAAGTGGAAAAATAGAATTCTAGTAATACCAACCAAATAGCCGCAGCTAGAATCATGGAATTTGGTATACATTCCTCTGATTGCATAAACACGCAAAATAAAAATATTTCTCCAAATTCGTACTTTTAACTTTTGGGAAAAGTGATAAAACTGGTAGCATGAAGTAAAATCCATACTCCATTTAGGAAATTTTAACTAAATAATCTTATTTTTCTTAAAATTAAATTAATGTGTTTACTGAAATTTTTGACCAGTTCTTCATACGTTTAAGTATTAATGAACTTATAAAAAATCATTTGAAATTGTTTAGAAAATTCTTGAATATTAATCTAAGAAGCAATTCTCGTTCGTTAGCAGAGACTTATTATATAGGCTCCTATATTGCCATCGCAGCAATCATGGTGTACTACCTCAACTCTTTATGGCAGAGGTATCATGAAACTTTTCATGTTGCAATTTTTTGTACGAGTTTTGCATACTCTGAATCCAAATTTTTTGTTTGAATTATTTTTATACAAGTTGAACTTATTTTAAGTTCATTAGAAAAATTTCAGCAAAATTTTACGTAGATTTAGTAAAAATGTACTTGGTTTACGAAAAACGGTCTGGATTTTTCGTCAGTTTGAGTAAATATTTACTTGGCGTGAGGAAATTTGAACTATAATCAAGTTCAAGGCATGTACCACTTTTAAGGAAAATTTTGAACGAAGTTTAATTTTCCTAAATTTTAGTTAATTTTTACTCATTCTAGGTTCACTTTTTTCTGAGTGTATGTAAGAGATAACGGATTTTCAAAACTCCTACTTATGGTATTAAAATAGCTCAAGTAAGGAATCAATTCAAACTCTGCGCATGGTAATGTTTAACCCACACTCAGTTTAAGTTCGAAGATGGGCGGAATTGGCACGCCCCTTCTGGTACCTCACACATAAATTGTCCATATTTCTATGTTAAACTGAAACCAATGTAACTTCCATACGAATACTCGGAATCAACTATATTTGGTTGTTTGATAAAGTTTTTATAATCACTTTAAGTGTAGAAAATATGGCGGGATTTGCCACCCCTCTTCCAGTATCTCCCACACAAATCACCCCAAAATACTTAAAATTAAAGCTATGATCGGAGTACTGTGAAATTTTATATTTGGCAAGTTGCATTCACCTGGAATATCAATTCATTTGCAAAAATGTTTTTATAACCACTCTAAACCTAAAAAATATTTACGCTTTAACCACGCCACCCACACAATTGTCCCCATACTAGGTAAAAATAAATTCTTAATAACTTCTATACTGGTGCATGGAATACACTATGACGTGATATTTGAAAAAAATGATGCAATGAATGCAATCCATGGTGTAGGGTATATAAGGGTTTGTTCATTTTAAAAACTAGAATAACTTTGAAACTATGCATATTTAAAGGAAGAACTAGTCATATCTTTTGTATTTGTAAGAGAAACTTTTTTCTGAATAAATAAATTGTTTTACCAAATCAATAAAAATTTAAAAACGAATATTTTTTGAATATTAAAAAATAGTAATTACTATTTTATGAAAAATAATCAACTTTTGTTTTTCGCAAAACTTATTGTACTGTTTGTTTTCAACATGCAGTGAATGAAGTGAAAGTATGCCAAAATGTCTATGTTTATCCTATGATTTGTCATAATTCTTAAAATTACTTTATTTTTTTAATTTCAAAATACAAAAAAATAAATTTTTGACATGTTTTCTTTGTAATTACCAAAATTTTTCGATTCAAAACCATCACTGAAAATGACAACAAACCTTAACTAAATGAAGGAAATATTGGTGGGTATATCATTACGGAGAAGTCTCGTTAGGGCAGATGGCAGCAATCAAGCAAATACATATTTATTGAGAATTATTATGAAATAGCGTTAAACTGAGTTAGTTGTAAATTGTCCTGAAACTCAAGGGTTTAGCAATAAGCTATCATCGTTTTAATATTGGACTAATTTACCTAACGACATGTTTCACACGCATGTGAAGATTTTCAATGTTGTTTGTCAAATTATGCAGGCCACAAACTGTTATCTGCGGACCTCACAAATATTGTGGAAATAACCCACGGATATTACCTATAAGACTGGCATTTAAGCGCGAATTCAGCGGCCTGTCTTTACCACCACGCACAGGTATGAACAATACAACCATTGTTTTACTTTTACAGCTGCAGGTAATAAGTGAAATTTCATATAAATAACACTGGCAGACGCGAGAACAAATCAGTCCCTATTGCAAGTTATTGCAACTCGCTTCATAAACTCAACAAGCTCACATTGAGTGTTGTTCCAGCACTTCGAATATCGCCATGATTTCGGCAATGAGAAAACATCTCTTTGCCAGCAATATCCTATTCCTCTTTATCATTCTCATCATACAAAAGTTCACTCAAGTCTTCTGTATCATCGAGGAAAAGGCCTGCAAGAATGCCAATTGCCCGGCGGATAAACGATGCAAAGAACGTTGCGTCGCATCGACGGATGACTCATCCTCTCCTCTTTCTCCAGCAATAGGCCAGACGGCATCAACGTCCTCAACTCCATCATCATCAGCACCACCGTCTCCGACACCCTCAGCGCGAGGTCTTAGACTTATACCAATGGCAATGCTGAAGACCACACGAAATTTCGGTTTCGGCGAGGGTCACTTTCAAATCTTCGTCGAGGAGAAGCAACGCCAGCAGTACATCTCAAAATCCCGGCGTCTGCATGGGACCGTCGCTGAGGTCAAAAGCCATTCCAAATAGATTGCGATGGCAACTGTGTGTCGGAGCATTTTGGACAAACGTTTGATTTACAATCTAATCTATGTAGTGCGCTTTTCTAAATAAATTTCAAAGTACCTCTCATTTGTTGTTTGTGGACAGAGTCCATGACTCGTATGGTTTTACTGATAGAATAGCTATTTTTTGACTTAATCACAGACTCATAGTAGGAATCGTTGTATTTAAGTTTTGTAATTGACACATTGCAAACAGAGGGCTATCACTGGCAAATCTGCATAGTGTTCAGTGTTTGCTCGGAGTGAATATGGAAAGGAAAATTTGTAAAGTTTTTCAGTTTATAGCGTCGATTGCACATCGCCTTTTTTTAATATTTTAAAGTTGGTTTTGCTTGGCTTGACGCAACGAATACTTGTCATCTCGAAATATGATTTTTTGTATAAAATAATTTTTATATAAATTAATCTTTGCCTGCCAAATAGGTGATTTATTTTTGTAAAGTATTTATGCTTTTTTAGAGTAAATAAATTGAATTTCTTTAATTGAAACACATATTTTCTTTATTAATAATCCTCCGAATATAATTAACTACTAAAGTCCGCTACTTTTTACGCGAAAGGGCACGTCTAATAACCATTTTGTATTTTTTGTTCGAAAAATTATACAGATTAGATTGAAAAATCTCCTTTTTTGTTGCTCATCTACGTAGTCAAAGGACTGTAAACTTTGATGTTCACGATTCTAGCTGCAACACTGTGATTGGTACCATTTTCATCCCTTTCGAAGTAATTTATATTGCGCGTCCACGAGGTATTTTACTATTTCAGCTACAACCGGTACCATTTTTATCCCTTCTTTCCACATTTTCTCCTTAGACGTACAAACGTAGCTTAAGTCCATTGGAGCGTTTGGATCTAAACGGGTTCCTCACTTTATAACCCGTTTAAGCCATATCGGTCCGTATGTTAGGCTGCAGGTGTACACGATAAATTCGATATATGTTAAACTAGCAGTACCCGCTGCTTCGCACGCGAAAAAGCCAGGTATTTGTTATTAGTTTTATCCGCTTATAACCCGTTTAAGCCATATCGGTCCGTATGTTAGGCTGCAGGTTTACACGATAAATTCGATATATGTTAAACTGGCAGTACCAGCTGCTTCGCACGCGGAATGGCCAGGTATTTGTTATTAGTTGTATCCGTCTCTGTTTTAGAATAGTATTTATTTGATTTTCTTTTCTCAAATAGTAAATTGGAAACATAGCACTCATATATACAGTCAAAGGAATGTGCACTGTTTTAGCTGAACTCCCTTCGTATATATATATTTTTATCATTTTCTATCCAGTTTTTAACAAAAATTACAACAGCAGAGCCTTTTATTAGAAAAGAAAAATCCATTTTGATGGCGCTTCTACTTGGTCAGAGGAATTTACATACTAAATTTCATGATTCTAGCTGCAATACTTAAATTAGTACTATTATTATTCCTTTTTGTACCTCGTAACCCTTAAAAGTAAAAATTTAAAAAAATCCAATTTTAATGCGCTTATACAGAGGATCAGAAGGACTTACACATCAAATTTCAACATTCTAGCTGCAATACTTTAGTTGGTACCATTTTTATCCCTTTTTGTCCCCCTCACCCCTTATGAGTACAAATTTCGAAAAATCCCTACTTGTAGCTCTTCTGCATGGTCACTGCAAGGAACACACCGAATTTCATGTTGCTAACTACTGCCGTTTAGTCAGGACGAAGGTTCTATGTTTATCCCTTTTTGTCCCATTTTACCCCCTAAAAGTACGAATTTCGTAAAACCCTTTCTTAGTAGACGTCTACGTCATATTTGGGAACTACGCTGAAAATTTCATGAGCCTGGCTTCAGTGGTTTGGTGTGTGGGCTGGTCAATGATAAGTCAGTCAGTAACGGAACTCTTTTATATATGTAGATATTTGTTCATATTAACATTTTGAATTTCTTTTTTTGTTTTTTAATTTTCTGCTAGTAACGTGATAAGAGAGGATGCTCTTGACAAACTAAATATTTTGTTTGGTTTTAGAAAGTTGAACAAAAAAGATTATTTCAAATTTGTATCCTTCAAGTCATTCGGCAAAATATAATATTGACCTTACAGTATTACTATAGATGTTCAAATTCCATTTTCCTATGTTTAATTTTAAAAGCTATCTTATATACATATTGTATATATCTATAAAATTACACACCAAATCATCAAAATAATTTTTGATCATGAACAAATCTATATTTTTGAGATCCCACATAAAAATTCTGTGTACACTGAAAGAATTTTCCTTCATAATATTTATGAAGCGAAACTTAGTTTCATAAGATCAAAGAAAGATTTCATAGTATTAAAGAAACAATTCTTAAATATTATGAAATATGTCATATCCAATAAAATATTTCTGTTATGAAATATCTTCATAAATGTAATGAAGGATTTCATAGTTTTTATGAAATGTTTCATAAATTACATCTACATTTTTAGTGTGTCGACTTTATTCGTAGAATGCTAGCAATTCTCAATTGTACTCTGTTAACTCTGACATAAGTATGTACCCTGATTTAGGAAAAAGACATATTCATTGCAAAGATTATCGCAAGGTGGTGTGTGTTTATTGGTTAGTCAACGAGTCAGACCTTTTTTGCTTTTTTGTTTATATTGCAAACTTCAGTATAAATTATTAATATTTATGAAACTTTTTCATAACATTAACGAAGTTCTTACATAAAATCTATGAAAATTTTCATATTGTCATTGTTTATATTGCAAACTTCAGTATAAATTATTAATATTTATGAAACTTTTTCATAAAATTAACGAAGTTTTTTCTTAAAATCTATGAAAATTTTCATAGATCGTATTATGAAAAATAATGAATTTTTATGACAAAAGTTCTTCGAATGAAGAACTGCATTTCATAGTTTCTACGAAATGTTTCATAAATTCTAGGACACTTTTCATAGATTTATGTTTTATGAAACATTTTTCATACATTTGATGAAATTTTTCTTTGGCGACTTTTTAATGAAAATTTTCTAACCTCATTGAAAATTGACAAAATCATAAATATTATGAAGATAATTCTTTCAGTGTACTCCAAGTGACGCAGTTATCTATCTACATCCACTATCATCGGTTTCAATACTTGGCAGTACTGCAAATACTACGTGGGATCAAATATAATTAGATTAGTTAACTTAAACTGGGGATCATAAATTTCTTCACATATGTACAAATAAATACCAGCTTGAAAATTATTATAATCATCAATGTTATCATTTGGTTAGCCTCATAATAGTTACTTCTTTTGATTATGGCGACTGTTTTTGTTTTCATGCTCGTGTGCGTCATATTTTTATAAATATTTGCAAATCCAATAATCTAGCTTTGAAATGGGATCACTCCATATCCTACATACGCCAGATATTACATCCGCTATGAAACAACAATCTAGAACATAAACAAACACATGTATAATAGGCCGGGTCAAATTGTTGGCACCGAAAATATGTACAGAGGCACATCGCGATTCTTGCCAAAGAAACCATAGCTCAAACATTAATTTCAAGCCCGCGAAAGATCCTACAGGTATTTTCCAAAATAATATTAAGTACTAAGAATGTAAAAATGTAGTTTATGCTACAGACAATAGAGAACAATTTAGCTTAACAACGAAATTGCATTTAATTTTTAGAGCAATTTTTCATTTGTTCCCCTTTAAGAGTATAGCTTAAATTGTTCGTTAAATAAATTACAGCTTTAAATTAAATTATTTTTTTTTTAATTTTTAAATATTTAATATAATTTTGGAAAAGTACCTATTTTGGAAGATTCGGGACTCGAAATTCGTTTTTAAGCTATGGTTTCTTATGCAAAGTTTCTTAGAATCCTTAGCCTTAGTCGCAATAAAATTGACCATCATTAATGTATAACTATATTTTTAGTGTTTTAAATATAGTAAAACCAGTTAATTTCAAAACTGTTCAGAAACCTTATAGCACGCCAAAAAATACTACATCTTTTGATTTGGAATTTAATTTATTTAATAATGCTATACACTGAAAAAAAAAAATGGAAACGGAAGCATATTAAAATTGAGTCTGAAAAATGTACTCAATCTAAGTACACTTGTAGTTAAAATGAGTAAATAATTTTGAATAAATTTTACTTGATTTGAGAACGTACATACTACGTTCAAGTAAAAAATAAACTTAAATTGAATTCAGACATACTGAGTGCCAAACAGATACTAATTTCCTTAATTTGAGTAAATTTTTACTGGAATTCAGTTCACTTTTTTTGAGTGTACAAAAATACAAAATTTGTCAAAGGGACCTAATGTGTAGAATTGACGCTTCACATTTATTATGGATACATTTTTATTAAAATTCCAATTTCCTTTAGTTTTTTCGTTTGTATTTTTATACACTCAACGAGAGTATTATGTGCATTTTGTGCATTTGTTTGTAACACCCAAAAGGAAGCGAGATAGACCCATTGTTAATTATACCGATCGACTTAGAATCACTTTTTGAATCGATTAGTCCGTCCGTCCGTCTGTCCATCTATTCTTGTAATCAAAGTACAGGTCGCAATTGTAGCCAGAACCAAATGAAACTTTGCACAACAAAGTTTTTAGGTATAAGGACGAACGCTATTTAATTTGAAGAAAATCGGTTCAGATTTAGATATAGCCCCCTACGAATTTCACTCCCGATTTGACTCTTTTCACGCTAGATACCACACATTACAACAGATTTTCTTCAAACTTGGAAAAACATCTTACATTTCAACTAGAAACACCCACGGTGAAAATGAGCCAGATCGGTTCAGATTTAGATATAACCCCATACGAATTTCACTCCCGATTTGCCTTTTTCTGCTGTAGAAACCACATATTTTAACAGATGTGCTTCAAAATTGGCAAAACATATTATATTTCAACTAGAAACACCCACGGTGAAAATGAGTCAGATCGGTTCAGATTTTGATATAGCCCCCATACGAATTTCACTCCCGATTTGACCTTTTCTGCTGTAGAAACCACATATTTTAACAGATGTGCTTCAAAATTGGCAAAACATATTATATTTCAACTAGAAACATCCACGGTGAAAATGAGCCAGATCGGTTCAGATTTAGATATAGCCCCCATACGAATTTCATTCCCGATTTGACTTTTTCTGCTGTAGAAACCACATATTTTAACAGAAGTGCTTCAAAATTGGCAAAACATTTTATATTTCAACTAGAAACACCCACGGTGAAAATGAGCCAGTTCGGTTCAGATTTAGATATAGCCCCCATACGAATTTCACTCCCGATTTGAGTTTTTCCGCTCCAGAAACCACATATTTTAACAGATTTTCTTCAAATTTGGCAAAATATCTTATATTTGCATGAGAAACACCCAGGATGAAAATGAGTCAGATCGGTTCAGATTTATATATAGCTCCTATACAAATTTCGCTCCCGACTTGATTTTTCCGCCCCAGAAACCACGTATTTTTATCGAATTACTTCAAATTGAGAACTTAAAGAACCTATTCTGAAATGGGTCACTTCATTCCATGTTTGGATATAGCCCTGATACAAATATTCTTCTCGATTTGACAAATTGAACCAGAACATATTATCCTATGATTAGGAAACATACAAAAATTCTTCCCGTTTTCATTTTTTTCGAATTGAATTGTGTTCTGATAGAAAGTTGAGTGTATCATATAGTCGGCCCCGCCCGACTTTAGCCTTTCCTTACTGGTTTTGGTCTGTAATCAATATTTGATTTGAACTGGGATATTGTCCTGGCTCAAGACCATTTTGCATCTATATTTAATAGAATGCTAAGTTATTTACAAATGGCATGGTGACATTTATAACTTGGCTGCAGACTACCACGATCATGATTTGGAACATGAATTGTATTGAAATCAATAAATACAAATTTTGTGTCCACTCATAAAATCAATAGAAACAAAATTTTTATGACAGATTTGTTTCCATTTTTTTACTAAAACCTACACTGAAAGAATCATCTTCATAATATTTATGATTTTGTCTGAACATCAGTGAAAATTTTCATTAAAAAGTCGCCAAAGAAACTCTTCATAAAATGTATGAAACATGTTTCATAAAGCATAAATCAATGAAAATCGTCATAGAATTTATGGAACATTTCTTAGAAACTTTGAAATGCAGTTCTTCTTTCGATGAACTTTTGTCATACAAGTTCAATAATATGATTTATGATAATTTTCATAGATTTTATAAAGAAACTTCATTAATTTTATGAAAAATTTAAAAAATATTAATGATATATACTTCCAATGTACACAAAAGAGCCAAAATACAAATAAATTGATGGTTATCGAGGCTAAGCCGAAAAGAGTCAACACAAAATATTTTTTTTTAATTTGTTTTGATACAAATATGTATATAATAGTTGGCGACATTGTGACAAAATAATTTAAATTTATATAAACGTTTTTTTATCACAACTTGTTATCTTAGCTTAAAGACAAACAGTCCTTTAAAACTTACTTCCAAAGAAGCTAGTCTTTAACGCAAATTGTAAGAAATTTACGTGGAAATTTTCGAGAACATATCGGCCTTCAGTTTAGCCTTCATGAAGCTCTTTTTCATATCGGTGGCTATGCCATTAAGCAAAATGGTCGCATATGGGATTCAGAGAACCCACACGTGTCTTTTGAGATGCCAATGCATCCACAACGAGTCACTGCTTGGTGTGGATTTTGGGCTGTACGAATTTCACGAATTACTCCTTGCTTAATGTGTTATATAAATATATTTACAAGTGGTACGGTTACCAAAGAAAATAATGTGCAAAAATATTGTCAAAATTTAAAAATTGTTTGCTGGACAAAAGCACACTGATTGATTATATCTATCGAAGCTCCAGGTTTCTTCTTTTCAAATCCGATGTGAAGGTGAAAATCGGTAAATAACCAACTCAATTACAGGCTTATAAGTCTGAAAAGGTACGAACAACCGTTTTTTTAGTCGTAACTGAAGATACCCCCAAAATCTTTGGCAAATTTCAAATACAGATTCTCGTTCTACTCGACAATACATACAAGAAAAATTATATCACTACTTTTTTGTAGAGTAATAGCTACTGCTATAATTATTATGATAAAATAATACTCTGTTTCCCGGGAATTCCAAAAGTCTCTACAAACAACACATGTAATTGTTCAACAACAAGTTTAAGGATATTTTTCCTTGACGTAGGTGAATCTTTCTTGTGAATTTTACCTATTTGTTAAATCGGTAAACCATTGTATATATTTCTATTATACTAATAGAGAGCCATTGTGTGCCTAATTGAAAATTTGTTTAATTGGGCTATCAGTAAAAATCGAAAAAAAAAATAAAAATATAGAAACGTAATATTTATAACGCAATTAAACGTCTTGTGAAAGATAGCAAATAAATATACTTTGTTTATTTGGCTTATATCCCCCAAAAACTGCCTCTGACGTTCGAAATAATGAAACAGTTGTTTCAATATATATGCGGTATATAAACAAATATTTACGGAAATTCTCATGGGATATGCGTATGTCGCAGAAATCGAACAATCATAGTTAAATATTTTGACATGTGTTGTATTCAATAAAAAACCAGTGTTTTTATTTGTCACATGCCAAAGGTAGCTAGTGAGACCCGATCGTTTGAATTATGTATCGAATTATTTCCTTGAACTATTTCAAAGTAAAATTTGCAATTGATCTCCAATGGTAATGACATTTGAAATTTAAAATAATGTAATTTTTTTGTTGTACTTATAATTTTTGAGTCGATTTTTTCACACAAAGTCATGCAAAAACTTAATCTACGGAAAACTCTAAGAACATTTCTTAAAGAAACCATGGGGCTAATATGAATTCATAGCCTGCGGAAATCTACTTCAAATTCTAAGAAGTTCTAGACATGTCAGCCTGTCCGTGGGAAGCAGACTTTCGTCTTTTATTTCAATGCCCAGTCTTTCAGTCGGAGTTCATCTCATGGTTAGGTTTAAACCACTGACGACACATGTAAAATCAATGTAAAAACATGTGTGACAGTGGTTTAATCCTAAGTATGAGATGATCTCTGTCTGAAAAAACTGGACGTAAATGGTGCGTTAACTCATTGTATTTTTGCGACAACTAACAATACATAGAAAATATCAACAGATACCACGTGGTAGTACTATATGTCATGTACAATAACTCTGATCGGCTGGACAGACTTTAAAACACCGTCCACACTGGTACACCTGCCTGCAGTTTGTCATGTTATCAGAACGTAAATGAAGGTGCAAGGCATTTACGCCAAATTTTAATACAATAGGGAACTATTTAAGGGATGATTAATGATGTTTTCTTTTATAGTATAAAATGCCGCCGTTTCCCGCTCTCTGCTCTAGAACTGCGTTTTTGTTCTCATTTAAGGAAAAAGAGAGAAGCCTGTGTTAGGGGTTTATTTTCGATTTCAAAAGTGTTGTCATTTCAAACTCGATCAACCTAAATAAAAGCGTTTCTTATGTGTGATGGCAAACCAGAAAAAGGAGTAGAGCTGGCGCAAATTGGCCGACTGAAATCGGCTTCACCTCTGACGTTGTTCAAGAGTGTCGTGAGAAATACATTTAGAAAAAATATTTTTTCATTTTAATTAACCATGGAAGTACCCGAATTCGATCGAGTCCTGTGTCCAAGAGAGATTCGTTGTCTGAAAATTAACTGTAAAATAAATTAAACTTTAGATTCGAATGAGCTTCAAGTTTAAGTTATATGGATGTAAATGAAAATGTACAGGGAAATGACAAGATCATTAGAATTGCGTTTTACAAAGTTAGGGAGATGAGCAACCGCACAACATGATCAGCATTGAAAATTACCTGGACAAGCGTTGTAAGCGATTCGGCATATTTCATTTGAATGTAGAACAAACGGAAAGAAGAATAATTTCCTTCGTACCACTCGAGGGAATTTATTCCGAAATATAATTGTCACATTGACGGCGAAATCGAGCTTAATTCGAGTTTAAAATGTCAAATCCCATAGATTGTTTACAGATGAAAGGTCAATTCAGATAGACGCGACACTCAAGTGCCGTCAACTAGAGACTCGTGTCACGCCTGTCTGAATGGGCCTTAATACTGCGTTCGAATATACATTTTAGGGATTTTGTATATGGAGTTTGTAAAGCGAAATTCAATCAATGTTTATTTAGGGCGCATATCTGAATGCTGTACAACTCGATTTTGAAATCTTCATTATCTTTAGCAACAATGGTGCAGCCTAGTCAATTCCCTTAGATGTTTTGCAATTAAACCAACCAAATATGGCCAGTATAATTAAATTTTTAGTCAAAAACAAGTAAAAAGGGCGTTAAGTTCGGCCGGGTCGAACTTTATATACCCTCCACCATGGATTGCATTCCACAGAGGCTGCCGATTGTCGTAGAAGTGCAGTAATATTACAGGGAAATATAAATGTTTTTAATATAGCCAAACCACAACAAATGCAAATATTAAAAAAATAATTTTATAAATAAATAAATATAATATTTTTATTATTTCAAAACACTCTTATAAGGCAAGGCTTGCAATATGGAAATAACACTTGAAGTCAATTCAAAAATAAATAACTTATATTTATATTTTCAAAAAGCTTAAATACCATAAATATTGGTAAATAGTGGGTGCTACAGTTGGTTGTATTTCCATTCTATTTTAATTCCAAAAGTACAAATTTTGAAAATCCATTAACTCAAGTACATAGTGCAAAATAAGCTAACTTCACGATTCAACCAATTGGAAAAATCTTTTTATTTTGCATGTCTATGCAGTCAGAGGAATGTATACACCGAATTCCAAGATTCTAGCTACCGCCATTTGGTTGGCACAATTTTATCCCTTTTTTCCTATTAAGAGTACGACTTTCTAAAATCTCTTTATTTTACGTGTATACGCAATTAGAGGGATGTACACACCGAATTTCATCATTCTAGCAGTAGTCGTTTAATTGGTACTATTTTTGTCCCTCTGTACCAATGTATCCCTTGAAAATGCAAATTTGAAAAAAAAATATTTTTCGTGTCAGTCACAGGAATGCATACTCTGAATTTCATGACTCTAGTTGCGGTCATTTGTTTGGTACTATTTTTATCCCCTTGTTCCATTTTAACCCCAAAAAGTACGAATTTCGAAAATTCTGTTTATTTTACGTGTCTACGCAATCAGAGGAATGCATACACCGACTTTCATTATTTTAGGAGCAGCCGTTTTGTTGGTACCATTTTTATCCCTCTATTCGCAATTTAACCTTTAAAAGTACGGATTTGGCAAAAATACTTTTTATACCCTCCACCACCAGGATGGGGGTATATTCACTTTGTCATTCCGTTTGTAACACCTTGAAATATTCATCGGTGACCCCATAAAGTATATATATTCTGGGTCGTGGTAAAATTCTAAGACTATATAGCCATGCCCGTCTGTCTGTCTGTTGAAAGCACGATAGCGGCCGAACTAAATGAGCTAGGAGGTTCAAATTTTTCCTAAATATGTTTTATGGTTGTAGATCGGTTGGGATTGAAAGTGGACGAAATCGGCCCAGAGGGAAAATTTTTTCCCTCACAAGGACTGAAAATACCCCTAATATTTAGAGTATTTCAGCATGTTTTTTGAACATATTAGCTTGTATTTAGTTGATATTTGCAATTCGCATTCCCTTTATAGCATAAAAGGGCACCATAGAGTGATTTTTATTTGTAGGGGGCTAAATGGGACAAAAAGGGATAAAAATGGTACCTATAAAACGACAACAGATAGAAACACGAAATTTGGCGTGTACATTCCTCTAATAGAGTAGATACATAATATAAAAGTATTTTTTTCTAAATTCGTACTTTTAAGGTGTTAAATGGGGATAGAGGGATAAAAATAGTACAAACCTAACGGCTGCACCTAGAATAATGAAATTCGATATATACATTCCTCTGATTGCGTAGACACGTAAAATAAAAGAAATTTCCAAAATTCGTACTTTTTGGGGTTCAAATGGAAAAAGGGAATAAAAATAGTACCTACCAAATGACAGCAGCTAGAATCATGAAATTCGGAGTATACATTCCCCTGACTGCGTAGACACGAAAAATAACACGTTTTTTTCAAATTCATACTTTCAATGGATACAATGGCTACAGGGGATAAAAATAGTACCAACTAAACGAATACAGCTAGAATGATGAAATTCAGTGAGTACGTCCCTCTAATTGTGTAGATACGTAAAATAAAGAGATTTTAGATTAAAATAGGATGGAAATACAACCAACCAAACGACTGTAGCTGAAAGTACACTCTCTATCCCCCAATATTTTGGGTATTTATTATTGCTCCCTTATATTTACTTTATGAATTGAAGTGTTATATCCATTATATATATATAGTATACAAATATTTGTAGCCTTGGCTTATTAATTAAATTTCTTATTTTCATACAGTTAAAATTTGTTGCGGACATTCCTCTTGTAGCTTGGAAGCACCACAAAGAAAATAAAAGTTTTAGCGGGCGAAATATGACAAAATTCGAAATTCGTACTTTTAAGGAATATAATTAAAAGGAGGGATAACAAGTAAGAAGGCGTTAAGTTCGGCCGGGCCGAATCTTATATACCCTCCACCACGGAGTGCATTCCACAGTATTACCAGCAGATTAAAGGATGTCTTCCAAGCTACAAGAGGAAAGTCCGCAACAAATTTTAACTGTATGAAAATAAGAAATTTAATTAATAAGCCAAGGCTACCAATATTTGCATACTATATATATATAATGGATATAATACTTCAATTCATTAAGTAAATATAAGGGAGCAATCATAAATACCCTAAATATTAGGGGATGGAGAGTGTATTTTCAGCTACAGTCGTTTGGTTGGTTGTATTTCCATCCTATTTTAATTTCAAAAGTATAAATTTTGAAAATACCTTATCTCTCACGTACGCTGTATAAGACAACTTCACGATTCTACCATTTTTTTCGTAAAAACAACAAAATAAAGTACGAACTTGGAAAAAAATATTTTACGTGGCTATGCAGTCAGAGGAATGTATACACCGAATTCCATGATTCTATCAGCGGCCATTTTGTTGGTACCATTTTTATCCCCTTTTTCCAATTTTGCCCCCTCAAGACTACGACTATCTAAAATCTCTTTACTTTACGTATCTACACAATTAGAGGGACGTAATCACTGAATTTCATCATTCTAGCTGTATTCGTTTAGTTGGTACTATTTTTATCCCCTGTAGCCATTGTATCCATTGAAAGTACGAATTTGGAAAAAACGTTTTATTTTTCGTGTTTGCGCAGTCAGAGGAATGTATACTCCGAATTTCATGATTCTAGCTGCTATCATTTGGTAGGTACTATTTTTATCCCCTTTTTCCATTTGAACCCCAAAAAGTACGAATTTTAGAAAGTTCTTTTATTTTACGTGTCTACGCAATCAGAGGAATGTATATATCGAATTTCATTATTCTGGGTGCAGCCGTTAGGTTGGTACTATTTTTATCCCTCTATCCCCATTTAACCCCTTAAAAGTACGAATTTAGAAAAAATACTTTTATATTATGTATTTACTCTATTAGAGGAATGTACTCATCAAATTTCGTGTTTCTATCTGTTGTCGTTTGAAAGGTACTATTTTTATCCCTTTTCGTCCCATTTCGCACCCTACAAATAAAAATCACTCTATGGTGCCCTTTTATGCTATAAAGAGAATGCGAATTGCAAATATCAAGTAAATACAAGCTATTATGTTCAAAAAACATGCTGAAATACTCTAAATATTAGGGGTACTTTCAGTCCTTGTGAGGGAAAAATTTTTCCCTCTGGGCCGATTTCGCCCACTTTCAATCCCAACCGATCTACAACCATAAGACACATTTAGGAAAAATTTGAACCTTCTAGCTCATTTCGTTCGGCCGCTATCGTGCTTTCAACAGACAGACAGACAGACAGACAGACAGACAGACAGACAGACAGACAGACAGACAGACAGACAGACAGACAGACAGACGGACAGACGGACAGACGGACATGGCTATATCGTCTTAGAATTTTACCACGACCCAGAATATATATACTTTATGGGGTCTCCGATGAATATTTCAAGGTGTTACAAACGGAATGACAAAGTGAATATACCCCCATCCTGGAGGTGGAGGGTATAAAAATGGAACCTACCAAACCGCTGAAGTTGAAATCATGAAATTCGGTCTATACATTCTGACTATAAAGACTCGAAAAAGGTTTTTTTTTCGAAATTTGTACATTTGGGTGGAGAATGGGGCGAATGGGATATCTTTAAAATTTATACTTTTCTTATCACTTTGTCTGTATCTGGAAATGCTTCTTTCTAATGGCGACTGACAATCGCCTAATATTTAGGCATGTTCACTTTCACAATTTCAGCATTTTATTTATATATAGTAGTCGATTGTAAACAGTGAGCATAAGTATATATTATAGTTTGAAATAGTAAACAAATATAGTAATGTGCATAAAAATATCACAATTTTCGTAATATGATACTGTAAAGTCGACACCCTTTAATCTGCTGGTAATACTGTGGAATGCACTCCGTGGTGGAGGGTATATAAGATTCGGCCCGGCCGAACTTAACGCCTTCTTACTTGTTGTTATTTATCTACTCAATTAGAGGAATGTGCACACCGAATTTCGTATTTCTAGCTGTTGTCTTTTAATATGTACCATCTTTATCCCTTTTTGCCCCAGGGTCACCCCCTACGAATAAAAAATGGTACACGTTTTTGTTAAGTACGTACAAGCAGACATATTGAAAAATATGCTTAAATACTCTAAAATATTAGGGGTTATTATGGGTATTTTTAGTCCTTGTGAGGGAAACATTTTTCCCTTTGGGCCGACTTCGCCCAGTTTCAATCCCAACTGATCTACGACTATAAGATGCATTTATGGAAAATTTGGACGCCCCAGCTCCTTTCGTTTAGATGCTAGCGTGCTTTCAACAGACTGACGGACGGACATGGCTAGATCGTCTTAGAATTTTATGACGATCAAATAGATTATATATTTTTTATAGGGTCTTAGGTAGATATTTCAAGGTGTTACAAACGGAATGACAAAGTTAGTATACCCCCATCCTGGAGGTGAAGGGTATAATGAAATGGGATTTCGATGTAAAAGATACCGGGATTCCAAAAAAAGCGGAATTCTAATGAATGGCAATGTCGCATCCGCCGTCGCCGACGGCCAAAATCTTACACCACCTATGACTTTGAATCGGCTCTTTTATGTGAAACAAAATTTGTGAATGTAACTTTAGGCGAGTTTACACTTAAAGATTTTTCAAACAAGACTCAAGGCCCTTGAATCAAAATATGAAAATTTGTCAATGAACAATTATAATGTGGCACTTTTTCAGAAACAGAATCGATAAATCTTTAAGTGTAAACTCACCAGTAGTACATTATTGTGGGTATTTATCTTTTCACTCAAAATGCGGCATTAGTTCTTATTACATGAGCCGAAAATAATGTACAATTTCGAAAAATGCAATCTCACTTAAATTACCGCTTAAAGAGTTTTTTGAGAGAAGTGTGCAGAGACCATAAAAAATGTCAAAGTAATAGATGATTTACACTTACACTGACCCCACTTATCCGGCTTTGACTGTAATATTGCACAATTCGCAAGCGTTGCTCTGTCGTTTATCCATGATGAAATGGCAATACAAACTGAGAACAATTGGTGTTGCCAGATTTAGCCAATTTGTGTCCATTTAATCGTTAAAAAGTTTTTGCTACGCAGAATAGTTTTATTAAAATCATAAAATCAATAATTGAATCAAACATTCAATATAATATATATGTATATAACATTTCCTCCATTGAATCTCCAATCGAATCAAAGCTTGAGGCGGTCTTATTCACTAAACCATAAGAAAAGATTGACTATGTCCACACACAGTAAATGAAAGATATTTTGAAAAATTTATTAAGATATGTGTAGTACATAGAACATGCAAATCCATCGATCACAACTAGATCGACTGTAAATCGAAAGTTTTTATTTTCCAAAATACTCTGACACACAGTCGCCTGTGTTATCTAATTGGGATTGAGTTTGACCTCAGCAACGGCCGCATTCAGGCGGGATTTGGAGATGTACTGCTGGCGTTGCTTGTCCTCGACGAACATTTGAAAGTGACCCTCGCCGAAACCGAAATTTCGCATGGTCTTTCGCATAGCCATTGGTATAAGTCGAAAACCTCTCACTGTGGGTGTGGGTGACGGTGGTGGTGATGATGATGGAGTTGAGTAAGACGATGGGCCCTCTGCTGCTGTTGGTGATGAGCGAGATGATGGGGATGAAGTGGCATCAGTCGGTGCAACACAACGTTCATCGCATCGTTTATCCGCAGGACAATTCGCATTTTTGCAGGCCTTCTCCTCGATGATACAGAATACTTGAATGAACTTCTGTACAATGAAAATGACGAAAAAGAAGAAGATATTGGTAGCCAAGAGGTGCTTTCTAACTGCCAAAATCATGATGATCCAACAGTTCTCAAATCTAAACTGTGAGACTTGTCTTGGGCGATGGATGTTCGAAGTGTTGGCACTGATGCTTGAAAATATCACAGTGCTGCTGTTGAGTTTATGAAACGAGTTGCAATAACTTGCAAAAGGAACTGATTTGGTGTAGCCACGAACAGTAATATTTATATGAAATGCCACTTATTACCTGCAGCCCTGATGGCAAGACATTTCTTGCTACCTGTGCCCAAGGATAAACAAAGTGGTGGCATGACGCTAAAATCACCGGTCAATCTTATAGGTAACGAAGGGAAGAGCGTCCTGATGCCTTTACTCTGATTGGTGCTGTACCCTTTTCTGTGAGTATGTATGCAGGTATGGTGTTTGGTAACTGGGCGACATCTAGTGTTGAATGAACTTCGTACCTAAGTGAAAACTGTACAATTATTGGGAAGTGATCGCATCGTGTTACAAATCCACCACCAGTTTCTGTGTAAATTGCTTAGCAAACATTTGGTTTATGAATATCCATGGGGAATACTTGGAAAATATTGTAACCGGCTGTCAGTCGCTCAACGGCGGCCTTAGGAGTAGGTAATACGACCGGCATTCAGTGTTTTCCGCCAAATTAAATAAAAATTAAATGTGTATTTCGATATTTTTGTACCTATCGTTGTTATTATTGACGGAAAGCATTTCATTCCAAAAAGCCTGCACATAACTCAGCAAACAATAACCATCAAAGACTGGCTTTGGGGTTGTTTTCATCAAAACATACATGTCGAGGGCTTAATGCAGAAAGGGTGCATCTCTATTTATTAAATCGTGTCCTCTGCATACATACATTAAATTTTATGTTTATGTCTGAAGTTTGCCGTTTATTAATTTTGCTCCTCTAAAATGTAATGAACAATCGCGATACGCCCTTCCTACATTAAGTTATCGATATATAGATGTATGTATATGATTCATTCCGTGACAATCCGGAGAGTAACATTTTCACATGACTCATTTTTCTGAAAATCTCAGGAAAGATTATTTAAAAAAAGTAGTTTATATTTAAAAATCTTAAACTTTTATTTACAATTTCAAATAAAAAAAATACAACCCAATGAATCTTAAACGTAAAGTTTTCAAAAAAACATAGAAAAACCACTAAAATCATTGTAGATAAATTAAGTGGATTTTGGGAAATAAAATATTGGTGCAATCATTTTTCAAAAAACGAAAGCAAAATTAAAAATAATTGAATGTTTGTGATCCGTAATCGGATTGATCATAAATTGTTAACAAGGATTGGAGTCCTGAAGACCTTTGAAAGAAAGTATAGAACATTAAATTCGGTTAAACCAATTATGAAATACTAGGATTTTAATATACAATTGTCAGTATGATTTTCAATTGTAATGGAAATTTTAATACATAACTCTGAAAATAACATTTTAAGACTTTTTCCTAACACACGTATAAAATATTTTTAAAGAAGATTTTTTTATTTGGTATTTTCAGAAAAATCGGAGTATTGTGAAATGTTTGCTGTCTGTGGAATAAATAACTCATGTTCAAGTTTAATATCAGTTTCATCTTTTCTGAAAAAAATTAAGGGTATGGACAATATTAGGCTATTAACTTTCCGACAGTTTTCAGTAAGGTGGACCACTGGAAATCTTGTAAGGGTCCTTAAAATGAGGGGGTATTAAAGGGGTTTATCGAGATTTTACACAAAAATTTTAAAAATGTTTTTTTTTTTATTTTTTCGTTTGTATTTATACACTCCACGAGAGTATTATGTCTTTGTGCATTTGTTTGTAGCACCCAAAAGGAAACGAGATAGACCCATCGTTTATTATACCGATCGACTTAGAATCGCTTTTTGAGTCGATTTAGCAATGTCCGTCAGTCTTGTAATCACGATACAGGTCGCAATTGTAGACAGAACCAAATGAAACTTTGCACAACGAAGTTCGGTACAACGCATTTAAGAAAATCGACATATTTGAAGAAAATCGGTTAAGATTTAGATACAAATTTCACTCCCGATTTGACTTTTTCCGCTCTATTATATCAGATTGTCTTCAGATTTGGCATAATATCTTATATTTAAACTAGGAACACCTATGGTGAAAATGGGTCAGATCGGTTGAGATTTATATATATCTCCCATACAAATTTCGCTCCCGATTTGACTTTTTCCGCTCTATAGACCACATCTTTCACTTGAGTTGCTTCAAATTACCTTGCATTACCTTATAATTCTACTAGAAACATCTGTGTTGAAAATGGATTAAATCGGTTCAGATTTAGATATAGCCCCCATACAAATTTCGCTCCCGATTTGACTTTTTCCGCTCTAGAAACCACATATTGTATCAGATTGTCTTCAGACTTGGCAAACCATCTTACATTTCTACTAAAAACAACCATGGTGAATATAGGTCAGATCGGTTCAGATTTATATATAGCTCCCATACAAATTTCGCTCCCGATTTGAAATTTTCCGCTCTAGAGACAACATCTTTCACTTGATTTGCTTCAAATTACTTTGCATTACCTTATAATTCTACTAGAAACATCTGTGTTGAAAATGGATTAAATCGGTTCAGATTTAGATATAGCCCCCATACAAATTTCGCTCCCGATTTGACTTTTTCTGCTCTAGAAACCACATATTTTAACACATCCTCATAAAAATAGGTAAAATATCTTATATTTGTTCTATAAAGAGCCAAGGCGGAAATGGGTCAGATTGGTTCAGTTTTATATATAGTTCCCACACAAATTGCACTCCCGATTTCACTTTTTCCACTCTATAAACCGCTCCCGGATATATTTTTTCCGCCCCATAAACCTCGAATTTTCACCGAAAGTGAGCATAACACATTATATTTGAACTGGAAGAACTTATTGTGAAAGTTAGTCACTTTATTCCATGTTTGGATATAGCCCCGATACAAATATTCTTGTCGATGTGACAAATTGGGCCGGGTTATATTAGCCTATGATTAGGAAACGTACAAAAATTCTGCCGTTTTCACTTTTTTACCGACTTGAATTGTATTCGGATAGAAAGTGGAGTGTATCAAATAGTCGGCCCCGTCCGACTTTAGCCTTTCCTTACTTGTTTTTTTTTTGTCTGTATCAATATATGATTTGAACTGGAATATTGTCCTGGCTCAAGACCACTTTGCATCTATATTTAATAAAATAGAATTACAAATTTATTTACAAATGGTATGGTGACATTTATTACTTGGCTGCAGACTACCACGATCATTATTTCGCCCATGTCAACGGTCTTTTCAAGTGGCTTCGCAGCGATTTTTCAACATCAAACCCGGCCTCTATAAAGAAATGATTCTCACAAACGAAAGCAGAACTACAAGTATATTCTGTTTCGATAAAGGCCATAAAAATAGGGCATTTTATAGATATCTCGTTATCATATCATACTCTTGCCCTAAATCGAGTTAGCATACTTTGGAATGTTAATGTGGTTTTGGAGTTTTTAACCCTTTCGAAACGGATTTTTTTTTTAAATACGAACTCTTTTTTGATGGGTATTGGTTAGTTATAGTTCCAATAATTGGCCATAGGTGCGTTTCGCGAAAGGATAACCAGAACAAGGAAAATGTCCTGGGACAAATATGTCCCATCAGTAAGTGCGGATGGGACACATATGTCCCAATAGTAACGAAGTAAGGCAAAACTAAAATAACATAATATATGTAAACTTCAATGCTGTTTTATTAATTTATGAAACAAACAAGTTAGAATTGAATATGTGTCATATACAATGAAAATTTATGTTAATTAGTATGATATTTGGCGAAACACAGCTTGCACAAAGGAATATTGCAAGAAACGCACATCATTTTCGTACGATGCTCTTTGTTATCATTTGAACAGCTTCTGCAACGACGGCGTGTTTTCCCCTCGATAGGAAGATGTTCTCCAACACCAGAAAGTGTTTTTGATCGCTCTGATGGGCGACCACTCGTGCTACGACGTTTAATTGTTGCTCTCTCTTTTCCATAATGAAGAAGCTGCACCGCCAATTCAGCGAGAAAGAAAATTAATGGTACCTTCACATGCCGAGTTTCTTGGAAAAGAATCCAAGCATTGGAGACGGAAACCATAAGCAGTTTTTGAAAAACTCTCTTCCACCATTTTCCAGATTTCCTGTCAGGATCATAAAGAGATGAAAATTGATCTGAAAGATCTACACCACCCATGTATCTATTATAAAAGGCAATGGGCTCAGGTCATGCAACATCAAGGGCTTCTCCTTTTTTGTTGGTTCTTTGAACGGTCGTTACGATATCAGTGTGGCAATTGGTGAGTAACAAAACCTCCTTTGTATCTTGCCATTTACAAATCATAGTACCGCTGCTGTTATACTTGAAAACATAGTCACCTCTTTCTAATTTTGGTCCATCAAGATTTGGTAAGAATTTCTTATTTTTCATAATGGTACCAACTAAACCAAAATCCAAAGTCTGCGCTAAGTTGACAGTAGTAAAGAACCGATCGCAGCATATAACGGTGGAAGGATTTGAGATTGTGGAACACAGAGAACACAAGCATGCGAAAACGATCATATTACTGTTGGGACAAATATTTATAGAAATAGTTGGGAGTAATTGTGTTTCAGTTCGATTAGAAAACTCAATGGGACACATGTGTCCCGTCAGTGTCGAAAGGGTTAAACGGGGAATGTATACTTTTATTCACATAAAAAAATAATTTTATTGTTCCAAACACCAAAATTTCATTTTGAAAGTATTTAATAACTTTTCATTTATTGCGTGTAAATGTTTTAATATTTACATGGTCGGAAATATTTTGAATTGTGCTGTAGAAATTAACGTATTTTTTTCGTTATTTTCTGAATTTTGGTCATCGAACCAAAAATTAATGGACGAAATAATTTCTTTGTCAAGTCAGCATGCTGATTATCCTTGAACAATTTTTTATATGGCGAATTCCGAAGAAGATGCCACACTTTTCAAGTAAATGTAATCCACCCATATACAGAGGTGTTCTTTCTCGTTCAACTGGCCTTCACAAGCCTTTATTTATTAACTAATTACGTTAACAGAATTCACACTTGAAGTCAGTAGTTTATGTAGTGCCTGACTTTAATTTATAAATGTTATCCGTAAAAAATGTGTGCTTTGAATTCGAACAGAACAACAAAAAATGTTAACTTAACGCACACAAATACGTCTAACAAATGTTACAACCAGACCCGACCGCTGCCATACACTTGCTAAAATATGTTGCATGTTATAAAAAAAGTAAAAGCTCTTGTTAGTGTGCTTTACGAACGAGATTGGTTGTGGTGAGTTAATAAATACGAATAAAGCTTTCATAATAAAGCTTCTGTCAGAAAGTTTTAAGTGGTTACCTTTTATTAACATTAGGGCTGTTTTTCTTTCAGCCGTGATAACTAAGCGGGGATAACAAAAACTTAAGATAACCAAACTTAATTTTAAAATACAATTTTATAAAATACTTTTCTGTACTTAGTCTGGATAACTATCAAGAGTAAGTGAGATTTATGGTTATCAAGACTAAATCCAAAAATGTCAACATACAGATGTATGCTGAGTAAAAAATAACTCCTTAACGATTTTCTTAGCATGTTAGCCCGACCGACAGACCTACAGAAACATGTTAAATGTTTTCGAACCCCGTTCACAAAATAGCAAAATCTTAGTTGTGTATCAATTAATATAATGAAAATAAATACTAAATTAATGTTAAATATTTAATACTGTTAGAATTGAATTCTACTTAAAAATGATCTTCTTTAGTTTTTGACCACTCAGAGGGCAAATAATAGCTGAAGGTTCGATATTATACCCCAGTAGCGTCGGATTTTGTAAAATATAAGTGGGAAGTTGTGACAAAGTGAATTCAGTGCCAAAACTTAAAATTAACCTTTAAGTCTTTTAAAATAAAGTACACATTTCCTGTGTTGATTTCAGTGATGAAGACCCCACAACTTTCACAAGATTAACTTTTCTTTTTGCTTGTCTACTGAATATGAGAATATCGGTTCAGATATGTGTAAATAAAACTTCCGCTGTTCTGACGTAGTCCCCATACAAATGTACGTTCTGTTTCGATCTTTTGCCACTCAGATTTCAAAGTATTTTGGTTACACTTAACATAGTGCGATAGATTTGAGCAATGACGACCCAAAACATTATTTATTTCTCTATTTTGTATTTTTCCAAATAGCACTAGTTAAAAAATATTTGTAGTTATTAGTCAATTCAATTTCGATTAATGTACACAGCACCCTAGATAAAGCACTTAAAACCATGGAACTACAATCATATTTCCGGTAAATATTCTCGGGAAGACCAGCAACAATTTTCCTGCATCGAAAATATATCGAAGAAATACTCAAAAAATATTGTGTATTGGCATGAAATTATTATTACTTTTGATTTTATTTGTTTAATATATTTAAGTACACAAATAAAATTTTTAGTTTTGATATACTAAAAAATTGTTATAGTGTATGGATCATTTAAATTGTAATAAATTTTTTTGTTGTGAATGACTAAATCAAATTCTTTTTAAAATCATCACAATGAATGTATGTCAAAAACAATATGTTTCACAAATAGCAATTGTTTTTGGTCGTACATCCATACCTACCTCGACATGAAGTACATATTTTTTTGGATTTTGTTGCTAATTGTTTGCATTTCTCAACAGCGTGGGTTATAGGACATGTAACACAACCATATACATGCATGTACATATTTTGCGCGCTTTAAAACACATTCGTCTTTTTACTAAAGGTTGCTGTGGTAGAAGAATGAGCACGAAATGTGCGACATTCTTTGCACCAGCAAAATTTCCAGAGATTTCTGTTAGACATATGGAAAAGTAAGATCGAGCTATTTTTGTTTTAAAAAATTTCGTGTGAAAACAGAAAATGTTGTGAAAACAAAAATCGTGCGATATTTATATGTATCAAAACTGGATATCTAAACGCCGATAGCAAAAACGTAAATCAACAGAAAGTATTTTTAAAAATCTGTTTAAATTTCAAAAAATAATTTTATGATTTCATTTTTTGGCTTTTGCCTAGATAGATACCAGAGTAAGGGGTATTTGTATTTAAAACCATGTTTTAATTATATAATCGACTATCATGCACATAGTGATTGGAAATATATATATTTTGGAAATAATCCTTTAACTTATGTTCAATTTGACGCAGTTCCATGTAATTTAAACATACATTGACCAGGTACTCTACTTGTTTAAACTATGCTACACGGACCGAAGTTGATCGGGTGTAAAAATCAATAGTTTCCATTGGATAATATCATACCTTTTAAAAGTACTAGCCTATCAGAAATTTACTAAACCCAACAACATTTCATGCCAAATGCTTCTAACGCCAGGAAACAATCGAGCTGAGCCCTTAAGATATTCTGATCTGCTTAGACTTTCGATGTTTGTCTGTTCGTCATTCCGTTTGTCAACCAATAGTTTTTGTTCAATCTAAGGGACGCAATAAAATACAGAAAAATAAAAACTCGAAAAAATTATTTTTTCTATAGAAATAGCTGAAAT
Organism: Polietes domitor; assembly: GCA_947397865.1. Taxonomy (NCBI): domain Eukaryota; kingdom Metazoa; phylum Arthropoda; class Insecta; order Diptera; family Muscidae; genus Polietes; species Polietes domitor. The sequence continues at coordinate 74,658,116 of OX377620.1, forward strand.
ACGCCGTCTTTGTAGACGAACTAAAAAAAAACATTTTTTAATACTTGTTTTAATTAGTTGCACGAAAAAACATAAAATTGCAAAAATTGTTTATTTTATTAACTTCCCGGAAAAATATTTTTTTAAAACATCTAATGTGAAATTTTATTAAGCCTCATGAGAAACAAATATAGGATTTTGTAACTTTTTTGATTAATGTTTAGATAGTGCACATAGATACACATTAATATTTCCACATGTTTGCTTATATCTCAGAAAGTAATGAAACATTCAGAGAATTTAATTTTAGGTTGATTTTGGCAAACAAATCTCCTGCAAAAATCACAATATCGTTTACAGAACAAAATTTTTTACTGGTTGAGTAAAAAAAATCAAAGAGATTTTCAACAATTTTCAAAAAAAAAAACAATTAATACCATTCGCGCTCACCAAATTTCATCGAAATCAGAAGACATTCGAAAAATTCTCATTGATTTAAAATGGAATTTCTCATCAGTGATAATGCAGGCAGTCATGCAATTTTCAAAGCTCTGTAGTACTATCAGAAACTCCTATATTTTTTCTCATGAGGCTTAATAAAATTCCGTGAGGGCCCGCCAAAAAATCCAATAACAAAATTATAACAAACACCATAATATATATGTGTACAATAGACGCTCGCTAGAGATAAAACAGTAATTTCAAGGGTGATAATTCTAACGTATTTTTCACTGGATCATGTATAATTTGTATATGAAATTAAAGCAATAGATTCCTAGGGTAAAGTAACAAGGAAACACATGGTGTGATTTTATATAAATAAAAAAAAAAACAAGTAAGGAAAGGCTAAAGTCGGGCGGGCCCGACTATATGATACACTACACTTCCTATTCGAATACAATTCAATTCGGTAAAAAAGTGAAAACTGGAAGAATTTTTCTATGTTTCCTAATCCAATATCCAAACAAGGAATGAAATTCGCTTAAAATACGTGGTTTCTGTGGCTGAATAAATCAATCCGGGATCGAAATTTGTATGGGAGCTATATATAAATCTGAACCGATCTGACTCTTTTTCACCCTGGGTGTTTCTAGTTGAAATATAAGATTTTTATCCAATTTTGAAGAAAATCTGTTAAAATATGTGGTATCTAGAGTCAAAAGAGTCAAATCGGGAGTGAAATTCGTATGGGGGCTATATCTAAATCTGAACCGATTTTCTTCAAATTAAGTAGCTTTCGTCCTTGTCCTGAAAAACTTCGTTGTGCAATGTTTCGTTTGGTTCTGGCTACAATTGCGACCTGTATCTTGATTACAAGAATATATGGACAGACAGACGGACATTGCTAAATCGATTCAAAAAGAGATTCTAAGGCGATCGGTATAATTAACAATGGAACTATCTCCCTTCCTTTTGGGTGTTACAATCAAATGCACATAGACATAATACTCTCGTGGAGTGAATAAAAATCGTTAAAAAAATGAACTTTTTTAATCAAACCAAAGTTGAATCGTTTTTCACTATTGACAATATTGCTAACAAAATCTTCAAAAGCTATTTACAGTAATCTGAAACTAACAAAAAGTTTTTCACTCTAGCGCATGGTCCACTCATTCACTCTATAAGGACGTCAATGTAAAAAAATCCGTGTTCATACGACAAAGCTGTTCTACTGTATATGTTTTGCATATTAAATATTTGATTTTTGTATATCGCAATTTTAAACATCTTCACGAAGTTAAATTAAAGATTAATAGTAAATGACCCAACCAGTGGCCATTTTTCCAAGACATATATACAGTAGGCTGGGTCATGTAATAAATTGCAGTGGTCACCCCCCAGAAATGAAGATTGTATTGTTTAATATTTCCTTACTGGGTCAAGTCATCTGTGAGCTTAACCCTCTTGAAAACCCCTCTAAAAATCATGTTTTCCCGTGTAATTTTTTATGATGCATTTTTGCCAAATATTTTTCTGAATTAATAGACCATTGGGAGCACTTTAAATAAACAATATTATTCTTGTCTTAGAATAACTCATTGGTAGTATTATTGGGCGTTTATATTGATTTTTTGTTGTTTTCAAGGCGACAGCTAAAAACTCATATTTCTTGGAAACATTTTGTAAGAGTTGATATGACAAATAGATTGAAGGAATTAATACCTTTCGAATGACACCTAAATGATGAATATCGGACGAAAAATGATATCACTGACTCCTTGTTTGTAAACTAATTTAATACAGGAGATGGATTTTCAAAGCAAAAAAATCCAAACTCTTTTTACAAATATGAGCGCAGTGGCGTCAATTAAATTCCGATGTTCATCGTTTAGGCATCATTCGAAAGGTATTGACCATTTATTTTTTGTAAAATAATAACACCAAATACGAAAAAAATGTCAGTTGTCACTGTGAAAATCAACAAACGTCCAATAATTCGACCAATAAATTACTCAAAGACAAGAATCAAAATTGTTATTTAAAGTGCTTTCAAGGGTCTATTATTTCAGAAAAAAAAATTGGGAAAAAATGTAACATAAAAAAAATTACACCGGAAAAACATAATTTTTAGAGTTATTTTCAGAGGCGTTTAGCTCACAGATGGCTTGATCTAGGAACGATATATTTTGCAAATCATCATTAAACAATCCAATCTTTATTTTCGTGGAGTGACTGGAACTTGTTTTTCCATTTGTATGGACGGCGACCCAGCCTAATAAAAGACCATTGAAAGCACTTTAAATATAAATTTTGATTATTGTCTTAGAGTAACTTATTGGTTGAATTAATGGACTTATATAATAGTAATAGCTGCAGTCTATATCTTTCGAATGATGCCTATGTGATGACAGTGGGAAGGAAATTGACGCCTCTTGCAAGAAATATGAGTGTCACCTTGAATAACCACAAAAAATCAATATAAACGTCCAATAATACGACTAATGAGTTATTCTAAGACAAGAATAAAAAACCTTGTGTTAATAAAGTGAAAACATTATAATTCTGGAGATTTTTCAATTATATTCTCGTTGATTTTACAAGAAAAAATAGAAAAAAATCGTAAAAAATAGAAGCCATCATTTCACCATTTCAAACTAAAATAGACACGTAAGAACACTACTTTAAAGTTTCAAAAAAATTGATTAACGTAATCACTTCCAAAATCAAAATAGAAGAAATAAAATTGTAAAAACTTTAACAAATATAAGGCAACTATACCATTCCACTTCTAAAAGTAATTGAAATTACATTCAAAACAAGCTATAGTACATTAAAATCGGCCAAGTATTTGAGGAGTTACAGGCGATTGAATGTACAAACCTTTTAGAAAAAAAATATTTTTTCACTCTTAAATTGGCCACAATTCGTGAAAAAATTTCTATTTTTTCCAAAAATGCGTATACAATATTTTTATAAGAAGAATACATACACAAACTTTGAAAACAATCGCATCTATCTAGTTCAAAACAGTACCGCTTGACATGGAATGACTCATATGTTTTTCAAAAGCTGAGCGATGCAATACTTGATTGTTGTATATCGCAATTTTCAACTTATTGATATATGGACTTTGTTGTCCGGATATTACGGACGGTTTAAACGCCCGGTGTAACTGTTTCAAAGGCGATCGAATAGCCCAGAGTGTTTTAAGTCCACTTTTTTGCGAACATAAATAATATCTGTGTTGCCGCCCGGCCTTTATAAAAAAAAATCACCTCAGGAATATGACCGTCTAAACACAAAAAGATCGTTCTCTCCTGACTTACAAAATTCCACGCCTCATGACAGTTTTCCATATTATTAAAGTAATAACAATTTACTAGTTATGTTTATGTATACTTTTATTTTTTATGTTATACAATAATTCCTAATGATTACAAACTTTCTGCGCATCAACAAAATATTAGTAGTATGCCAAAATAAATATTTATATTTAAATTATAACAAATCACATACTATCTACGTATAAAATATGTACAATAAAACTTATACTTAGATCGAAATAAAAATACACAATACACTAATATCTAATAAGACTACTACAAATCATAAGTCATTCATTCATACATACATAGTTTATCTTTATACAAAAATCTACAACAACTTCTCGTCATTTGTTTTTCTTTTTTTCTTTCTTTCAATTACGAGTATGTATACGAGTGGTACTTAAGCAATAATTACAATTAAAACCAATTATTCGAAATAATACAGTCATGTCTCTTAAACGATAAAAGATATACAGATATAGATGTTTTTTGTTTTGTTTGTGTTTAAATGGAAAGCCACTTTTGGATTATAGCTGTTCGATGCATACTCTTCTTGTTGAAGCATTCTCGCGCTTCCCAAAAAGCGTCTATCTTACAGATATACCATTTATGGTTATGACATTGCTGGCTGGTGGCTCCGGCTCATAGACCTCATCATTGTTGCGCATCTCATAGGGAGCATCGTAGAATTGTTCGTTGGGTATTTGGTCGTAGATATTTTCTGTAAAATTTTTTAAACAATCATAAATTATTGAGTGTGAGATTAACATTAGCACAGAGCGCCGTCTTACCTCCTCTACCCGCACTACCATTGCCATTGGCCAAACCTCGACCGGCGCCATGGAACGTATTGAACGTGGCCGGTGGACCATTGTCTATGTTCATGCGCGTATTTGCCTCCAGCGTTGAGTAGGACATAACTGCAGCACTTCTTTCGTCTTTGGTCTCCGCAGCCTGGACATTTTCTGTATTCTTCACGGGTCGAGCTTTGTTGCGGTGTATGAACACCAAGCCAATCATAAAGAGCAGAGCTATAATGACTGTGGCTCCGATTGCTATTCCCGTTCCCAGACCGGAACTTTCTTGGGCTTCTGTGGCTGTCAATTCACAACGTGGTTCATCGCCACTCCACATACCATCTTCGGTACATTTGCGTAAATACTGACCAATGCGATTGAAGCCGGGAACACAGTGGTACTCTGCAGAGCCGCCATAAATCGTCGTCTCGTTGACAACGATAACACGACCATTTTCAATGGGCAGAGGACGGCCGCAATCGACAGCTATGAGAAAAATTAAAAAAAGTGGAAAATTTTGATAAAATATTGTGACTAATTGTATTTCGACTTTTAAATTAAAAATGAATAAAAGTATTCATCAATAAGGAACCGCTAATCCGCTGACTTTATTTCTAATAGAAACAATTCTATAATGAAACAATTTTGTATCGGAAAATACTACTGATTTTATTTGACTGCACAACTAAATGAAAATTGCTGGCCCAACGCCCAAATATAAATATTTATTTTTACGATTTCAAATTCTGTGATACAATCCCTTGAATCTTTTAATCGATGGTAACCAGCGTTTGTAAATTATTAAATAACAAAAATATAATAAATCAGGTCAACATTTGCAAAACATCGGGAAATAATGGCTAATGGCTTAATATTTTTTGTTAACTAACAAATCATTCCAAATATCATGACAAATAATTGCTATAAATTGATGGACTGTTTGGAACATTTGTATTTACCAATGTATACTTTTAGGATTATAATAAATTCATTTTGAAATCTTTTGTTATTATTCAAACTAATACGACACAACATTTATAAGGCAGAAAAAATATTGCCCCTAAAGGTATGCTTTGCAAAAATATTAAATTGTTATTGATGCTGTAACTAACATGATTAATTTAGTGTCGATTTCCGAGATAATTACCAATGCGACAATCCAAAAAGTATTTTTATTGGACTTCATAAAATAATGTGAAATTTAGTATTTATAAAACCTTCAGTAACTCAGTCAATTACTAATGGATTTTTAAAAACAAAGGGACGTTTTACTCCTTACTAAATGTGGTATGGACGTAAATTTACCAAACAAAATAATATGCAAAAACATTGAAAAATAAATAAAAAATGGATAAAAATTGCTTCAAAAGTGTGTTTGCTGGACAAGAGCATACAGATTTCTCAAGTTTTCTTAAATAAGCTATATATCTATCAGGTTTCTTCTTTTCAAAGCCGATGATTAAGTTCAAATTGATACAGGCTTATAAGTGTACAAAGGTTTAAAACTCAGGGATTTTTACTGTAATTCAGGATATTTTCAATCGTCTGGGAAATTTCAAATACAGATTCTTGTTCTACTCGACAATGCCTACCAGAAAAATAATATCATTGTCCAGAGTTTTCATACTTTTTTGTACCACTGTGTAATATAAACCCTAAAATTATGATTTTCCTTTACAGCAATATTTTTGCAATACTATTGATTTTAATACTATTGATTGGAATGTTCAAATTCAATTTGAGATGTTCTGCCGCTTATAATACAGCTAAAGTGTGAAGTCCTAAAAGTAAGAATTTTGATAAAATATTTATTATCAGTTTATTAGCTACACTAGCAGTACCCGCTTTTCGTCCCGCATCCTCCTTATAAGTAAAAATTTTGAAATATCAATTTATGTTCCCCGTTTACGTAATTAAAGGGCTGAACACCACTTGTTGTTAAAAGTACAAATTTCGAAAAATCCAATTTTACTACACTTCTATGTACTCAGAGGAGTTTACATACCAAATTCTACGATTCTAGCTTTAGTTGGTACCATTTTTATCCCGCTCGACCCTTAAATGTAAAAATTTCGAAAAATCCATATCGATTGCGCTTCTACGTTGTCAGAGGAATTTACACGCCAAATATCACGATTCGACAATATTTTAGTTGATAAAAGGGATCAACTTTTTGTCTCTTTCCTCCCTTAAAAGTACAAATTTCGAAAATCACTATTTGTAGCTCGAATGCATGGTCATTGCAAGGAACACACCGAATGTTTCTAGCTACTGTCGTTTAGTCAGGACGAAGGTTCGATGCTTATCCTTTTTTGTCCCATTTTACCCCCTAAAAGTACGAATTTCGTAAAACCCTTTCTTAGTCGACTACCCTGAATAATTCATGACCCTGGCTTCAGCCGTTTGGTCTGGCGGCTGGTCAATGATAAGTGAGTCAGTCAGCCAGTCAGTAACGCAACTCTTTTATATATATTAGGATGGGCTACGAAAATAAATTACAGTGGTCACCCCTCAGAAATGAAGATTGGATTGTTTAATGATGATCTGCAAAATATTTCGTCACTGGGACAAGCCATCTTTGAGCTAAACGCTCCTTAAAGCACCTCTAAAAATCATATTTTTCCCGTGCAATTTTTTTACGTTGCATTTTTGTCCAAAATTTTTTTCTGCATTAATAGACTCCAAGCTCTTTAAATAAAAATTTTTATTCTTGTCATAGACTAACTCGTTGGTCGTATTATTGGACTTTTATATTGATTTTTTGTGGGTTTTCAAAGTGACAGCTACAAACTCATATTTTTGGGAACATTTTGTAAAAGATGTTATGAAAAACAAGTAAAAACGGCGTTAAGTTCGGCCGAGCCGAAATTTATATACCCTCCACCATGGATTGCATTCCACAGAGGCTGTCGATTTTCGTAGAAGTGCAGTAATATTACAGGAAAACATATACTTTTTTAATATAGCCAAACCAAAACAAATACAAATATTGCAAAAATAATTTTATAAATAAATATAATATTTTTATATTATAAATATAATATTTTAATTATTAGTTTAACCCCAAAAAGTACGAATTTTGAAAAATCCGTGTATTTTAATCTCTTGTATTTGTATTTAAAATCTCTTTATTTTACGTGTCTACGCAATAAGAGGGATGTACACACCGAATTTCATCATTCTAGCTGTATTCGTTTAGTTGGTACTATTTTAATCCCTCTGTACCCATTGTATCCCTTGAAAGTACGAATTTGGAAGAAAACTTATATTTTTCGTGTTTACACAGTCAGAGGAATGTATATTCTGCATTTCATGACTCTAGCCGCGGTCATTTGGTTGGTACCATTTTTATGCCTTTTTCCATTTTAACCCTAAAAAGTACGAATTTTTAAAAATCCATTTATTTTGTGCCTCTATGCAATCAGAGGAATGTATATACCGAATTTCATAATTCTAGGTACAGTCGTTTGGTTGGTACCATTTTTATCCCTCAATTCCCATTTTACCCCTTAAAAATACGAATTTGGAAAAAAATACTTTTATCTTATGTATCTACTCAATTAGAGGAATTTACACACCGAATTTCGTGTTCCTAGTTGTTGTCGTTTAATATGTACCATTTTTATCCCTTTTTACCACATTTCACCCCCTACAAATAAGAATCACTTTATGGTGCACATTTTTGCTATAAAGGGAATGCGCATACCAAATATCAACCAAATATAAACAGACATATTAAAAAATATGCTTAAATATGCTAAAATATAAGGGATTATTATGGGTATTTTTAGTCCTAGTGAGGGAAAAATTTGGGCCGATTTCGCCCCGTTTTAATCTCAACCGATCTACGACTATAAGACGCATTTGTGGAAAATTTGAACGTTGTAGCTCCTTTCGTTAAGATGCTAGCGTTCTTTCAACAGACGGACGGACGGGCATGGCTAGATCGTCTTAGAATTTTATGACGATGAAGAATATATATACTTTATAGGGTCTCAGGTCGATATTTCAAGGTGTTACAAACGGAATGACAAAGTTGGTATACCCCATCCTGGAGGTGGAGGGTATAATGAATAGAAGGAATCATTACCTGTCGAATGATGCCTAAATGATGAATATCGGACGATAAATTACGTCACTGACTGCATATTTGTGAAATAAATTAATGCAGGAGATGGCTTTTCAGAGCATCATCATCATATATGCATCATTCGAAAGGTATTGACAGCATCTATTTATTTATAAAATTTTTTTAAAATGCTGACACCAAATACGAAAAAGTTTTCAGTTGTCACTATGAAAAAACAAAAAAAAAATGCCATAAACGGCCAATAATTCGAGCAGCGCTACGACGTCAATTTACTTCCGATGTTCATCATATAGGCATCATTCGAAAGTATTGACAGCAGCTATTTTTTTAAATTTTTTTTAAAATACTGACACCAAATACGAAAAAGTTTTCAGTTGTCACTATGAAAAAACAACAAATTTCATAAACGGCCAATAATTCGACCAATAAGTTACTCTAAGACAAGAAGCAAAATTTATATCAGAAAAAATGTTAGACAAAAATGCAACGTAAAAACATGATTTTTGGAGGTGTTTTCAGGAGCGTTTAGCTCACAGATGACTTGACAAAGAGACGAAATATTTTGCAGATCATCATTAACCCATCCAAACTTTATTTTCGTGTGGTGACTGGAAATTGTTTTTTCATTTGTATGGCCCGCGAACCAGTCTAATATATATAGATTAAGAAATTACTCTCCTAATTTCATGATCCTGGATGATTAAGGGGTCTCTCACTCAACAGTTTTACATATAGTATATACATATGTATATTAGGCTATTCATATTCATACAAATAAGAAAAGAATATTCTAAACATTTTCGGTTTCCAGTTAAAATCTAGCACTCATTGACATATTATCTACAGTTTTCGGCAACCATTAACAATCGTAATCCCATTTTAATACAAAATGTTTCCAATGAATGTTCTTCACTTACGTTTACATGTCGGACTTTTGCCACTCCATTTGCTATTCTTTTGACAAACTCTCGTATCATTGCCAGTCATGCTGCGACCTCTCTGACACCTGAACTTGGCCAATGAGCCAACCGATCGCTCACCAGCCTCCAGTATAAGATATTCACCCAACTCGGGTTCATCACAAGTGATCTGAATACACTGAGGAGTCTCATGACTCCAGCTACCATCTTCGGTACACAGACGACGTGAAACACCATCCAATTTGAAGTTGTCATCACATTCATAGAGAGCCGCAGCGCCGTAGTAGGTGACATTGGTGGCCAAAGTCATTTTGCCCTTGGTAATATTTTGTGGAGCACCACATTCAACATCTATTCCAAAAAAGAGACAAATTTTAGAAAATGTAAAGGATACCTAACACCTGGATTACTTACAAACACATTCGGGAACATTGCCACTCCATTGACCATTGTCCTCACATGTCACCAGAGCTTCGCCCACCATCTTATAGCCACGCTCGCAGCGATATTTAGCCAAAGCTCCGATTCTATGGAAATTGAAAAAAGAAGAGTCATGTTGGGCAACTAAGTCCATGGAACTTTCTCATTTACCTGTAAGTTTGTGCTGAATTTGCCGTTGTCTCCGAGGTTCGTATCAGGGTCCTACCATACATGCGATCATTACCGGTGACAGATAGTAAGCTGTGTGCTGCTAAGACGGGTTCTGAGCAACGTATTTCTGGAAAATTTCATTATCAAGTGAGTTAAGTATTACTTTCCATAATTTAAATATAGACAAACCTTCACATCTTGGTGATGAATCACTCCAGATACCTGATTCCATACAGGTACGTTTCGGCACTCCATTCAACTTGTGTGATTGGGAACAACTGAAGGTTACTTCAGAACCAACGTACGTTGTATTTGTCGTATACTTAAGGGTTCCATATGGTATGGGTGTGATTTCACCACAGTCGATATCTGAAATTGATAACCAAAAGTTTTAGATCATCAAATCATTCCTGAGCTTCTTAAAATAAATGAGTATTATTGCGACCCAATTTTTTTGAATTTTAAATGTAATTACAAAATCGTTGAACTTTCTTCCCAAACAGCCTACGTATCTCTTCGAATTTTTTATTTTAATTCCCCAAATGCAATAACTTACAATCACAAAACGGAGCTTCCGTACTCCATTCACCATTGTCCATACATTCCAAAATCGGATCGCCCTTCAGCACATATCCCGGGTCACAATTGTACTGGATCTTCGAATGAACATTGTAGTCGTAGCCGACAACGAAGGAACCTGTCGGCACATTTGGTGTATCACAAGTGACCAAATCACAGACGGGAGCATCACCCGACCACTTGCCTTCCTTGGTGCAGTACAACTCCGTCGAGCCATCTAACCAATAGTCGTCTTCACATTCATACTTCACCATGGAGCCCACCGTAGTGGAGCCATTCACTAATGATACAACGCCATGATCAGGACGTGCGGGTGAGCCACAATCGACGAAACGACATGAGGGAGCCTTGCTTGACCATTCACCACCAAGGCCGCAGGAAATTATCTAGAAAGCAAAACAATTTGTTAAGAATTAAGAAAGTAGAAAAAATAATTAAATGAATAGAAAGACGAACAATTTGCATCTACAAATTTTTATTATGATTGTGCTATCTTAGTTGTTTAGGGAAAGTATTTAAAAAGAAATGTTTACCCCTTTGTTAAAAGCAATATAGTTGCAAACAGTTGTTTGTCGGCACAAAATCTAAACGATCAAAATATTAAATCTTCCAGATATGTCCAAGTATCACTGCTCGGTTGGGATTCCAAACGACAATAGTAAATCAAGAGAGAATAAGTTCCCACTAGAGATGGGTGCGTGAGTGATTATTGGTTCACTTTCACGCACGCTCACGAAAATGTTGAATCACGCACGAAGATTTTTTCGTTCCTCACGTTCACGCACGCTCACGTGAGTAAAATAAATGTTGCTCACGATCACGCGTGATTCACGCAATTCACGTGAGTCGCGCCCATCTCTAGTTCCCACTCGACCAGACCAGAAACAAACTTATCTCGGTGCTATAAGGGGACTTCTAGTAATGACTTTTTATGCTATTTGAGCCATGGCTGTCTGTCTGACTGCCTACGCTTTCGAATGGAGTTATGGAATTTATTCAAACATTGCACATATTAATATTTTCCACAAAATTAGGTTATGTCCAGAGGTGGGCGAAATTGACAAGTCCCTTCTGGTCTCACACATTAATGGTTAGATTAATACAGAATCAGTCATGTTTTAATAAATGCTCACATTTATCGATTTAACCGACTGAAATTTGCCTGAAGGCAGGAATTTAGGATTATCCAAAATGCAACAATGTACAAACTACAACTCGGTTTCATTGTTGGGCAATAATTTTGACATAAGCTAATTTTATTCTGTAATATAAGGACGTTTCTAGACGAACAAGCTATATTTATTTTTTAATTTAATTAATTAATTTATTTATTTCAATAGTCTATGGAAACATATCCTTACAGACTTGCTTAAAAACTAAAAGTAATATAAATATAAAATTTCAATAAATTTATTGATAGGAAGCGATAAATCTAAAGCAAATTTCTTATTAATTAAATTGAATTCTTTCAATGATCTCAAAATAGGTTCATTACAAGAATAATTATTTCTACGCACAGGAATATTAAAAAATTCAAAGAATCGCAGACAGCTAGCGGGGAGGTTGAAGCCAATTCTACTAAGGAGTAAAGGACAATCAATAAGTCAACAAATCAACTTGTACACGAATAGAAAAGAACTTTTAGCTCTTCTATTGGCCAGGGTTTCCAAGCGCATAAGCTTACATCGAGACTCAAATGTGGGAAAAGGATTGGAAAAACATAAAGCAAATAATGCAAATTTAATAAATTTTCTTTGCAATCTTTCAACATATATAATATTTTCTTCATTCTCTCATCTTTAGTAAGCAATTTGAAGAAAATCGGTTCAGATTTAGATATAGCCCCCACACGAATTTCACTCTAGGTACCACATATTTTAACAGATTTTCTTCAAAATTGGCAAAACACCTGTGGTGAAAATATGTTCGATCGATTCAGAATATTTATTTATAGCTCACATACAAATTTCGCTCCCAATTTTTCCACTATAGGAACCACATTCTTTATTAGATTGTCTTCAAATTTGGAAAAACATCTTATATTTAACCTAGTAACACCTATGGTGAAAATAGGTCAGATTGGTTCAGATTTTTATATAGCTCCCACACAAATTTCACTCTCGATTTGACTTTTCCACTGTATGATCCACATATTTAAACAAATCTTTTTCAAATCTGATACAATGACTTATATTTTAACAAGTACCACCTCTGGTGAAAAAGGGGCAGATCGGTTCAAATTTATATATGGCTCCCATACAAATTTCGCTCCCGGTTTGATTTTTACCGCCCCAGAAACCACGTATTTTCACCGAATTTCTTCAAATTGAGCATAACACGTTATACTTGAACTGGAAAAACTTATTGTGAAAGAGGGTCACTTCATTCCATGTTTTGATATAGCCCCGATACAAATATTCTTCTCGATTTGACAAATTGTGTCAGGTCATACTGTCCTACGACTAGGAAACATACAAAAATCCTTCCCGTGTTGTCTTTTTTACCGAATTGAATTGTATTCGGATTAGGGTTTGCAACTCGGGATTTCCCGCGGGAAAATTTCCGGAATTCACATATTTTTCATTTCCCGTGTTCCGCGAAATTCGTACGGGAATCTCGCGGGAATGCGGTAGAAATTTTTACATATTTCTTCGCATATTTTTTCCATCATTTCCACAATAAAAATGTTGTACAATAATTTAGCTCATATCGATTTTAATTTGGTATGTCAAATATTGCAGTTCGATGACAAATACGTTCGGATATACACCCAAACTCCGAAAAAATTTAAAAACCCACAATTAATTAAAAACCCGTTTGAAAATATTTTAAACAATGCTATAGAAAACGCAAGTAAAAATATTGTATTAAAAAAGTCAAGATAGCTGTCTAAAAAGAATTTATAGTTTCCAAAGCGACAGGACAAAGAACAGACAACTTAAACATTTGATTTAATGCTCTACTAACTATATCTGTCGAATGTGAACGATCGTTATCCGTCGCGTCCACATTTTCCAATAAAATAAGAAATATCTGATGACGTCATAAATGCATTGTCTGCTTTTAATTCAAATATACATTTTCAAATTTTGACTGCAAACAATTAATTAATTTTGAAACTTGAACAGAAGTGATGTTTGAGTTGAATTCTGTAACAGGTTCGTTGTGAAAAACATTTTTATTTTACTGAAGTGGGAAACTCTCCTGGCTCAAGACTATTTATATCGCACACACCCCACCTTAATAAAATGTAAATGTTTCATTTTAAAAAATAAACTTAACTCATGGTAAACGAGGATCCCGGGAAATTGAACAAATAATTCCCGTTTCCCGGGAAGTAAAATGTACGGGAAATGCAAACCCTAATTCGGATAGAAAGTGGAGTGTATCATATAGTCCGACTTTAGCCTTTCCTTAATTGTTTTAATTGACTCAAACGCAAACCATTACATATCTCAAAACTAAAACTAATAAAGTGTGACTTAGACCACTATCATACTAACTGGCACGTATGTACTTCGAAATAAAAATTTCAGATCTTAAAGATTTTAAAGGGCCATCTCCTAGTGTTGCCCATGTGCAAGGCATGAATGGCAAGGTATTTTCATCTTGAAGGTTTCATTATGTTTAGAATATCCTCGGAATATGCATTTATTTTCTGTGGATTTTTGTGTCAATATTCTTCGAAAATGAGGTCTGTTATGCTAATGATACAAATATAATTTAAAAAAAAATGTATCATAAATAGCACTAATAATTGGCTAGCTAACGATGGGACAGAGATAAATCCAAAATATTTTGAGACCACGCATTAAACAACCAGAGACTAATTTTAGTCGTAAACATCCGCGACTTGTTTAGAAGTCAGCTTAAAGTATGTTGTTTAGTTATATCTATAATATATTTTCAATTTCGACCTAATCACTTTTATTACACTGTCCAACAGGGCATATTACACTTGAACCAGGTGATATACGTCTGAAACTATGGGTGAAATGGAATTAAATGGTGTTTTTAGCTTTTTATTTCCTCATCCTTAAAAGGACTTCAAATTTCCAAAAGATACAATTTTCGAAAATGATACCGATATAATGCAAAATTAAATAAGAGAATATGTGCTAAAAATAATTTAAATTACAAACTTCTATCTGCATCAGTTTAGCATTAACAGCCATTTCAAAATATCCCTCTTAAAAAGTAAAATATGAATAAACTACTGTGTAAGCTTAAAATGGTTGTTAATGCAGATCTAATATATAGAGCATTATATATCAAGTGTTTTTAACAGATATGCTCCTCTTTAATTTGACAATCATATCATAATCATAGGATGCGAATAACTATATAAAAAGATTATTGGAAATTTGTATCTTTTGGAACTGTGTAGTCCTGTGAAGGGGCAACAGGATGAAGAAATGAAAAACAAATACTAAAACTAAGGAAATATTTCCTCAAAAAATGTACTGAGCAAAATTGTATTTGATGTAAGAAAATAGTAAACTTAAAATAATATCAATAATAACTAGAACTGAGATTGATGTTTCAGGGTAAGAAAAACTTATGTAATAAATAATAACATGAAATAATTCCCAAACGCTTCAGATTATCAAGCCAAGTAACGAATTATTCAAGGAATATCCTATTTAAAGCATTTATGTATGCGATTTTTTGCATCATTTTTCAATGATGGTTTTAAAATGTATTTCGAATTTCGGTCATTGTCATGCCACACGTTCAATTGTTTACAATGTCAATTCTTTAAAGAAGTTCGAAGCCCAGGAAATTTGGATTGTTTGATGATAGTTTGGAAAATATTTCGTCCCTGATAAAGCTAAAGGCTCCTGAAGACACCCCTAACATATGTTTTTTCACATTTTCCATTTTTGTCTGAATTAATAGTCAAATGTCTTCAAATATACATTTTTACTTTAGGCTTTGAATAAGTCATTGTTTGGATTATTGAATGTTTAGAGTAAGTTTATGGTTTTCGAAAGTAACAACATTTCCAAACACTTTTAACAAAAAAGTGTCCTCTGACGTCAATTTCCTTCTGATGTCCATCATTTAGGCAAAATACGAAAAGGTTGTCAGTTGTCACTATCAAAAACCACAAAAAATCGTATAAACATCCAATAAATCAATCAATAATTTATTCTTTATTCAAGAGTAAAAAATATATTCAAAGGGTTGTTTTTAGGAACGTTTATCTCACAGACGGGTTGAGATGGGAATGTTTTCTAAATCATCATTAAACAATCCAAACTTTATAACTGGATAACTGGAAATTATTTTTTATGTGTATGGGCTGAGGCACAGTGTACGAATCAATTTTAAAGTTGTTGATTAAAAACTTTATTGTTGTAAACTAAAAAGCAAAATATTTCAGTGAATTTTTGAACACGCTTCATTGTACAGATCGATTTAAAAGAAATGAAGATCTCAAATTTTAAGTTTTTTGAACTACCCATATTATTTTGATATAACTCGCACTTACCGGTTCTCCCACCAGCACATAGCCCGTCTCGCACGCATACATGGCCGTGGTGCCAGCTCTCTTGTCGCTCACTTTGACAGTGCCTCCCTGAATCTGAGGTGGTTCCGGACACCAATCAACCAAACATTCGGGCTGCTTACCCGTCCAGCCATCCAATTCGCAGGTACGATTCTCGTTACCGATCAATGTGTAATTTTCGTGACACGAATAAGTCGCCTGCACTCCATAACTGTTGCGCTGTTCGGACAGCAGCACTGAACCGTGCTCCAATTCAGGCAGTGGACCGCAATCGACATCTGCATACAAAACAAAACGTTAATAATACTTAACAATAAAATGCATAATACCCATAACAAAAAAGTGGTCATAATAGCACTAAATGTATGTATGTCTACAGATATTTCCCCCAGGCCAAAAAAGCTGTTGTCTACGTACATTTACAAGTGGGTGCCTTTCCGCTCCAAGTGCCATCCATGCGACACGTACGTTCTGCATCACCGATTAATGAATGACCCTTGGGGCACTGGTATTGTATTTTGCTGTCGATCGTATAGTTTTTACCAACAATCGTCGTATTTTGTTGCGAATCTGGCGAACCACAAGATAGCGGCGCTGAAAATGAAACCGAAAAAGGGAAAATTGTAGAAATAAAGTTGTTTTTGGAAAGTTTAACACTTCGTTGAATAAACGAAAAAAAAAAATAAAATTGATAGCTTCCTAAAAGGCCGTTGGACAGAGGGGTCTTTTGTTGCAGAGGATAAACGAAACTTCATGTAGGATGAGTTTGCAGAATAACATGACTCATTAGTGCCTCATTGTTAATTGAGATGTTTTATATAAAGCAGATTTCTATAGAAATATCTGCCTGATTGTTTGATGAAGCTATCTATGTATGTTCATGTAATACACTTGAGAAAAATGCAGTACGAGTTGATGGAATTCGTCAAATAAAAAAATTTTTTATAATTTCAAAAAAAGTTTAATACACGCTAAGGTCACCAAAATCTGTATCAAATGCATTGTCTCTTATATTTCAGAATAATATATATATTTCGTACACGTAGAAAATGTGCTGCAAAAAAACTAATCTATTGCAGCATATTTAAAAATTTTAGATTTAAACATCTGGCATTCTTCATAGACATATTTGGGATTCGAGTAAAACAATATTTTGATAGATATACAATCTTCACATGACTCAAATTTTTCTGAAAATAGGCAAGTATATTTGCCTAAGAGTTTTTAGAACTTATAATTGTCCAGGTGAGTGATAGACCAAATATAACCAGAGGTGATTTATAGAGGAGGTTTAGGACAACATAAATGTAGGGGTGATTACTATCTATCTGGCTCCACTTCCCACAGGAGGCCTCGAAGTGGTTTATGCAATACTTTCCTCTGCTTCAAAACATCCCGTATCTGCTTTGGTCTCTAAAATTTGTTCGGTTATGTAAACTCTTGTAAAATCATTATTTTTTAATTATTAAATATACATTATATATATATATTATATGCATAAATTACAAATAAAAATATTATATTTAATTTATTTTTTTTTGCTTCGGCCTAAAATGTATGGTCTTTATAGGACTGAACAGTATTTTAAGAAAAAAAATCATCAGTCATTTCCAAAAAAAAACTGACAAGTTTATATAAAAATCCTTGTATTTCACAATTGGGTTATTCGATCGTTAATCAATGGCATAGGAGGAATAATCTTCAGGGGGTGGCTATAGCACCCCCCCCTTTCCCACAATTTGTTTTTTAAAAAGTCAAAAATAATAAGGCTGCTTTTTTAAGACTCGATACTTAACCAGTGATAACAAAAATCTAAACAAAATGTTAAAATTTCCCTCAAAATACTTAAATTGATTTGAACTGGGATATTGTCCTGGCTCAAGATCATTTTGCTTCTATATTTAATAGAATGCAAATTTATTTACAAATAGTGACATTTATTACTTGGCTGCAGACTACCACGATCATGATTTCGACAATGTCAAAAGTCTTTTCAAGTGGCTTCGCAGCAACTTTTCAACATCAAACCCGGCCTCTATAAGGAGATGATTCTCACAAACGAACGAGAAGCACAACTCATTTGCCGAATTTGCGTTTAAAAAATCGCACCATCGAAAAAACTAAAATAAAAAAAATATTTTTAATATTTCCGCCAACAGCAATATCAATATGTGTATGAAAACAAATTTTGACAAAATAATTTTATATTAAAAATTTCGGACTTGGCCTGGATAATTATCCTAGGATAAGTCAAAAAAAGTCAACACAAAATACATATGTAGATTTTTTAAATTATTTGGATACAAATATTTATATTGTAGTTGGTGACAATGTAAAAAAAATATTTTTTTATTTTGAACAAAAAATTAAATTTTTATTAACGTTTTTGTTATTACAGCTTATTATTCCTGCTTACAGAAACAGTCCTAATTTAACACTGTAACCCTGTTCTGCTCAGTACACTGAAAACGGTTTTAAGTTGTTTGTGTAAATATTACAGTTATAGAAATCACTGCCATTAACGAATGTTCCTACAACTATTTGAAACATTAGGGGTGCTTACACCTGAATATCTTTTGACAACTAAATTTTTAATAAAATTTTGGTAAATAAACAAAAATGCAATAAAAATTTGGCAGCGGTTGTAGCCCTTATTTGCGAAATTATAAAAACTGATGGTACAACTTTAATTTATTTCAACCCTTTTTGCACGTTCAATTTGAAATCTGATATTTTTTCTTTTTGTGTTGACAAAATTCTGGGGGGCTAAAATTTTTCTGGGGTGGGCTTAGCCCCCAGGACCGCCCGTCCTACGCCAATGTCGCTAATTCAGGTTTTTGGAATTCCTTAACCTATTAGGGATTGTAACAGAGAAAAATTTTTCCCTGGCAAGGACGGATTTTTTAGAAAATGTCTGCCTTATATGCACTTGAAATTTGGTCCGAATATTCCTATTATAGCATTTTAACACAAAAAAAAGAATTATAGTTTTTATAAATTAGACAAACATGAAATTCGGTGTGTGTGGAGGCGTAGACGGATTTTTCGAAATTCATTATTTTAAAGGGTAAAATGGGCAAAAGATGACAAAAAAAGGTACGTACACGTCGCTTTGGCAGCGCTGACGTGAAAAGATACACGTCTTTCGATATTCGTATACTTAGGGTCAACAAGGGAAAAGGGTGTTTACATTTATTTGACTGCGAAGACGGGCAAAATGAAAGGACTTTTTCAAATTAAAACAAGTAATGAAGGCTAAAGCCGGACAGTGCCGACTATATGATACTCTCCCCTTTCAACGCCATTAGAATTCAATTTGATGAGGATTTTTGCATGTGTCTTATATCATGGACCGATCCACTTTCACAATGTGCATTTTCAGAGGAAATATAACATGTTCTGGCCATCTGTTAAAATATGTGTTTTCTAGCGCAGAAATAGACAACTAGGGAGTGACATTTGTATGGAAGCTACTTTGATCCATTTTCACTTTAGATGTTTCTAGTTAAAATATAAGGTGTTTCGCCAAATTTGATCAAAATCTGTTAGAGCGGAAAATCGGGGTGCGACATTTCTATGGTGGATACGTCTAAATCTGACCGGTTTGACCCATTTTCACTATAGATGTTTCTAGTTTAAATATAAGACGCTCTGCCAAATTTGTTCAAAATCGGATAAATTATGTGGTTTCTAGAGCGGAAAAAGCCATGTCGGGAGCAAAATTCGTATAGTGGCTATATCGAAATCTGAACCGATTTTACCCATTTTCACCACAGATGTTTCTAGTTGAAATATGTGTTGTTGTTAGAGTGATGAAACCCGAGACCAAAAACCAGGTCAACCGTGTTTTTCATCTGAGACCGACCGTTGGGTTTTTAAAAATCCCGGTTTTTGGAAAACACGGGTTTTTTATATCGGTCTCAACCGGTTTTTCATATTGCAAAAAAAATCTCTTTTTCGGTGCTATTTATATTATCACAAGCATCATAGAACGTTCTTATTGGGGACCGCAAATTGACTAAAAAAATACGATCACAGCAATACTATCAGTCTAAAATGGCGATGTTCGTCCTTGGTTTCACATGTATTTCTTATGGGCAGAAGAAAAATCGACGACGTTGACGACATTGGCCGCTGCGGATGTCGACCAGCCTTATACATAAGAATATATGTGATTATTTTTAGAGGTGTTTTCAAGACCGTTTAGCTCACAGACGGTTTGACCAAAAAAACGAATAATTCCAGAATTAATTTAAGGTGGTTACGCAGCCATATTCATCCTTGTAGGTAATATTAGGCTAATGAACTTTGCGAGTATAAGAAAAAAGTGAAAGGTCCTTGTATTTCAAAGAATAAACTAGTAAATTAAAAAAAAAAATTTCAAATCCATGCTTTATGCAAGCAGAATTCTGTTGGGCCTAGAAATTATTTTTTAGTTATCTTTTGTAGAAGGAAAAATTACTGCAAAATTTCAGTTTTTTATCTGCCATAGAACGGCATATATTCGAAAATGGGTTTTAACTTCGTATGGGAGGTGCCACGCCCACATTTCCATTACCGCCCATTTTTGTCACAACTACGCACATTAATGCTAGATGCACTTACACAAAATTACAGTAGGTGTAATTTTGGTTTTAACTTCATATGGGAGGTGCCACGCCCACTTTTGCATTACCGCCCATTTTAGGCGCAACTACGCACATTGATGCTAGATGCACTTACACAAAATTTGAGCACTATACGTGTCATAGAACTGACACTATTCGATAATATGTTTTAACTTCGTATGGGAGGTGGTACGCCCACTATTCCAATACCGCCCATTTTTGGCAGAACTACGCACATTGATGGTAGATGCACTTACACAAAATTTCAGCACTCTAGGTGTCATAGAACTGACAATATTCAATAATAGGTTTTAACTTCGTATGGGAGGTGCCACGCCCACTTTTCCAATACCGCCCATTTTTGGCACAACTATGCACATTGATGCTAGATGCACTTACACAAAATTACAGCACTCTAGGTGTCATAGAACTGACTATATTCAATAATAGGTTTTAACTTCGTATGGGAGGTGCCACGCCCACTTTTCCAATACCGCCCATTTTTGGCACAACTATGCGAATTGATGCTAGATGCACTTACACAAAATTTCAGCACTCTAGGTGTCATAGAACTGACATTATTCAATAATAGGTTTTAACTTCGTATGGGAGGTGCCACGCCCACTTTTCCAATACCACCCATTTTTGGCAGAACTACGCACATTGATGGTAGATGCACTTACACAAAATTTCAGCACTCTAGGTGTCATAGAACTGACAATATTCAATAATAGGTTTTAACTTCGTATGGGAGGTGCCACGCCCACTTTTCCAATACCGCCCATTTTTGGCACAACTATGCACATTGATGCTAGATGCACTTACACAAAATTACAGCACTCTAGGTGTCATAGAACTGACTATATTCAATAATAGGTTTTAACTTCGTATGGGAGGTGCCACGCCCACTTTTCCAATACCGCCCATTTTTGGCACAACTATGCGAATTGATGCTAGATGCACTTACACAAAATTTCAGCACTCTAGGTGTCATAGAACTGACAATATTCAATAATAGGTTTTAACTTCGTATGGGAGGTGCCACGCCCACTTTTCCAATACCGTCCCTTTTTGGCACAACTGTGCGAATTGATGCTAGATGCACTTACACAAAATTTCAGCACTCTAGGTGTCATAGAACTGACAATATTCAATAATAGGTTTTAACTTCGTATGGGAGATGCCACGCCCACTTTTCCAATACCGCCCATTTTTGGCACAACTATGCGAATTGATGCTAGATGCACTTACACAAAATTTCAGCACTCTAGGTGTCATAGAACTGACAATATTCAATAATAGGTTTTAACTTCGTATGGGAGGTGCCACGCCCCTTTGTCCAATTGGTCAAATTTTTCCATTTCCTTGTATTGTCATCGAAAATGATTAAGTGTGCAAAATTTGAGCAAAATTGGTTGAGAAAAAAGCTTTCAAAAATTGATTTCAAATATTGTGGCACACATGTATAGAAAGTAACCTTATATAAAGCATGGAAAAATACGCATAATCTTTGAGCTTCATGTCAAACTTAAGATTTATATTCTTATTTTTTATATATTTTATCTTGTTTTATTCTCTACAAAATATCTGAATCGCAGAATGGAGTAATTGGTGTTTACGGTGTTCGCATATGTTCTAAACCGATACTTTGGGAGTAATAGATGCAGGACGAAAAGTAATGATGGATTGATATATAATTAAAAAAAATCGCCAAATGATCCTACAGGAATGTTTGGAGTAATTTTCTGAAGATTTCAGTGAATGTGATTATGACATCAGAATTGACCTATTCCCAAGAACGAGTATGTATCTTGTGGAATTGTCCTATAATGAATAATTTTTTATTGTTTCAAAAAAAAAAACCGAAAAACTCGGTCCGACCGGTTTTTATAAAAAGAAAACCGGCCAACCAGGTTTTTTTTTAAATCACATTTTTCGAAAAACCCGAAAATCCGACATTGCAGAAAAACCGGATTATTGATCACTCTAGTTGTTGTGCCAAATTTGATCAAAATCACTTAAATTAAGTGGCTTCTAGAGCAGAAAAGATCAAATCGAGAGCAACATTTGAATGGAGCTATATCTAAACATGAACCGATTTTCTTCAAAATTAAATAACACCCATCCTTGACCAGCAAAACTTACTTCTGCCAATTTTTGTTAGGATCAGGCAATAATTGAGTCGTGTACTTTGATTACAAGAACAGATGGACGGACTGACAGACGGACATGTCTAAATCGATTCATAAAGTAATTCTAAGTCGCTATACTAAAAAATGAGTCTATTTCGATTCCTTTTGGATCCAAAGAACTCGTGAACAACATTAAAAAAGGTTATCATATTCCAAAATTATTCCACAGTCTCTGAATTGCAGAAGTGAACGTTAACAAAATCACTGTCTACACTTAATCCCGCCCAGAAGAAGCAGAGGTTGCAGTTAGAACTGTATCTCAAAGGTCAACAATCCAACGACTGTGAAAGGGTATTTTTCTGGCGAAAGGCGATGGTTCCAGTGGCTATAATAACTGTGTATTTTCATGACATCAGGAAAGATGGAAATTTCTAAAACGCCATTTTAGCAAAGACGGATTCAGTTCGGTTTTTGTGAATGAGCGAAAGGCAGAACAAGACTTTGTCCAAAATGCTTTGACTAGCTTGAGTATATTTTTGGTCTCCTTTCAGTTATTTTTCGGCATTAAAATGCTCCCATCACACAGTTCGTTCTGTTAAGAATAGGATTCAGACCTTGGACTTTGAAATATTATCGTGGACGCTATATTCACTGATTCTAAATACTGTTGAACATGTTTGGGGATGGTTAACGCGGAAGGGGAGACCACATTCAAACAGAGATGTGATCGAAATTTCGTTGTCATATCTTAAAAAAATTGCTTAAAAAAAGTCTTCAAATTTATGTTACTGAAAATTAATGCTACAACTGTCAATTTCTAAATGTGATCTCTCAATGAATTAGTCATTATTCTCTCATCAAGAAGACTTCTGAAAAACATCCCAGGATGGAGATTTGTATTACGGCGATGATAGATGGAAAACGAAGTACAGAGCTCAACGATGAAACTAACACAGACACACTTACATTGGAGAATACAATTTGTATTTGTGGAATTATTTTGCGTACAGGACGTTACGAAGGCCGGCTGTGCTAAAGGAAGAAACAATAGAAAATATACATAGGTATAAACAAATCTGGGACTTACAAAAACTCAACGATGGCTATGATGAAATGGACAAAATTGCACGCTCAGAAACTAAAAGTTTTATGCGAAAAAAAAATCAATCGGCATCTGGATTAAAGGCGAATTTAATGCAACGAGATGGTAGACGACGAAAGGCGGGACCAAAGAGCTTAATTGGGAGGCATGACAAGCAAGCGGAATAAAAATACAATTCCATTCGGCCAATGTTTCAGCAATTCATTCGCCGAAATGAGTGAACTAGCGAATGAATTACTAATGCGGATATGTAATATATGTGCGAAGATCGGCGTCATTAAACTTAGAGATTGGAGATTTACCACAGTTGGAAGGAGAATAAAGCTACTACATATACCTATTGATGTTCGCCTAATTGAACAAGAGGGCGGCAACATGTCGCAATACTCTAGTACCTACTGAAGCACACAATCGTTTCGATTTTCTGTAGAGTACGCAAAAGTTCGGAGGGGGTATGCAAGGATTCGAAGAAATTTATTTATAGCGGCGAAAAAGCGATTTTCTACTCACATACAAAAGTGCAGTAAGGTAGTCAAGGAGTAGAAATCATGCTAATGGTACTGCGAAGCGATGTAATAAATGTCACCATGCCATTTGTAAATAAATAAAATGCTGAAAACCCATCAGCAGTTAAGTCAATGATAATGCGAAAGGTTACAGGTAGATCATAACACTCTTCAAAGCGACTTGTGGTGAGGTGTATATATAAAGCATAAGTAAGTTTGCAAAAATAAATATATAAATATGTATACGGCTGCTGAAAACATGGTAACACAAGCAAGGGAAGTTCCACTGATGAGTTATCCCCAGACAGGATACGATATATGGAAAAGAAAACACAAAATTTACTTCGTAAGACGAAAAACTTGATCGAAATAAAAAGTATAAAATAAATGATGTTAAATGTGTTCGTCATACCCTGGATTAGAGACATGTCAAACATTTCATCATATAAGCGTAATTCAAAACACGTGTTCGTTCGTCACACGCCTATGCTTATAAAAATGGAATGAAAAGCGCTATACGAAATCATGTAGGAAAAAATGCGGACTAAAGTTTTAATGACTACCATTACCAGTACGGTTTGATCATCATGGATAGGGTGTATATGTCCAAAGCAATTGTCGATATGAAGGCATTAATTAGTTCTCTTATAATAAATAAGCAAGTTTCTATCAGACTTAATCATGAAGTTTTCCATGTTTTATAGGAAAGGATTTTTTGAATAGTGTATACTAATAAATATATCGATAATAATATAGAGGAATTGCGTGTTAAATCTAATTTTATTAAAATTGCAAATTTGACTTATTCACCCAGTCACATATCCGTTATGTGAATTACACTAAGATTTTTTGGAAGAAAATTTTTATTTTTTTACCAAATAAAAATTAAATACGAATTATTTTTTAATTTTTTTAATCTCCGTTTATCTTTTTCAAATTTCAGGTACACATATTCGCATTTGTAAGGACACACTCTGAAAATTTCGGGGCTACAAAAAATCGCCAAAAAATTATGAAAAATGACAAAACACCGACCGAATACAACAAGTAAGTAAGCTTCAGTCGGCTAAACCGACGTATATATACCCTCAATCTCAGAGAACATAACGGGGATTCAACGCGAGTTTTATTTTTATTTAAAAGAACAATTTATAGCATTTACTGCTTGAAAATCATGTAAATGTTGGCCACGACTACGTCTGAGGTAGTTTATTTGAAAAGTCCAATTTTGGGCGACTTGTTCGAGCATAGGAATTGGAGAGACCATTCAAAGCAAATTTAAGTCGCCTGGCTTCAATTCATGTATAAGTTGAATTTTGTACGCCTTAAGGCAGAGATCCATACGTTATATAAGCCAACGAACGAATGAAAACGTACCGATTTCCCACAAAACGCTGTTTTTCATTGTACAGTTGTTGTGTCTTTCCATGATATCGTTTGGCAAGCTATTGAACAAAAATAACAAAGCATTTAGATATCTGTCAAAAAAGCCTATTGAAAATCAAACCTCACGTTGAATCATCCGATATATACGGAAGTTATAAGGACTTAAATTTTACTCAGGGCAGGATAATTTGAGTGGAAGGTACTAGAAGGTTCCAGCTTCCACATTTATAAAATAATTGTATAAACATGATCATCTATCAAATTTTAGTTGAACCTGTATATTAGCCTGGGTCGCCGTCCATACAAATGGAAAAACAAGTTCCAGTCACCCCACGAAAATAAAGTCTGAATTGTTTAATGATGATTTGCTAACTATCTCGTTCCTAGATCAAGCAATTTGTGAGCTAAACGCTCCTGAAAATAACCCTAAAAATCATGGTTTCCGGTGTAATTTGTCTTGTGTTGAAAGCACTTTAAATGAAAATTTTGATTCTTGTCTCAGAGTAACTTATTGGTCGTTTATAGTAATTTTTTGTGGATTTTCACAGTGACTACTGAAAACTTTTTCATATTTTGTGGTAGTATTTTATAATAATAAGTCAATACATTTTGAATGATGCCTAAATGATGAAAATCGGAAGGAAATTGAAGCCGCAGCGCTCATTTTTTTAAAAGTGTTTGAACATTTTGGCTGTGAAAACCATCGCCTGTACTAAATTATTTCACAAAAATGGAGTCAGTGACGTCATTTATCGTCCGTTATTCATCATTTAGACATCATTGGAAAGGTATTGATTTCTATTTTTTTGATCCTATTTATTTTTCTTTCTTTCAGGAAAAAAATTTTAGGCAAAAATGCAACATTAAAAATTACACGGAAAAACATGATTTTTAGAGGTGTTTTCAGGAGCGTTTATCCTACAGACGGCCTGACCCACTGACGAAATATTTTACAGATCATCATTAAACAATCCAATCTTAATTTCTGGGGGGTGACCGTTGTAATTTATTTTCGCGACCCATCCTACTGTATATAAGTTATAAAGGATTTAATTTTACCTAGAATAGGGAGAATTGTGTAGGAGGTACCAGAAGGGGCGTGGCAAAAGAGTGAATATTTTATAGGTTAAAAACATTTTTTAATATCAAATTACAACTGATTTCCTAATTGATGCTACATTACTTTTATTTTGACCAAAACTAGAAGGGGTGTGGTAATATCGCCCAAATTACAGATGAAGGCAACGCTAATAAAAACATTTCCGAATGCCAAATTTCAGAGTATTCGGATCATCCGAATGCAATATCCACATATTGTATACTTAAAACGATTATTTAAGACATACCACAGCTCATTCTGCATACATCTGCGTGTGGAAGTTATATTGATTTAACATTGCAATATTTGCTATTTGTCTGGTAGGTACCAGAAGAGGCGTGGCAATTTCGCCCATCTTCGAACTTAAACTAAAATTAGGAAAGATATTACCATGTACAAAGTTTAAATTGATTCCTAAACTCCTTTCGAGAGTTATCGTGTACACCAGCCAGACGGACATGGCTCAAACAACTTAAAGAGTCCTGAAACAGATTTGGTCCAAACATACTTAGGTTCTTAAGTCACTCAAATGATATATACCCTCCTACTCTGTAGAGTGATGGTATAAAAATGGGCGATATTCCTTATGAAAACTCCCGCTAAATTAATTTGGTTTTGTTTCAGAATTATTTGGCGATATTTCATAATTTCAAATATGGCATTGAAATATGCCCTAAGATTACAATTTTTCATAAATACAACGTAGAAAACATTTACTCTGCGTTGCCGGCTTTGGACACGTACCCCAGAGGAGAAAATTATTAAGCTCGACCGAAAGCCTGCAACGCAGAAAATTTTGACTCCGTGTAGCCGGTCAGAGGAGAACATTAATGATAATGCATATAACCGTTACTCTGCGTAGCCGGATTTTGACATACCCCAGATGAGATATATTTTTGGGTAATTTTTCATATAAAAAATTGGTCAAATTTTGCGGCGATTTTTTCAATAAAAAATTACCCAATTTTGTGGGAGGGTTTCCATTTGTGTGACTTTGTATTCATTTTTGGGCATATTTTAGTTTTGTTTAGTCCATTTTTTGACTTGGGCAATTTTTCATTATTTTTTGCGGGCGATTTTTCATGTCGACGAAAATTTCTGACTCCGGTCGTCAGTACTTTCTGATGTAGAGATACTATTTGCATTTACTTGTTATATTATTAGATTATTTCCAAACCAAAATTATTAAATATCAGCAAATATGTAATTACTTGTGTGGTTCACAATTTTAGCTTTTGTACAAAAATATCCCGATTGTCGTTCTAAGAATTTTTTATGTATATTTTTGTTACATTTAATATCAATATTTAAAAAAATAATATCAATATTTTTCTCAGAAAAACTTTTAAAAAATTGTATTTTTATTTTATATTTAATTTCTATTGGGTAAAAACTAAAAATACTCCAGCGAAAAATATAAAAAATATGACTGATTGAAAAAAATCGTCTTGAAAAAAATTCGAAATAATTTCCCCTATCAATGTTTTCTGCACAATTCAATATTTGGAAAACATTGTATGCAAATGAAAAATGTATATTTACAAAAATGTTTATATATTAGTAAATTTATGTTTCCGCGCAAATAATGTGAGTGGACAATTTTAAACGATCACTTATTATCATATACAGTCTAATTCCTTATTGTAAATGTGAACTCTAGAAAAAAATTATTGGTTTAAAGGAATTTTAAAATTTTTTTAGTGTTGATGATTACACTGTGCAAGTCATTTCAAAATAACCATATACGGACACCGCTACATGATAAAAGACCAAAAAAAAAAGACCCGTGTTTTTTCCCCCCAAAGTCATGCACTTTTTTTATGGGCCCCCAGAGATTTGAGGCCTCGGTGTAATTTTTGGAAAAAAGTGATCATATTCTCAGGCTCATATCTTGCAAACCGTTCGGAATTTTGATTTACTCTCTGAGGCAAAGTTCTAGCTCTTGTCATAAAGAACAAAAATTGTGAACATATAAAATCAAAAAAACTTCATCTTCAAGGTCAAAATCGCAAAAAACTTAACTTTTGAACGGTTTGCTACCTATGGACCTGAACAGGGGAAAAAAGGTTAAAAAAAATCGAATTTTTTTAACCTTTTTTCCCCTGTTCAGGTCCATAGGTAGCAAACCGTTCAAAATTCAAGGAGACAATCAACTGCAAAATACACTTAAGATATCAATAAACAACTTTTTAGAACATATGAACTTCCTAGGAATGACTCTTCACAACGTTTAGGTAGGAAAAATATATATCTTGCAGGTCTGTTTCTGTTAATGGTTAGTCCGACTACAAAGCGTATGAGTGATACTATCCTTAATTAACAGCAAGTATACGCTACCTATATACAATACAGCCAATATGATATGTTCGACGACATTTGCGATTTTGACCTTGAAGATGAAGAACTTTGCCTCAGAGAGTAAATCAAAATTCCGAACGGTTTGCAAGATATGAGCCTGAGAATATGATCACTTTTTTCCAAAAATTACACCGAGGCCTCAAATCTCTGGGGGCCCATAAAAAAAAAGTGCATGACTTTGGGGGAAAAAAAAAACACGGGTCTTTTTTTTTTGGTCTTTTATCATGTAGCGGTGTCCGTATATGGTTATTTTTTTTCGTGTTGCACTGTGTTATTGAATGCATATAGTTTTCTCTCCGGAAAATTTTGCATTTTCCATTCATCTACAAACCTCTATAAGATAAGTTGGTTCCGTGAAAGCAAATTTATCTGGATTTGCTGAAAAGATTTGCTTGAAACATAAGTCAGATTTTTTTCATTTCCTCATGTTGTTTGTTTTAAACGTAATTTTGTAAAAAAAGTAAGTGAAATAAACTCCCAATAGAATATTTGTTATCTTTTTTAACTAACTCGACTCTTTCTACGGGAAAAATGTGTCTATGAAATTAGTGTTACATATATTTATACATGCACGCCTCATTTAGTCTTGCCTCAGTCTGACAGAATTTCTATAATAAATGCTGTCTCATTACGTTGTTCTTGTAGAAACTTGTTTATTTTGTTTAATTTTTTACTGGCTTGTTCAAAAATGGCCAACACCTTCTTTCATATGTTAATAATTTCTAGCTATGGAATTCTTTTAAAATCAACTTACCATGCTGGCATATGAAGTGCAAATAATCCAGATTGCAGCCTACATCATTCCACAGCCAATTGCGGCCACCATCCAATACCACGCAATTCTGTTCGCCGTTGTAGTTGTTCGGCTGATCTTTGCCCCAAGCCGGTTTCTGTACTATTTCACCTGTAAACAAACAAAGCGTTCATAAAAATTGGTAAACGCCAAAAAACAAATCAAAAATGTATGTATGGGTATTAATGAATGGTCATAATCAAGGTTGAAAGAAACAAAAATTTATTGGAAACTACGAAACAAATCCGACACATTAAAATGCAGAACGACCAATCAATGTAAACATAATAATTAATGATTTGGTGAAAAACAATAAACGGTAATAATAGTAAAAATAATGAAAATATGTATGTATAAAAAAGTAACTTTCATTTTTCAAAAAGCCCCCAAAAGAGAACCTTAAAAACAAACAAAACATTGGGACAGGCATATAGGGAGGTGGTGGTTGCTGCACATACTAATCGGCGGTGTTGTTTAGACCTGCGACAATGTGAGTAATTTTTACGGCAATTATGGAAACCAAGTGTGAACGTTTGTGGTGATAAAGGTCAAACGATTGGTTTTTGTCCCAGGGTGGGTGTTTGTGTTTATTTTATACATTGTTCTACCTTTATCCATTGTGCTAAAGCGACATTCATATATTCAGCTACTTCAGTAATAAAGGGTGATCCAAATTCCCAGCTAGATATATTTTTTATAGTAAACTAGGACAAGCAAGGATCTTATTAAGAAGGCTTATTATCGTATCGACACACTGTGGTGACTTTGACCGGAATCAGTGGCAATAATATAAAATTGATAACTTTTGGTAAAACTAATAATACCAAGTAATAGAGAACTTTTTACAGATCAAAAATCGGAATTCAAAATTGAAATCGGATTCAAAATTGAACAAAAATTGTCAAGTCAGGAAAAAACAAAAAGTGAAAAAAATGTATAGATTCATAATTGCGTTACAGACAAACTATCTACCCAATTTTTAAATTTTTGGTCTCGTTTCAAAGGTACGTCAGATGAACTGAAGCAAAACAAAAATTTGTGGTTTCCAAGGCTTAGTTACCCAAAATTCGCAGTAGTAAAGAAGTAAGGAAAGGCTTAAGTCGGGCGGGGCCGACTATATGATACTCTCCACTTTCTATTAGAATACAATTCAAATCGGTAAAAAAGTGAAAACGGGAGGATTTTTGTATGTTTCCTAGTTATAGGTTAATATGACCTGACCCAATTTGACACATCGAGAAGAATATTTGTATCGGGGCTATATCCAAACATGGAATAAAGTGACCACATTAGGTTTTCCAGTTCAAGTATAACGTGTTATGCTCAATTTGAAGAAATTCGGTGAAAATACGTGGTTTCTGGGGCGGCAAAAGGTCAAGTCGCGAGAGTGCTATATATAAATCTGAACCGTTCTGACTCATTTTAATCATGGGTGTTTCTAGTTGAAATATAAGATACTTTACAAGATTTGAAGGAGATTTTTTTTTAAATATGTGGTTTGTAGAGTGGAAAAATCTGATCGGGAGTGAAATTTGTGTGGGAGCCATATATAAATCTCAACCGACTTGACCCATTTTTACTGTTGTTATTTCTAGTTGAAATATAAAATATTTCGCCAAATTTGAAGAAGATCTGTTAAAAAATGTGGTTTCTAGAGCGGAAAAAGTCAAATCGGGAGCGAAATTTTAATAGGAGCTATATATAAATCTGAACCGATCTGACATATTTTCACCACAGGCCTTTCTAGTTTAAATATAAGATGTGTAGACAAATTTGAAGACAATCTGATAAGATTAGAGCGACATTTTTATGGGAGTTATATATAAATCTGAACCGATCTAACACATTTTGACCACAGATCTTTCTAGTTGAAATATATGCCAATTTTGAAGGAAATCTGTTGTAATCTAGAGTGAAAAGAGTCAAATCCGGAGTGAAATTCGTATGGGGGCTATATCTAAATCTGAACAGATTTTCTCCAAATTAAATAGCGTTCGTCCTTGCACTGAAAAATTTCGTTGTGCAAAGTTTAATTTGATTCTGCCTACAATTGCGACCTGTATCGTGATTACAAGAACAGATGGACTGCCAGACAGACGGACATTGCTAAATCGATTCAAAAAATGATTCTAAGTCGATCGGTATAATTAATATAATTATAATTAATGGATCTATCTCCCTTCCTTTTTGGTGTTACAAACAAATGCACAAAGACATAATACTTTCGTGTAATGAATAAAAAACACTATATTTTGATCGTTTTTCAACTTTGGTGGAATAGAACTAAAAAAGTTTTGAGTAGTTTGGAAGACATTACTTTTAGGTGATTTAGTACTCATTACTCTGCCGCATGCGATTAACGTTGGCTGCCGATACTTGTCTATTCGCATGTTAGTGTGGAACCTCCAACACAATTTTTTTCGCATTTTATAAAGCAACATATTTGAAGTACTATGATCGTCAGAGTTTTGAAATTTTGTGAGAGTTCATTGGGTATTAGTTTGGACAGTTGTGCAAAAAATGGGCGGAATTTGGAAAAGGGGGCGTGGTACAAAACAAACGAAATTAAAACCTATTATCAAATATATGCATTTCAAAGACACTAAGAGTTCTGAAATTTTATGTGAATCCATTCACTATTAATCTGAGTAGTTGGGAGAAAATGGGCGGTATTGTTGAAGGGGGCGTGGTACAGCCTATAAGAAATTAAAACCAGTTACAGAGTATTTTCTCTTTTATGACACCAAGTTTCCTGAAATTATGTGTGAGTTCATTAAGTTTGCACTAACGTAGGCAAGATACAAATGGGCGGGATTTGAACGATGGGCGTGGCAACTTCTCTAAAAATTAGAATTTAAAATATATTCCTTTATATGGCAACAAGAATCTTGGTAACAAAAAAGTAAATGTAAACTAACTAGAAATATAATGTTTTTGATAAGAAAGAAACGTCATATTAGACGTCTGCTTTTAAAGCTCCCAGTATTTCTAGGTTCGAATACCTAGTGTCATTAAAAAAATACTTTTGTAAATGTGCTCACCAGTTTAAAATTTATGATTTTTGTACCGAAAAAAGTCAAAAGGTCCCACTGTGCGAGCTCTAAATAGATCAGAATTTAAATAGATCACAAAAAAGTCGATCGAGGATCAGAACAAAAAAGAATTTTAGCTCTATAACCGTGGACATGTCGTTCAAATCCATGTGATACTATTTATATTTAAAAATACGAGAACTTCTGTTTGATTGGCGACCAGTAGTATTTTTTGCTCAAGAATGATAATGGATCTACAAAATTGTCTGCACTGAACGGGGACAAGTTGTAGATTCATCAATCACTCCTGGATATTCTAAATCTCAAATACGACAATTTTGTCGATTAACGACGTCGACACCTTAATTCTTATAACCCTGACTTATTAATTTTGTCAGTTTGGCTTTTCATTTATGTAACCCTAGTTAATACTGAGCATGTAAATTGAGTTGGCAAAGAAAAGGATCCTATCCTAATAGAATGAGATATTTTGATATGGTCTCATAGAGTGGTTCCAATTGATTTTTTGAAATAATTCTGTAACTTTTATACGGAATGAAATATCACTTCAGAGAGAGAGAGAAGAGGTCTTTTGATACTTATTGGATATGCGGTGGTCACTTCTTCATGTCATATTTTGGAGTAATTGCCAATGAGATTGAGTTATTTGATTTGATCACCCAATATTTCCTTCCCGAAAGCCATGTGCAGTGAGTTCATTAGACCTCACATAGCTCATAGGTGTACAACAGACCACTCCGAGTGGTAGGGTCCAGCATGAAAGACTAAGATATTCGATTTGATATCTTATATCAAAAACCCAGTACCTGTTTCATGTTTATAAGAGCTGTTCTGCCACATAGCAAGTGTTCGACTGTCTCTTCTTTCTATTTGTTATTGTAGCTACAGCAGTAATCGTTAAATTATAGCTGCTTTCGGAAATTATGAAATGGAAAGTGTGCAATCATGTCATGTCAATATCCCAGTTCAATTTATAAAATTTATTGATTACGGACCGTAATAAAACAAGCGAAGCGCCCAGGGATCCGTATGCAGATGACTGACAATTCAATCTGGACAGATCGTCAATACACTTTGTTAGGGTGATGTCAGAAAATGACCATCTGACTCATTTAGGCCAGAAGAGATCCATCCTAAGAGGTCCTTTTATATCGGAAGCAAACTCACGAAAATCGTATATGGCCAAGTCGCTCCGGACTTCAAAGAAGGCTGAACCCAATGATACTAATCATACAGAGACAGAGAAGGCATTTAACGCTCACAATCCCCTCCTCGTCCTCCACACCTCTTACAAATGTCGTTTGACTCGAACTCTTTGGACAAGTGTACCTTGGGATGGGTCACGAAAATATATTGCTGCGATCACCCTCCCCCCCAAAATAAAAATTGTTTGCAAAATATTTCGTCAAACCGTCTGTGAGCTAACGCTCCTGAAAACGCCTCAAAAAATCATATTTTTCCCGTGTAATTTTTTATGTTATCATTATTCTTCTTTGGATCCACTGTAGACAGTGCGGCATTCTGAATTATTTCGAGTCACCATTTCTTTCACAGGTTTGTGTGATCAAAAATACCCATACAACCTGCACACTGAACTGTGGGTGATTTCTTTTACTTTCCACGTTCCCAATAGCCATGAACTACCGCAGCCAAAGCAACTTGTAACACCTTTAACCTCAATGTACTTTACACAGTTATTAATGAAATGGTATTGATTGATTGGTACCGAAGCGACGTGTCCGCTGAATTATTAATTTGTTATGGTCGATGAGCAAAACACAACATTGCAAGAAATACTTTTTCCTAGACAACAAACGCCGCACAAAAAATACTTTCTTTTTTTTCAAAAAAGAAAAAATATTCAGGGTTATCATAAAGCAGACGTTGATATCAACTCATATTTTGAGTGAAAAAAATAGAAATTTGAAACGTCTTCCATGGCAGGTGATAATTGTGAAGAAATAATAGCGTCTACACCTCATTGTGAGGTGATAATTGAATTTTAATATATTTTTCGTTGTTTTGTTCATTTTGTTTGTGATATTTCCATTGAGGCCTGAATGGAGTTCTGGGTAAAAACAAAACTTTTTGTTTTCTTGACAATTAGTGAATTCTTTATACATATATTCTGTATGTATGTATGTATTTATGTGTGCGTTGTTATTGTTTTTTTGTTTTGTACTTACCATTCACCCATTTCCAAGTGCGTGAAGTAATGCCCGGTTCTTTTTGCGCACCAATCCACACCAGTTGTGTCTTCAACTCCGATTTGCGTCGTTCCAATTCAGAGAGTATGTAATCGTTGGCAGCGCCACGAAAATCGTGCACCAAATCACCACCTTTAATTTGATTAAAATTAAGTAAATATCGTAAATTATTAAACCAGAAATCTTGGCACAAGTCCGTAAACCTCTGTGGAAAAATAACAAAGCAAAACTGCGCATGTGTAAATTTTAACGAATGTAAAAAAACCTAATGAAAATTCGTGATATTGCAAAAACAGAATAAAAACAATTTAAGACTATGTCAAAATGTTTAATTTGCTTTTAAGTGCACGAAATTAACATATTAATTTAAAATTCGTTTCGGATATCAATCAAACGAAACGCGTACATAAATCTGAATCGTATTCTACCAATTGTGTTTCAATATATATTCTATGATGGCAACTTTTGATTATTGAGGAAATGTAGGTTCATTTTGTTCAGTGCGTATGAAAAAAAGCTGTCAGGATTTTAGATTTTTCAAAAAGTTGTTTGTGATACTAATAATAGCTAAGCACATTGTAAGAAACATGCAAGAAAGACTAAAGTAGAACGGAGCCAACTATATGATACCCTCCACTTTCAATCCCTTTACAAGATTTCAAAACCAAACTTAGATGATTAAAAACGGACATCGCATTTTCAACTTGTCTGGTCAGAGATAAGCATCAGAAATAAATATGAAACTACACACAAACTGACATCTATAAATGTTGATTAGTTCTAACTATAGTTTAACCAGATTGTGTTAAAATAGGGGAGGCCAATAAGTCAACATATGTACTTATATTAATCACCTTCACTTTAAATGTTTGCACGGAAAATGTAAATAAAGGGTGATTTTTTAAGAGCTTGATAACAATGTAAATTTGGTGCGAAATTTAGTCACAATAGCCCGAATAGCCGCTTCAGTGGGTCGATTAAACTGACCATAAAATGGAAGCGCGCAATGAACTTTCTTAACAGAGCACGCATTTTGATAATAAAATTCAATAATTTGCAAGCGTTGTTCGTTTGTAAGACGATTCATGATGAAATGTCAAAGCATACTGAGCATCTTTCTCTTTGACACCATGTCTGAAATCCCACGTGATCTGTCAAATACTAATGCATGAAAATCCTAACCTCAAAAAAATCACTCTTTATGTACAAAATCGATAAAAATGCGTGGTTTAGAGAGCGGAAAAGGGCAAATCAGCAGTGACATTTCATTGACGATATATTTATTTATATAAAGCGCCCTCCTCTCCTTGTTTGTGTCAAGTTTCGTTGGGATCGGACAATAATTGTGACCTGTAGTTCCATAACATGAATAGATGGATAGATAGAGAGACAGTTTGACTATATCGATTAAAATAAATAGCCATAATTTTTGTTCTAAAATTGTGTACATAACAAAATTAATCGCTTTGATGTAATTTGTAAGTTAGTTTCTTCCATAAAATTCCAATATATTGAAATTTATCTACGAAATACTGAAAAATGGGAAAAACAGTTTGTAGAAAAAATACGTGTCTAATATGTCGAAATGAATAGCTTTCCTATGCCAGATTCAAATTTAAAACAAGTCGGGCGGGGCCGACTATATGATATACTTCACTTTCTATCCAAATACAATTAAATTCAGTAAAACAGTGAAAACGGGAAGGATTTTTGTATGTTTCCTACCCAATTGACCCAATTTGTCAAATTGAGAAGAATATTTGTTTCGGGACTATATCCAAACATGGAATAAAGTGACCCACTTGCACAATAGGTTCTTCCAGTTCAAGTATAACGTGTTATGCTCAATTTGAAGAAATTCGGTGAGAATGCGTGGTTTCTGGGGCGGAAAAAGTCAAGTCGGGAGCGAAATTTTTATGGCAGCTATATATAAATCTGAACCGATCTGACCCATTTTCACCATGGGTGTTTCTAGTTATATATATTTTGCAAGATTTGAAGAAGACCTGTTAAAATATGTGGTTTATAGAGTGGAAAAAGTCAAATCGGGATTGAAATTTGTGTGGGAGCTATATAAAAAATTGAACCGATCTGACCCATTTTTACCATGGATATTTCTAGTGAAAACATAAGATTGTTTGGCAAATTTGAAGACAATCTGATCAAATATGTGGTTTCTGCAGCGGAAAAAGTCGAATTGGAGCGAAATTTTTGGGAGCTTTAAACAGTTCTAACTTTCGAGATATATATCATAGAAATATGTTACTATTTTTGGAGCCCATGCGAACCAGAGATCTTCGAATTTTAAACAAGTAACGTGCACAGATTTGAAAAATGTATTTCTTTAAAATTGCAGGTTTGGTAACTTAAGAACTTCAAAGCAAAAAAATTAAAATTTTCTGTAATTCGAATTGTGTAATGACTTCAGAATATGCTATAAAGATTTGTAAACCCTCAATTATGTAAACAACACAAGCTATAATCAAACGACAAAACGTGAACGTATGATTAAAAGAGGTCAATCTTTTAATTGGAAACGTCAGATGGCGCATGTGAACTATTAGTATTGCCAAGGCTAACAGTAGAAATGTCAACCCTCGTATTTTACGTATGAACATTTACTGTGAATGTGAATATTGCTCCCATACAATTTTGCCTCCCAAAATACTCCGATCCTATTTTGCAGATCATATAGTAGTTTATAGCAGAGCTGTTAAGTAATGATTAGTAATCGTAATCATTAGTAATTAGATTACTTTTTTTTTAAGTAGAAGTAATGATTACAATACGATTACATTCAGTTTTATACGATTAGTAATTGATTACGATTACAAGTAATCAAAAAATAATCAGGATTACTTGCGATTACTGAAAAATAATCAAAAATGAGTTCGACTACTTTAAAAGATTACTTTTGATTACTTTTGACTATTTTAGATTACTTTTGATTTTTTGTGATTACTTTTGATTCTCGCGAAATCGGTATGAGAGTCATAGTAGTCTGTTTGTCAAAACTTTTGACTTTTCAATATATGTCAGTTTTGATTTTTTCTGTTCTCGTTCTTTTGCCAGCTAAAACCGAAAGGTAACGGTAATCACAAGTACTCCTGATTATTTTTTGATTATTTGTAATCGTAATCAATTAGTAATCAGAAATTGTTGAATAGTGGATTATATAATCATTACGATTCTTTTTAAAAAGTAATGTAATTGATTACTAATCGAAATTTAACAGCTCTGGTTTATAGAAATATCACTCAGCGTGTTATCATTTCTACATTTCCTTCAATATCTCAATTTAAATTCAAATTGTGCATTTCTACATCAATGGATTAATAGAGACATTATGTATCTGGATTATTTCAAAATCATTTTCTTTATACATCACTGAAGACAAGGCAAATCATTGTTTGAATGTTATACACATATTTTGTTGCATTGTGTTATCAGTAACCGATTTATCAAAATGTACCCTAACTTCCATTTTCACAATGTCTGGTTAGAGCCAACAGTTATAGATGTCAAATCTGCTTTCCATAAAGATATATCGTCACCACAATTCTAAAAAGGGGTAACAGATTTTTTTCGAAATCGCGTTTTTACATATTCAGGTAGAAAACGCTGAAATACATCGAACTAGTAAAAATCGCGAGTCCAAAAAGTTTCAGTTACGCGCTTTAAGAATTTGTAAAATATAAACTAAATGTTTAAAACAATAAAAGTAAAGGAGAGGTTATTTAAAAATTTCTTTAAATTACACTGTGCGACAGTCCAACAACTCTGGGAGGTGATATTATTTGTCTAGTAGGTATTGTCGAATAAAACAAGAAAAAGTGCATATATTTCATAAGTTTTCTTATAGAAACTATATATCTATCGAAATGTCCAGGTTTCTTCTTTTTAAATCCGATGAAACATCGGCTGATAATTAACTCAGTTGTAGGCTTATAAGTGTGAATACCCCGGTTTTTACCCGTAACTCAAGACTTTGGGGGTGTCTGGGAAATTTCAAATGCAGATTGTTGTTCAACTCGCCAATACCTATTAGAAAAATAACATCACTTCCCAAAGTTTTCCACTTAATGCTTCTTTATAGCACAGTGTTATTTACATGTCAATTAAATCCCTATCATAAGACATGTAGATTTGACAGATGACGACAAAAGTGAGTGTATCGATACGGATACAATATAGCGAATGGTTTAAAAGTTCGTAAATCGTTTTTCATTGTATGCACAGATATTATGATAGCCTTTTATATATGTACATACAAATATGGCATTTGTTCACATTTCTGTTGGCTTATATACAGTTGTATAAAATAATATTCTCCAAATTTTGAAAAATTTACTATAAAATCCATCTTTTAAATACTTTTTTGCTGGATATCTATGCACATTAGGGCGTACCTCAAAAAAAAAGTTCGCCGTACACCTTCGAATATGAAGTATTATTGAAAGGTAGTTTCAAAAAAAAAAATTTTATTTTTTTATGCCGAACGTAGGGGTCGCGCTTTTACATTTTTCTATATAACTTGTATTTATAAACGGATTTTAAAGTGTGATACATCGATGTTTTTGTCTCGACGAGGCCGATTTTTTTGTCTTTGAAGTCATTGAGCTCAAGCACCCCCTTCTGGTACTTACCCATCATTTCTCAGTTGCTACTACCCTAATGTACCACTCTAATAATCGAAAATTAAAGCTCGCATAAAATCATGAATCATGTTTGAGCTCAATGACTTCAAAGACAAAAAAATCGGACAAAAACATCGATGTATCACACTTTAAAATCCGTTTATAAATGCAGAAGTTATATAGAAAAATGTAAAAGCGCGACCCCTACGTTCGGCATAAAAAAATAAAAAAAATTTTTTTGAAACTACCTTTCAATAATACTTCATATTCGAAGGTGTACGGCGAACTTTTTTTTTTTTTACTTGTAACCTGGTACGCTCTAATGCACATTCCTAGCAAATCTGCAAAATTTGTTTTTTCCTCAATATAGCCTATTGAAAAACAATGCCTATACATAGTTTTTGTTGACTATTTGTCATTATTTTCTTTTCACATGCTCCCTTTGCTTTATCAATCATCCACTTTATTTTTTCGCACCAACTTACCCGTAACTTTACACATTTGTTGAGCCTTTTCGAAATTCTCTCCCTTGGTAACATGGAACTCATAGCATGTCCGCGAGAATGTCGTCAAAACAGTATCCACTCCCAGATGCGAACTTAAACAGCGGTCCACGGAAAACTCATCATTGGTAAACACTTCGACTTCGCACAAACTGAGACTGCCTTCAACGCCCACCAGCTGGATGGCCACATATTGGCCCACCAAGGGTCGAGCACATGTAAATGTCTTCGTGGTGCCCTCGTCCAAAGTGCCTGGATACCAGGCACACAGAGGATTACGTTGGAGATCGGCACTGCTGTTGCCCACTCGTATTTCCAGATCTTGCAGCGGCTGGTGGCCACAACAACCACGTGTTGTAATGCGAACTACGCGCACCGCTTGCGGCGTTAACAGATCCACTCGCCACCAGGGTGAAGGCTCCTTTTGTGTCTCCGAACATTGTTGGCCATCAGGATTCTTGTTGCCTGGCTGGCCATCGTTGGCATAGTGGCCGGGACCAGCTCGTGTATAAGAACTTTGATTGACCGGTTTGCGATAGGCCACATTTGTGCCACAAAATGGCAGCTCTTTCTCCCAACCCGTGCGAGAATCACACCTTATGGTCGAGGATCCAAACAACTCATAACCAGGATCACATTCGTATTTGGCCTCCAGTATGGAAGAGCCATCCGAAACGGTTTGGACTTTGGCATTTAACGGTACAGCAGGTGGTCCACAAACTGTAAGTAGAGTGAAAAAAAAATTGAAAAAGGGGTTAATTTGTTGGTCATACATGAGGATAAAATAAACAATACTACTGTTAAATACGCTACATAAGAGCGACAAATTCAACATTTGTCAAGTGTCAACTTAAAAGTGCTAATTAAAGCCAATTACTAGACATATCTCCTCTGATACCACAACTGACGCCTAAATTCGCATACGTCGCGTTTATTGATGGAACAATAACGGAATTCCGCATAAAGTCTGTGTTGTCGTAGCCGAGATTAGGTTATTGAACTCGGTTCATCTGTACGTCTTTACCTAGACAGTATACATACACATACGCAAGTATACACAATAGACACATTTATAAGGTAAGCATCTTAACAGCATCTTTTTTTTGTGTGACGCCATATTTGTACATCGACAGCCGCCACCACTACCACCAACAACAATAATGGTTATAGCATCGTATAAATTAATTCGCAATTGGAACTATAGCGGAAAACTACAAGCGTTGAACTTATGCATCGTCATTGGCTGTTATTTGCTCCGCAACGTGCTGGCATAATTTGCTCATAACCCACATACGCCTCCTGTTGTCTCTTCGCAAAACGTTGACAAAATCACATTCTGCCACGATTTTTTGCTGTAAATTGTGATTTGACAATTTCAATCAAACTCATGAGTTTTTTGCAGAACAGTTATTTTGATTTCTTTGTTTTGAAAATAGATTTATTGCAAATAGAATTAAATAGTATGTGTGGGGGTTCTTTATTTATTAATGCTCCATAAAGCATGCCTGTGCAGATGGTGTTCTGGATGTTTTCATTTGATTGATGTTACTTTTGGCTGTTGATCTTTTAGGGACTTTCAGAAAGAGGTCAGACACAAGCTTATATTTGCATTGCCTCAATCTTGGATAAGAAAATAGCAAATATCGAAAAATGTTTAAACTGATGTTCCAAAATTAATTCGTTTCGTCGATATTGGTAAATAAAGAAATGTGAAAAGTTATCGGTACACGATCAAAAAAGTGCGCCCTCACCAGGATCCCCACTTGAGGATGAATAAAAAGACACACGAAAAGAACAGAAACAAATAAACTCCACTCCAAGAATTTTTCACCACTCATTTTTGTTCATGAAGATATAGCTATATAGTGCTGAAAATCCAAATCCTGTCAAGATGCTGCCGAAAAAGCCGTTGTATTAATAGATGACTATAACAATGTGCTGCGCAGTAACATTTGGTACATTTGACTCCCCTAGAGTGGTGGGAGCAAATTTTATAACTAACGTTTTTTTCAACCGTTGGACTATTATTTGTGGGGTGCCCGAGGCAGCCATTTGAATGAAATTATTTTCCATTATTAACCGGAAGGATTGTACTTTCAAATAAAAAAAGAAATTTGAGAAAGTAGTTTTTTTTCAGTAGTTTTTTTTATAGCATTTTCCAAAAAAAAAAGTTATTTGGCGGACCCTATATAACAACATTTCCCCTTAAGGAATAGTAATAGAGGGTAGGTATATTTGGGGGAAATGTTGAGGAGGGAAAATTAATGGGGGTCATTTTTGCATGTCTTCCCTTTAGGGGTGACTGGAAGCGGTTTTGGGACTTTCCTTCATAAAAAAATTAAAAAATGTGTGGGGACCAACTTAAGGGTTGAAGATGGAGGGTAGGTTCGTTCTAAGAAAATATTGGAGCTGGACAAACATTTTACTCTCCTTGGAACCTCATTGGGGCAGTTAAAGTGGAGGCAACAAATTTTATAAGAATTAGTTTTTGTTTGGGAGTCCAATTAAGGAGTTGGGATAGGGGGTAAGTGTGTTCGAAAAAAATGTTAGGGAGGGCAAATTAATGGAGGTCGGTCTTACATTTAACCCAGCTACGGTCGACTACGGGACAGTTTTGGGCCTTACTGTCATAACAAAAATTATAAAGGATAAATAAATTATAATAAAATTATTGGGATCACCTTAAGGGTTGAAGAAAGGAGGTAGGTATGTTCAGAGGAAATGCGGAGGTCATACTGATCTCCTTGGGTCAGTAAGAGCGGTGGGAACAAATTTTATAAAAAAAAACATTTTTGTATGGGAGTCCACTTAACGAGTGGAAGAAATGTTCGGGAAGGAAAATTAATGGGGGTAGGTATTACATTTAACCCCTCTGGGGTCGACTCCGAGGCAGTATTGGGACTTTTTGTGTATTTTTACACCTTTTCCTCATCTTTGACCCCGTTGAGCGCTCACTTACACTCACCCCACTACCACCATTTTTTTGGCTCATGACTTCTTTTCCGAACCTCACAAAACTAGGTGTTTTAGCAGTATCGAAATCGTGAAATTCTTGCACTATTCCACCCCTAGAGTCTATATTGCATTCGCTACAATTGTGTATTGATAATTTATCTCTTCATGGCAGAAGTATAATAAAATGTTTGGGAATTATTTTATCCTGCAATTTTTTATATGAGTTTTGCGTACTCTGAAGGATTAATGCATTTTTAATTAATCCGTCACATATTTTTTTCTGAGTGTAACGCATTGAATGAGTGAGTTAAGGCCCTAAGTATGTTTGTTCCAAAACAGATTTACGACTTTCTAAGCTGTTTGAGTCCTGTCCAGCAGCCCGTTTGCTGACTGGTGTACTCAAAAACTTTCAAAAGGAATATTATTTTCAAACTTAATATAAGCGGGGGATGGGCAAAATTGAAACGCTCCCTCTGTTATCTCCCACACAAATTAGAATAACCTCATTCGAAATTAAACAACAAATGTTTAAATGCGATTGGAAAGAGGGTGTTTTTGAAATAACAACAGAAACAAGTTTAAAAGCAGTGTTAAATTACATCAGCCTCGTTGCATATTTTCAAATGTTTATTGATTTGTACGGTTTCGGAATATTTTTCACTTAAATTTTGTTGAAAAAAAAACGTTTTTAATTAAAAAGAACAAATATGGCAAGAAGTCAGTACTAATTGTCACGGAAATAGCATTATGATGTTTTGTTTAATAAACAATTATGGATAAATTAAAAACAAATTACTAAAATTTTAATATTTGTACCGCCAATTTGGAAATATAGGTCCAAACACATCATCTTATTAGTGAAATTAAAGGTAATGAAGCAGTGATTAAGAACAGTATCCAATCGAAAATCGTAAAAATAGAAAAAAAAACAGAAAAAATCGGAAAAATATTTTTTAATTGCTAACATACAAACAAAGAAATATAATCTATATACAAATCAACAGACAGACACACAGTATGCTGCGTATAGGACGCCAAACCGGTCGACTGTATCTAACTTCTGGACAGAGGATGGTTCCTGGATATACTAGGTCATGATAGGACAAAGGTGGGTGGTCCCATACAAAAATATTTTAAAACTATAAATCATTATTCATTTTATCTTCCAAAGCATAAGAAGTAGGG
Source organism: Polietes domitor (assembly GCA_947397865.1). Taxonomy (NCBI): domain Eukaryota; kingdom Metazoa; phylum Arthropoda; class Insecta; order Diptera; family Muscidae; genus Polietes; species Polietes domitor. The sequence continues at coordinate 74,702,874 of OX377620.1, forward strand.
GAATAGGGAAAAATAAACCCGTGCAAAGCTGGGAACAAAATACCAGTTATTTAATAAAATAATTATTTTTTTAATTGATTGGTCCCATGTTCCCAAAATGAGTGTACAAATATTAATGACGCCTTCAGCGAAAATTGAAATTTTAGTAAAAATTAAAAAAAATGTGTCCATAATAAATTGTAAATATCGTTTTCGAGTTCAGAAAGCCAAAATATGTTAGAAAATATGTGTACAAAGCCCTTCCGTACAATTTTTGTTGCATGGTGGAATTGGAGGCATTGCTATATTATAATAACTTGTACGTTCCAAAGGGTCGAAAATTGCAGGAAAAGTCGACACTTAATCCCGTCAGAAAGAAGCAAATGCTGTAGTACATTTCATTTACGGAGTTCAACACCACAATGACTGAATTAAAGCTACGGATGACTATAATTACTATTTTTATGACATTAGGAATTAGGAACAATTTCTAGTCGTCTTCATAGCAGAATTTTAATAACTTTTTAAGTGAAACTATCGTTCATATGTTAACGTAGAGTAATTTGATTAAAATAAATTACATACAACTTACATGCGGATAGTCGAATTTACTTGCAAATTCATATTTACTTGCAAATTCATATATGAAAATGTTTTTTATAATCACTTTAAGCCTGCACACTATTTGCCTCTGGTTTTGATTTTGCATTTTCAATATTATAATGATATGACTTTATAAGCTCAATCTAATGACATTTGTGTTCTTTATAATGCCTTAAAAATACATTCATCCAAACAGAAAAAACTAATGATTACTAAAAGTAATGAATAAATCAAATACCTTTTCCCGTGACCCACTCTTTTATATATCAATGTCTTTCATTACAATCTATAGAGCAACATGTTAAAAATAACCGGTATAAACTAATTACTTGAACTCATTAAAAACTACTAAATGTTTTCATCACTTTGTAGAACAATGTTCTTATCTATTATGTTTTCTACACATTATACTCTTAACCTGCAAAACAATGATATTTTTTATTAACTCGCATATTCTTTTGTCTTTCAGTTATTATTTCCCCCGCACAATGTAAGTACAAATTAAATGTTTCTTCTCATAATTATTTAAGTATTTTAATTGCTTTAGCACGTCCCCCCCTCTCCAAAAAATATTCTATTCTTATGACTGGAAATTCTCGTGAGAGTCTTTACAGAAATCTTTCATTTACTATTGTAGTTTGTTGTTGTTAGTTAGTTTGCATTTAGTTTAGCTAAAAGGGGCTCCAACCAAACAAGTTGTAATTATGAGAAATTGTTATTATTATAATGAAAGTATATGAATAATCAGGTATTTCAACAGTATAATGGAGATAAATTCAGTATTGTAATGATGTTGAGAAAGCTTAATTTAAGCTTAAACCTCAACCATCATGGGTTTCTCATGTATTAGTTAATATTAATATAGAATGTGATTTCTCATGGCCCGGAATTGTTGTAATGTAAAATGTTTATGAAAGCTCCCAGGGTGAGCTATAATGGTAAAGATAATATAAATACCATAGTCTCTCAGACTATCGATCGACCACCATCTAGGCTGTGATTGGCCATTAGAATTTCATGAGTCGTGGGATAAAACAGTATTTTTCGATAAGTGAGCTGGTGGTGACCAAAAGTGTGGTGTTTGTAAACAGCGTTCATATCTATACCAAATATTTTAATATAATTTGCATATTGGTCATACCAGACATTTGTGTGTCTCTAAAAATAGTTTTGTGTGAGGACTATATCTCCAATTTTAGAAAGGAAATCCTAAAACAATCGCATCTCATATAAAACAGGTAGGAGATTTTATGATAGTCAAAAGAACAGCAAAGTGAAATGGCGACAGGAGGGTTTCGTGGTGATTTCTTAAAATATTCTAGTATTTTGAAATAGCTAAACTGCAAATATTTTTTATCTCATAAATATATGAGTCATTCCATGTCAATCGGTACGGTTTTTGCTCTCTATAGCTGCGATTGTTTCGAAAGTTGGTGTATATATTCTTCTCATAATAATATTTTATACGTATTTTGGAAAAAATTTGAATTTTTTCACGAATTATAACCAATTTCAGAGTGAAAAAAACATTTTTGAGGAGGTGTGTTCATTCAATCGCCTGAAACTCTTGAAATACTTAACCGATTTTAATGTACTACACCTTGTTTTGAAGGCAAATTCAACTGCCTTTTCTTTGATTTTTCATTATTAATAAACATTGTAGTAACAAACTACTGAATAAATAATCATTCTGAAAATTTTTCTATTAAATTCTGGTTGATTTTGCAAAAAAATCGTAAAAAAATAGAAGGCATCATTTCACCACTTCCAAACTCAAACAGTCACTAAAGTAGACATCTAAGAAATCTACTTTAAAGTTTAAAAAAATAATAATGTAATCAAAATAAAGGAAATAAAATTGAAAACCCTATTCAAATAACAATTCAATACTCGAAAAGTAATTTAAATTGCCTTCAAAACAAGGTATAGTGTTTTAAAATAGGTTAAGAATTTCGGGGGTTACAGACGATTGGATGAACACACCTCTTTAAAAAATGTATTTTTTTCACTCTTAAATTTATCACAATTCGTGAAAAAAATCTATTTTTTTCCATAAATACGTATAAAATATTTTTATGAGAAGAAAATTTCATACACAAACTTTCAAAATAATCGCAGCTATCGAGGTCAGAAACCGTACCGATTGACATGGAATGACTCATATATTTATCAGATAAAAAATATTTACATTTCAAAATACTAGAATATTTTACGAAATCGGCACGAAACTCCACTATCGCCATTTCACTTTGCCGTCCATTTTATTATCATAAAATCTCCCACCTGTTTTTATATGATACCATGAGATTTTTTAGGATTTCCTTTCGAAAATTCGAGATATAGCCCTCCACAAAACAACATACAAATGTCTGTTGGTTTTGTTTTTAAATTTTATTTCATTTCTTTTGCCTTTCACATTAAAAATATAAATAAATCAAAAATAAATATTAACGTTCATAATAAATAACTCCGCCATCGCTGTCGCCATAAGGCGTCCACACCTTAGAATATACCGTTAATACACCTGCATACATTCAATTATAAAATCCAATACATTTCCCGCCATTACTTGTTACAGTTTTCAGTTTTCATTCCGCTGAAAACAAATTGTTCATAAATTATTCATTATCCTTATGACGGTTTGGGGCCTAACAAATGTTGGTGTTTTTGGAATTGCATTTTTTGGCTCTAGTGAGTGTATGTCGTGCCCACGTAATAATGGGAATGAGTCTGCTGTCATTATATACATATATATGTACATATGAACGAGGAAATAGCATTATGTTGTATATACCTTGGTTCAAACATAATAGTGTGCAGCATTTTAAGACTTTGGTAAGAGAGAAAAATAATAATGTAAAAACTACACAACGCAAAATTGTGATCAGACAATGAACCATATATTAATCATATATACATTAGCATCCATCTTAAACCAAGCTTTGCTATCTATGTTGACACATTTGAGATTCATTTAAAGCTCTTCTTCTTCCTTTTCACGTCTCTTTCATGTACGTCTCTTTCTCATGTAGTTACAGTAGTTACACACAAAAAGATTTATTACACACATTGGAATCCGATTCTAGTTCTGTGCAGGCTTTACAGACAAAAACCTTACGTTACAGATAAAACTTATTTTCCATCGAAAAATCCTAAATTTGTTAAGTTTTCGTCATAATTAATTTCCATTTTGTACAATAAATCTTAAAGTGTAAACAGTGCTTATAACATAAAGGGTGATTTTTTAAGAGCTTGATAACTTTTTTTTAAAAAAAACGCATAAAATTTGCAAAATCTCATCGGTTCTTTATTTGAAACGTTAGATTGGTCCATGACATTTACTTTTTGAAGATAATTTCATTTAAATGTTGACCGCGGCTGCGTCTTAGGTGGTCCATCCGCTTAGTCCAATTTTGGCATTTCCACGTTTTTGAGTAACAGAGACCCAATTGGTGCGAACGGCGACGAATCGAAAATTGGTGGTCATCATTAACACTGGCCGATACAGCTGCGATATTTTCTTCAGTTCGCACTCTACGTAAGCGTGTTGGTGGTTTAATGTCCAACAATGTAAATTTGGTGCGAAATTTAGTCACAATAGCCCGAATAGCCGCTTCAGTGGGTCGATTAAACTGACTATAAAATGGAAGCGCGCAATGAACTTTCTTAACAGAGCACGCATTTTGATAATAAAATTCAATAATTTGCAAGCGTTGTTCGTTTGTAAGACGATTCATGATGAAATGTCAAAGCATACTGAGCATCTTTCTCTTTGACACCATGTCTGAAATCCCACGTGATCTGTCAAATACTAATGCATGAAAATCCTAACCTCAAAAAAATCACTCTTTATAAGCCTAACTAAACGGCAGTCATGTGGTATGGTCTAGTCGAGACTGACCATTTCTACCCAGTAGCCACACATTATAATTGAAGGTCATATGAACTCTGCTTTAAGTTTAGACAGGAAGCAATCACACATTTCAATTTCACGCTTTAACTAATAATTCATAATAAAGTTTCTTCCTTAAGTCTTTTGCTTTCTCAACATTACCTTCACATCACATCGCCCATCATTTCTTCACAAGCCTATTTTTTATAAGCCTAACTAAACGACAGTGTTGTGATCTTATCCACAATTTAAGCTTGGCCATTTCCACCCAGTGCTTAAGTACCTCTTTAGAAGTTTAGACAGGAAGCAATCACACATTTCAATTGGTTACGCTTTAATTAATAATTCCTAATAAAGTTTGTTTCTTAAGTCTTTTGATTTCTCAACAATGCCTCCACATCACATCGCCTGTCATTTCTTCACACGCCTAAATTTTTCATAAAATAATAATTGAAATTTGATGCAAATCGTAACATTGTTTGCTAAACACACATTATTTATGGTTTAAACAAACACTGAGCAACAACCTAATATCTCATAGGAACTGTAATATTCGTATTTGTGGAGTGATAAGTAATGAAAGTGCAACGGGGCGCAAAAAGGTAGCTTATAAACAAATGAATATACATACATGTAAATCTACAGAGCAAGTACAGTGAGCGTTGAGAGAATAGGTCCACCAAAGCTTACATGCAACTATCTGTGTAATAAATAATTGCAGTTCCTTTGGGATTGAAAATGTATGTAATGTCTAAATATTTATGTTTTTAGAGCATTTTAATACATTTTGGGGACGTTTCTGCTTAATAATAATATTAATGCAATAATTAATATTTTTTAATATAATATTGTAGAATGCTCTACATGTTGGGTGAACAAAATTTTTTCCGGATAAACTTAACACTTGTTGTCAGGTAAGATGCGTTGGAGTGCAGTTATATATTAGGAAAATTATGCTATTTTGTATGCCACATGTAAACGAAAGTGCGAATTTGAGAAATTATTTTATTTTGTCTACAACGTCAGCGTAATGCAAACACCGACTTTCATGATTCTGGCTGCAGCCGTTTGGTTGGTACATTTTATATACCCTTCGGCCCGTTTTCCCCCTATAAGTACGTATTTCGTGAAATCCCTTTATTTGACATATCTACGTAACAAGAGAGATTTCACCGAAATTCATCTTTCTAACTGTTGTCACTTGAATGGTAACATTTCGTCCCTTTCTTTCCGATCTCAGCCTGAAAGTATGAATCTATTTATGACACGCTTCCTTGTTGTACGAAAAGTGTGCATTTCAAATATCAATTAAAAGCAACACAAACAACTTCATACAAAATACAATTTACAGCAATAAAAAATAAATTTGTGGCATACAGTTTCATCAAATTAACACAAAAATACTTATATGGTGGATACATTAACAAATATTAAAATTCAAATTTCCGTCCAATGTACCTTCAATACACGTCTTCTCATTTTGGCAATATAGGTCCGATACATAATGGCTAAAAACGTTGCGATTTTTATTTTCACCTAGAACAGTGGTTTGGTACAGTCTCCAAAAAATATATATTTTTTAAATCTTTTATTCCTGGTACGGCAAAACTGTAAACTATTAAGTAAATTTCAGTCGGTTAAACCAACTCAAAATTCCAAGCATTTGTCTGGAATTTTTAAAAACTCTTGTTTTATTTAGCCGAACCATTTATGTCAGAAATGGATTTCGTATGCCGGTATAGAAGTTATAAAACATTTATGTTTACATAGGATAGGGACAATTGTGTTACATTTTTTTCTGTCTCAAATGATATGTACCCTCTACTCTGTAGACGTGAGGGTATAAAAATATTTTATTTTATATACAATACTACCAGTCTTAGAACCGGTCTCAAAGGATATAACTTGGACCACGCCTCAAAAAACACATATATAAAGGGTGATTTTTTAAAAGCTATAGGAAAGTTTTTCAAAAAAAACACATAAAATTCAGAAAAATGCAGGAAATCTTTATTTGAATTGATAGTACGGTCCATATAATTTAATGTTTGAAGATTATTTCATGCAAATGTTGACCTTGACTGCGCCTCAAATGGTCCATCCGCTTAGTCCAATTTTGGCATTTCCACGTTTTTGAGTAACAGAGGCCCAATTGCTGCGAAAGGCAACGAATCGATGATTGATGGTCATCATTAACACTGGCCGATACAGCTGCGATATTTTCTTCAGTTCGCACTCTACGTAAGCGTGTTGGTGGTTTAATGTCCAACAATGTAAATTTGGTGCGAAATTTAGTCACAATAGCCCGAATAGCCGCTTCAGTGGGTCGATTAAACTGACCATTAAATGGAAGCGCGCGATGAACTTTCTTAACAGAGCACGCATTTTGGTAATAAAATTCAATAATTTGCAAGCGTTGTTCGTTTGTAAGACGATTCATGGTTAAATTATAGACCAAACTGAAGATGTTTGACAGTGAAACAAAACACGAAACGTGCGTCAGCTGTTTAAACCAGTGGTGCCAAAAAGATAATAGCTAAAAAATCACCCTATATTATGGATATATTATTTTTACAGAATATATTGGATATTTGGAGATATCAACCAATAATACAATACTTATATTAAAATGCCCAAATATACATAAGACTTAAGAAGGAAATTGACATTTTATTTACACTTTGGGGCCAGCTCAGTCATATACCCTTATCGACCTATCTTAGGTACGTTTTTAGCAATTTCCACGAAATTTCCGTAGGGATAATAGTAAAAATGTTAACGAAATAAAAAATAAAAATAACTGTATGTAAAAGATCTATGGATAAATGTAAAAGTTATGGCCCTGTCAGTTTTTAAATTTTTGATTTTCCAAGGAAACCCTTTTTTAATTTTTAGGAGATTGTTCCTAAACCACTGCTTTATGTGAAAGTGAAATTGGCAACATTTGTATTAATTGTCATTAATCTGTATATATAAAACAGTTGCGTAACTGAGTGACTGACTGATCACTCCCCAGACCAAACGGCTAGGGCTAGAATCATGAAATTTGGTATGGGCATTCCTCTTGCGATATGAAAGCTTCCCAAAAAATTTTGAAAAATTCGTATTTTTTGGGGGTAAAATGGGACAAAAGAGACAGAAATGGTACAAACAACACGACTGAAGCTAGAATCATGAAATTTGGTGTGTACATTTATCTTACAGCGTAGAGATCAGATATGAAGTGAGTTTTTTAAGGGGTAAAAGGGATAAAAATGGTACCACCAAATGACCAAACGGCTGGACCTAGAATTTTGAAATTTGGTATAGGTATTCCTCTTGCATGTAGGCATCCCAAAAAGTGGATTTTGAAAAATTCGTACTTTTTGGAGGGTAAAATGGGGCAAAAAGGGACAAATGGGTCAAAATGGGTACATCCCTGAAAATGCATAGAAACACAAAATGAAGGAATTTTTCGAAATTCGTACTTTTAAAGGGTAAACGAGAAAAAAGTGATATAAAAGGTACCAAAAACACGGCTGACGCTACAATCATGAAATTCAGTTTGTATATTCGCTTTACAGTGTAGATGAGTGATAACAAGGAATTTTCCGAAATTTGTACTTTTAAGGGGAACAATTGTACCACCGCCCTGACCAAACGACTGAGCCAAGAATCTTGAAATTTGTAATGTAATATTTTAGCAAACTTCGTACTTTTTGGGAGCAAAATCGGATAAAAAGGGATAAAATGGTACCAGTCAAAAAGACGGAGATGGAATCATGAAATTCGGCTCCTCCAAATAAAGAAATTTTTCGAAATTCATACTTTTAAAGGGGTAAACGGGAAAACGGGGATAAAAAGGTACTACCGACACGACTAACACTACAATTCAGTGTGTATATTCGTCTTACGGCATAACAAGAAATTTTCCGAAAAGGATAAAATGGGTCAAAATTAGTAGCAAACGGCTGGGCCTACAATCTTCACGAATGCGTCCAAGAAAATATTTTTGCAAAATTCGTATTTTTGGTGTTGAAGGCAAAAAGAAATCAAAGAGACGAATCTGGAATTATGACATTAATTCTCAAAACGCTTAGAAACGAAAAATGAAAGAATTTTTTGAATATACGTTTTACAGCGTAGATGCGAAATAAGAAGGAAATTTTCGAAATGTGTACTTTTAAGTGATTAAAATACTTTTATACTTTTAAGCAGAAATCGGAACAAAAAGCAGTACCCAACAATGTGTCGAATAAGGTATATACACAATTACTCTGACATGCAATACAAATGAATTGTATCAAAATGTGTACTTTAAGGATGGATGGTCCACCTCCATACAAGTGATAAAAATCGTACAAACCAAATTGGGGAAATTCGGATGGTACCAACCAATGTTTTCATCTAGAATACGAAAAGGCTATTATTACATTGTGTACATTACATTTCTCCGAGTACGTAATGGGGTAAAAATGGTACCCACTTATTAACATAAATAAATTTGTAGTAATTTGAGGCTAAAAGGGATAAACATAGTAGCTACCAAAATATTGCACAAGAATCGTGAAGTTCCGTGCAAACATTATAGTCAGAAGCACCGTCGAAATAAAGTTCAGATTTCAAGGTATAGAAGTTATATGGTATAGAAGTTATATGTAAAGGATTTATTTGACAAAGGTTGTGACAAAAGCATACATATTTTGTAGGTCTAAAGTGATTATAAAAACATTTTTAAATTTAAAATTGCAACTGATCTCGACTATCCGTATGGAAGTTATATCAGGTTTTTTTTACCAAAGCTTATGCCAATATATGGACGCATATCTGAAAATATTGGCAAAGATCAAATTTCAGAGTATTTAATTTCCGATCATCCCTATAGAAGTTATAAAAGGTTTAATTTTACGTAATGGTGATTTGTGTGGGATTTTGTTAGATAATACGCAAAGATACATACATATTTCCAAACAAAAGTTTTAATATTGACCTAAATCATCAATTGGTCATAAAACATTTTTTTTTTCATTTAGCGCAAACGAGATAGTTTGCGGAAATACAATTGAACCTATTTAAATGATGCCGGCTGTATTTATCAATGTTACATATTTAAACAAACGAAAAACTTATGGGGAGGGTGTAAGACATTTCAAACATTTTAACGCCAGTCAGTTAGTCCGCCAAGTATTCAGTAAGTTTTCGGCTGTTCATTCGCATAAGGTTACAGTTATTACCATAAATGTGTTACACATTACTAACACTATTATTATATAATTTCATGCATGTTGTGCTATTTCTTTCGGAAGGGTAAATTGTTAAAAAATAATTATGACAGTCAAATAAACAAAGTCAGTAAAAAAATATGGGCAGCAAAATAAAAACACACACACAGTGACGCCAAACAAAGACTTGCCAAATACTGCGAAGAATTGGTAATAAACCGCAATGACATGAACAAATTGTTTATTTGTAGTTATTATTCGTACCGTACATGCTTGGATAGAAATTATGAAAAGTCAGTTGGGATGTGAAAAATGAAAATGATACGCTCCATTGTTGTTAGTCACCATAAACAGGTTTATGCGGCTGCTTGGGTTTATTGATTGTTGCAAATATCATTAGTGATCCATTGAAAATTGCATTCACTGTCCGTCCGTCCTCCGCTCTGTCCGTCCGCTTTTTAAAGTTTATGTTAAATCACCACACCTTTAAAGTTTGTACTAATTTGGTTTGATTTTATTTTTATCGTGCTGTTGTTATTGTTTTTTTTTTTGCATAATCACAGCTCCGTTCCATAAGTATTTTGTAAAAGCAAAAGAGAACAATGACCCCACCTGCCTGCCATGGCATGGCACGGTATTGTGTGGTAGGTGGTGTTTACTCGTATTTTAGCCACAAATTTACTTTTCAACACGAAAACGTGTTCAAAATTGGAATTCGATAGATAAATTGGTTACTAGAAAACCCAACATAAACAAACTACACAAAAGTGTATTTATTGTAATATAATATTTTCTTTGGCACTGTCGTTGTTTGGACTTGAACACTGAGGTCTCGCTTAACTGTCGTGTAGTAGATAATGGAATAAAACTGGTAAATAGCTGGCTACGTCAATGCAAGTTCCAAACCTCAGAGAAAAATAAATTTTAAAGGATTTTTCAAAATTTGTGAGTGTACAGTATAATAAACATAATTACGGAAATTTACATGTATAATGTATTTTTTCAGGATACAACAAACTTCAGTCATTTTTAAACGGTCAACCCAAAAAAATAAGTATTCAACTTACCAACACAAATTAAATTTGGAATATTTTTATTATTTATACATAAAGTTGTATTTATTTCTCTGCATACCAAATAAACTATTGAAATTATAGAAGATTTTTTTAAAAATATGCTAAATCTGCTGCATAACTAGATCCACTCGTTCTTTGTTTCACATTAAAGATATTGAGTACCAACTATTATGCAGGTTTTTACAGAATTCAAGAAGGTAAGTAAAACCACAAGTCACAAACGTGACTCTGTAGTTTATGTTATATCTACAATATTTAAAATGTCAAGCCATATTTATATTTGCTATTATTCCCATTAACAACACGTTTTCAATTGTCAATGTCGTAAAAATCTCAGTCAATGAATATGGAAGATATTTAACATTTTTTATACAAAAGTGTCACATCCGATCCAATGGAATCACTCAGATGCCTGCCATTGAGTACACCAGTAAAAAATTGTATATATCGGGCATAAGTTTATTATGAGGAATACTGATTCATAAAATCGACATAAAATTGTTTATAGATTTTTTTACTTTTTAAATAAAATTCCAATTTTTGTTGAAGGTACCTTTTATATTTGGACTTTCATTTTGAAAAAAAAATATTTTTTTCTGTCACGAAAAACAGTAAAAGATATCAGAAAAAAATATTTAGTTTCAGTTTTTATACCTCCTCCGTTTGCAACACCTTGAAATATTCTTCGGAGACTCCATAAAGTATATATATTCTGGGTCGTGGTAAAATTCTAAGACGATCTAGCCATGTCCGTCTGTCTATTGAAGTCATGATGGCCGCCGAACTATGGGGTTCAAATTTTCCCTAAATGTGTCTCATGGGTTCAGATCGGTCGGGCGATATCGTCCCAAAGGACAAAAAATTTCCTTAACAAGGACTGAAAATACCCCCTAATATTTAGACTATTTAAGCATTTTTTTTTAAATTTCTGCTTTATATGCACTTGAAATTTGTTGCGGACATTTTCTTAAAACAATACAATTGGAAAAGAGGGATTAAAATGGTACCTACCAAACCGCTGAAGTTTATATCATGAAATTCGGTTTATATATTCATCTGACGGTGAAGATGCGGAACAAAAAGGTTTTTTTTCGAAAATTTTTACTTCTGGGTGGAAAACGGGGCGAATGGGGATAAAAATGGTACCAACCAAACGTCTGCAGCTATAAATATGAATTTATTTGACTGAGTAAACGCGAAAAATAAAGAATCTTTCTATATTCGTACTTTCAGGATCTAAATGGAATTAAATTTGGTACTAATCAAGCAACTAAAGCTATAACTTTTTATTATTAGCATTTGAACTCGTACGATTTTTCTAAATTCTTACTTTTAGGGTCAAAATGGAAAAAATGAGTACCAATAAAACGGCTGTAGCTAAAAATCATGAAATTAGGTGTCTATAACATATTGGATCTTCAATATTAGAACTTTTCCTATCAAAATAGTACAGACATTTAGGCAGTAGCTGGAATCCAGAAATTGTAAATAGGGAAAATCGGGGTTGAGGGAAATTGTTACTACATAATAATATTTAGGGCACATTTTTGAAGATTGCTGCCTAACGATCATTTTTATATTACACTTGAAGTTTTATGTTTATGTATAGTAGAGGACTATTAATATTCTAATAATGAAGCATCACAATTTTCCTAATATGGCAGTGCACTTCTATGTAATGTCGACAGCCTCTAATCTGCCGGTAATACTGTGGTATCTTATATACCCTCCACCACTCCGTCGGATCCAACGAACTTTTTTACTTGCTTATTTTCCGTTTGTCTTATTTGTCTTTTTGTAATCAATATTTAATTTGAACTGGGATATTCTCCTGGCTCAAGACCATTTTGTATCTATATTTTATATAATGTAAATTTATAATGTAAATTTTTTGCGAATATTTTTCGGAATTAGCATCATTTGTATTAATAGAACTTCATATATCATATAAAATGTATAATAAGGAATAAGAAGTGAATTGAAGTTTCGTTTACCACCAAAAATTCGACATAATGACTCCATAGTAACAGCTCGCCATTATTGCATTTCTGTCAATAGCATAATTTAGTTGGTCTTTTACCTATCTCCATTAAGCAGTTGAGGCGTTCATAAATGTATAAAATCGTTGGTGGTATGCTCGTCTGGCCATGTCGACTGAACTATTGAAGTTATCCATGTCATATTCGCCCCTATTCGTATCGCTGATTCAAATTTCGAAAATATGTATTTACAGATCGATTTGATTGAAATTAAAAAATTTTGGGCCTGGTAAGTGGTGCTGGTGTAAACACGTTAACGAAAATGTTGTTCTGTCACTAATGTAATGCATTTCATTTGATTCTTATTAATAAATTTCCTCCATGTAATCATGAGCTGACCGGGCAGCTAGTCTCTTATAGTTTGACAATGGAATGGAATTTGTCGGTGTGTATTGAAAGTTTATGCTGCAGAAGATCTATGTTTTTTACTTCAGCATTTAAATGAAAAATTAATCATCGTTTTTGTTTCTAACGGCCTTCCAACACATCTTGATTTGAAATATGAACCGGAAATTTTAATTTAAGTCTTTTTTTGCTGAGCAAAATTTAATAAATACCGTTTTTGTTATTAAATATTCGGTATAATAAAATAATTAATTGTTTTAATTTTTGAAAAATACGTTTGACATGCAAATTATAAGCGTGATAGTCAACAGCAATTGAACAAAAAAAATTGCATAGGTTACTTTTATTATGGAGTAGCGGTTTTGGAACGAAAATAATTCAAAAGACCAATAATATGTTATACATTTGAAGTAATGCCATTGCAATAAATACTTTCATTAGAAAATATTCTAAGCACCATTGATGACAGATGCAGAAAATTCATTTAGTATGAATTGATTCGATATTAATTTAACTTTATAGGTTCCTATTAAAACTGACGCCATGCTTCAGTATCTCACAACCATCTTACAGCGTTGGTTTAGTCAGCACAATTTTTAAAAATTCACTACCAAAAGGAAAAATTTAGGAAAACAACTGATTTAAGTTTTTTAATTCTCTGTCCATTTTTCTTAGAGATTTATTTACTATCATACCAGATTGGTTACATAAACATGATGCTTCAGGGGTTTTAACATTTAAGAAATATTGTTATTTAATTTTTTCATACATCATACATACATACTCAGAAATAATCTTAACCTCGACATGCATTCAATACTTTTTAAAATTTCAGGTTTGTGTCTTAAGTCTTTTGATTTATATGCTATATAGAACCATGCGTATGACTATAGTTCATACATCATATCACAATTAGCTGGTGATTGAGAATAAGTGTTTTTACAGTCAAAGACAAAAAGATGCGAAGTGTGATTTAATCATTTTTCTATCGACTCTCACAAGGGTAAGTATGAGAGTCGTTTTTTTGCTATCACAAGAAGCCCATATAAATTAAAAAACGACTACAAATATTTTATTATTAACATCAAAGATTGTATGGTAGAAAAAAAATGCTATTTTCAAAATGTCTATAAATAAATGTAGATGTTAAGACCCTTTTTGTAGACATAAGAGAATTTAAAAAAAAATATATATTTTTAATTTCTTTTTAAATATAGTTTTACATGACATGAAATATAAAATACATAAAAGATTATTTTCTAATATTTAGGACCAACAACAAGGCTTTTTAAGAAAATCTATAAATTAATTTTGAAGTAAGAGAAATTCGCAAGATTTGTTGCACTCAGACTTATCTATAATTAAATGGGCGTGATAGGACTTTTACCCCAAATATTATACCGCAATTATTAAAAGTTCCTTTGACGAAAATTGGAATTTTAATAATAACTTAAAAAAGTGCATTTTATAGAATATCATGTCTGAGTACGCACAAAAATATTTCCTTAGTTTTCTGCCGCCTAGTGATAGCCGACTGAAGTGAAGATCGACTTACAAAGATAACAAATATCACGTGGGGTACTAAAAGCATGGGCTTTTCTACTACTTTTATTTGGAAATTTTTCATATTTTCTTCAGTTCTTAACACTCAGCCATAATATATTCTCATTTCATTTTAAACAAAATGAGTTCATATACTCGAAATGAAAAAATTCTCGGAATGAATCAAAAGACTTAAGAAGCAAACCTAAAAAGGCATAAACCAATGTTGTTAACTTTGGCCATGCTTCTTGGCCAACAATCACAGCATATAACCAAAGAGCAATGTCCAAACTGACAACACAAGCAAACATTGGACACTTACACATCTAAGCGTATGTTCAAACATGCACTAGTACATATGTACAGGACAAACATAGCAATGCTGATGATGCTAGCTAGCTAGCTAGACACTTTGAATACCAACAAGTAGTCAGTTATGTTTTCTGTATTTTCTTTGCGAGCATAGCAGACGCTTTTTGACTTTAAATCGTGACACAATTTCATCAGCTACAAAATGAATTTATAAATAATTTCATTGTGTGGATGACACTAATTGAAACGTCACGTTTTATAGTCAAGCGACCAACAAAAAGGTATGATCACCAGCAACAACAACGGCAACAGGCACTTGTGACATGTGATGTCTACGCAGTTTTTACCCGCCGTTATCTGTTTTTACTTTGGCTTAAAACGATAATTCAAAAGAGTGTACACAAAACAGCTGTATTGCAAAGTTCCCGTTTGCATTTCATTGCAAATCTTTTTGCAAAAATATGCAATTTCCCCAAAAAAGCTTGTAACCCCATCACAACTTCCTTGAAAAACCACACATTATTAGATTACCACACGTCTAAACATATGTTCATTTACCTCTTGCCAACAACAATTGTGGAGAAAAAGAGAAAGATATTCACGGTTTACCTTTTGTACTTTTGCCATTATTTATGCAGCCAGAAAAGAGACATTTTATCAGCTGAACATCACATGTAAATTGTGGAAAATAACATGAAAAATAATGTTGCGGTTTTCTCAAACAGACGTGGCCGCGATAAGGCCCAGGGGAAGCAACTTTGATGGGAACGCATGATTGAGAAATGTAAGACTCTAATGAGTTTATTGCGGAAATTACATTGGGCCACAATATGGGCAAAATTGTTGATTGGCAGGGGGATTCATTTTTTATTTCCTCCATCATAGGATGATGAGTAACTAAATTAGTCATTTCATTTAGAACACTTTGATGTAGCGATCTAAGGCGCTATAAATATATGAACGTTGTCCGAAAATATCCAAATCCTTTTCACAGCAAAATAAAAATAAAGATAAAAAGAAAACAAGGCCCCTCTATCCACTGAGCGATTGGACACATTTCCCTTGGCCAAAGCTATGTTTTATATTCGAAAATCCACAATGTTACAGTTGATTGACTGATAGCTGGTTTCTGTGAAATTATTTTTTCGAACAGTTTCCAAGCCAAACATTTACTGTATTGCACACGTTTTTCACAACTACCGGTCTTCAATAAAAATGAAAGTAAAATATAGTATTTATTAATGTATTATGGAAAAGATTGTCATATATTATGCGGTTGCCTTTGCTGCCTGCTACACATTCGCCAATCGTGTCTATTTGTCAACCGGCAATTCGTTAAAGCTTCCTGGCTACTATACGTGTACTCCCAACGCCAAGATGACAGCGTTTTCTGCGTTTAGTTTCTCGCTCAGTGTCTTTTGAATGTATAATTAAATCAATCTGCCGTCTGTGGTTTTTCCATGATTACATATCAATTTAATATCAAATTATAGGTTTTTGACTCGTACACACGGCGAATGTGAAGCAAAACCAATTGTTTTTTGTACATACATAGTTAGTTAAGAAATGGATTACGTTTAAGTAGTTTTCATATTATATATACTGTGATCGTATAACATTTATAGCTATTGCTTTAGACAAATTACTTTAAGTAGGTGTAATGGTTTTCATGAAAGTTGTTTTCTGGTATGATGTAAAATTGCAAACAATAAATACCAGTATGATTATTGCGAGATAAAAAAGAAACCAAATCAATTTCATAAGTGATTGTTTCCTTTTTCAATAAATTGCGACTGCAGAAAACCGGCCATTGCTTGTACAAGACCTAACAATTTTTTGCTGTCATATCAGAATTTCGTTGTTAGCACAATTGTCTTGATATTTAAAATTTGAAAATGATTAATTTTTCAAATTATTCTCACAGTAACAAAACTCGATTTCGTTTCTACCACATCTAAGATTTTGTAAGATTTCAGGTTTGTGTCTTAAGTCTTTTGATTTATGGGATATGCAGGACCATATGACGGGAGGTTCTTATGTCATCGGCCAGTTAGTTAGTCAGTCGTTGTTTAAAAATCATATAAAAATGAATTTTTGTTGTCAAAAAATTGAGCTGTCTATATTTCTACTTTGCGCTTGTCCGTCCTACTGCCTCTTTTCTTGCATCGATCTCTACAATTTCAAAATATAATTGAAAACAATTTAACCCTCTCATGCCCGAATTTTCTTCTTAGTAAATATATAAAACTTACTGTGTTTTTTTGATGAGGTATGGGTATAAATATGATTTGTACAGAATCTTGGGGTTCTAATTCATACAGAACATGAGTAACAGGATGTTTCTTAAAATCATTATACTGCAGATAGAGGTTAAACAAAAAAATATTTTCTAATGGTTTCTTCATTTTTAAAATCTTTGATACTTTCTGTCTTTGTCATTCGAACTCGAAATTTACTCGAAGAAATCCAATAAAAATCAGAAGAATTTCTAAAAAATTTCGAATTATAAGAAACTCAAACAATTGAAATTTAAGACCTTCCTGATTCCCTTTAAATATTCCTTGTTACATATATAAACAAAAATAAAAAATATTAATTCTGCAAAATATGTTATTTTAAAAATTTTATAGGACTAACTCGCTAACTAGGCATGAGAGGTTTAAATTTTCTGAACATTTATATCGTATAAAATTTCCCATCAAAATATTTTGGTGCTTACATTAAGGATTCATATCACAATACATCTGTGTAAAATTATGAAATTCGATGAATGCAGTTTTGAATACAAATTAAAAAAAATACCTAAACCGAATCATCTCTATATTTAAATAAAATTGAAAGAGCGAAGAGGATACTTATTGTAAAGGGGTTCCCTTTTTTGAATTGAAATAGATATTTTAGCGAAATTTCACATGCTTAGAGCAGAGGTGTTTTCCAGATGACTTGTATTGATTTTGGATATCTAGTTGACTACTGAGTGACCCTCCAGATGACCAATTTGACAGACACAAAATTGATTGCCAAAAGCACAATTACAATGTACAACATTTTTGAAAAAATTCGTTACACTTGAACTGGATGATATATGAAACTATAGGCCAAATGGAGTACTTGGCGTTTTCAGTTTCCTAATCCTGGTGCCTCTTCACAGTACCATAAAATTACAAAGGATACAATTTTTCAAAAAAAATATTTTATATACTTGTACGCAACCTATGAAACTGTATTGCAATAAAATTGTAATAAAAGAGGAAAATATCTGTTAAAAATACTACAAATATAATGATTGTGCCTGTGTTAGTTCAGTATTAACACCTTTTTAAAGTTTACCCCTTAGTTTTTTTAGTTTATTCCTAGCTTGCTTTTTAAGAGACAAAATTTAAATGGATGTCAGTACCATACTACTACAGATTTTTATCACACATCCTCTTCTTAGATTTGGCATTTATACCAGTGTCATAGGGTACGAATAAGTATAAGAAATAATTTTTGAAAAATTGTATCCTTCGGAATTTTTTAATCCTTTAAAGGGGAAACAGGATTAGAAAATGAAAAACTTAAAACGGCAATTAACTCTATTTCACCTATAGTTTCAGATGTATATTACCTTGTCCAAGTGTAATATGGACTTGCGGACAGCGTTATATACTGACTATAAATATATTTTGCACAAATATAGTGATGGTCAATATCTACAAAAAATCTTGCATGAGTGTGTATCTCAATTAATTTAAAAAATATTTGGATTACAGAGGTATAATCATATTGTTGACCGAAGATGGTTTCTTATTTTTAACGAGGAAAATATCTGTTAAAAATACTCATTATTAGCTCGATTTATGATTTTTTTATAAAATTCTGTAGAAAATAGTAAAAATATTTGTGCAAATGTGTTACTTCAGTCAGAAGTTATACATTTCTAAACCCAAAACTTTCAAAAAAGGTCCCATTTTTATGGCTGTTTTCAAAAAGGCTACATTATTATTTCTTTTATAAGTTTGTTTTTCTTCCTGCATTTGCAACATTCTTTATTTTTCATAAAGGAGACATAATTCAGATGCTTTTCGAATCATTTTGGAAAAAGGTCCACTTCGGTAGGTTTTATCCAAAATTATCAATATTTCAATACAATTTTTTTCAATAATTCTCAAATTGCACAAAAACGTTTAATCTAATTTTTTAACCTCATATGTTAACGTCTTACTCAGGCAGTATTACCACATACCAGCGGTAATTAATAAAATGGCGACCATTTTAGTAAAAATCCAAAATTTTTAAACTTTAGGAATTGGGATATTTTTGGATAATTTGGCGGGCAAAAATACCAAAGCATGTCTTACAAGCTTTTGGAGACATATTTTCTATATAATGTCAACATTTCGTTACGATATCTCAATTTTTGTAGATTTTTCGCAATGTTCAATATGAATTTGTTTTCTCAAAAAGATACGTTTTTTGAAATTTTTAATTTTACATTTAATGAAGCTCGAAAATTTCACGAAATGGTATAACTTTCTAATAATGTGTGTACATTTCTGTCTCATAATTATAATAAGATTTGCCTCCCTCAGGGAAAACACCGCATTATTTAGAATACATACACATTAGGCTGGGTCGCCGCCCATACAAATGGAAACAAAATTTGGATTGTTTAATGATGATTTGCAAAATATTTCGTTCCTAGATCAAGCCATCTGTGCTCCTAAAAATAATCCTAAAAATCATGATTTTCCGGTGTATTTTTTTGTGTTAAATTTTTTCCTTCAATTTTTTTGAAAGCAATTTAAATAAAAATGTTGATTCTTGCCCTATAGTAACTTACTGGTCGAATTATTGGACGTTTATAGTAATTTTTGTCGATTTTCACTATGACTACTGAAAAATTTTCTTTTTATAAGAAATAAATAGCTGCAGCTATTTAATACCTTTCGAATGATGCCTAAATGATGAACATCGGAAGGAAATTGACGCCGCAGCGCTCTTTTTTGTAAAAAGCATTTGAACATTATGGCTCTGAAAACCATCTCCTGTATTAAATTATTTTACAAAAAATGGAGTTAGTGACGTCATTTTTTGTCCGATATTCATCATTTTTCATTATAAATACCTCTTACAAAATGTTTCCAAGAAATATGAGTTTTTAGCTGACAACTTGAAAACCCACAAAAACGCCTAATAAATCTACCAATGAGTTATTCTAAGACAAGAATAAACATTTTTATTTGAAAGGTTTATTAATTCAGAAAAAAAGTTTATACCCAAATGCAACATTAAAAAAATACACGGAAAAACATGATTTTTAGAGGTATTTTCCTTGTCTTAACCCAGTGACGAAATATTTTGTGGATCATCATTAAACAATCCAGTCATCATTTCTGGGGGGTGACCACTGCAATTTATTTTATGAAGGTTATATAAAATATAAACCGCTCTGACCAATTTTTCTACTAAATAGTTTAAGTACAAAAAAGTGTTATGAGCCTAATTTTATTAAGATCGGTTGACAATATGGCTTTATTGTAATAAATTATTTTAAATGGTAAGATTTCCTCATTTTTCTTATATTTCAAAAGGTAGTACGTACCTATCTTCATAAAGGTATATACATATAATAAGTTTATACATTTTGTAATGAGTACATCATGTAACTAAGCGCAAATGGAACTAGAAATGGATGGAAACCTCAGCCTGTTTTCGAGAATAGGGTCAATTTAAAAGAAAATAATTAATTCTCGAAAGCTGCGGACATAGCCGCTAATAATAGAATTATTTGCTTCTGATTTACAATAAAAATTAAGGAATGACGGTACTTTTCTATTTTCCTCGTTGTCTGATTTTTGTATGAGATATCACAAATATTCAAGAATTTGACATTCTTGACGTGTTATTTTGTAGAACATTTTTGTGATACCTCATATAAAAATCTTAATTCCTTCAATGGAGACAGTAAATCCCAAAAATGTGATTTTTTAGAAAAATTGCCATCGTTCCTTAATTTTGTTCATGGATCAGAAAAAAATAATAGCTGCAATGGCCGTGGATAAAATTATTTGTTTTTTTTTCGCTAATTTGGGTTTCGGGCATTAATTGTCTAAATAAATTATTGTCTACGAAAAATGGTCTTATCCAAGTGAATCGACTGTGAGAATTTTTAGAGTGATGACCAATGTTTTATTCTGATTTTTTAGGATTCGTTAGCAACTTTCCTTCCCTATGTGAGATTCATCAATATAACTCCAAAAACTATAACATAAAAGAAATTGTTTCCACGAGTTTCCCAAAAATATTCTCACATATGCCAAGCAACCAACCAACCAGTGTTAAATCTGAATTAAAATTCTCGCTGACTTAAAAATGTTAAAAACTGACTCATAATTCACGCACAGTACCAATACAGTAATGCAGAATATAAAACATTGTTTGTGGCTTAAGTCTCCCCCCCTCACTTTTAATTTACTTATATTTTGAAAAAATATTGATCGTAAAATGTGATAGCCCATAATAAATATTTAATATTTAATACAATAACGTTGTGCCAATACAACTATAAAAAATTCAACAATTCCACAAATGTCTATTTCACAAGCCTTTCAACATTTTTTAATACCTTTAATTAATAATAAATAAATACTGCACATAACAATAAGTAATATATATGGACGTATGAAACAAAACGAACACTTGTGACCTCTCGAAAATGTCTGAAAACCACCACACCACCATTTGGAATGCATTTGAACATACGAACCACTCATCGAGTAAAACATTAGCACGTCTTAATTGTTATTCTAAACACGTTCCCTTGGATATTTCAACCGAGTCAAGTGCAAAGTTAACAACATAAACCGAGGAATATTTAACATTTTTTTCTGCTTCGTTCGTAAGCTTCGTCCGCAGTGTGGCCGATCTACGCTCCGCTGGCATGCATGTCTTACACGGCGTTTACCAATCAATCAGCAACAGCAGGTTGAGCATGGAAAAAGGTAACGAAGTTAAAATGCCAGCGAAGAAACTTTCATTTCGTCATTAATTCGATTGAACAGCTGGCAATAGCCGAAACCTCTAAGTCAACAAATGCCAATCATTTCTTTAATGTTTGTTGGCGGGGGCAACTTAGGCAAGACAAAAAAATCTGTTAAAAGCTATCCACATATGGGAGTAGCATTTGATATACTTTTCAATGAACTTTAGACTTTACGCCAGGAAATGGGTGAATCATGTAAGATCACACATTAAAGCGGAGAAAGAGTACATGCGTTTCTTTGAAATGCCGAATAAATGGTATTCCTTTTGGGAAAGATGGCTTTGTTCAAATAAATTTTTTAATCACATAATTGTTTTATGAGAGTATACTTATGTGTTTTTATCATGTTATCTGTTAGTAATTATGCCAGCACTCTATAACACTTGGAGGTAGCTTACTTTTGCTTCTTATTTTGATAATTTATTTTTAGAAAGAATATTTGAAAGATATGCTTTAGTCTCCCAATTAATTCTTGAATTAAGTTACTAAGCACAAGCAATCACATCTTTCATAATAGTTTACTGAAAGTATGGAATAATAAATCAGATCGCCGTCGCACAATTCTTCAAAGTTGACTTCTTTTATTATTTTTCGATTTAAAAGAAAAACATTTCTTTTATTTTTTATGACATATTTGTTTATAAAGCACAGAAAAAACATATTTTTTGTGCATTACATGTTTCGCCCTTTTCAGCTTTTGTAAATAAAATGTATTTTTTCAACTTTGTTCAACTGATTCTCATCTATTACAATAGATTACAAACCTTAGCTTCCGACTTTTTTCCTTTAAAAATCTTTATAAAGTTGTCTAGATCAACAGTTAATGATTTTATTGAATACAATTATATGGGATTGTTTGGATTGGATTTATAAAAATTAATTTAATTAAAAAATATATATTTTTTTCCTCAATAAAAATTAAAAAACAAATATATTTATTTTCTATGAACAATTCTCCACCTCGATTTTAATTATTTTTTTCGCTAGAAGTAGTCCAATGTGTTTACTTTCAACTACAAAAAACTAATTAATGACAACAACAGAAAATGGTGAGCAATTCAAATTTCAGGTCTAAAGTATTAGATATTTTCAAAACGTATAAAACTTTTGCTCCCTTGAATTAGGGATGTTGAGTAAAAACTCCATGTTGAGAGGTAGTTTGACAATGGTTTAGCTCTTCAGCGGATGTTGATAGATCCGAAATATTTTAAGAATAATCATAAAACATATCAATTTTCATTTTGACAGGGGTAACTTTCCTATTTTTCCGTGAATCGCTCTAGAGTACAATCCTTACAGACTAGACGAACCTTAAAATAGATTACATCTAAAGTTTCTTGAAATCTTCTTGAATGTAGATGATAAATCTATATCATAAATAATTATTATTACCTTATTATAATCCTTCATGGACCTCAAAATAGACTCAAAAGAAGCATATTTACACTCATTTTCAACATCTCCGAATAGAAAATAAAGAAATCAAACTCAAAGTGAATTTACTATTTCTTTTAACAAAAGTAAGCACATTATAAGCTTTAGGCATTATGAAATCAATATATAAATTGAAATCCAATTTAGAATCAAAAACAACTCATAAGTCTAAGAAGGATGCAAAGAAAGGATGAAAGAAGGATGCAGTAAACATTCATCTTTAGGCCCTACGGGTAACATGGAAATCTTCCTCGATAGCCAAGCTATACTTCTGTCTCTATGATATCAGTACATTGACAATCTATAAATCCTCGTGTTGGCGAGGATTGGATATACTTTAAGTGCCACCGTTAAGGAGTTGGTCGCAACACCGATGGGGTCTGTTAACAATTTTATCTTGAAACACTACCTAGACCGTGCACATTTCAAGTTTAAAAACATCTTATAACATATCCAAACAAAACACATACCACATCTATTATAAGTCACAATAGCAGGAACGTATCTAGAGTGATCGAAGTACTGATGGACATTGGACATTTGGAACATTCAAAAGAAGAACACTATTTTGAGACTTCCCACCTATAATAATCTTCCGGTACAGTGCTCACGGAAAACAATTACTTCATGACATTCACGAGATATCGGGAACTGATAATAGAGAAATATTTCAATATATCAGGCTGGATATAGCAGACTTTTACGAGTGGTGTGGTCAATTCAAACACACAACTTGACGCTCCCGTAAACCAATAGAAACAAGTAAAAAGGCGATAACTTCGTCGGGGCCGAATCTTATATACCCTCCACCACGGAGTTCATTCCACAGTATTACCGGCAGATTAGAGGCCTTCGACATTCATACAAGTGCACTAACATATTAGGAAAATTGCGGCGCTTCATTATGATAATATTAATAGTTCACCCATTTAGATCCTGAAGGTACGAATATCGAAAGATGTTTTTATTTTTCGCGTGTACGGAGTCAAAGAAAAGTACATTTAAAAAATGTTTAAATAGTCTAAATATTACGCGGCATTTTCGGTCATTGTTAGGGAAAAATTTTTCCCATTGAACCGATTTCGCCCACTTTCAATCCCAACCGATCTGCAACCATAAGACATATTTGGGGAAAATTTTGAACCTTCTAACTCATTTCCGCGGCTATCGTGCTTTCAACAGACAGACTGACATGACTAGATCGACTTAGAATTTTACCACGACCCAAAATATATATACTCTATGTAGTCTCCGATAAATATTTCAAGGTGTTACAAACGGAATGACAAAGTGAAAATACACCCATCCTACAAAATGATTATTTGGATATGATTTTCAATTTCGAAGATACGTTTTTGTATATTTTGAATTTAAACACCGTTCCACTTTACACAAAGATTTAATTCAATTTTTTAACATTGACTAAACATTTTAACAATTTAAGAATGTATTTGTCCTGCAACCTTTAGTTTAATATATATTTTTTGTTAAAATTTTCATATTCATTTTTTCTATACAAATAAAAATATTTTTTGCCGCAAAAATGCTTGTATTATTTGATGTAAATTTCTAGTGATTTATTTCTTATATTTCCCGTAATCAGCAGTTTAATACTAAACGTTCGAGTGTCATTTGAGAAAGAATTGCTATATACTACACACTACAACTCAACCACGGCTGACATAGTCGTTATTCACTATTTTAACTATGTGGTATATATTTGTTCCTACTAAGTAAATATGTCTATCATAGATTTTCATCTGGCATCTAATGAGATATTAATTGCTTGCAGAACACTAATTACCTAGGTACTTTATTATGGTACTATAAGATGCTATAAGTGAGTATAAAAACAAGATTAGTATGACAAATTCAAGCAAACCCTTACTGTACGGTATCAACCAATCGAGCTCACATTGTGCACATTGACTCTTTTTTTCAAGTACTCACACATTTCAACTACATTTCCTCCGACAATTGTTGGTTATTAATTAATAAAATCCAGTTAGTATTACAGGTCAAAGATCGTTTAACTGTTGTTCGTACCCTTATTTTCCTCAAGCTTGTTTCACAAACCTCAAAGCTTTTTTCCATATCTTCAAGTGGAAGCAACGTGTTCCAGTCGTACTAAATACAATATGATGTCACGTTTGAACCAGATTTAGCTTTAGGTTTTGTGTGAGTGTTTTTTTTTTCTTTTAAAAAGTCGCTTGTCTGAGTTATTATTTATGTTTCTGTGGCAGTTCAACAGTTAAAACAGATTATACTCGTGTACTCTGTATAATCCACAGAGCTAAATAAACGGAAAGTAACAAAAAATCCCAACAAATATGTATGCCACTGTGTAATGGCTTAAAGCATTTAGGAAATCATTTTTGTTTGGAATTGAGCAACATTGGTTTTTTGTGCATGTTATTTCGTGGCTTGCTTGTTGCTGAATAAAATTCACCGTGTATATGAAATGATTAATTTGTTTCCCCAGATGCGGTAGTTGAAGCTAATGAGATGTTTTGAACACATATGGGTAAAATATTATTAATTCGTAATCAAGATACGAAAACAAATCGAATTAACCTGTATATGAAAGAAGCCAATAGGCCCACATCGTTAACAAACCGCCGATTTCAATTAGTAGTTAATTGGTTAGCAAAGAATTAGAAGGCGTTAATTGACCATCCTAGATGGTTACTGTCTAATTTGAAATGTCTTAACTCCAACAAATTACCCAAAGCTTTAATGTTTCTTATGTCTGAGGTTTGGGAAATATTGTTATGAGTACAGCGTTTGAAAACAAAAGACTTAAGAAACAAACTCCCGTGTTTATTAGAAGTAGTTTTGAAATTAACTTGAAATTGACACCCAATAATTGATATTCGAAAAGGGCGTTGCAAACAGTTGGAATATTACCTTATGTAATAAAAATATTTGTTAGTTGGTTCGGATATTGCTTTAGCATTTTAGCGACGTATTTCAGCGCTATAAAAAAGCGCTGATTATATTTTCAAATTTCTGGTTTTATTGGAAAGGTTGAACTTTGTCATTTAATAATGAAACAGGGGTAAAAAGTCCTAAATTTCATGCGCCCAAATCTCGACTTTACTGACTGAATTTTGCAAAGAACATTCCCATTAAGCATATTCTAAAAGATTTTGTCAATATCGTGGCTAAATTTAACTGTGGATGCATTTAAACCTCATAAATGCTGAAATAGTTGAAATTTTCATCATAATAGAGCTAATTTTATTGGGGTGTACCTCGGAAACCATGTACCGTATTGAAATTCGTTTAGTTCGTAGAAAATAGAAGCTCTTAAGGTGTTCTTTTGCATTTAAAAAAGTGTAATTACGTTTTTGCTTTTCTTTTCAGAGAGTGGTTTACCTCGGCATTTACAAATATTAATTGAACTATTATCTTATTTATTCATTTTACAAAGAATATTCTGATTATAGCTGCATAGATCGCTTTAATTACTGAAATGGTAAAACCTTCTAAGCAAAAATGAAGCAATACTTTCTTCATTGTTCTCTGTTTATGTATTTCGGAAAATTTATTTAAAGCATACTTTAGGGATGTAGGCATTTATGGCATGCGAGCGCATGTAAATATTGGACCTATATTAATATTAAGTTATTTATGAAGTTATAACCGTTTGTCATCGATTAAAAAATAAATTAATTTTTATCAAAAATTTCGAAAATCGTAAAAAAATAAAAAATTTAATTTAATTGTGGACTCAAATGAAATCACTTGTAATGATTTGTACAAACATATATATTAAAATAAGAAATTTTTAACTTGCATGGGAGGTAGGCATGGTTGAGGGCGGAATTTAAAAAAAAAAACAAGTAAAAACGGCGATAAATTCGCCCGGGTCGAACTTTATATACCGTTCACCATGGATTGCATTCCACAGACGCTGTTGATTTTCGTCGAAGTGCAGTAATATTACAGGACAATATATTTTTTTTAATATAGCCAAACCAAAACAAATACAGATATTGAAAAATAATTATATAAATAAATATAATATTTTTATTATTTCAAACCACGCTTATAAGGCAAGGCTTCCAATACTTTTACACTATATATATCGAAATAATACTACAAGTCAATTCAAAAAATAAATATTCTTATGTTTATATTTTCAAAAAAGCTTAAATACCATAAATATTGGTAGACAGTGGGTGCTACAGTTGGTTGTATTTCCATTCTATTTTAATTCCAAAAGTACAAATTTTTAAAATCATTTATCTCACGTCAATAGTGCAAAATAACCTAACTTCATGATTCAACCAGTGTTTGTCGTAAAAGTAAAAAGTACGAATTTCGAAAAAAGTTTAATTTTATGTATAGTTGATCTTTTATTTTCTATTTTTCCGGATAGTATGGCTTGAGGTCATAAACAAATCAAAAAACTGATGTTTAACTTTTTTAAATTGTTTATTATTTATTTATTCTTTTCCGATATTTCGATCGTCATCGACGATCAGGGATATTCACTTA
Organism: Polietes domitor; assembly: GCA_947397865.1. Classification (NCBI taxonomy): domain Eukaryota; kingdom Metazoa; phylum Arthropoda; class Insecta; order Diptera; family Muscidae; genus Polietes; species Polietes domitor. The sequence continues at coordinate 74,730,824 of OX377620.1, forward strand.
AAAATACAAACAAAATTAATTATACAAAAAGACAAAACAAAAATTATCACAATAATTACATTTTAGCAAAACCAACGAACTCTTTCGTTTCGAAGTACTTTCTCAACTAAAGCTATTGTTTTCGTCCATATTTGTCAACAATGTTTCGATATATTTGTGCACAGTGGTCAGTGTCAGTCTTGTAGTTCATTCTCTGGTCAGTATGGCATTTATAATATGTAACATTTCAAGCGTATATCTTCTACGATAATTATTTTCTTGCGTCAAAATGTCTACGTCGTTGAAGTTTGGCTTATGCCCCGTCTAGGTACAATGGGCTGCTATTGCTGTCTTTTGTTCCAGTGATTTGTCAATCGCTTTATGATCAGATTTGTGTGCAGAAAGTCGAGTTTTTAATTTCATCTTTGTAGTACCAACGTATACCTTCTGGCATACGTTGGACTTGTCCCCATTACATTTTATCTTATAGACTACGTTTGATTTTTCTTCTTTGTTTGTTTTTGATTTTGTCCTGCTAAAAGGTCATTAAATGTGTTGTTGCTCTTTAATGCTAATTGTATGTTGTCCTTATTATAATGTTGGAGTTTTTGAATCTTTCCGAGAAGCCAGGAACATATGTCATCGGTTTGTATATTTTTGAAATTGGTTCATTCAGTTCTCCAGGTTGTTTCTTCTTCACATGTCTTATTAATTCCATAATGGTTTTATTAGGAAAGTCGAAAAATCTTTTTATTCTTTTTATGTCTATGCAGTCAGAGAATGTATACACGAGTACGACTTTCTAAAATCTCTTAGAAGGATTTCATTATTCTAGCTGTAGTCGTTACGTTGGTACTATTTTCATCCCTATGTACCCATTGTATCCCTTGAAATTTCGAATTTTTCGTGTCATGACTCTAACTGAGGTCATTTGGTTGGTACTATTTTTATCCCATTTTTCTATTTTACCCCCAAAAAGGACGAATTTCGAAAAATCCTTTTATTTTACGTGTCTACGCAATCACAGGAATGTATACACCGAATTTCATTATTCATTATTCTAGGTGCAGCCGTTTGGTTGTTACCATTTTTATCCCTCTATTTCCATTTTATTCTGTAAAAGTACGAATTTGCAAAAAATTTGTTGTGTATCTACTCAATTAGAGGAATGTAGCTCTATCCCTTCTAATTTTTGCCGCAGCTTGTATGAAAATATTCCACTGTGCGTCAATCAACCCAATATCAAATCCACACCAAACATTGACTCGTTACGGATGCATTGGCTTCTCAATAGTCACGTGTGGGATCTCAGAACCCCATATGCGGCAAATTTGCTTATTGGCATAGCCACCGAAAATGAGCTTCATCTGACAACACGAAAATTTCCAACGTAAATTTCTTATAGTTTGCCTTAAAGACTGACTCACTACTTTGGAAGTAAGTTTTTAATATTTCCCAATTTCCATTTTTGTTGTTTCCATAATAGTCAAAGTAATCGGTAGTTCAAAAATAAAATGTACATGACCCTATACTAGAATTTAGATTTTTAAGTTGTGTGGAAATTACAATGCCTATATCTCCGCAAATATTTTTCTAGGTTTTTTTTCCTAAAACACATGTATTTTTTTTTGAAGAAGAAGAAGAATCATTCCAGGTGTTTTCATAAATGTTTGAGTTTTGACATGCAATGACACAATGAACAGTGGAATAAGTGTTTCCATAATTTCTTCATTACTAGCAATTTAGTAGGTTATTATGTTGAAAAATAAAAACCCAACTAATTTTAGAATAACATATCGAGCCCTTAGCGCGGAATTATCGTAAGCGACATTTTCTGAAAATATTTTTTATTGTAGAATTTAAAATTTTATGGGCTGATACATAAATAAAAATTATCAAAATGTCAAAATTGTTAACGTTTATATAAAAAATGGGGCTAAGATTTTATCGTAAGTCGCTGCTCACATTTTCAAAGAAAGCAATTTTATCGCAAGCGACAGTTTATGAATTTAGACAAAAACTGTCAGATAATATAAGAGATATTTATAAATGTTTTGGATAGGTCTATCAATATATTGATACAATAATAAGTGTATTTTTATACCCTCGACCATAGAATGAAGTGTTCATCTGTTGGTTGAAAGTACGATAGGTTACGAACGAACTAAGCTAAGAGGTTCGAAGTTCCCAGATATTTGTTTTATATATTTTTTATAGATCCAGAAGATAAAAGTTTACCCACAAGAACTGAAAGTAGCTCTAAATTATTGTCTTTTTGGAGAACACAAAGCCTTTTTGTATGATTTGTGCCTTATATACAATAATTTAATATACTGGCTTATATTCGTATATTAAGCCAAATACTATATACATTCTTTTGGTATTATTTCCCTACTATTGTGGGTAAACGTTAACATTTATTTTATTCAAATAGTGGCATATTTGACAAAGAAACATAATATTTAACTTAAGATAGTGATGCAAATTGGCATATTGCCCACAATTCTATAGAGTTAAAGAGTAAACAAGTAAAAACGGTGTTAAGTTCGGCCTGGCCGAACTTTATATACCCTCCACCATGGATTGCATTCCACAGAGGCTTTCGATTTGCGTAGAAGTGAAGTAATATTACAGGAAAATATAATTTTTTTTTATAGCCAAACCAAACCAAATAAAAAATATAGAAAAAATAATTTTATAAATAAATATAATATTTTTATTATTTCAAACCACGCTTATAAGCAAGGCGAAATAGTACTTCAAGTCAATTTAAAAAATAAATATTTTTATATTTATATTTTCAAAAAAGCTTACATACCATAAATATTGATATTTTAATTCCAAATGTACAAATTATGAAAATCCACTATTTCACGTACATAGTGCAAAATAACCTAACTCCCTGATTCAACCAATGTTTGACGTAAAAGTAAAAAGTTCAAATTTTGAAAAATATTTTTATTTTGCATAGGCCATTTGGTTGGTACCATTTTTATCCCCCTTTACGTATTTTACCCCCTTAAGAGTACGACTTTCTAAAATCTCTTTATTTTACGTCCCTACACAATCAGAGAAATGAATACACCGAATTTCATTCTTCTAGATGCAGCGGGTTGGTTGGTACCATTTTTATCCCTCTATTTCCATTTTACCCCTTAAAAGTAAAATAACTTTTATATTATGTATCTACTCAATTAAATGAATGTACACAATTTCGTGTTTATAGCTGTTGTCGTTTGATAGGTACCATTTTTCTCCCTTTTTGCCCCAATTCACCCCCTACGAATAAGAATCACTTTTTGTTATAGGTGGAATGCGCATACTCCATATCAAATTTGGACGCCCTAGCTCCTTTCGCTTAGATGCTAGCGTGCTTTCAACAGACGGACGGATGGACGGACATGGCCAGTCTTAAAATTTTATGACGACCGAGAATATATATAATTTATAGGGTCTCAGGTCGATATTTCAAGGTGTTACAAACGGAGTGACAAAGTTAGTATACCAGTTAGTATATCAGTTTTCGTTAAGGACGTTAACATAACTGGCAATGATGCCAGTTTATTCTATACACTATATAATAATAAGAATAATTTGGATATTTGGCAGATAGTAGGGTGGACGAAATGAATATTAATTTCATTATTCGTTCAAAGAAAAATTCAATATCAATATTACCTAAAAACTTTTATATGAAATTTAATTTAATCATTGGAATTCAAATGTGACCAAATTAGTTTTTTATTAACGATTTTAAATACTTTTCTGTTCATTTTCCCTTTATAAAAGTATTGTTATCTATTTTATTATGTTGTTTTAATATTTTTTTATAATAAAAAGTGTGTTTGTACTAAAATTTCGAGGTTTAATCGAAAAAAACTTATATCGTAAGCGCCATAGTTTTTTCAGTATTTGTAGCCGCAAGTACAATATTTGTATCGCAAGCGCCAAAAGTACCGTATGATGTAAACAAATGATAAATTTTTAATAATAATTCATTGGGTACGGCGGAATTAAAACATTTTGCATTAAAACATATTTCATTTTAAGCAAATATTTCAAAATAATCAATAAAAACCTTCTCCTGTAAAATGTGTGTTTTGGCGCTTGCGATCATTCCGCGCTAAGGGCTCGATATAATAACAACTGTTTCCAGACTATTTCAAAGTATTTCAGCCATAGAAACAAGCATCTCAATATTTTTAATTTTTTGTCATAAGTTAAAAACTAAAGAATATCCTAACATATTTTTGTTGAACTCCCCTTTTTTCATGTCAAGTATTAGTCACCTGCTAACACGTGAATCATAGTGAACGAAAATAAAAACAACAACAAAACAATAAATGCCGTCACAACCGCCAAGAGTATTGTGTTAACATGAGCTAATAGTTCGGTTCGTCCATTCATATACAAATCTATAGCAACACAAAACATAATCATACATATATACATCCACTCGAATGTAAGTATGTGTGTATATAATTAACATAATTAATGACAAGAATATAATGACGAAAAAACGATCGAAAAAGTGAATTTTTGAATATCTGTTGTCTTCTTCGTATTCGCCGGTGTTGTTATTAAATCAACGAAATTTAAGTTTCCATTTGGAGAAAGTCGTTTTTGGCGTTACTCAGTGTGTGTGCGAGTGTGTAAGTGCTGCCACAGAAGAAAGACGCACCAAAAAGCCAATATCGTAATGCTAGGAAACACAACGCTTAAGATGATGATGATGCCGCCGCCGATGCTTATTTGTTGAGAAACTGTGGAGAATGCCGGTGAAGATGACCAGTTGTTGATAAATGATAAAGATACGGCAGTTGAAAACGAAAGAAAATAAAATTGAAATTGTATTCGTTTATTTCGTTTTCTGTTTTGCTTCTGCTTTTTCTTCTCCTTCTTTTTTTCTAAGTCAAACAATGATACTCACTTTTTTCCTAGCGCCCGCCCGTCTTTGAGAAATAATCGGATTGAGCGGGGAAGACGTTAGAAAAGAAAGCTTGAGACAATTATAAATGAATTTATGTGACATCTTTGGGAATTGCTATCATGTTCTAGTCGGGGAGAGTTCATTCCGAACGAATTAGCGGTAGTAATTTATATCGTGTTCTTTGTTTGGTTTTAAAAAACTTCTTCAAATGGTAATTCTCTTGTGTGCTTTAGGAGACGTCTTCAAATTATAAATTAGTTTTTGGTTAATTCTTGGTCATGGGAAGGAAAAACTAATTAGTTTTTATATATTTTGATGGCATAAATTACCAAAAAAAAAGAAAACTTGATTTTTGGTAATAATGTCCCGCAACGATACCTTTCACCGTGAATTATATCTGTTATCTTTGAAATGTTCAAGGGTCACTTTTCACAATGGTGTTTGTTTATAAATTCTATGCACATTGTATGTAAGTCGTTCCCACAGAAGTTGTACTAAAATTCCGCAGATAAACTTAAATGGTGTAAATGAAAAATATATATTGTTGAAGTTTGTACATTAAGTCAACCTACTTAATGTGCACATTTATAAAGAGAGAAGAAGACTAAATTGATTTTTAAACATTTTCAATACAATTTTCATTTAACAGCGAGTGTTTGAGCTAAATTAATGTAGAGTGGTAAGAAGTCAAATCGGTAGGAATATTTTCTATTTTTTATAAACAAATACATAAACACCGACATTTTTAGTTCCGTTGGATATGACCATAAAGATCATCGACTTATCTTATGATTCTCAGCTTATTCTGCTCCATAGAGATGTGTTTACTAAATGATAAATTCTGTTGAAACTATGTCGCCCATCAGCCAAACATACGATATGATTACATCACGTATTTCATTTGAAGACACTTTTTCAAGTTTGTTTCTTAAGTCTTTTGATTTATATGGTCATATTCTTTATTATTATCATTAATATGTTCCATATATTTTTCTATTTTTTTCGATCGTATTATGATTTTATGTTTCGTGCGAAATAGTCGTAGTTGCCAAGACAATGGGACAGTCTTCTAACCTTGGCACTTTTTTTCGGAAAACTCACAAATCAACACGAACTTCGCAAACGTTAATTATATTTTAAGTAGGCCTTTATTCACCTAAAAAGTAGCCATTCCCATTATAGCCATGTCCGCTATGTAAATTAGATTGAAATTAACGTATCACGGTGATGTGTAAACATTTCATGGGCTGACTACGTGTGGGATCTTGCAGACGTGAGCGAGGAGGTGTCAACAGTTGTGATAGATGATGATATAATTTTTGGCAAAATATTTTGGAAACAAAGTTTCTTTAAATAATATTTTATGTTTACAGCTTTCAAATTCATAAGAAGTCGACTATCCTATGGAAGTTATGGTGCTTTGCAAACCATAAGGTACAATATGACATAGGAGGCCGGTAACTGGCTTGACTCGTATAGAAGTAAATATAGTAAACTTTGGAGTGGTTTTTTAATTAAATACTGCTTTTCTAGAACAAACGAACAAGTTTCGCAGCGTATTTATTCCTCCACGTGCATTATGAATTGTAACATTCAAACGGAAGCGAGATAGACCAATCGACTTATGATCACTTTCTGAATTATTAAGCTACCATTTTTTGTAATCAATGTACATGCTGCAATTATCGTCCGATTTCCATCTCATTAGACAAAAATCGTATGTTGAAATAAAGAAAATGGTTAATTTCTATTTATATTCCTGTTCTAGAAGCAACATGTGAGAACACATTTCAACATATTACATTCAAGCTCATAGCTTTAAATTTAAAACATTTCATTTACCATCAGTAAACGGAATCATATCAAACCAAATTGAAATCATTGCTATGTTTTGAAATATTTTTCATAAAATCATTCAGTAGTGGAATATTTAAACGAAATTCACCATTCATGATCATCTATTTTTACCATTTTCTTTCATTATTCTTCTTCGATATCAATGTGAGACAATTTTACATTTTTTATTGGACTTGAGCAAGATCACATACATTTGAAATAAGATATCGTATATAGAAACACTATGTACTCAGTTGTCCATTTCGTGATCTATTCTCCGTCTTACAGGACTTTTAATTTCCAAATGGTATATATGTTTTAATAATATATTTCGTACTTTTCTTAGTCATATATGGGCAATGTGGGTATCAAATGAAAGAGAAGAATATCTGTTTAAAATATTTCAAATTGTTGAAGGATGTATTAGTTTAACATTTATTTCTATTGTTCCACCTTATTTACTTAATTTATTCACGTTTTACTTTTTAAGGGAAAACTTGAAATGTTTATTAATGATAAACTAATACAGTTTAACTATTTAGAAGCATGAAATTTGAAAGTATATTTATTCTATTTTATTTGATATACGGATAGCAAAAGTACGAAAATAAACTATTGAAACATTTAAAACTGAGTACACAGTTTTTCTACACGTGTTTCATGTGTATTAGAGTGGCTTCATTATAAAAGTTGTCGAAGTTGAATCAAAAATTGTAATAAAATCGTATAAATCTGCCCTTTATACTGGGTCACATTGCAAGTTTTTAATATGGTTTGATATTTTAGTCGGGAACATCGACAACATTTTTTTTCTTCCTCACAAAACAAGGCACTCTAATGTGTATATGGTTTTGTTCAGGTCCAAAATGTACTGTCAAAAGATGGCATGCCCTCTCCATCAAATGTTCTTCATATATCGAGCTTGAAGCATATTAGTCATAATAGTTACTCCCTCTTCTGCAGGGTAAAAATCGAGAGAAGCCGTATATTTCTTGAGATCTTCTTTGAAGTTGCATTACAACCAATTCGGCTCTAGACATGACATATTTTTCTTAAGAAACACGAACAAATCGATAAAATTTGTAAAATATAAATAAAATCGAAATTGGTGTGATAAAAGTCGAAAGTTTTCATAAAATTTGTAAAAACTTTGAAAAAACAATATTTCTTCGTGATATACATTAAAACAAGAAAAAATGACGCTAAGTTATATTTGATAAAAATAAATAGAGAAAATTATTGTTTCTAAAGGGTTTGAAAATGCTATAAAAAAACTACTGAATATTTTCTCAAATTTATTATTTGAAAGTACAATCCTTCCGGTTAATAATGGAAAATAATTTCATTCAAATGGCTGCCTGGGGCACCCCACAAATAATAGTCCAACGGTGTCAAATCGCAGCTCCGAGGTGGCCAAACGACATCAGCTCTGCGGCTGATAATGCGATCTTCAAAAACAGGGCGCAAACACAGGGCGCCGTCCTGTTGAAACCAAATGTTGCCAATATCCTCCTCTTCAATTTTTGTGAACAAAAATTCTTTCAACATGGCCCGATAACGATCGCCATTGACTGTAACGGCTCATTTTCGGAGAAAAATTACCCAATTATGCCTCTGGACCAAAATCCGCACCAAACAGTGACACGGCTTTTCAATGTATGCGTGCGGGTTTTCTGTGCCCCAAATGCGACAATTTTGCTTGTTTACATACCCGCCAAGATCAAAATGAGCTTCATCTGAAAAGATGAAGCCAAGATCAAAATGAGCTTCATCTGAAAAGATGATTTTTTGGGCAAAATAATGTCATAATATTTCCCAGCGTTGTTCAAGCGTATACACAACCATATTCGTTCAGCGGAAAGATAAAACTAATTATCTGTCAAATCAGACATGAGCTAAGTGTTACCATTCACGAAATAAGCACTAGTTGAAAAAAAACGTTAGATGGCGGACCCTTTATAAACCTATTCGTTCACTAACAGCCAACTTAATATAGGGGCGTGGAAAATATACACATTTTCAGAAAAGTTTTTAATTCTTCCTTAATCAAATAGTTAGACAACAAAAATTTGTGTATAACGAAAAATTTTTCTATATCAAATACTCTAATTACACTAGTTTACAACGATTTTACTGATGTGCAGTGTATGAAATTTTCTGAACTATTTGGGGTTCTAATCTAGAAAACGGTATTACAATATTTCATGATTTTTTTTTAATTTTTTAAATTCTAATTTTTGTCGAACTACTTTTAATACTTTATAATTTTGGGAGTATAAGCCCGACCATGCCCATTTATACAAAGAATTAAGACATGAGAACAAAAGTCTCCAAAGAATCGACATACTTAAATACGACTCATATTTTCGCAAATTAAATATATCACCAAAATTATTTTTTTCTCTTGCGACTACAAATAGGGCCATAACTTCTCCATTAGATATTGGATATTTTCCCAGTGGGCATTGTTTTCTTCGTTAAATGCTAACTGCACTGAAAAAATTATCTTCAGCATATTTATGATTTTGACATAACCTCAATCAAAAATGTCAAGTCGCCGAAGAAGCTCTTCATAAAATGTATGAAACGTGATTCATATGTTCCTTAAAAACTATGAAATGCAGTTCTTCATTCAATGAACTTTTGTTATTTCATAATTTTATGATTTTTTTTTCATAATTTATGAAAATTTTATGAAAATTTTATGAAGAAACGACATTAATTTTGTCATTATAAAGGGTGATTTTTTAAGAGCTTGATAACTTTTTTTTAAAAAAAACGCATAAAATTTGCAAAATCTCATCGGTTCTTTATTTGAAACGTTAGATTGGTCCATGACATTTACTTTTTGAAGATAATTTCATTTAAATGTTGACCGCGGCTGCGTCTTAGGTGGTCCATCCGCTTAGTCCAATTTTGGCATTTCCACGTTTTTGAGTAACAGAGACCCAATTGGTGCGAACGGCGACGAATCGAAAATTGGTGGTCATCATTAACACTGGCCGATACAGCTGCGATATTTTCTTCAGTTCGCACTCTACGTAAGCGTGTTGGTGGTTTAATGTCCAACAATGTAAATTTGGTGCGAAATTTAGTCACAATAGCCCGAATAGCCGCTTCAGTGGGTCGATTAAACTGACCATAAAATGGAAGCGCGCAATGAACTTTCTTAACAGAGCACGCATTTTGATAATAAAATTCAATAATTTGCAAGCGTTGTTCGTTTGTAAGACGATTCATGATGAAATGTCAAAGCATACTGAGCATCTTTCTCTTTGACACCATGTCTGAAATCCCACGTGATCTGTCAAATACTAATGCATGAAAATCCTAACCTCAAAAAAATCACTCTTTATTTATAAAGACATTTCATTAAACCTTAAAATTTTTTATTTAATACCATGAATTTTTTCTTTGATTTAATTAAACTAAGTTTAACACTTTATTTTATGGCATTTGGAGAAATGTTTATGAAAAAATTCTATGAAAATTTCATTTTATTTATGAATTTTTCATACACATTAAGAAAAAATGCACTATATTTATGAGAAACATTTTATGAAATCATTTCATAAATATTCTGAAGAAAATTCTTTCAGTGTATTAACAAATAAAACCAAATAATTTTTCCTTTTTATTTTTATAAGTCTTTTCGTGGCAGCAAAAAAAAAATTGATTGTTCCACTGTTTGTACGGAATTTTTAGCCATCGGCGTAGTCGGACTATATATCAAAAATGAAAATTAGAATTTTAGTAAAAAAATTAATCAAAAAATATTTGTGTTTATTTTATGAATCTGTATTGCTTTATGATCAAAAATCCATATTTTTCCTTACCAATATTATAAATATAAAATTGGAAATCAAAGTAGTCAACGGTTTATATATTTCTTGAAGAAAACACTCCAAGCTATAAAGAAAATATAATGAGCGTAAATAGGTGGCAACATTGTTAGCCTTTCAAAGTTGGAAGTGTACTTAATTCAAGAGTAATACTGTGTTTGAATTAGATTAAAAGAAACTCGTGAAAAGGAATACTATTAAAAAAGCATACAATGAAAATTGAAGCTCAATAAGTATAGTAGTAATAATATATAATATTTTTTATGTATTGTGTTCTTGTCGTCATTTTTAAGAGTGGGGATTATACTATATTTTTGGTGAATATGACCTATTAGTTTCGTGAACAGAAAGTTGTGAATACGCAAACATAACGAATGTTTGTATTTTATTTACAATATGACATAGGAGGCCGGTAACTGGCTTGACTCGTATAGAAGTAAATATAGTAAACTTTGGAGTGGTTTTTTAATTAAATACTGCTTTTCTAGAACAAACGAACAAGTTTCGCAGCGTATTTATTCCTCCACGTGCATTATGAATTGTAACATTCAAACGGAAGCGAGATAGACCAATCGACTTATGATCACTTTCTGAATTATTAAGCTACCATTTTTTGTAATCAATGTACATGCTGCAATTATCGTCCGATTTCCATCTCATTAGACAAAAATCGTATGTTGAAATAAAGAAAATGGTTAATTTCTATTTATATTCCTGTTCTAGAAGCAACATGTGAGAACACATTTCAACATATTACATTCAAGCTCATAGCTTTAAATTTAAAACATTTCATTTACCATCAGTAAACGGAATCATATCAAACCAAATTGAAATCATTGCTATGTTTTGAAATATTTTTCATAAAATCATTCAGTAGTGGAATATTTAAACGAAATTCACCATTCATGATCATCTATTTTTACCATTTTCTTTCATTATTCTTCTTCGATATCAATGTGAGACAATTTTACATTTTTTATTGGACTTGAGCAAGATCACATACATTTGAAATAAGATATCGTATATAGAAACACTATGTACTCAGTTGTCCATTTCGTGATCTATTCTCCGTCTTACAGGACTTTTAATTTCCAAATGGTATATATGTTTTAATAATATATTTCGTACTTTTCTTAGTCATATATGGGCAATGTGGGTATCAAATGAAAGAGAAGAATATCTGTTTAAAATATTTCAAATTGTTGAAGGATGTATTAGTTTAACATTTATTTCTATTGTTCCACCTTATTTACTTAATTTATTCACGTTTTACTTTTTAAGGGAAAACTTGAAATGTTTATTAATGATAAACTAATACAGTTTAACTATTTAGAAGCATGAAATTTGAAAGTATATTTATTCTATTTTATTTGATATACGGATAGCAAAAGTACGAAAATAAACTATTGAAACATTTAAAACTGAGTACACAGTTTTTCTACACGTGTTTCATGTGTATTAGAGTGGCTTCATTATAAAAGTTGTCGAAGTTGAATCAAAAATTGTAATAAAATCGTATAAATCTGCCCTTTATACTGGGTCACATTGCAAGTTTTTAATATGGTTTGATATTTTAGTCGGGAACATCGACAACATTTTTTTTCTTCCTCACAAAACAAGGCACTCTAATGTGTATATGGTTTTGTTCAGGTCCAAAATGTACTGTCAAAAGATGGCATGCCCTCTCCATCAAATGTTCTTCATATATCGAGCTTGAAGCATATTAGTCATAATAGTTACTCCCTCTTCTGCAGGGTAAAAATCGAGAGAAGCCGTATATTTCTTGAGATCTTCTTTGAAGTTGCATTACAACCAATTCGGCTCTAGACATGAGATATTTTTCTTAAGAAACACGAACAAATCGATAAAATTTGTAAAATATAAATAAAATCGAAATTGGTGTGATAAAAGTCGAAAGTTTTCATAAAATTTGTAAAAACTTTGAAAAAACAATATTTCTTCGTGATATACATTAAAACAAGAAAAAATGACGCTAAGTTATATTTGATAAAAATAAATAGAGAAAATTATTGTTTCTAAAGGGTTTGAAAATGCTATAAAAAAACTACTGAATATTTTCTCAAATTTATTATTTGAAAGTACAATCCTTCCGGTTAATAATGGAAAATAATTTCATTCAAATGGCTGCCTGGGGCACCCCACAAATAATAGTCCAACGGTGTCAAATCGCAGCTCCGAGGTGGCCAAACGACATCAGCTCTGCGGCTGATAATGCGATCTTCAAAAACAGGGCGCAAACACAGGGCGCCGTCCTGTTGAAACCAAATGTTGCCAATATCCTCCTCTTCAATTTTTGTGAACAAAAATTCTTTCAACATGGCCCGATAACGATCGCCATTGACTGTAACGGCTCATTTTCGGAGAAAAATTACCCAATTATGCCTCTGGACCAAAATCCGCACCAAACAGTGACACGGCTTTTCAATGTATGCGTGCGGGTTTTCTGTGCCCCAAATGCGACAATTTTGCTTGTTTACATACCCGCCAAGATCAAAATGAGCTTCATCTGAAAAGATGAAGCCAAGATCAAAATGAGCTTCATCTGAAAAGATGATTTTTTGGGCAAAATAATGTCATAATATTTCCCAGCGTTGTTCAAGCGTATACACAACCATATTCGTTCAGCGGAAAGATAAAACTAATTATCTGTCAAATCAGACATGAGCTAAGTGTTACCATTCACGAAATAAGCACTAGTTGAAAAAAAACGTTAGATGGCGGACCCTTTATAAACCTATTCGTTCACTAACAGCCAACTTAATATAGGGGCGTGGAAAATATACACATTTTCAGAAAAGTTTTTAATTCTTCCTTAATCAAATAGTTAGACAACAAAAATTTGTGTATAACGAAAAATTTCTCTATATCAAATACTCTAATTACACTAGTTTACAACGATTTTACTGATGTGCAGTGTATGAAATTTTCTGAACTATTTGGGGTTCTAATCTAGAAAACGGTATTACAATATTTCATGATTTTTTTTTAATTTTTTAAATTCTAATTTTTGTCGAACTACTTTTAATACTTTATAATTTTGGGAGTATAAGCCCGACCATGCCCATTTATACAAAGAATTAAGACATGAGAACAAAAGTCTCCAAAGAATCGACATACTTAAATACGACTCATATTTTCGCAAATTAAATATATCACCAAAATTATTTTTTTCTCTTGCGACTACAAATAGGGCCATAACTTCTCCATTAGATATTGGATATTTTCCCAGTGGGCATTGTTTTCTTCGTTAAATGCTAACTGCACTGAAAAAATTATCTTCAGCATATTTATGATTTTGACATAACCTCAATCAAAAATGTCAAGTCGCCGAAGAAGCTCTTCATAAAATGTATGAAACGTGATTCATATGTTCCTTAAAAACTATGAAATGCAGTTCTTCATTCAATGAACTTTTGTTATTTCATAATTTTATGATTTTTTTTCATAATTTATGAAAATTTTATGAAAATTTTATGAAGAAACGACATTAATTTTGTCATTATAAAGGGTGATTTTTTAAGAGCTTGATAACTTTTTTTTAAAAAAAACGCATAAAATTTGCAAAATCTCATCGGTTCTTTATTTGAAACGTTAGATTGGTCCATGACATTTACTTTTTGAAGATAATTTCATTTAAATGTTGACCGCGGCTGCGTCTTAGGTGGTCCATCCGCTTAGTCCAATTTTGGCATTTCCACGTTTTTGAGTAACAGAGACCCAATTGGTGCGAACGGCGACGAATCGAAAATTGGTGGTCATCATTAACACTGGCCGATACAGCTGCGATATTTTCTTCAGTTCGCACTCTACGTAAGCGTGTTGGTGGTTTAATGTCCAACAATGTAAATTTGGTGCGAAATTTAGTCACAATAGCCCGAATAGCCGCTTCAGTGGGTCGATTAAACTGACCATAAAATGGAAGCGCGCAATGAACTTTCTTAACAGAGCACGCATTTTGATAATAAAATTCAATAATTTGCAAGCGTTGTTCGTTTGTAAGACGATTCATGATGAAATGTCAAAGCATACTGAGCATCTTTCTCTTTGACACCATGTCTGAAATCCCACGTGATCTGTCAAATACTAATGCATGAAAATCCTAACCTCAAAAAAATCACTCTTTATTTATAAAGACATTTCATTAAACCTTAAAATTTTTTATTTAATACCATGAATTTTTTCTTTGATTTAATTAAACTAAGTTTAACACTTTATTTTATGGCATTTGGAGAAATGTTTATGAAAAAATTCTATGAAAATTTCATTTTATTTATGAATTTTTCATACACATTAAGAAAAAATGCACTATATTTATGAGAAACATTTTATGAAATCATTTCATAAATATTCTGAAGAAAATTCTTTCAGTGTATTAACAAATAAAACCAAATAATTTTTCCTTTTTATTTTTATAAGTCTTTTCGTGGCAGCAAAAAAAAAATTGATTGTTCCACTGTTTGTACGGAATTTTTAGCCATCGGCGTAGTCGGACTATATATCAAAAATGAAAATTAGAATTTTAGTAAAAAAATTAATCAAAAAATATTTGTGTTTATTTTATGAATCTGTATTGCTTTATGATCAAAAATCCATATTTTTCCTTACCAATATTATAAATATAAAATTGGAAATCAAAGTAGTCAACGGTTTATATATTTCTTGAAGAAAACACTCCAAGCTATAAAGAAAATATAATGAGCGTAAATAGGTGGCAACATTGTTAGCCTTTCAAAGTTGGAAGTGTACTTAATTCAAGAGTAATACTGTGTTTGAATTAGATTAAAAGAAACTCGTGAAAAGGAATACTATTAAAAAAGCATACAATGAAAATTGAAGCTCAATAAGTATAGTAGTAATAATATATAATATTTTTTATGTATTGTGTTCTTGTCGTCATTTTTAAGAGTGGGGATTATACTATATTTTTGGTGAATATGACCTATTAGTTTCGTGAACAGAAAGTTGTGAATACGCAAACATAACGAATGTTTGTATTTTATTTACAATATGACATAGGAGGCCGGTAACTGGCTTGACTCGTATAGAAGTAAATATAGTAAACTTTGGAGTGGTTTTTTAATTAAATACTGCTTTTCTAGAACAAACGAACAAGTTTCGCAGCGTATTTATTCCTCCACGTGCATTATGAATTGTAACATTCAAACGGAAGCGAGATAGACCAATCGACTTATGATCACTTTCTGAATTATTAAGCTACCATTTTTTGTAATCAATGTACATGCTGCAATTATCGTCCGATTTCCATCTCATTAGACAAAAATCGTATGTTGAAATAAAGAAAATGGTTAATTTCTATTTATATTCCTGTTCTAGAAGCAACATGTGAGAACACATTTCAACATATTACATTCAAGCTCATAGCTTTAAATTTAAAACATTTCATTTACCATCAGTAAACGGAATCATATCAAACCAAATTGAAATCATTGCTATGTTTTGAAATATTTTTCATAAAATCATTCAGTAGTGGAATATTTAAACGAAATTCACCATTCATGATCATCTATTTTTACCATTTTCTTTCATTATTCTTCTTCGATATCAATGTGAGACAATTTTACATTTTTTATTGGACTTGAGCAAGATCACATACATTTGAAATAAGATATCGTATATAGAAACACTATGTACTCAGTTGTCCATTTCGTGATCTATTCTCCGTCTTACAGGACTTTTAATTTCCAAATGGTATATATGTTTTAATAATATATTTCGTACTTTTCTTAGTCATATATGGGCAATGTGGGTATCAAATGAAAGAGAAGAATATCTGTTTAAAATATTTCAAATTGTTGAAGGATGTATTAGTTTAACATTTATTTCTATTGTTCCACCTTATTTACTTAATTTATTCACGTTTTACTTTTTAAGGGAAAACTTGAAATGTTTATTAATGATAAACTAATACAGTTTAACTATTTAGAAGCATGAAATTTGAAAGTATATTTATTCTATTTTATTTGATATACGGATAGCAAAAGTACGAAAATAAACTATTGAAACATTTAAAACTGAGTACACAGTTTTTCTACACGTGTTTCATGTGTATTAGAGTGGCTTCATTATAAAAGTTGTCGAAGTTGAATCAAAAATTGTAATAAAATCGTATAAATCTGCCCTTTATACTGGGTCACATTGCAAGTTTTTAATATGGTTTGATATTTTAGTCGGGAACATCGACAACATTTTTTTTCTTCCTCACAAAACAAGGCACTCTAATGTGTATATGGTTTTGTTCAGGTCCAAAATGTACTGTCAAAAGATGGCATGCCCTCTCCATCAAATGTTCTTCATATATCGAGCTTGAAGCATATTAGTCATAATAGTTACTCCCTCTTCTGCAGGGTAAAAATCGAGAGAAGCCGTATATTTCTTGAGATCTTCTTTGAAGTTGCATTACAACCAATTCGGCTCTAGACATGAGATATTTTTCTTAAGAAACACGAACAAATCGATAAAATTTGTAAAATATAAATAAAATCGAAATTGGTGTGATAAAAGTCGAAAGTTTTCATAAAATTTGTAAAAACTTTGAAAAAACAATATTTCTTCGTGATATACATTAAAACAAGAAAAAATGACGCTAAGTTATATTTGATAAAAATAAATAGAGAAAATTATTGTTTCTAAAGGGTTTGAAAATGCTATAAAAAAACTACTGAATATTTTCTCAAATTTATTATTTGAAAGTACAATCCTTCCGGTTAATAATGGAAAATAATTTCATTCAAATGGCTGCCTGGGGCACCCCACAAATAATAGTCCAACGGTGTCAAATCGCAGCTCCGAGGTGGCCAAACGACATCAGCTCTGCGGCTGATAATGCGATCTTCAAAAACAGGGCGCAAACACAGGGCGCCGTCCTGTTGAAACCAAATGTTGCCAATATCCTCCTCTTCAATTTTTGTGAACAAAAATTCTTTCAACATGGCCCGATAACGATCGCCATTGACTGTAACGGCTCATTTTCGGAGAAAAATTACCCAATTATGCCTCTGGACCAAAATCCGCACCAAACAGTGACACGGCTTTTCAATGTATGCGTGCGGGTTTTCTGTGCCCCAAATGCGACAATTTTGCTTGTTTACATACCCGCCAAGATCAAAATGAGCTTCATCTGAAAAGATGAAGCCAAGATCAAAATGAGCTTCATCTGAAAAGATGATTTTTTGGGCAAAATAATGTCATAATATTTCCCAGCGTTGTTCAAGCGTATACACAACCATATTCGTTCAGCGGAAAGATAAAACTAATTATCTGTCAAATCAGACATGAGCTAAGTGTTACCATTCACGAAATAAGCACTAGTTGAAAAAAAACGTTAGATGGCGGACCCTTTATAAACCTATTCGTTCACTAACAGCCAACTTAATATAGGGGCGTGGAAAATATACACATTTTCAGAAAAGTTTTTAATTCTTCCTTAATCAAATAGTTAGACAACAAAAATTTGTGTATAACGAAAAATTTCTCTATATCAAATACTCTAATTACACTAGTTTACAACGATTTTACTGATGTGCAGTGTATGAAATTTTCTGAACTATTTGGGGTTCTAATCTAGAAAACGGTATTACAATATTTCATGATTTTTTTTTAATTTTTTAAATTCTAATTTTTGTCGAACTACTTTTAATACTTTATAATTTTGGGAGTATAAGCCCGACCATGCCCATTTATACAAAGAATTAAGACATGAGAACAAAAGTCTCCAAAGAATCGACATACTTAAATACGACTCATATTTTCGCAAATTAAATATATCACCAAAATTATTTTTTTCTCTTGCGACTACAAATAGGGCCATAACTTCTCCATTAGATATTGGATATTTTCCCAGTGGGCATTGTTTTCTTCGTTAAATGCTAACTGCACTGAAAAAATTATCTTCAGCATATTTATGATTTTGACATAACCTCAATCAAAAATGTCAAGTCGCCGAAGAAGCTCTTCATAAAATGTATGAAACGTGATTCATATGTTCCTTAAAAACTATGAAATGCAGTTCTTCATTCAATGAACTTTTGTTATTTCATAATTTTATGATTTTTTTTCATAATTTATGAAAATTTTATGAAAATTTTATGAAGAAACGACATTAATTTTGTCATTATAAAGGGTGATTTTTTAAGAGCTTGATAACTTTTTTTTAAAAAAAACGCATAAAATTTGCAAAATCTCATCGGTTCTTTATTTGAAACGTTAGATTGGTCCATGACATTTACTTTTTGAAGATAATTTCATTTAAATGTTGACCGCGGCTGCGTCTTAGGTGGTCCATCCGCTTAGTCCAATTTTGGCATTTCCACGTTTTTGAGTAACAGAGACCCAATTGGTGCGAACGGCGACGAATCGAAAATTGGTGGTCATCATTAACACTGGCCGATACAGCTGCGATATTTTCTTCAGTTCGCACTCTACGTAAGCGTGTTGGTGGTTTAATGTCCAACAATGTAAATTTGGTGCGAAATTTAGTCACAATAGCCCGAATAGCCGCTTCAGTGGGTCGATTAAACTGACCATAAAATGGAAGCGCGCAATGAACTTTCTTAACAGAGCACGCATTTTGATAATAAAATTCAATAATTTGCAAGCGTTGTTCGTTTGTAAGACGATTCATGATGAAATGTCAAAGCATACTGAGCATCTTTCTCTTTGACACCATGTCTGAAATCCCACGTGATCTGTCAAATACTAATGCATGAAAATCCTAACCTCAAAAAAATCACTCTTTATTTATAAAGACATTTCATTAAACCTTAAAATTTTTTATTTAATACCATGAATTTTTTCTTTGATTTAATTAAACTAAGTTTAACACTTTATTTTATGGCATTTGGAGAAATGTTTATGAAAAAATTCTATGAAAATTTCATTTTATTTATGAATTTTTCATACACATTAAGAAAAAATGCACTATATTTATGAGAAACATTTTATGAAATCATTTCATAAATATTCTGAAGAAAATTCTTTCAGTGTATTAACAAATAAAACCAAATAATTTTTCCTTTTTATTTTTATAAGTCTTTTCGTGGCAGCAAAAAAAAAATTGATTGTTCCACTGTTTGTACGGAATTTTTAGCCATCGGCGTAGTCGGACTATATATCAAAAATGAAAATTAGAATTTTAGTAAAAAAATTAATCAAAAAATATTTGTGTTTATTTTATGAATCTGTATTGCTTTATGATCAAAAATCCATATTTTTCCTTACCAATATTATAAATATAAAATTGGAAATCAAAGTAGTCAACGGTTTATATATTTCTTGAAGAAAACACTCCAAGCTATAAAGAAAATATAATGAGCGTAAATAGGTGGCAACATTGTTAGCCTTTCAAAGTTGGAAGTGTACTTAATTCAAGAGTAATACTGTGTTTGAATTAGATTAAAAGAAACTCGTGAAAAGGAATACTATTAAAAAAGCATACAATGAAAATTGAAGCTCAATAAGTATAGTAGTAATAATATATAATATTTTTTATGTATTGTGTTCTTGTCGTCATTTTTAAGAGTGGGGATTATACTATATTTTTGGTGAATATGACCTATTAGTTTCGTGAACAGAAAGTTGTGAATACGCAAACATAACGAATGTTTGTATTTTATGAGAATATTTACACTTCGCAGGCATTTTCTCGCCAAAAACGGCAATTACCATTTTATTTTTGCATAATATTCGACTAGTCGTATTTAACATATCATATCGCTGAAACAGTTTCATATATGACATTCATTAAGAGATTATTTTGCAGGTATTAATAGTATATTATCTCCTGGGAACTAAAAATTAGTCATTGAAATTTTTGTCTCAAGTGGAAAATTTTTATGCAATATTTTGCTTTTGTAATAATTTTTAGAAAAGGCGAACTAAGCACCTTTCTTTTAAAATTTCATAAAATGTTGTTTTTGTTGGTTACACATTGAGTTTATATGAGAGACAACAGCGAGTGTGGTCCAATCGGTCCCAGTTTTTCATGTTTAGCAAATGTGCACACTTACACCACTGTATATATATTTTTCGACTTTATGTCATAAAATTGGATTTATGACCAATGTGTATTGAGACGTACTGAAAAACACAGGAAAAAATTTATATCTCGTATACAAAATTTTTAATTGAATAGTATTTTAGAGTTTTTAGGGTCATTTTCAGACTTTGTTATGGAAAACATGTTCCCCGTGGACTGGGAATGTTGGGCTTTTGTAATTCCAACCGATCAATAACTACTACACGAGTATGTGCATAATTCGGAAATCCCAACTAAATTAGACTAGTTGCCACGAAATTTCAATAGACTGAAATGGCTATATCTCCATAGAGTTTTGTATGATCATATTTGAAGTTGTTTTAAACGGATGGGGTACATATGGTGAAGGTTTGAAAAATCGTTGCACTTTCAGCCACAAATCAATTCTTAGAGCTTAGCGTTATTTTTTTCACAATTAACCTCGAATATGGCTTAAAGTCTAGAATGAAGGTTACAAATCTATTCAGTTAAGTTTAAAAAGAACCATTAGTTCCACATATCCAACGAATTATGTTAAAAATGCAAAACCTCTAATGGCTAATATCACGGAAAAGATAGAAATTTAACCTGTTCTCGTTGT
The DNA here is from genome assembly GCA_947397865.1 of Polietes domitor. Classification (NCBI taxonomy): domain Eukaryota; kingdom Metazoa; phylum Arthropoda; class Insecta; order Diptera; family Muscidae; genus Polietes; species Polietes domitor. The sequence goes on from OX377620.1 coordinate 74,752,066, forward strand.
ATTGTAACCAATCAGCGTAACTTTTCGAATCCACCCTCTGCCATTGTTCAACTAAAATTCATACAATCCAAATGAGTGGTCTCCAACAGTAATCTCCATTTCAAAGTTTATTAATAAAATAAAAATAGAATGAAAAGCGTTGCTGTTGTATTATTTTTGTTTGTTTGTTCATTTGCCCCAGAACAGGAAACCAGTTTTGATTTTATGATTTATTTACTCTCCGCCGCATGTACTATTTGTGTTTTTTTTTCTATTTGCTTGCTGCTGCTGAAAGCGTACTGGTTTAAAAATAATTTGTTGTATTTTATGCTAATAAATAGAACAACAACAATAGAAGCGGCCGCAACAAGACTATAACAATACATTGGCCACGACGAGAACGCCAGCAGCTGAATATAGATGGAAAAACTAAAAACATACCGACAACAACAGCAAAAATCAGTTAGCAGTTGAGTTAATTTACGTCATTTGATGCTTTTCAACCGTATTCGGTTTGGGCCAACGATAACTTCAGACTCGAACCGAACCGAAGCTAGTCGCTTGCTCGCAGTCGGTTTGTCAATACGCAGAACTTGATGACCTTTAAAACTTAACTTGAATTACATGCATGAGGAAAGTGATACGAATTTGTAGACCTATAAAAACAACGGCAACAAGATACCGCTTAGGTATGAGTCGGTATGTATCTATATATATATGTGCGTGTACACATCTATGTATGTTCGTATGTATCTCTATCTGTATGATGGTTGCATTCGAAGTGGTAGACATTGACCAAGAAATTAAGAAAACAGAAAATCACGATGAAGATCAAATGAAACGAAACGGAAACTAATCGCATTCACAAGTCAATAAATCATCAAATGTGTTGTTGGGTTGTCTTCGATTCCATTCGAGAAGAAGAAGAAGCAAAAGTATTTGAACATAAATATCTCCGAAGTTCGATGTTTATTTTGGATATTGCTCTGTTGAATTTTCATACGAAAAATCACAACAAAAAATCGTGTTATTCGCAGTCTGAAATGTTAACCAAATCTTACCGGTTTGTGGCAAATTGATTGTGGCTGGTTAAGAAAATATATGTATGCCATTTTTATGGCATGACGTACGTAGACAATTTGATAATTATGTCGGATTAAAAAAGTGTATCAGCGAAATAAATCATCAACACTGATTAAATTTTGTATGAGCATGGCGAACCGCTATTATATCAGATTGAGTTTGTTTGTTCGCATGCGAATAAAGTTTTGTATCACTGTTTATTTAATAGACTATAAATCTGTTTGAAATAGTTGAGGCACTCCAAATTTCAAAGCAATTTCCAAGGTCTTTTACTGGCCCTATCACTTTCAACGAGCAAAATGTGACCACGTGCAAAATAACCCAGCAAAACAAGAGAATAACTATTTAATGTAAAAATACAGAATATGAATATTTTCGCTTTTAGAGAAATTTATTTCAACAATTGAGCGAAAAACTTATTCACAAGTGAAGGCAAATAAATGTACAAAGGATAAAGTACTGTGGTAAGGTTCCCGCTAAAATAAGAGCTAAAGCTTTCCAATACTGGCTCGGAAAAACGTCTTTTGTTAGTTTTTAATAATATAAGATTCACTAACCCATCCACCATAAGATTGAGTGTGTATTCATTTTGTCATTCTGTTTGCAACACCTTGAAATGTCCATTGGAGATCTCATAAAGTATATATATATTCGTGTCATTGTCTCTCTCCGTCTGTCTGTTGAAAACCCAGCTTGCTTCCGAACGAAATGAGCTGGGGATTCAAACTTTATTTGACTAAAGGTTGCAGTTCAGTTGGATTAAAAAAGTCTAAATAGGTCCAAAGTAATATTACCCTCAACATGGCTTTATAAAAGTAAGTTTTTTTTAGTATTTAAAAGTATTTTTTTAAATATTTATATACTATTTGTAATCTTTGGATATATGTATATTAGACCAGGTTACGGGTTTCCAAAAAGTTACGGGTTTCCTTACCGAAAATGAAAGATTGGTTTGTCTTATGACTACCCACAAAATATTTCGACTATATTTTTTACCTAAAACGATCTCTCTAAACTCTAAACTTCATATTTTTATTTAAAATTAATGTATATCCATTTTTGGTGAATATTACGTTAATAAATCAATGACTCCACATCCAACGGTGGCAAAAAGTTAAATATATGTGCAATATATGCAAAATTATTAGCGATTTCAATGGTAATTTTTAAGAAATTTTCATAAGATTTGTATGAAATTCCTTATTTTTGAACCGATTTATATTTTAGTCATAGTTAGAAATAGACTGATTACACCGTACGACAATTTAAAAAATCGTTACACTTCAAGTGGATGATATAAGTATGAAATTATAGCCAAAATGGATTTAATTGCCGTTTTTAATTTTTCATTTCCTCATCCTGTTGCCCCTTCACAATTTTTCAAAAATTATTTGAAATGCTTATTCGAACGCTATGATAACGGTATTAGTGTCAAATTAAAGAGGAGAATATCTGTTAAAAATACTTGAAATATCATGCTTCTATCTATATTAGTTCAGCATTAACACCAATTTCAAATCTACCATTAATTTATTTAGATTATTCATATTTTACTTTTTAAGAGGGAACAAATTTAAATGGTTGTTAATGCTAAACTAATGCACATAGAGGCTTGTAATTTAAAGTATTTTATATACACACATTCTCATCTTTAATTTCGCATTTACACCGGTGTAGGTCACATAGGTCGCAAATAAGTATTTAAAATAATTTTTCAAAACATTGTATGCTTTGGAACTTAGTAGTCGTTTTAAGGGAGAACAGGATGAGGCAATGCAAAGCTAAAAACGCAAAGTAAGTCAAATTCACCTATTTGTCAGAAAGTCAAACCGATTGATGGAGAATAGCTCATATTTTATTACCCTACCTTTCTTGGCCAAAAAGTAAAACACAACCACCGTTTTTGAGAAAAATATGATTTTTATAGGCTATCCAAAATCGCTTTATCTACGCGAAGGCAAAAGAATATAGCCGAAATATTTTGTGAGTAGTCATAAAAAACAAGCTTTCATTTTAAGTGCGGAAAACCGCAACTTTCTTTTTGCCAAACATTGTATAACTGAAGTCTATACCTGTAAATAAATATTAGGATTGTTCCTAAATTTTAAATTGAGAAAATTCTTATTGGCATTGAGAATTTCCATTTCATATTCAGAAAATCATAAACCTATTTTCTGGAACACTAAAATTTCTGCGGTTCATATAACTAAAGCTGTCCGTGCAATATGAAATTAAGATAAACCATTTAACACAACATAAAATTTAAATCGGTATTATAACTTTATGTCTGTTTTTTCAATATTAAATGAAGATTCTAAATTCAAATTATCTCAATTTATAATCAACATTCCTAATTTCAATCGAAATGAAATGGAACTTTTCAATTTAAACAATTTCAATTGGAAATTTTTAATAATATTGCTGTGTTAATATATATTCGAAATAGTAAAACTGGTTCCAACGAAAATTTAAATAATCTTTTTTAATGGATTTGTCTTATTTATTTACCTCTATCTCTATGCTAGCCTCCACATTACCCTACAATTTACTTCCTCACATACAAGATAATCTCTTAGATTTTCTACAACTCTAAACACTCCGGTGCAGAAGTTTTCCACGTTACCGCCATTTATTAAATTACCCTCTTATCTACCATTGCCTAAATGTGAACATGCAACTTAATTTGTGCCTCCCCTCTCTCCAACTCTTCGAAGGTGTCCATTTGTTAAGTTTCGCTTTGTTACAAAATGTTCTTGGAATTTTTGTTAGCTTGTCTTTTTCTTTGTTGTTTTTGTTTCTTAGCCAACAAAGTGCAATTTGGTAACACCATACACACAGACAGACAGACACGCATGCATATATACAAATGCACACTGTTGTACGTACGTACGTCTCTGTATGCATGCATAAGTGTATAATATGTTGTTTAACAACTTCGAAAAAAGAACCAGCATTTAATTAAAACATTTGTTTGGTTATTTAAGGTGTATTAACCTGCTTTAAGAATCCCGCATTATGGTCATGAGAACTACACTGTGGCTGTGTGAACAGCTTTTTGTAACTTTAATTAAACCAAGCGGGGAAAAACCGGTAAAATGGCTTAATGTGCAATGGCAACCCCGGCCGAAAAAAAAACTCTCACTGCTAACCAAAGACCCCATAAAAGCGGCAATAAACAACACCCAAACACCACCATATATAGGAAACGGATCGGCAATAAAATAATTGGAAAGGAAATTGTAAAGAAATGAATGAAAAAATGAAAGTATTTTAATTATTTTACATATTGCATTATCGAAATTATGCGTGTCCCACCTAAAGACACTTATATGTACGTAAGTAATTGTGTTTGGAGCATGAGTAAACGATTTTTCCCCATCACTCCCTATGGTCATAAGTAGTGTTGGCTTAGAAATCAGAAAAAAAGTATCTCAAATATTTGTATGAGCAAACATACCATGAATTGTTTGTTCGAAGGCGTAGCACAGTGATTTCGAATGAAAAATGGTGATAAATATGTTGTGTATTCTATGGCACGAAATTGATTGAATTGAGATGTACGTGAAGATTGTAGAGTAGGATTAATGATGGGGAAATGTTCGAACTGATGCCATTTGGTATTTAAAATGTTGCCTTAAGAGGCCACCCTGCGATGGTGACGTAAACCAGCAGTATCTGTATTGTATCAGTACAGTTATTATTATGCGTTTTCATTTATGTTATTTACACATTGAGAAATGTCCTCACTAAAATTTGACTGCAATCACAGAAGAATATATTAGTAAGAAAAGCATCAACTTTGTTGAAACAACAGACTTTGTTTGCCAAAAAATTTAATTTTAACGATTTACTTAAACAAAATCATTTCTTTGATATTACAGTCAACATTTATGCTGTTTCAGCAGGCTATTATAGCTATTGCAGCAACACGTTCATTACAAATAAATAAGAATTGTTAATTTAAGCATCATACTTTAAGCATGTGTGCAAATAAACAAAAAGAAGAAAAGATTGTCTAGAAAACAACTTATGTTGGCTATGTTGAAAATTGGTGGGCGGTGGTTGAAATAAGAACTAGTTTCGAAAGTGTGGAAAAATATCAAAGATATAAAGAATGCATTATTAATGCAGCTATTTGGAATCATATCTACACGGATATTTAGACCGGTTATCAAGTTAACTTTCATTACTTTTGAAGTAGTATCTGTCAAACAAAATCTAATAAAGGTATTCAAACTATGAACATTAAATAAACATACTAAAGATGATACTAGTTTACAAATATTTTATCGAAAGGCTGTGATGTTAAACTCGAAGATGGAATTATTTTTTTACGGATATATATTAGACTTCCACCGATTAATCGGCTTTGGTCAAAAACAAGTAATCGGCCACTAATCGGCTTCCGGCAAAAAAAGGCCGCTTAGCCGAATATTTAGAATTATGAATAAATAAAATTCAATTCACAATAGGATTTTTAAAATTTTCAAATAAATTGACATGGTCGAAATCATGATCGTGGTAGTCTGCAGCCAAGTAATAAATGTCACCATGCCATTTGTAAATAAATTTGCATTCTATTAAATATAGAAGCAAAATGGTCTTGAGCCAGGACAATATCCCAGTTCAAATCAAATTTTCAAATAATGTTAATTAAATATTTATTCTCAGTTCAATTTATTTAGAGGTTACTTCGAACACGTGACGAATATAACTTTTTTCGATTGAATATTTAGTTTTATATTCCACAATAATAATATTTTTATTATATTTAATTTATTTAGTTTAAAAACAGTAATAGATATTTAAAAAATATTACATAATGGAAAATAGCATACAAATTCAAATTAAAATACATCATGGGGTCTCCGAATGGAGTAACAACCACTTTTGCTGTGGACTGTCTTCATATCCTTTATCCTAATCTAAAATACATACAAATTTTAGAGTACTATAATTTTTCAAAACGTTCAAAAGCTATACTCGATCTACCATGCCAAACTAAATATTACAAGGATTCTTTTAATCAAGGAGCTATTCGGAATAATATTGAATATATACTTGAGACGTTAATTTTTTTTTTGAGATGTTAAAATTTTCTATCCGATAAAACATAGCTTTTTTGGACCTTATTTTTTATTTTTATGGCATAAATTATCCAGATTTTCCTTGAAAAGTTTTCATGAAAAGTATTATTGTTTTCATAGCAGCATGAGATACACATTTGCTCATTTTTGATAAAAAATATTTTTTTTAATTTCTTATACTTGTACTATTTGGCAAAAGTTGTTTATATTTCGTTTCCCTTGAATGGATGAACTGTCCTCGTATTAGAAAGATAAAACTATCCGAAAGAATAAATCGACCAGAGGTATTTTTTTTCATTAGCTTATTTGAGAATATACTAAATGTTATAAAAACATACGTCTTTGTCTTCGACCGGAGTTTAGGATTTTGGCCGAAGTTCGGCCCAAAAAAACACCTTCGGTCGAACTCAAATATTTGTGGATATATTTTTATTTTTGAATAAATTCCACTTTTCATCGATCAATAGCTAGAAAATCAATTGATAAATTAAGAAATTATGGCCCTTCTTATATTTACTTCTAGCAAAAACGTCACTAGAAAACAAAAAAAGTTGAAGCGGTATAAGTTGTATATATATCCATAGATTATTCTTGTGACTGTCTTCGTTAAGATATTAGCTATTATGAAATAAAATATTCTGTTTTCTATATTGCAGTATTCTATGTAAATAGGTATTTTATTCTTTATAGTCATCATAATTATCTTTAATTGAAAATATAATCGAGCACGATCGGACTTATATTTCCCAAATAAGTGTAGCAATTTTAGTGAAAAAATCACAGTAATTTCTCAAAAAAATAAATAAATCTTTATGTCTCGGAGACAAAATTTGTATATTTTTTTGTATAGTGTAATTGTTGGATTTTGAATATTTTTGCTTGAATTGCTCAGGTCAGCAGGTAAGTTTTGGGGGCTAGAGTTTATTACCAAATTAGTTACTTTTTACAAATATTTAAACGTTTATTGACACTTTTTGTTTGTGCGGGAAAAAACGAAGAAAGGATTTCTTCTATGTAAAGTACTGTGTTTTATGTTAAAAGGAGGCATTGACTGACATATGTTATTTTATTAAAAATTAATTATTTCATTAATTTTTTCCAGATGAATTTTACCAAAAAGAACCCTTTGAAAATATGTGTGAAAAAGTTATTCGATTTGCAAAATGTTTTCTTGTTCCCTATTATTAAACAGTACAGCCATAAACATTCCATGCGTCAAAATCATGAAAGACAAATTATTCTGAAGTAGCAAAAACAGTTTCTAAAAACTATTATTTCGTATGAGTATATTAACAATTCCAACAAAATATTTCTTAATTGAAACAAGTAAAAACGGCGTTAAGTTCTGCCGGGCCGAACTTTATATACCCTCCACCATGGATTGCATTCCACAGAAGAAGAGGAACAAACAGAAATATTGTAAAAATAAATTTAAAAATAATTTTTAAAATAAATATAAAATTTTAATTATTTTAAACCACGATTATAAGGCAAGACTACCAATATGTTTATACTATATACATCGAAATAATACTTCAAGTCAATTCAAAGCACCAATCTTCAAAACAACTTAAATATTCTAAATATTGGGGGATAGTGGGTGCTGTTTCGGCTATCCTATTTTAATTCCAAAAGTATAAATTGTTGTGTGTGTGTATTGTGTGCCTATGTTGTTTTTAATTTTCTTTTTGTTTTGTTCGGCTGTAGGCTTTATTTGAAAAACAGGTGTTGTTGTTTTTGATAATTTATTTATTTAATCCCAATATTTCGATTGAAATCTTCAATCATCTTCAGGGGTGACTATACACAAAAAATAATTACACATTTACATTACAAATTTTTTTCAAAAAGTTAAACAAATTTATGGATAATTACATTTTTATATATATAATATTATCTGCAGTCCGAGCGGTTTTGCGTGCTTTCGTCTACTGATGACAGTTTTGATCGTCTGTACTTGTCTACTGTGTAACGATAGATTTTGGCGCATTTATCTGTGTCAGTTTTGTAGTTAAGTCTTTTGTTGGTAGGAATGTCAATAATATGTAACATCTCAAGAGTGTATCTTCTATTATAATTTCTCTCCTCTGTCAGTATCTCTACATTGTCAAAATTTGGTGTATGGCCTGTGATGGTACAGTGCGCTGCAAGAGCTGTCTTCTGCTCTAATGGTCTGTTAATAGCTTTATGGTCAGATTTGTGAGATGATATTCTAGTCTTTAATTTTGTCTTAGATTTGTGGTCTACAAAATCAAATGTAATGGGGACAAAACCAACGTATGCCAGATATAGTTGGTACTACTAAGACAAAATTAAAGACTAGAATATCATCTCACAAATCTGACCATAAAGCTAAAGAGTGATTTTTTTGAGGTTAGGATTTTCATGCATTAGTATTTGACAGATCACGTGGGATTTCAGACATGGTGTCAAAGAGAAAGATGCTCAGTATGCTTTGACATTTCATCATGAATCGTCTTACAAACGAACAACGCTTGCAAATTATTGAATTTTATTATCAAAATGCGTGCTCTGTTAAGAAAGTTCATTGCACGCTTCCATTTTATGGTCAGTTTAATCGACCCACTGAAGCGGCTATTCGGGCTATTGTGACTAAATTTCGCACCAAATTTACATTGTTGGACATTAAACCACCAACACGCTTACGTAGAGTGCGAACTGAAGAAAATATCGCAGCTGTATCGGCCAGTGTTAATGATGACCACCAATTTTCGATTCGTCGCCGTTCGCACCAATTGGGTCTCTGTTACTCAAAAACGTGGAAATGCCAAAATTGGACTAAGCGGATGGACCACCTAAGACGCAGCCGCGGTCAACATTTAAATGAAATTATCTTCAAAAAGTAAATGTCATGGACCAATCTAACGTTTCAAATAAAGAACCGATGAGATTTTGCAAATTTTATGCGTTTTTTTTAAAAAAAAAAGTTATCAAGCTCTTAAAAAATCACCCTTTATTAACAGACCATTAGAGCGGAAGACAGCTCTTGCAGCGCACTGTACCATCACAGGCCATACACCAAATTTTGACAATGTAGAGATACTGACAGAGGAGAGAAATTATAATAGAAGATACACTCTTGAGATGTTACATATTATTGACATTGCTACCAACAAAAGACTTAACTACAAAACTGACACAGATAAATGCGCCAAAATCTATCGTTACACAGTAGACATGTACAGACGATCAAAACTGTCATCAGTAGACGAAAGCACGCAAAACCGCTCGGACTGCAGATAATATTATATATATAAAAATGTAATTATCCATAAATTTGTTTAACTTTTTGAAAAAAATTTGTAATGTAAATGTGTAATTATTTTTTGTGTATAGTCACCCCTGAAGATGATTGAAGATTTCAATCGAAATATTGGGATTAAATAAATAAATTATCAAAAACAACAACACCTGTTTTTCAAATAAAGCCTACAGCCGAACAAAACAAAAAGAAAATTAAAAGTAAAAATTTTTAAAATCCAATATCTCTCACGTACACAGATAATCTAACTTCATGATTCTACCCATTTTTGTCGTAAAAGCAACAAAATAAAGTACGAATTTGGAAAAATCTTTTTATTGTACGAGTCTATACAGTCAAAGGAATGTATACACCGATTTCCATGATTCTAGCTGCGGCCATTTGGTTGGTACCATTTATATCCCCCTTTTCCCATTTCACCTTTTAAAAGTGCGACTTTCGAAAATTTCTTTACTTTACGTGTCTACGCAGTTAGAGGGATGTACGCACCGAATTTTATCATTGTAGCTGTAGCATAGTAGATGGTACCATTTTTATCCCTCTGTTCCCATTGTATCCCTTTGAAATAAGAATTTGAAAAAAAATATTTTTAGTGTCTACACAGTCAGGAATGTATACTCCGAATTTCATGCGGCCATTTGGATTGTACAATCCCCTTTCTACATTTTACTCCGTAAAAGAACGAATTTCGAAGAATCAATTTATTTTATGTGTCTGCTCAATAAGAGTAATGTATACACCGAGCCGTTTGGTTGGTACAATTTTTATCCCTCTATTACCATTTAACCCTTTTCAAAACCTCGACGGTCGGTCCTAAACGAAAAATCCATTCATCCACTTTTTAGGTCTCTGACTTGATCAATCTAGTTTAAACTCATTTATTAAGAATCTCAAATATACAACGAGTTGAGGTAGTAGTTCTGATTTACAATAGCGAGTTCTGTATATAATGTAAATTTTACATGTTTGAATAGATTAACTACATTTTTTTATTTTGAATATATGATCAAGCTTGTTAAGGTTAGTTAAAATGTAGATTATAATATATATAGTTGAAATGTCTGCTGAAGTTAACGTTGTATATAATACTTTCATTAGATTCTAGATAATATTGTTTTAGATACAACCAATGCAAAAGAGTAAAATATCAAAATTCATTTTAAAATATTCAGATTTATTTTGGTATCGGTAGTATGTATGGTTACTTTTTCAGGTTATCAATTTTATTGTCATAGTACATAGACCCCATTATTTAGTCGTTCAAAATTATTTAGAAAATTTAGTTGGTTTAATTTATTGACGATGACGATTATAGTTATTTACTTCTAGTTAATTTGAATGCATTTAATATAATTTTGTTGGCTTCGCTCTCATTTCATAACTTCATTTAGCAGCAGCAATCTTATGGCAAATTTTCCAATGCATAATTTTAATTTCTTAATAACACCTACCAACCGTGGTGAATATCCAATTAAAAAAATAATTTTAATTAATTTACAAATAAAAGAGTTAACACGAAAGATAGCAAATGATCACCACAGCAACTATCAATCATTGATGTACATTTTGTTGTTTTCATTACGAAAACTGATGGAGAAGGGCAAATGCCAATAAAGATGAACATAATCGTCATTGGAGCCATTATTAATCGAATTGTTTTGGCATAACTAGATAGGTAGCTTAGTAGAATAACAATTTCGAAAAATAACAAAAAACTAATGAATAAGCTACTAGCTTCAGTTCTTGAAATCGTGAAATTAATATGTTGTCGACATCTGTTGGAGGTCTCAGATCATCGTTGTTTTCAAATTAAGTTTCCAGGTGCGAAATGGTGTTAAGTCTGACACGTGAGCTAGCGCTACTTTCAAAAACGGATGAAAATAATAATTGATTTGAGGATATATAAGCCCCCTTAACCGTGGTGTATATGTAAATGCCATAATTGTATAAGGAATTATAAATCATTCTTTGATTTATAATTCTCATAGGTTGTATGAAAGAAGCAGCAAGGATTCCATAAATAGATTGTTGAAACTAATTTGTTTCATGTCATATAAATTATCTTCTGCATACTTTGTCTACGAAAGACCAATAGGGCTATAACTAGGTTAAAGCCTGTTCGCTTTGAGTTCAATGTACTCAAATGAAATTCGATTGATATGACTTACGTTGGCTATACTAATTTGTATTGTCTTCGTACGTACACAAGGTCTCACAATAATTTCGGGTTTATAAAAAGGAGGAGATAATTAAGTATTTGGTGTATATTAAGTAATTTAATGGCTTCTCAAACTGCCTTGAAAACACATATCAATCATCTTATCAGTTTAGTTCGATCATTTAAATGTGTTGCAAGATATGTTGAAGTTGAAGCCAATTCCGAATCAATTTCTCACAATGGGTATTAAAACCACTAATGATCTTAGCAGACACTTCCTTTATTACTATGAAATCATTAAATAAAGTAGACAAATGGAGAATGAGTGCAGTGAAGAGAATGCTCTTTTTGGGAACATGGAAGAATATTTACCTTTAAAGAATGACGAGATTCGATATGATATCGTCTTAACTGAACGGCACTGATTGTAACGCACAGATAATTTTAGATTAAGTGATATTTCGACATCACTGTTTTACCATGGCCTAATTGGTCGAATATACACCCAAAATCAACTATTTTCAAGTTTTGGATTATACGGAGTTTTATAGGTGAAATAAGCGGATTTTGGGCGCAGATTTGAATGCAGTATAAGGTTATTTTTAACACCGGGTGTATTCTATGTAATTTAACAGTCCTGTCAATGAAGCTACGGAAGAATAATCTTAGTTCTGCTGCGTAGAAAGTATATTAGCAACGAAATGGGGTCTTTGGCATTCTTATGCCTTTACTGCGTGTACCACCAAATAAAATATGCGATGGTACTTCAATAGCCGATCTCTAAGAGATGTTTCCACGGACCACCAAATTTTAAGTAACTTTTGTCACATATAATTAAAATAATTCGACTAATTTATCAGAATTATGAATAAAAAACTCTATCTGTTACTACAAAGAAAAATAATTCAAAATTATAAAAGGAAATTATAAAAGGACAAATGACCATAAATAAGCAAAAAAATTCTCGAGGTTTCAAACGGAGTATGATGCACAGAATTAAAAATATCAAAAATATCATATTATTATGCACATATCAATTAAGACTGCTTTCAAAAAATATAGGGATTACTTAAATTGACTTTAAATTTACTATGTAAAGAAAAAAATCAGCAAAATGAAATATATTGTTGACTAACAAGTAAAAAAATAAAATAAATAAAATCAGACATTTTTGGAGATTTGTTTTTTTTTTTCTAATAAAAACTTATTTTTTAGAGAAAATTCAACGAATTTTATGATACTTTTTCTTGACCATCAAAAATTTGGATTTTTCCAATATTCATTTAAAAATTTATATATATATATAAAATAATTTAAAATAATATTTTTAAAATTTAGAAAAAAACTAAAATTTGCACCATTTGTGCAGGTTGTCGCCAACACTTTAAAATGGCAAATCAGAAAAAAATCGAAACCAGTTGGCAACACGTTTTTTTTAAACCATGTTGCCATAATTACTGCTTTTTCTCTTGTTTCATTTTAGATATTTCGACTTAAAGTAATAACGACAACACATCTGTTGTAAAACGAATAGGCACAAGCTACTATTTTTTTGTAAATTAGAATATACTAACACAGATATGTAAATTAATCAAAAATAAAAGATAAAGTGTGTTGTGTTTTTCCTGTATGTTTACGTTCCTGTATTTCTTGGACTAGAACTTTGTTTATCCGGACGTATCCGCTGAACCGTATACATGAGAAGAAATGCTGAAAGGTCCAATTTAATATGCGGGTAAAATGGGCTGCGCAAACTGCCATAAATAACGAAAATTTCTGATTTAAAATTGTATTAAAGTTAAAAATGCAGATATTGTAAAATTTTGGTTAGAAAATGGTCGAAATGTCATTGATCTCCGAAATATGTACAGATTCAATAAAAAAGTAAGAAAAATATAAAGCTGGTCGTGGCCGAATATGCGATATACTGCACCACTCCTTGCGTCTAAATAATAATAAAATAATTATCCAAATTTAACGTTTATACTCCTACATATGCCATGATGAGTCCAAATATCAATTTTTGAGGTCAAGTCAATTTTTGAACAAACGTATTTTCAAAAAGTAATAATGGTAGCGTGTTGTCAACCTTTTAAAATGACCAAAAATGGGAAGTTGGAACCATCAAAATAACTGCAATATATTTCCAAGATCTATCTGTAAGTGTGTGTGGCAGTAGATTGATTAACTTAAAATATTGTTAGACAACTTTTGTCAGCGCCATAAGTACATGTAAGCAATTTAAGGTCTATCTCTTTCCTAATGTATTTCCCTTCAAAAAACAATTACCATTCCTCTGTAAGTGGGCGTGGCATTAGGTTGAGAAACTATTTTTTTTTAACTTTTGTAAGCAGCATAAGTATATGTACGAAATTTAATATGGATACCTCTTTCCTAAGGTATCTTGCCTCGAAAAATTTACTACCACCCCACTGTAAGTGGGCGTGGCAACTCAATATTTTTATGGATGACTTTGGTAAGTACCATAGTTACATGTACGAAATTTCAAAGATGTAGCTTTCTTTTTTCTCTAAAACTGGTCATCTGCCCCACCGTACAAAATATAGATTCGAAAATGTTTTGAGTCGGAACAATATCCCAATTCATTCAAATATTGTATTTGTAAAAATTATAGATCCTAGATGGTTCACGTCGACTAAGCGTGCTGATATCATCAACACCTCAACAGGTAGTATTGCTATGAAACATTTTAAACGCTGCCAAATGCACCATAATCTTCAGATCTAGCCCTGAGTTCCCATTCCCAAACTTGGAAAAATGTTTTGTCGGAAAGAAATCCGGTGATAAAGTTAAATGGGGAGCACTTCAGAAATCATAGATTAGAGAAACGCTGGGCAAAGTGTATCAGGAGTCTATGTTGAGTAATAAAAGTAAATTTTAGAAAAAACGGTTTCATATTTAGATTATCTACTTATTGATCTACATTCGTATATAACACAGTTTTGATCATTTCCTGTGGTCCCAATCACATTGTGGTTACATAGTCTTACCGCATGTGAATTTTAACATTTTTAACCCTCAGATTGACGAGAGAATATTTTGTTAACCATCAGTTAATTAATATATTTTGTAATAAAATATCAACTTGAATCTTTGAGGTTTAATGGATCATAAAAGGGAACAAGTGATGTGAACTCTGATAACATTTGTTGAAGCTTCCAGTAGAAACCAACTTGTTTCTAATCTTTTCAAAAAACAGCCCTTCACTCACAACATAAAGTATTAGCTATATTTAAAATTATGTGTTACAGGCACTAAAACTAATATTAATTTTGTCTATTTTATCGTGTTCAAAAGTCGAAATGTCCTTCGGTTTATGTCAGTATTTATGCGTTTAAGCTGACCGCAAAGCAAACATAAATTCGTATAAAAATATCAACGTCACTTTAGAGGACAAATAACTAAAATTTAATCATGGAAACTTCAAAGTCATGTCAAATAATTATGAGCGTTTATTCTCATTATTTGAACATAAACCTTTGGCCACAACTCAACTTTAATTGTTGTTGACTTTTAAGGTACATACCACTCAAAAGAAAAGTATAATCAGACTTTCTATATCTTTGTTGTGAGATTTTCAAACCAAATGAATTCAACGCAAACGAAAGTTGGATTAATGCCAAACTCTTGTGAGGCACACATAAAGATGACTTTGTACAATTGATTAAGTCTGCAAGAGGAATATAATTAAATAAAAGAAATGCACTCTTACCGTTCAGGCTATTTGTGGAAATGAACAGCAACAAAGATTACCAAACAACTTCTTTCAAATAATTAATTTCTATTTTGCCAATACAAACAATGAAACAATAAATTGCATAACATTTCCTAAGCATCTATTCATCACATATTCTTTATGTTCGGTGTAGAAAAAAAGAAATTGATCTTTAAGAAGACAGGCGTTGAAACGTGTTTTGAGAAATGTCAAAATCGTCATCTCGATGTGTATTTCATAATCATGGAATATGAAAAAAAGTTAAAAGTCTTTGTTATCATTGATTTGATGTCTTTGTATAATTTATTTAAATTTTAAAACTTTTATTTTCATTTTGTTTCGTAGCAATAGCAACAGAAGATGAAGAAGAAGACGAAGAAAACGAGCAACTCATAATAATGACAAATGCAACCAACAATCACATGAGTGTTGCTATAACCTACCAAAAAACCTCACAAACACACCGACAAACCGGCAAACTGACTGTTTGTCATACATGTATTTCTGGCCAAAAGGTATACAAACGAACATGTTTTACCACTTTGTGATTTTGCAAATTTCTTTCGGATTTCGTTTTTCGTTGTGACTTTTGCCACTGTACTGTGGTTTGGAGTCTATTTCAAAAATAACTTCGCCATAACTGAGGTGTTTTGAACTAGGGTTTTTTTCTGAATTTGATCTGACAACATTTTAAAAATATCAAAAAACATTTTTGTGCACTTTCTCGTCCTAACGTATACATTTCCGTAGCGAATCTCCTCATATGAATGGAAATTCCATTATGATCTAAAAGTTATAAAGCTACTGCAAATATATACGATTCCAAACCACTGTGCACTGCTAATGTTGTTATTAAACGTGTTAGGAAACTTCCACTTATTCAACACAATTATTCATAGCCCGGTGATGACCAAAAATACAATCACACCACAAAAAATAATCACCAAAAAACCAGCATTAAAAAAACAATTGTTCAAACTATTAGCTTTTGTAACTAATCTCTGAGATTTTAGATTGTTGGCTAAAGCACATAAAGAGCATGAATCAAAAACTAGAAATAACTCTGAGAATTGTTTTTCCAGTTGCAATCCATTCCTCTGTCTCCAATTCCATTTCCACATTGGCCACTGTAAGGATGTGTGTTCAATGGTATTCATGTGGTTTAACCTGTTTTCCGGTCATATCGCTGTCATTATTGTTTCTTAACATTATGCCTGGCTGGAGTAACGGTTTTTGTGTGAGATCGAACGTATCCAAAACATAAAGCACAATGATCTTTTATTTATACATATTTTTATTGTAAACGAAAGCGAAAACTCGATGGACTACTTTTGCCGTAGATGGCAAATAAAGTGATGTTTTTTGCTATTGTTGTTTTGTTATATTTTGTTAATTATTGGAAAGTATTTTTGTTTGACAACAACGAAAACAACACCAAAAAATCTTTAAATACTTTGAGTGACAACAGGTTTGTGTCTTAAGTCTTTCGATTTTGGTGGTGTGATCCATTTTCGCTCATTATTAAAATACTTTTATTTACAAAAAACAATTATATTCACAAACACATGACACGATTGTGTCCGCAGTCTTTTGTTTGCGCTTGGTGAAAGGTGCCGCATAAGTACCTGTGATTGAGGTGGATAAATGCTTTGATTATTACAAATTCCTCTTCTTATAAGTAGTTTTTATGTTGATTCAGTTTATTCAAGAATGGAAGTGATTGCAATGTGTGGCGATATTAAAGTGATAATTGCAAATCAATTTTATTGATTTGAAGCTCATGATTCATCTACAGCCAGTTTACTGAGTCACTTTATTAAACGTAGACAACATAACAACAATGTAAACAGATATTACAACTTGAAATTCGGAGGCTTTCATTATCTTAACCGGTTTTTGCACTTGTTGTACTTTTCTTTCAATATGTTGCTTCATCAAATATTTGCTCTCATATATTTTATGGAAATGTTGTCAAAGGAAAGCGCCCCTTATAACTTCATATCATATATTCAAGATTTGTATAGAAAATGTGACATCGAAAATTATATTTAGCATACAAAACTTATGATTTGACTAGAATTTTCCTAGTCATTGGAAACTTTTACAAAGGAAATATTGATTGTCATTTATTAACAAATGCAGCACAAGCGTTATTGACTGAGGAAATTTCAGTTTACAAAAGTTGGTTTGGTGAAATAAATCTTTTCACTATCGTGACATGTTTTCCCTTGGGAAGATTAAATTCAATATTTTCTACAGTGAACGTTTACAGTAAGAATAGTTAAAAATTGTTAATTTAATGACTTCATGACCTGTATTCACCTTATTTTTGTTTTATATATCTGAACAGGAGAACGCTTTTAATTTCTTAAACTTGTTAAACTTTTACTTGTTTTGAAGCTTATAATATGCCACAACTTGTCTAACACATTTTGAAAAATATAGAATCGTATGTTGACTTAAGTTGTTGTTGCAAATGAAATTTCGATATAAAATACACTCAGAAAAAAATTAACCATACAATTAGTAAAAAGGAACTAAATATTTGTCCTCATATCACATTTTACATTTTCATTGAAATTGGTAGAAGTTTTGAAATTGATACTGGTTCAATTTTTTACAAAATATTCAGATAAATGATTTTGCAAAACTCACATAAAATGACAACTAGAAAATGATAACTAGAAATAATTTTCAATCGGTTCATGATACTGCTGCTACGAAGGCAATATAGGTGCCTTATACAATACATTTAACACCGTCCGATAGTCCGTCCCAGCAAAAAGAGAGCACCCAAAGAAGAGGAAAATATGTTCATCTTGTGATTCGGAAGTAGTGAAAATTGGGATCTTCACCAATGAATTTAACATGGAGTTGTCATAGGAGGGATGTCCTTTATTTTGAAAGACTTAAAGTTATTTTAAAGTGCTTCCTTTACTTTTTCACTAGTTGACATTTCTGTTTTAAAAAATCCACCGCTACCGGGGCTAGAACAGCGGACCTCTCTAACCAGCTATCTCAGCTATCCTCTGTTGTGAGTGGTGAATAACTAAAACAAACATTTAGTTCGGTAGAACTGACAATAGGAAACTTAACAAAATATTTATTTAATATGAACTAACATAAAACGCAAATAAATATAATAAATACTAATTAAATTTAGTATTAAATAAATTGGCAGTACTACTTAATTTTACTGATATTATGTAGTACTTTAAAATAGCAATAAATTTGTATTTTTTACACAAACAATTTTAAATTGTTATAATTATACAAAATTAAACATTGTTTATTTATACAAGTAATAAAAAAATATGAAAAAGTTTTTTTCCTGAGCAACGATTCGAACTCGAGACCTTCTTGGTGTAAAGCGGACACCTTACCTTTGTGACCCCATACTAAAAAGTCGTTCCCATTCAGTTGAGCAAATGCTATTCATAAAATGTTACGGAATATTAACATATTATCGCCATTTTTGGAAGTTGTTTAAAATAACTTCCTCAAAAGCGGGGAAAATGCACATTTGGGTTTGAGATGTGATTAAAATGTGCTTCCTACTGAAGTACTTCCAATTTTTTTTGCTGGGATATTACACTTGAACCAGATGATATACGTCTGAAGCTACATGCAGAGTGGAGTTAAAACGACTACAAAGTTTCAAAAGATAACATTTATCAAAATGCTTAAAATGCTTCTAGTTAACCACGTTTATCTGTATTAGTTTTGCATTAAATCATTTCAAGTTTTTTCCCTTAAAGAGTAAAAAAATTAAATAAACTAAGCGAGAAATCTTGAAATGGTTTTTAGTGCTAAACTAATGCAGTTAGAAGCATGCAATTTTAAGTATTTTTAACAGAAATGTTCTTCTACAAACTGATGAGTTTGCGCAATTGTAAGAATTTGTTTCTAAACCCAAGGTAATTTTTCTAAGTAAAATTATTATCATATTTCTAGTATATGAATTGTTTAGTATGACTTTAAAGTAGGAAAATTTTACTCATGCCTATTTAATTTTCCAAATTAGTTCGACATTAATAATTAATTTTACTCATATTACTCTTTTGCTGAGTATAAGATATGTCATAAGTCTCTAGGATAATAACTTCCGGAAATATCGACCGAAAACGTTTAACATTTCTGACACTTTTCAGAAAAAGTACCGACTGATGTAGACCCAGAAATTCTTACTAATGTCTAGCTAGAGCTAGAGCTACGTATACCTTTAAATATTTTTTATTCCCAGCACCAGTATTTTTTGTAGTCGCAGTAGCAGTGATGTCAATGGAAAATATTTATAATAAAGGGTGTTTTTTATTGGGGTATAGAACTTTAAGTTGGCATCACTTTTTTAACTGGCGGCCATTTTGTCAGCTGTCAAGTGATTAATATTTAGTTTGGTTTGCCATTTCATCATGAACAGGTTGACAAAAGAACAACGTTTGCAAATCGTGCAAATTTATTTCGAAAGTAATGGTTCAGTTCGCGAAGTTCTATACCTCAATAAAAAACACCCTTTAGTTCATGGTTTCCTCTAAGAAATATAATTTTTCTCCACTTTAATTACACTGTCATTTTTGGAACAGAGTAGCGACCTTATAATTTTGATAGCGCATATTGAGTAGATCATTTTTGTAGAATAAACTTATAGTCCAGCTGGTATGAGTTTCTTTTACAGCGGGACAAATTTTACAGTTTTTGGTCGAAAGGAGCTTTATACTAAGCGAAAAAAGTGTTGTTAGTTAGTGTCTGAGAGAAATCTTATTGTCACAACTATATTGTGGAATTTTAGGATGCTAATTTTTGTGGAAGATCTTAACCCTCTGGCTCCTCTCTTTATGAGTCAATTTGAACCTTTTTTCGAGAAAATCGAATAAAGTATTTTTAAAAAAGGATATTTAAGAATTAAAATGTTCTATAAAAAATTTGTCGGAAAATTTCAGTGGGGGTCACCGAAGACACCAAAGTTGTAAATAATGTTCTTCCCGCTTAAATATCAAAATTATACGTCAGCTTATACCACAAAATTACTAGGGTTAAAATTGATCCTTCTTCGACAAAAAATGTGGGTATTTCAGTAGAGCACCGAAAACAAAACTGAAAATTGGATATTTTTACAAATGTCGTATTATTATATTCAAGGAATATTCCTCGAATATTTCTGTTCGTGAACTCCAAATAAAAAACTGTGTTCCTAAATTTGAGTTAAATTTATTTAAACAAATATATATTTTTTTATATATATATAATATATATATTTATTATATATATTTATATATATATTTATTTACAATTAAAATGTTCTATAAAAAAAATTGTCGGAAAATTTCAGTGGGGGTCACCGAAGACACCAAAGTTGTAAATAATGCTCTTCCCGCTTAAATATCAAAATTACACGCCAGCTTATAAAGGGTGATTTTTTAAGAGCTTGATAACTTTAAAAAAAAAAAAACGCATAAAATTTGCAAAATCTCATCGGTTCTTTATTTGAAACGTTAGATTGGTCCATGACATTTACTTTTTGAAGATAATTTCATTTAAATGTTGACCGCGGCTGCGTCTTAGGTGGTCCATCCGCTTAGTCCAATTTTGGCATTTCCACGTTTTTGAGTAACAGAGACCCAATTGGTGCGAACGGCGACGAATCGAAAATTGGTGGTCATCATTAACACTGGCCGATACAGCTGCGATATTTTCTTCAGTTCGCACTCTACGTAAGCGTGTTGGTGGTTTAATGTCCAACAATGTAAATTTGGTGCGAAATTTAGTCACAATAGCCCGAATAGCCGCTTCAGTGGGTCGATTAAACTGACCATAAAATGGAAGCGCGCAATGAACTTTCTTAACAGAGCACGCATTTTGATAATAAAATTCAATAATTTGCAAGCGTTGTTCGTTTGTAAGACGATTCATGATGAAATGTCAAAGCATACTGAGCATCTTTCTCTTTGACACCATGTCTGAAATCCCACGTGATCTGTCAAATACTAATGCATGAAAATCCTAACCTCAAAAAAATCACTCTTTACAACAAAATTATTAGGATTAAAATTGATCCTTCTTCGACAAAAAATGTGGGTATTTCTGTAGAGCACGATAAACAAAACTGAAAATTGGATATTTTTACAAAAGTAGTATTATTATATTCAAGGAAATTCCTCGAATATTTCTGTTCGTGAACTCCATATAAAAAATTGTATTCCTAAATTTGAGTTAAATTCATTTAAACAAATTTATATATTTAATTTTTATTTCAAATTTCCTTAAAATTTAAGTCAACGAGACCGCTTAAAAATTCTTAAAATTAGCACATTGCAAATTCATCTTTAAGTAGTAACGCATTTATAAAAAAAAATGCTGAAGTTTAAGTTCAGGACCCTTTGAAAAGGGAATTCCTCACCCTCCCGAATATTCGAAGTTCAATTTATATTAAATTAAAAGTCCATACTACTTTTAAGGATATATACAGAACAGAATGGCGTAGAAATATAAACAAAATTTATTTATTTATTTTTAATTTTGTTTGTATAAAAATTCCCATTATTTCTCTTAAATGTCGTTATCTTAGCAGTATTTTACAAAAAGTGTATACAACTTGTTGTAAAGGGTGTTTTTTATTGGGGTATAGAACTTTAAGTTGGCATCACTTTTTTAACTGGCGGCCATTTTGTCAGCTGTCAAGTGATTAATATTTAGTTTGGTTTGCCATTTCATCATGAACAGGTTGACAAAAGAACAACGCTTGCAAATCGTGCAAATTTATTTCGAAAGTAATGGTTCAGTTCGCGAAGTTCACCGCAAGCTCCGTCCATTTTATGGTCGACATAATCGTCCATCAGAGCAATTAATTCGGTTAACCAAGATCGTGTGATTTGACACCATTGGATTATTTTCTTTGGGGATATGTGAAGTCGCTCGTCTACACCAACAAACCAGAAACGTTAGGGGAATTGGAAGCCAACATTCGTGGCGTTATTGCCAACATACGGCCCCATATGCTCGAAAAAGTGGTTGAAAATTGGACCTGTAGAATTGGCTATATTCGAGCCAGCCGCGGCGGCCACATGCCCGAAATCATATTTAAACATTAATGGCATAAAATTATCCTTCCAATAAAGCCAAATTGATGGACATTAAAAAGATTTTCTTGTTTTTTATTTCAATTCGAAGTTCTATACCTCAATAAAAAAACACCCTATAATAGCAGAGAAGTGCCTACTGTTAATAGCAGTTTCTATATGTCAAACTAACTAAGTTTGAAGAAAACAATTCTTGTGTGCCGTTAACTTTTGACGTAGTTTTGTTCTTTATTGTCTTCATCTACAAGGGATCTACTAATCTAGACGAATTTCTTGACCGTTTTGAATTCTCAATTATATGTAATGATAACATAAAAATTTACTTTAATGTCTTCATGGACAAATGCCAGTCGACTCATAAAGATTATGAATAGTGATATATTGCAAATATTTCCAACACTTCACTGTCCGAAATTTTATGCACTTATCTTTATAACGCTAAGGAAATTGAATTTAATTACATAATAACAATATAATAATATTGTTAAACTACTCTGTCCACCTTTCAAAATTTTTGTTAATAAAACGATGAAAATCGTGAGAATAATTTTATGTTTATTTGTTAATTTGCGCCTTTGTTTGCGAAAAAAAGTCTTGTGGCGATTGCAAAAAAAATGCGCAATAGTGAACTACTCAGTTACAGTTACATACGACTGCGACTGAAAAGGAAATACAGTTGGCGCCATATCCAATTAAATGTTGCCGCATAGCACAATGTTGCGAAATTTACAATAGTTTCAAATATTAATAGTAATTTTTGGGTGATAAACCGATATTACCAAACAGAAAACAATTGCTATTAATATGGTCATAAAATTGCACCCGCAAATTATCTGTATACATAACGTAATATATTTACAAAATAACTATTATATTATTTAATGATCGATTGTTATTTCAACATAGCAACCTAATTGGTTGGATTTTTATTTATTCTTGAATTCAATCTACCTCCCCCCACCCCTTACTTTATGAAGTAATTTAACTCTAACTTATGACGTCTGATTCGTATTAAATTCTCTTTTATACAAAGAAAGGCATTTGAAGTACATCTATCCATTTTTTCTATTTGCGCAATCAGGCGCTAAAACTGAAATATGATATAACGTGTGCGCAGAGTAGAAACAACTCTTTTTACAACACATTACATACTTACAAGAGCAGTGATATGGCTTTCAATTAACACGTTAGTTGTGTGCGGCTTCATGTAACTGCCAAACAACGTAATGGGCTGTGTTTGACGTTTTGTTCGCTTTGGCACCACCTTAGCGTTCTATGCTTAATTGGGTTATGACAAATAACTTGTTTGCCCTGCAATACGTATGTGTCTTAAGTCTTTTGTTTTACACCACTTGGCAATTGGCAAACAAAGCGAAATCCGCCATAAATTTCAATTTAATGTGTCAAATATATATTTTTCGTATAATTGGGCTGGTCTCTTTCATACATCAACACTTAATTTGTTCACGGTTATTATCGCGCATACTTAGAGGTAAGTAAGTATGACTACCACATGCGTTCAACTTCTTTTCACACAAAAACGAGAAGAAAAAAACTCACCAAATATGAAAATGATGTATTTCCGTTTTAATATACGTTGAAAACGTAAACATAATGTGCCAAATGTGTTGTATTGTTAGGGAGTATGTGCGGCTTAAATGTAAATCTGAGCGCCACACTAGAAAAACTAACCGACCATGAAGGTCAATGGAGATAAAATTGTTTTGGTTTTCTTAGTCTCAAGTCTTTCCGCTTCTTTCCCCATTTTTTTTTCTTTTTCGAGGGGGTATTCCTTCCGCTGAAGTTGGTCGGCTTTGCCAATTTAACACTTAAAGCTCAGACAAAAGATTCCACATGTTGTTCCGTAGAAGTTTTTTGTAAATGAAATAAAAGTTGTAGAACATTGGAGTTCATTGGGAGGTACTGTAGCCAGTCTTTGTTTTGATGAAATGTTAAAAGATTATAATCAATTTGTTATTGTGTGCTTGATTTTATGGTTCTGGTTACTTAAACTCAAATTATGAGGTAACAACAGAAATTATGAAACAAGTTAATACTTCCGTTTGATTTTGATATACTTTTGGTTAATTTTTTTTTGGTTTTGGCAATAAATACAATTTGTGTTGTACATGGCAAAACTAGTGTAGAAAACCTACACTCAGCGCTAAGTGGGGGGGGGGGTAAATAAATGAAAGCAAAACCACTGAAAATGTTTTCAATAATTGTATTGCTCATTATCCATTCGAAATGCTATTAAATAAATGGAAAATAATGTGCCATAAATGGTGTATTAAGTGGAATAGTTGTATGTATGTTTGGAAACAATTATGTACTAAAAGAAGTCGATCTAAATGAGTACTTGAATATTGAATTCTAGTCATCTTAGATGTTATAAACTCAAGTATTTGAAGCATAGACGAAATTTTCTATTTACACTAGTTACAACATAGTTTTTGGTATTTTACTTTCTTCTCCATTACAATTGAATTCGGGGAAAAAAACTGATATAGGGAACGATTTTTATTTAGGTACATACATATATGTGGTCTATAGAGCGGACAAAGTTAAGAGCGAAATTATTATGGGATCTATATATAAATCTGAACCGATTTTACCCACTTTAACCATAGATGTTTGTAGTTTAAATATAAGGTGATGTGACAAATTCGAAGAAAATCGGTAAAATAAGTTGGTTTCTAGAGCGGAAAAAGTCAAATCTGGAGCGATATTTGTATTGGCGCTATATACACATCTGAACCGATCTGACTAAACATATATGTTTCTAGTTGGAATATAAGGTGTTGCGGCAAATTTGAAAAATAACGTTTAAAATATGTGGTCTCGAGAGCGGAAAAAGTTAAATCTAGAGCGAAATTTGTATGGGAGCTATATCTAAATCTGAACCTATGTGACCCATTTTCAACATATATGTTTCTAGTTCAATAATAAAATACTGTGCCAAATTTGAAGAAACTCGGTTAAAATGTGTGGTCTCTAGAACGGAAAAAGTCAAATCGAGAGCTAATTTTGTATGTGAGCTATATATAAATCTGAAGCGATCTGACTCACTTTCACCGCAGATGTTTTTAGTTCAATTATAAGGTACTGTGTCAAATTTGAAGCAAATCGAGTGCAATGTGTAGCAAAGCAAATCGTCATTTGTATGGGAGATATATCTAAATCTGAACCGATTTGATCCAAATTAAATTCGTCATTGACCTCAAAACTCAATTGTGCCAATTTTTGTAAGGTTCGGGCAATAATCATGGACAGACGGACTTTGTTAAATCGACTCAAAAAGTGTTTCTAAGCCGCTTTGTGCAATAAACGGTCTATCTCGTTTCCTTTTGGGTGTTACAAACAAATGCCACAAAGACATAATACCCTGGTTGGGGTTATAAAATATTTTATAAACAAACATTAAATAACATAACTTCTCTTACTACAAAAAGGATCATATCTTCCACATTTATTCATAGATTTTTTCAGAGACCTTACATATACTGAGAGAAGACATTTCTCTCTTAACAAAAAGATTTTTGGTGTCACTTTCCATGTATTGTCAGTTCTTGCTCCTTAACTTTGCTACACGCTTAATATATTTCAACAATGTCATCATTTTGAAAATTCTAGTAGAATTTGTTTCTACAAATTCATTAGGCCACACCAATTAGCAACAATTTTATTGCTTAATAGAAAAAAATTGTATGTCGTCCAACGAGTTTGGAACAAAACTTGTTAGATAGTGATAAATGAGTTATTTTCAAATGAAATAGAATAACAGTAAACTGTATAACAGGTTAGCCACCAACGAATAACCCTTGAATTTATTCAAAGGCAAAAGCCATAGATCTGGTCAATTGGAAGAAACCAAGTCATGTCATTTGACAAAATCCCAAAATACCAGTATTTTGTATTGCTATAAACAAAATCTAGTAATCACTTTTTAATGCGACAAAAGTCAATTTGCTTTGCAAATGAAATATTAATATTATTGTAGAAAAGAATATTAATATAAAAAGTTTAACATTCTAGTCGACTTGAAAATACCCTCCGCCAAATAAGCTGAAAGATATATATATGTTCCAGTTAGTATGGTAGTGATCTAAGTCACACTTTATCAGTTTGAAATATGCAATGGTTTGCGTTTGACTCAATTGAAAAATATTTTTCCACCGAAGTACATTTTTTTTTCGTAGAATATCCTATAGTCGTAGAATATTCTAAGAAAAAAACTTTTATAAAAAAAATCGAGAACGTTGGTCCTCTAAGGGAACCACTACTTTCAGAGGATGTATTGACTTAGACCACTTTAATTCTTCTCAAAATTGACAAAATTAAACAAACAATTTTTTTAATTTCATTCGCAAAAGTAATATTTCCTTACCAAAAATGAAAGCAAACACGAAATATTTTATTTCAATTTAAAAAAAATATATATGTAAATATTTTGAGGTTATTTGTATAGAAACTTTATATTGAAATTATTATTTACTTTTCAAATAATTTCAGTTTATATGTTATTCAAATTATCTGAATCACTTAAGGGGAACATTATAAATAAAAAATGTTTGTTTATATCAAAAATAAAACTCCTTAAATTAGAGATCTTATCAAAGTAAATCAATTTTTTGTTTGGATTTTTTTACTTAGACCACTATCATTCTAACTGGGACATGTATCATAGATATGTGAGACAGACTGAAACTATTAATTATCAACATTTCGCATTTAAGTATTTTTAATTTTTTGTAATATCGTATGTAGACACATATACATTAGGCTGGGTCGCAGTCCATACAAATAAAACATATATTTCCAGTCATCCAACGAAAATAAAATTTCGATTGTTTAATTATGATTTGTTTATTTATTACATATTTGGGTGTTGTATAAATATGTAATAAATAAACAAATCATAATAATTATATAATTAAACATAACATATACAAGCCGTCTATGAAGTAAACGCACCTCAAAGTCATGCTTTCGCAGTATTCAGCAAACTATCCTAATCGACAAGATATTTTGCAGATCATCATTAAAAAATCCAATCTTCATTTTTCGGGGAGGTGACCTGCTGCATTTTTTCGTGACCCAATCTAATAAACAAATAATAATTGAGTTTATATGTGGGATTGTCTGCAAAACGAATCAAAAATTTAAAATTTTCTCTCGACTTAGAATTTTATGTTAATACGTGCGGCTCATGCGCCGTTTCCGCGCAACGCGGGAGGAAACTTTTGGGTAAGCACCAGAGGCTACTGTTTTCAAAATTCCATAGTTAAGATATATATAGCGAAGTTGCGTAAGAAAGATATATTCTTATGGATTTATAAAAAGGTTTCAAAAAATATACTTTCCTGCCAATAAAAATAATATATTTATTTTTTGCGCTAGAAGTGGTTACCCTCACATAAAAAATACTTAACTCATAATTTTTGAGATTTTGCCGAGTTCTGTTAAAATAACCAAATATATCGTTTAGCAAAAAGAATGAGTTAGGCATTTTTATATTAGAGTAACGATATAAATTTCACATGCTAATAAATAACAATGCGTAAAAGTACTTACTTAATGAGTATACTAGACTCCGATAATGAAAGACATTGGAAGAATTTTATATAAAATCAAATAGAACAATTTTTTCGATATCCAATTATTCGAATAATCGTTTATCAAAAATAATAATTTTCAATCTTATTCGATTTATAAGCTATATAAATCAGTATTTTTTTCATTTTTATTTAAAAAATGGTAAAAAATCTTCAGAAACTATATCAAAAGAGTTCGCGATGGGTATATTGGGTCATATGACATATAAACTATTCTGATCTAAATGAATCTGCCTTATGCGATTTTTTAGAGAGCAATATATATTTAAGGTCGAAACTAACAAAATAAAACATCCTTTTTATCGGTTGTTAATTAATTCTGATTTACATATGAAATAGTCGTCGGAAACAACGAATCAGATTTGGTTTTAAAATCGAACTTAATTATATCCACAATAAAATTAAGATCATGTGTAACACAACCTGAACCACTTTGACCAAACCTTTGTCCTGAAAGTGGGTCAGATCCGTCTATGTTTCGATATAAGCCCGATTGAAATGTACTTCTCGATTAGACTTATTCCAGTTTAGAAATCGATTTTGATAGAATTTGACAGAAGATGTCACAACGGTCAATGTTTTGATATATTCACCTTACAAATGTCTCTCCCAATCTTTTCCTAATCAAGCCCATACTACATTCCATTCTGATTAAAATATTTAAAATATTATGTTATATTTCACATAGAAGCATATGCAGTATGAAAAATTGGCCAGCGTTTTGCTTCTAAGTAACTTTACTTCTAATATAAAAACCCGATTCTACTTTAGGTGAGTTTACTCCTAAGTATACAAAACTAAAACTAAAATGGGTTATTCAATGACAAAGATTAGCGATTTAATGTTGATATTGTTTCCCAAGTACCCTAATAACCGCAGATAACCTACATGATTTATTAATCATTACAAAACTGAATATATAACTCGGTTCTTAAACATTTGCCTAAACTAAGATAATAAAGAAATATTCCACAAATTGTCACAGTTTTTTTATAGGTCGTCCAGTTCCGATACCGCTCTCATACGATTCCATCACAATATAGGATGGGCCATTTAATTCGAACTATCGATTACTTTGAATTTGAAAGGTAGAATAACATTAATTTTTATTTTAAGGTTTATGTTTGACATTTGCAAAATGAGACGCTATACGCTCGAACAAAATTGGGAAATATTAAAAACTTAAATAAAAAAAATTTACGTGGAAAATTTTTGAGTAGATATCAGCCTTCAGTTCAGCCTTCATGAAACTCATTTTCATCTCGGTGGCTATGTCAATAATCAAAATTACCTCATATGGGGTTCAGAGAACCCACACGTGACTATTGAGAAGCCAATGCATCCACCATGAGTCACCGATTGGTGTGGATTTTGGGCTGTACTGAAAAATTGGGTTGATCGGATGAGGTACTGCCGAGCCAGTTGAGATAGTCATATCAATGATATAGTATTCCTTAATTAAATGACAATGGGATTATTGGAAAGGTTGAACTTTCCAATAATCCCGAAATTTGAAAAAATATTCAGTGCTTTTTTATAGCCAATTCTAGTTTAAAATTTTAAATGGCCCACCTTATATTAAAAATTATGAAGTTCTCTAAATAGCCTTCAATGGAGAAATTACTTATTTCACCCCGGCTTGCAAAATATTACCTAATACATTCATAATTCAATAGCTCGTGTAACTACATAGATATTGTGTAACAGAAAATTCGATAAGATTTTATGCAATACCAGCTACAAACACCGATTATAGATTAATTTATACATAAATTAACCATTAATTAACGAGCACGCACTAATTATCCACTCACAGCAGGCGGATTTTCATCTTATTATGATTCAAACTAAAATGGAAATGGCAGAAAAAAGACGATATGAAAACTTACCTTGACTCGATGTGGCACGCCATGCGGCCATTAACAGCAACGTCCAGAGCCATACGCTACCACCTCCAATGCCGCGCGGCGTACTGAACTTTGGCAATTTAAAGTTATTCGCCGCTCCAGCAGCAGACACATGTGACATTTTTCTTTTACACACAGCAGCCGTCGAGGGCAACGATGATGTTGTTGCAACGGGTGTTAACAACATTTTGCTAGGCGTTCCCAGTCGTCGCCGTAGTCGTAGTGTTGGTTTTTGCCGATTACAAGTATTGCTTTTGTGAATGGATCGAGTGAAAAATTTCTCTAAACTCAATATTTGATACTGTTGTTGTCGTGGATTTTCTCGTTGTTGTTGTATTGTTTTTCTTTAAATTATGCAAATTTTTTTATTTGGAAAATCACTAGCAGCATATTGCAGCTCAACACGTCAAATGTTGTTGAACTATGTAAGCGGCTGCAGCAAACAACAGCGACAGCGGCAACAGCAGCTGGGTCTGCCGAAATGAATGAATGAGTACGGCACCGCTGCTGATTGTTGTTTGTGGCACATGCAATTATGGTCGACTGCTGATGTTGTTGGCTTTTATTTAAAGTGCAAACTGCAACATCAATGCATCCAACAGCCCGCAACTTTTTTTCAGCTATTTTATCTCAGCAACGAGTTGATGGATTCGTGAGTTTTAGTGAAGTTTTCATACAATAATGAAGATTTATTTTCTTTCTTTATTTATGTTGTATGTATGTATTATGCCTCTGAGATACAAAGTTTATATATGAATATGTTTGCTTTTGTATTTTATTTGGGCTTTGCAATTGTTGTGGTTGATGTTGTTGAAGCTATTATGTTGTTCCGAGGGATTTTATGTTTAAGCATTTTTCATTGTTATTTGATTATGTTGTTGTCGTTGTTTTTGTTGTTGCTGCTTTTCAAATAACTTTAACAATTGTAATTGTTGGCACTTTTTCTCTGTGTTTATTTTCTATTAAGTTTATCTTACATCCATC
This sequence comes from Polietes domitor, assembly GCA_947397865.1. NCBI lineage: Eukaryota > Metazoa > Arthropoda > Insecta > Diptera > Muscidae > Polietes > Polietes domitor. The sequence continues at coordinate 74,782,974 of OX377620.1, forward strand.
TCATATGTGACTAATTAATTTACAATCATTTTTGATGCCATACCATCATCATCAGTGGCTAGAGTAAGGGAGTGAGTTAAACAATGTTTTTCATAAATTTTTCTTTATGTTCGTTTGTAAAAATCTCACGATGTTTTTCATCTGTGTTTTATCAATTATTCTTAAAGTGTTGGTGTGAATAATTTAAGATTGCAGCTGTTCAAACGATGATAAATTAACATAAGGTTCGTTTCTTAAGTCTTTTGTTTTCGTGCTGTCTGTAATGGATACAGCAAATCAAGCACAGCATTTGGAGGATATATTTCAAAGTTAAGAGGATTATTTCTTAAATACTTCAAATACAAAAGTGATAAACAATTTAAGTCTATTCCTGAAATAATTTTCGAAAAACAGTGTAAAATGTTACTGATATTTATACTGGGGAAAACAAAGTCATTTAACTCAGGGTTGAATTTGATTGGAATTAAGAATTGAAAAAGCTTTATGTTAAAAGATTTTTCTTAGTTGAACTTATAAATTAATAATCTCCTCTTAAGGCAGAAACAATATAAGGCGTAGATAAATTTGACTGGTATGTGGAAATATTTGGAAACTTAACTCTGATTACAAGCGTGTCCATTATAAATCGTATAAATTAAAGTAATTAAACGCATGTTTTCATAAAGTAACAACCTTCAAGGCGATTGGCCTCAAGTTCAAATCCATAAAGGTAAATAAGTATATTTCTGCGGTCACAGTTTAATCGATGTTGTGTTCATAAATTTTGGTTGGAAAAAATCCCAAGATATTTCTCAAATATGCAACATCAACAATGAAAATTCCGGTTCTTCAACTGACACACTTGTATTTTCGAAATGCTTGGTACATTAGCTGTGACTATTCACACACAAATAAACTAACGTCTCTCAAGTAATTTGTTTCTTTAAGATCTTCATCGTCTGTATCGAATTCATTTATTCTGGGAACATATAATGCATCCTGAACTAATTAAAAATCGTAAAAAGTAACAAAAACAAAAACATTAAATTAACAAATTTTTATTAGATTTATGATGTCAGCTTTAACAGAGCTTAACTAAAAAGTCGACCATTCTATTTAATTTGTCAGCTATCATTTTAATAGCAAATGTATACCCCAAAAATGACCTTTTTCTGGTACATTTTTATCATATTTCTTAAAATAAAGGAATTTGTATGGTATACAAAATATTTATTCGTATTGACCACACCCGAAAATATTAATGTTAAACATTAAAGTTATAGAAGCATTTCACACACATTCCTACGTGAATTATAAATTGTTTATTATATTACAAAATAAAAAATTCCTAGTAAAATGTTAGCGACTTCATTTTCTGTTTTTAAGTTTCATTATTAAACATACATAAAATCAAAAATTGTTGGAAACATTTAAAGAATTCTGAACAAATAACATTAAGTGCATTTTGCATTTTTAACCAAAATTCAGTATAATTAAAAAAAATCAACCATTGATATATACCGAATCATTAATTTATTTTCTTTTCGAGCTAAAATTTATGTGTCATTCAACATCAGACAAATAAGGATTAATCACAGATGTTTGAATTTTGTACTCCAAATTCAAATGATGTCTAAAAAACACAGCTGTTGCGCTGTTATTGTCGAAATTGTGTGGCTCTATCGAAAGACAACATTTGCATACTGATGTTATTTGAAGATTGAATAGCAAAATAAATGTATCTTTGCAAATTCATTGAGCTCAGAATACAACAATGTTATGGTTTCGCATGAGCATTGCACGAACAAAATCTATATGCATTATTTCAATTATTGCACTGGGTGATTGTAAAACAGAGTGGTAGTACTATAAAGGAAAATATAGTTAGAGATATCGAATTTTGCTTGACACACTAAATAGAAAAATAGGACTAATTCGAGAGGTTTTAGCTGTAAAATAATTAATAATTTAAGCTGAATGTTGAAGCTAATGAAAAATCTTCAAAATGAATTTATTATTTTAAAGTTTTTTAGTGGAAATATGATGCTTCTTGCCATTTTCGCCCAATTCGTGAAATCCCTATCAATCTTCAACTAATAATTGTTAGTGGGTTGTGACTACTAAAAACTACAGGGAACATTTAGTTATAAAATATGCAGAAGGATGAATGATGCCTAAAATTTTCAAACAAACCGATACCATCGAAAGGTGTATTCCTGCCATTACTTTCAAATAAAATTTTCTCACAAAATATAAATAAGTTTGTAGTTGCCACTTGGAAAACCCACCAAAAAGCGATATAAGCGCCCTATAACACAATGCAACAAAAAATAATAATAATATGACGGAAACCTAAAAATGTATTTTTAGTGTGAATTGAGACATACTAATTCATAAAATAAACACACAAAAATTATGGTTATTTTTTGCTAAAATTCCAATATTCGTCGAAGGTACTTTTAATATTTGTACTATTATTTGGGAAATATAGATCCGACCACAGTTGTTTATATGTTTAATTACTACTTATGATGGCTACAAATGTTGTTTGAAACGGTTTCCAAAATAAAAAATAAAAAAAATCGGAAAAATGTTTAGATTTATTATTTAATATCTAACATTCTGAGAAAGAATACAAAGCCTGTATGATATGAAACTCTTTGTAATCACAAGAGAATTAAAAAATATGATTTAATAATTAATTTAATTTAATTTTTGTGTAAACAGCGCTAAATTTATTCATTTCACAATTAGATTACAAAATGTGTAACGAAGAAAATAAGGCATATTTCGATAATCTATAAATAAATGTAGACGCTATGGGTTTTTTTATGTAGAATTACATGTTATGATATTATGGTTATCAAAATGGCACACTATTTTTTGAACCTCCTTACTTCTGCAACTTCTTATTGATGAAGAAAATATATGGATAACAGCAGATATAGGCTTTTCTTCTCGGTCTCGGTGCAAGCTTTCAAGAATATTATTATTTAAACAAAATTTCAAAAAAAGTGCAAATTATTTTAATGTTGTTTTCAAAGTAATAAATAATAGAATATTCGTCTCATAAGGATGTGTTTATTTCCCGGGAAACGGGAATTATTTTTTCAATTTCCCAGGAAACGGGAATTTTTTTTCAATTTCCCGGGATCCCAGGACAGCACGAGAAATCGTCATCATACTGTTTACCATGAGTTAAGCTTATTTTTTCCAATGAAACATTCACATTTTATTAAAGTAAAATAAATATATATTTTACAACGAACCTGTTACAAAATTCATATAATAAAGCGCAATGTGAGATCAATTCAAACATCTTTACAAGTTTCAAAATTAATTAAAGATCAGATATATCATATTTTATTGGAAAATGTGGACGCGACGGTGAACGATCGTTCACATTAATAGTGAGTAGATCATTAAATTAAATGTTTGTTCTTTGTCCTGTCGCTTTAATTTTTTTTTGCGTTCGGATACACGCACAAAATCTATTTTTTCCGGATTTTATTTTTTTCATATGAAGCTTGACAGTAAAAATCCGAAAAAGTGTACGTTTAGTCTACATCCGAACGCAGCTTAAAAATATTTTGTCATCCAACTGCAATATTTGACATACCTGATTAAAAGCTATGTGATCTAAATTTTTATACAACATTTTTAATTTTATTGTGGAAATGATGGAAAAAAATATGTAAAATTTTCTAATGAATTCCCGCGGGATTCCCGTACGAATTTCCCGGGAAACGGGAAATGAAAAATGTGCGAATTCCCGGGAATTTTCCCGCGGGAAATCCCTGGATGCAAACCCTAATAATAATCTATGTAAAATTCTTCTACAATAATGTATTAGCCATTCGGAGCCGACTGTAAACCTGAGGTCCCATTCAGAGAATACAAATTTATTTCCCGCAAAACTCATTGAATGAGAGAATTTCTACTCGTCGTTTTTGGAATATTTGTGGGAGGTTATAAAGATAAATTATAAAAATGCATTGTCTTTGAAAGTTCCCCGTTATTCATCCTCACTTTATATATTGTTTTTGTTTGAAGGACCTTCAAGTTTCAAATGATATGAAGATTTATTGTTCTATTTTTTCAATATCTTCAAAAAATAATGTTATTTAAATTGTTCTCCAACAGCTATCAGCTATTCATATGACAGAATAACAAAGGAATTAAACTCGATTAAAAATAGAATGATGCAATATATAAAACTTCAGAAAACTACATCATTGATTTATTATGTCAAAGAGTTATTCCCTGCCAACCGGTACGATTTTTGACATAACTAGCTGAGATTGTTTTGAAAATTTGTATTCTTCTCATAAAAATATTTTATTATTTTTTATTTCTCGATTTTTTACGCGTTATGACCAACTTAAACTCAGCGAAGTTCATTCAATGGCCTGCAACTTCTAAAATTCTTGACCAATTTGAAGGTAATTTCAATTAATTTTAAATTACTGTTGTGGTATGGTATCACATCATTAGATTTTTCTTTGATTTTATTTTTTTATTTTATTGATTTTATTTTCATATGATTATAAATTATATTAATTGATTTTTCTGAAATTTATAAGTGGTATATTTATATGTCGTTTTTATTGACTGTGTAAGTTTGGGATAAAAATACGAAAAAAACAAGTTTATTAACACAAATTTGTGCTATTACGCACCACAAAATATATGTTAATCTATTTTATATATTATATGTAATTTAATATAAAGAGTGATTTTTTTGAGGTTAGGATATTCATGCATTAGTATTTGACAGATCACGTGGGATTTCAGACATGGTGTCAAAGAGAAAGATGCTCAGTATGCTTTGACATTGCATCATGAATAGACTTACTAACGAGCAACGCTTGCAAATCATTGAATTTTATTACCAAAATCAGTGTTCGGTTCGAAATTTTTTATCGACAAATTTTGTTCAGCGATGAGGCTCATTTCTGGTTGAATGGCTACGTAAATAAACAAAATTGCCGCATTTGGAGTGAAGAGCAACCAGAAGCCGTTCAAGAACTGCCCATGCATCCCGAAAAATGCACTGTTTGGTGTGGTTTGTACGCTGGTGGAATCATTGGACCGTATTTTTTCAAAGATGCTGTTGGACGCAACGTTACGGTGAATGGCGATCGCTATCGTTCGATGCTAACAAACTTTTTGTTGCCAAAAATGGAAGAACTGAACTTGGTTGACATGTGGTTTCAACAAGACTACATGCCACACAGCTCGCGATTCTATGGCCATTTTGAGGGAAAACTTCGGAGAACAATTCATCTCAAGAAATGGACCGGTAAGTTGGCCACCAAGATCATGCGATTTGACGCCTTTAGACTATTTTTTGTGGGGCTACGTCAAGTCTAAAGTCTACAGAAATAAGCCAGCAACTATTCCAGCTTTGGAAGACAACATTTCCGAAGAAATTCGGGCTATTCCGGCCGAAATGCTCGAAAAAGTTGCCCAAAATTGGACTTTCCGAATGGACCACCTAAGACACAGCCGCGGTCAACATTTAAATGAAATTATCTTCAAAAAGTAAATGTCATGGACCAATCTAACGTTTCAAATAAAGAACCGATGAGATTTTGCAAATTTTATGCGTTTTTTTTTAAAAAAAAGTTATCAAGCTCTTAAAAAATCACACTTTATATATAACATATAAATTAACTTCTTTTTCTTAGATTTGTTATCGTTTTTGTACTTTGTGTTAATGTAAGGAATGTTCATTCTCTTGACATGTCTAAGCACATAAACTGAAAATGTTTTTTTAAGCACCCATTATTGTGAGCATGGAACAAAGTTGATAATCAAAATTACCATTTCGAAAACCGAAATAAGAGAAGAATAAACAATTATGTGAATAAATAATAATATACTTTCATATAGTATATTTATTTCTAGTAAAATGTAATTATTCTGTTTTATTACTGTTTGACTTGTGGGATTTTAGAAATAGATTGTAAATTTTGTTGTTGCAAAACCGCTTTGAATTGTTCGCTTAACCGGAGATTAATATTATACCATTATGGGCCGCTTATATTCCCTGAACTCCCAGACTAAAATGGTCGTTATTTTAAAATAAATGGCACATCAAAATTGATGTTGTTAATTTTGCTGCTCAAATCGTGATAATAAATGAACCAAAACCAATTAACATCTTTGAGGCATATCCACCATTTGCTAATGCACAACAAATGTACTAATTTACGTTGAAATATACTTTCGACTCCAAATACGCCATAAAAAGTAATATATTTTCATATCATAAAGTGTGCCTTTTAAAATTAATTTATCAAAATTTTTACTGCATTAACAGAAATATGCAAATTTCTAAAAGGTATGACCAAATTTTGATTTCACAGATAGTTATAAAACATTTCATATTTCACAAAGTTGTGTGAGACATTCATATATTGTTTTCAAAAAAATAACGTAGTTTTTTGGGGGGTACAAAAATGCAATATATCCAAATTTGCGTTTGTTTGTTTGTTTTTTCTTCATCACATCACGGAACCGCAAACAAGTTTGTTGCTTAAGTCTTTTGTTTTAGCTATGTGCTTTGCCGAGTACACTCAAGAAACTTTTGTTTTTGTTGTTTTGAGTTTTGAGAATTTTTTTCTATATATGTTTTTGTTGTATTTTTCGAACCGGAATTCAATTATTAACTTTTAGCACTTGGTTTTATATAACAACAAGTTATTAGAACACTTTTGTTTTGAAGGTGGAAACTTTAAAAATATGATATTCAATTTAGCATTTTCTCAACTTCACTTCGCACAGCCACATTCAAGTACTCGGCTTCAGAAGTGTCCATTACACAAGTATTTCAACTGAATTAACATTTAATATTTCTTTCGATTTTCAATTTCGGTTTTTTTATTTTTGTTTTGCATGGAAAAAATCATTGACTTGAGACACAAACACACTCGGTATTGAATTAACAATCACACCCGTATGACGGCGGCATAAAATCCTTTCTCTTTACCGTTTTGCTGCACTCAGACACTAGACAAGGTACCGCCACTGTCGTATTTCACTGTTGGCCGTGCCGTGTTGTTCACTACTCTTGGCCTGCCTGTGTGTTTATTAGCCAAAAATAAATACAAATAAATTTAACGAAAACATGAGGCATACGAGCACAATTGCATACAGATAGATAGCTGAAACCGATAACCAGTATGTACTACAAAGTAACTTGGCTTAATAATAATAACACAAACAAAAACAAAAAAAGCACAGAGCGACAATAACCACACAACAGCTACAGCAACAGCGGCCACAACGGCTATGGCAACAGCTTTAACTGGCTGACCTCGCTTTAATTTTTATTTAACCAGCATTATTATCTGGTCTATGGCACCGAGCCCGAAGAAATAAATACTACACGAAATTGCCTTGTATTTTCCCACCCCACCACAAATTCTGTAGATTTTCGTTTTTGTTTTCACACCTTTCCCGAAAGACATTCACTGTCACATTCAATTAACACACCGAGACAAATATCTTACAAATGCCAAAGTGCCTCGTCCGACGACTTGTTGCAATCACTCAAAATGGTAGAACACAGACGCACACACAAATTTCGGCGACGTAAAACTCGTTAAATTCGAAATAAGAAATTTCAACCGCTCTTCGACGCGTTCAAAACGATGTGTTCCGTTCGGTTCGAAACGTCAGCACGTAATGAAAGTTGTCTCATAACTGGTTTAAGTTTTGCGCATGCCAGACGCAGCTACCGCTAAGCTACGGTCTTGTGTAGATTTTTCACTGCGCAATCTCAAAGCTCTGTCTCACCGTGTGTTTGTTGCTAGTTTTGTGTAGACTTTGTCATCGCTGGTTGGGCTCGCTCGGTGGCTGACTGGCCTCATACTACTGCAGCAGGAATTATTTTACAGTTTTAATTTGCTTTATTTTTTCCCATCACACAGCTGAGTACTTTAAGGTTATTTTTCGGTTGTATAACGTGAACCAGAATAGAGCGTCGCACAATGTCGCAACTGAGGACAAAACAGAAAAAAAATGTTTTTCACATTTTTGGACATTTTTGTTGACATTGGGAAGCTACAACCCTTGTTGATATATATCAGGCGCAGCGAAATAACCCCCAATGAAATAACACCCAAGAAAAAAATTAAAATTAAATCCTAAAAGAGACGAAGAAACAAATAAGAAATGATAAATCCTAAACATTTGTTTTATAATGTTTGAACCGTAAAGAGAGGAGTAAGAGGGTTAAGATCCTCATAAAATTCCATAATATAGCTTTGACAACAAACGAAACTTTTGACCCACCGTAAAAAAGAAACTCAAGCCAGCTGGGCTATAAGATTATTCTACAAAAATGATCCACTCAACATGTCCTTTCAGAATTATAGGGTCTCTACTCTGTTCCAAAAATGCTGCTGGACAGTGTTATTTTAGAATGACTAATTCCATGAGACTCGGGACAGAAATTTTCTTTAGGTTCTCCGATTTTAATGTAATTTGCCGATTTTCAAAAAAAATAACATATTTTGGTAGAAGGTAATTTTTAAGAAATCATGAACGTTTTCTGAAGGGTTGCTAATCTGTTCCAAAAATGCTGTCGGACAGTGTTATTGGAGAATTAGTAATTCAATGAGAAACGGAACAGAAATTTTCCTTAGGTTCTGCGATTTTAAAAAAATTTTGCCGATTTTCAATAAATAAGAAATTGTAAACACTAGGATCGAATTGGATCGAAAGTCAAGAATTTTGTCAGAAGGTAACTTTAAAAAATCCTAACCTTTTTCTGGTGGGTCATAGAAGTATAATTTATTAGCGAATTTTAATTTAATTGATTCTAGTTTTATAAAAAATTATCAAATCTTAAAAAAAATATTTTTTTATTTGTTTCTTAATTCCCTGTAATCTTTTAATAATCACCTTTAATATGTACCTTCCCACCCAGCCCTAAAAGTAACAAATCGAACCAAAAATGAGGAAGTGATATCGGATTTTATAAAAAATGCAATAAAAATAGCATTAAAGTCGTAAAAATGCATTGAACAATCCAAAGTTTAATTTTAATCGGCTATATCAACAAGCCAGCTTAAAGTAAGTTGTTTTAATTATGCACAGAAATGAAATTTATGGATTAGTCACTGTCATCTGTTAAATACATTTTTTTTAAATTTGAAGACGTGCTTTTTTGATTATTAAAAAAATAGGGAATTAAAAAACATTTTTAAGATCTGATAATTTTATATTTAGTTAATCAATTTTCAATAAAGCAATAAAATTTCTATCTTCAACGAGAAAAAATTACGAATTTTTAAAAACTCTCTTATGACAAAATTTCTGATTTTCGATCCAACCAAGTGTCAACAATTTCATATATTTTTTAATTAAATATTTTCATTAAATTTAATTAAAAATCAGAAAATATCATCAATGTAGCAAGCCCCTTTTATTTGAAATAACCCCCTAATTAGTTTAATTCATTTGTGTATTATATTACTTTCATTATTATATTCATTATTACAAAAAGCTTATACTCTGCGTAGCTTTGTACACACCCAAGACATGAACATCTTTAAGCTCACCCGAAGGTGGGTAACACTTGAAACCTTACTCTGCATAGTCGATTTAGACATACCCCAGATTAAAAAATTTGTAAACCCGGTCGAAGGACGGCAACACTTGAAACCTTTATTCTGATGGCTTTTGACCCAAGAGAAACGAATGAAACATTTAATGTGCATATTCGTGCATATCTTTGGGCAAAAGGCCGTCAACACATTAAATCTTCACCATATGTAGCCTATTGTGGACTCATAGGAGGAAATCTTAAAGCCCAGCCGAAATTCAGAAGTTTGCTGCAATAATTTCTTGCGTAAATGAAATTAACCCTTTAATAAGATAAAATAATCACAAGGCTGAAAAGACAATGAAACTATACCTAAAACACGTAAAACACCCAAAAATAACCACCAAGCGAGAAAAGGGAAATAATCATCAATAAATCGGGGAAAAATAATTTGTGGATAATTATTTTCGGGAGTTTAATTTTTAGTTTGGGAAGATTTTCTCATCTGGGGTATGTCCAAAATTGTCTACGCAGAGAAAAGGTTTTCTCGGTTGCCTGCCTTCGGCCGGTCTGAAAGTTTTTCTTCTCTGGGTATGTCCAACTAATTTTATATGATTTGGGATTGATTTCATTATTCCTTTTAATCGTGGCGAATTTTAAATATGTTTGGCGACTTTATTTTCGATTTGGCAACATGGCGATTTAAAAAAACATTGGTGATTTTCTTGCTTATTTTAGAAAATTTTAAATCTGTCCTCCGATTTTATTATATTGGCGGTTCTTTGTAGAGAAATATATTACAATTTGTTTGCAAGTCATAGATATGCGTTCATGTCAAACCGAGCACTTTTTAAACTATAAACTTCACTCTATAAAATATTTGATTTATAGAGGATGAAAAAGATTTTTGTTTTAATGTTTACTAAAATCAAGATAAAAGGTTAGAAGTATGAACATTGAAATTTGTATTGTGTTCAAAGAATGAAGGCTTATTTTAAAGATAACAAAATAATCTTTAGTGGTTTTCTTAAAAAGGCAAAAAAGGCGTATTCCCATCGATTATAAAAAACCATGTACATTAGAATTGAGAAATAAATTAAAAAACTGTGATAAATGTAGACGACCGAAAACTCTATTTTAGAACGAATGTATGCATTGACTTTTCTTCTAAAATAGATTTTTCACAATACATCTATATGCTTTTATTGAGATTTGTTTCTTTGTCGTACCATTTAAAATAGCTGAAATAATATTTAGGAGACATTGGTCCATGAAAACGGGAGAAATAGATTCATAAAGGAGAAAAAGTATGTTTTTTAATGTTAATTGATTTTAACCAGTAATCCCTGCGTTGAAGGTGTATTCTGTGAAAGGGTGTGACACTTTTGCTTAAATATGTTTAAATATCTCCAATATTCATTGACTGACATTTTTTCTATACTGCCAATTGAAAACGGCAGGTTAATCTGGATATTACTGCAAAATATATATATATATCTTAGCGTTTTAAATATTGGAGATATACAACAAACTAGAGCGTAACGGGTGTGACCTTAGCTTTGAAGAAAATCTTGAGGTTTTACTTATTTTCTTGAATTCGGAAATATTCTTCCATTACATGCCTTTACTCATTTTTGCTTATTACTTTCATTTTTTTTAAGTATACGTTACCGATATCTCTTTATGAATATAGGAAATATAGGATATTTAAATTGTAACGGGCGTGACATTTTGACTGAAATTCTGTTACGACACCAGTCTATATCTGGAAAAGGAAATGATGAGACCTATTGTTGTCATTATTTTTTTGAAATATAATCAAAAATGTATTATGAGAAGTATAAACATTAAATATTCGTAATGTTTATATGATGAAATTTATGAAATATTATGAAATTTTGTCCATAATAATTTTGTCATAATGGGCGATTCCAATTTACAATTCAAATATAATATCTGAATTCCATACATTTTTACAAGAACTAAATATAAAATGGAATTTGGCTATTTTTAACAAAAACTGAAGATCTTTAAATTTGGCGGTTTTTGGCGATTTCTAACAATTGATTTTGCGATAGAGGTACAAAATAATCTGACAATATAATCTATCAATCTGCTCATAATTTGAGGTTTATTTCATTATGTGTGGCTTCTTCATTGTTTCCTTTTTTACTTTGTGCGTTATTTCACTATCACCTTCAAATATTTGGGATTTCTAATATGGCTTTCCATCCTTTTGGACTTATTTAATTTTTCTTCTTGTTCTTCTTTTTATATCATTAGGACTTATCTCGTAACGCTGCTTTATCTGGTATAACCTATTATATTTTCCATTGGAGTGTGAGACATTCACTTATTGAATTCATATTTCATTCATGCCATCTTTTGAAATTTCCTCAAACTATCATGCCGGATGTTTTGTTTATATAAACGTGCATATTATTACATTTTTTCTCTGCTGAGTAAAACTGAACATTAAAACTAATATTTAAAAAATAACCAAACTTATGGCCTATTAAAAATATATGTTTTGATATGTTTCCGGTTTTATACAATATTATCATAAGGGGTTTAAATGAAATAAAAAAGAAATTAACTGTCTAGCTTTATAAATTGTTGTTAGCAAATATGATTTGCATAATTTTTAGTAAAGTCGACTGGTCATTTCGTACAAAAACTGGGCGCGTTTTGCGTATGATTCGAAACCAGATTTATTTTTAAAAACAGTAAGTAAAGTATGATTAAATTTGCCACATAATAAATACCGTTGCAGGGGAAAGTTTGGAAGACATGTGACATATCTGTGTGTGTAATAATTTGCGAACTCTCACTCATCCACTCATCGTTAATCCTTATTTCTTTAAGAATGCGAACGTCGAGAACGTTACCGTCAGCGGAGGAGCGCTGTAGAGGCACGGCTGCATATTATTTCCTATCGTAATTTAATAAAATGTTGACTGAAGACATGTTTTCCAATTGGACAGTACCAATCGACTTATAGAATTTGGTGAAGTCCACCAATCATTCATATCATTAAACACGAAAATCGAAATGAATTTCGATTATATTTCTTTAATCTGTGGGGCCTTACACTGGGTCATTGGGCCTTCATAACGAAAATAACGACGACTGTCCAACAGATTATTATGGATCTAACTCATGACAACACTAATTAAATGAACTTGTCCCTTTTTTAATTAAAACGTGGATTCTAACTGGCCTCGCGCGGAACTAATCAATCGATTTTAATAAAATTTTACACATACAATAATTCCATTTTAAGTGATTGCAGCAGTACGTGTCATGGATTTTGCCGAAACTTCATGTGATTGTTAATTAAACGAATAATTATAAAATAAAACATATTAACATTTATAGTATGACAACTTTGGGTAATATTAAAATTTGAAAATGAACAATTTCTTTCTGAGGTGGCCGTTATACAAATCGATCGATTCTTCTAATAATAATAGCATCTTATTCAAAAACTAAAAATTTGCCGATAAATAGCAAACTCACTGGAAAATGACTAAACATTTTATAGCGATGTACCACGTTATACATTTGTTCAATTTTCCCACAAATCCAACCATTGACGTATTTACTATGTTTTGCGACCAGTCGTCCTTGAAAAAACAAATAAAAGTCCTCTACCTACTAATGTCATCACAATTTGTTCTCTTACCACTACACAACCGAATTTGATTTAATTTGGAACACGAGTTTAGAATGTATCATGTACAACTCACAAGCAAATTATATTTCCTACGACTATAAGCGCCACATATTTCACATGGCGGAATAATAGTAAATTGGCAACGTAAGAGGCAACATTTAAAGTTTGAAATTTAAAAGTATGTTTTTATATAGTCTGCTATGAACGAGTCTAGGGTTTCCGTCATTATTTGGTCCTTACAAAATGTATTTGTTATTCATTACTTGGTGCAATCGTTTTGGAATAAAATTCCAAACGTGCATTTAAATTCCTTTGAGGAAGTTTTGTCTTAAGGAGTTCGGTACGTTTATTACACGAAAAAATAAAAAATCTTAAAAAAAATATTTTTGTTCGTAAAATCTAAAAATTGAGATATCATAACAAATGTTTGGAATTTTGTAGGAAAAACGTCTCCGATATAATGACTAACGAGTTTTTTCCAACAAAATTCCGAAAGTGGGGTCATTTTGGTCATGCTTTTATTTACCGCAGAGATGTGGTAATAATTTTTAAACATAAACATTTTCTATTGAAAAATTGGCAATTTTGGAGACCAAAATGATTCATAGAGGGCATTAGACACATTTTAGAATTAATTCTGATTGCTAATAAAATCTTAAACAAACTTCTCCTGGTGTTACTTCAATTTACTCTCCGGTAAATAAAGAAATGATTACAATTTTAGCAAAAATCCCAAATTTTTGGAACATATCTTTCCCATTCTGGGAATTTGGGCATTTGGTTGGACAAAAAGGCAAAAACTAGTAATACATTATTTTCGTAGGCACTTTTTCTACACAAATCCAAAAATTTGTTACGATATCATGATTTTTATAGATTTTACGCAATGTTCAATATCAATTTGTTTTTCTAAAAAAAATTATGAAAATTTTAGTTTTGCTTGTAATAAAGTTCACAAAGTAATACCATATTTATTGCTCTGTTCAAATGATATGCATTTTTATAAAAAATATTTTCATACTTCATACTTATAATAAAATTTGTCTCCGCCCGCGAAAATGTAAAATAAGTATGAAGATCTATCTGAAAATCTAAACCAATCTGTCCGTTTTTTGTTTAGTTAGAACACAAAAAAGTGGTATGTGACAAGACTAAGATTGTATGAAAAATGTGGCTATTAGGGCAATACAATAATTTTAACGGTAAGATTTCTATCTATATCTTTGTATTTCAACAGGCACAGACTTTTTTCTTACCTACCTTAATTAACATATATACGATATTTTGAAAATAAATTAAGTCCTCTAGATATACGCAAAAGAATCAGAATCAGGCGGTTATTTTTCTAAAAAATCAAATTTATGGGTTTTATTTTCCCCGTTTCGGGAATTGTGGGACTTTTTTATGAGGTATCACACAAACAGAGTTACAAGCCCACCCATTATTATCGGAGGCGGGAGCGCTACTCAAAATGGGTCGGCGGCGGCTTTCGGCTGATTTGCCGGCTCTTTCTGTCATTCGATCTCCCCTATTTATTTATTTAGAGGAAATAAAAAAAATTCGAAATTTTGTCAGGTTTATCTAAAGTCATTTCAGTAAAATTTCACAAGAATAGTAGGCGATGTGTAAAGAAAAAAAAAATTAGTTTTTTGTCGCTATTACGACAGTGTGCTTTTCATTTTCTTCTCTTAACAGAACATGGTTGCCATGCACGTTAATTTAATTATAAAAAAGTTCTTTTGTGCGAATTTTACAGTTAAGCTTTTGCGTGATTCATTTTTGATTTTCGTGCGAAGTTCTAGCCAAAAGAAAACTCTATTATACGAGTATTAAATTGAACAATTAAATTGTTTTCTTCTCTTGGCAGGGCATCGCTTCTTAAACTCCTGAGTCACGACAGCGGACATTTATGGCCTAGTTTTGTAGATTTGTAAAGATTATAAAATAATAAATTTTAATTGAATTAAATAAATTATGTACGCAGTTATTACTGACATTGTCAGTTACAAACAAATCAAAAGTGTAACGTCGCATGTGATTGATCTATGCCGCAGAGAAAATTATTTAATGAAGTATTAAAATTTTATTTTATGTCCGTGAAGAGGGATATCCGTACTAATTCCAAATGTAAACTTGTGCCGAAAACGGTTATTTTGTGAAAGAAGATCAAACATATGTTGGTGTATTAACTCACGGAATATGTTGAAAATGTGAAACAAAAATCAGAAAATTGTACAACACTGAAACACATTTAACCAACGGATTCTGATAAAGTGGACCAAAAAATAAGAAAGAAAAAACAAAGTTTAAAACATTACAGATTATGTTGGCGACTTCCCTTCGTAGTCTAAATGCAATTTATTACAATTTATGACCATACTTCCACTATGACTGTGTATTATCGCAGACTATCTGTAGTGTATTAGTGATATGTAATATTAGGTTTACATATAGTGGACATCAGGGATCTTTAACAATTTTGCAAATGTGCAATGGGACCATTCCCAGCATTTTAGTGGGCTGACATTTTACATGCCGAACTCGCCATCATAATCTGCAATATTTAAAAAAAATCGACGTTGAAACAGCTTACCTATGTAAATTGGGTTTCAAGTTGCTCCCCTTTTGCATATTCTTATGGCATATGTGATCATGTTATCCTTACATTTTAGGTATAGGATAGCAAATGGCACACAGGATTGTAAATCAATTTTCGATTTTTCGACCATTTTTATTAATTTTTTTTTCAAAAATGTTTATAGTATAATTCATTAGAAGATATAAATCCAGTTGTAAAAATGGAAGTTACATAATTACAATTCAACTCAATTAATTTTACACAAATCATGACCTTAGAACCACAAGGTTCTAACCAAAGCACCAAAGGTTGTTTTGAGAAAACGTAACTTCAATGTTTCCTATGCTGTAGATTTTATATCTAAGTTTATTTAGCCAGGGACTATTAATAAATTTGTTTAAACGTGTTCAAGTAATTTAAACCTGAAGTATCGCCCGATTGAACTTCTAGTTTTCTAGAATTTTATGATCCAAAAAATGGAAGGAACTTTGGTGCTCCTTTGTTTTGCACTAGCTTGAAGCCACAAGATTCTATGTTCCACTTAGAACCTTGTAGATCTGTAAGAACTTAAAATCATCAGTTAGAATTTTGTTTCATGAATCAAATTTGCATCAGGATATTTTTATACCCTCCACCTCCAGGATGGGGGTATACTAACTTTGTCATTCCGTTTGTAACACCTAGGTATATCGACGTGAGACCCTATGAAGTATATGGGCAAATCTACGGTTTAGTACGATTCCATGTCACTCAGGCTTCTAACCACTTTAAGAGCAATATATAATATTTCTGAAAGTGTCATAATTTTCAAAACGACGAGTTTAACCTCGCCAACATCCTAAAGTTTTAAAATTATGCTGTTAATGTAGTCTACTGTGCTAAGGTCTACCCTAATTTACCCTAATTTTGCTTGTAACTTTCGAAAGTTGTTCAACTCTTTTGGCTATAACTTTTTCAGCATAAAAGAAAATCATTCTAATCTTTTTGTGGATGATAGTAATGATGTTGCAAAATCTTCTATATGTTGGAAAAAGCATGTGCCATCACTGAGGAATAAATGGTAGCTCTTCAAAATCTGTCACTCTGTTTTTGCATAAAACGAAAATTAATACAATTTTCTTTTTTGCGCTTTCAGCGTGAACGTAATTGCAAATTTTTTAATATTGGATTATAAACGACAGAGATACTAACAAAAGGCGACCGGACGATTTGGTGTGCCTTCAGCGACAAGGAGATTATGACAGAGCGAACATCATCAGGTCGATGCGTGCAGATCATGAAATTTCATATTTTTTGAAGAGCACATCCGCAGTTTGAAAAATAACTAGTGGCAACCCTGTGTGATCTGTAAATATGAGTACTACTAATAATGTGTGTAAGTGCTAAATAGATCGAATTATTATTTTGGTACCGAGAGCCATTTTAGGTTAAATTTTGTTGATTTTCATAGGGTTTTCAAGCTTAACTTGCAGTAGAACCAAAAGGGACAATCCGATTATAACTTCTTCAGCACTTGAAAAAAATGATGCACGCGAGCACATTATTTATATTTAATGTATTTTTAACAAGTTGACGCTAAAATAAAACGTGTGCCTCTAATTTGAAATTTTTAATTTTTCAAAATTGAAATCGGACTATTTTGTAGATTTTCTCATATATTCTTGATTTTCAAAAAATTCTAAGACGATCTAGCCATGTCCGTCCGTCCGTCTGTTGAAAGCACGCTAGCATCTAAACGAAAGGAGCTAGGACGTCCAAATTTTCCATAAACGCGTCTTATGGTCGTAGATCGGATGGGATTGAAACTGGACAAAATCGGCTTAAAGGGAAACAATTTTCCCTCACAAGAACTAAAAATGCCCATAATAACCCATAATATTTTAGAATATTTAAGCATGTTTTTTCAATATGTCTGCTTGTACATACTTGATATTGGGTATGCGCATTCCCCTATAACAAAAACGTGCACCATAAAGTGATTCTTATTCGTAGAGGGTGAAATGGGACAAAAAGGGATACAAATGTTACCTATCTAACGGCAATAGCTAGAAACAAATTTAACATAATATACAAAATAATACATAAATTTCAAAATTCGAACTTTTTACATTTACGGCGAAAATTGGTTGAATCATGAAATTAGATTATTTTGCACTATTTACTTGAGATAATGGATCTTTGGCTATATTAAAAAAATATATATTTTCCTGTAATATTACTGCACTTCTACAAAAATCGACAGCCTCTGTGGAATGCAGTCCATGGTGGAGGGTATATAAAGTTCGGCCCAGCCGAACTTATCGCCTTTTTTACTTGTTTATATTTAAATTATTATGTTAATCAAATTTATTTCTTTAAACATACTAAATTTGTCATTTAAAACCAAAAATAATATGTCTTGGAATTCAGACAGGAGGTTATTAATTTTCTAAGAAACTATACGATTTCAAAATTAATTACATCTACTAGTTTAATGCAAATGAAATCACTTTCCTCTAGTTTTTGTTTTTCTAATGGAAATGGAGAAATAATGGAATAAAATATAAAATGTCAGCTGCACTCATATATTTGAACATTAATATTAGAAGATTTTTAAATATGATTCGTAGTTCTGAGATAGACTCAATCTCAAATGACAAATTGGGAATATTTTTAAATAGTACAGCCGAATCCTTATAGATTTGAGATGTTAAGTTTTGAAATCTAAATAATATTCAAGTTCATACTCTATCTGCCTGAATTAAGAATTCATATTGAATTAAATGGAACATTTTTGAAGTTAAAGCTAGTTTTCGATCATTTACAAAAATTTTTTTAACTGATGGATTAATTGGAATTATCAAAAATAGTTTTCTGCGACTAACATTTTTGAGAACTTTTAACTCCTATTTGTGAAAAATATTCGTTGACTGATAAGTGTTTTTTTTTTCAATTTGTTCAATGGACAAGTATGTGCAGTTTGGAATAATAATTTATAACATTTTGAATATAAAAAGTTAATTTAGAAATTACACATTCTGCATCCCAAACCTCTTGTTCTCTCATCACGAAGTGATAATCTCGTTCTTCTTTCATTTTATTTTTCCATATGTGCTTTTTTTCTTCCACAGTAAAAGTTTATCACTTATTTTAACATAATTTTTTCGTTTATTTTATTTTAGTCTACCTAGTATATTCAGCTAGTAATATTGCTAGTAACGTTGTTGTTGCCATTTTTGTATCTATAAAACAAAAGTTATCAATAGATCATTTATCTTAAACCTTAAATAATAGTGGGCCCAAAGATTTTATTCAACTCTTATAAAATGCTACAGGTCTGAACAATTATATGAATTTTCAGAATTTCTGGATATTTTGAACATTCAGACATGTTATTAAATATATGTTGACCACTATATCAGCGGCAATGGATTTCTTAACCAACATCTCTTTTTCAAGTCCAAAGCATGCAATCACATGTTCATAAAAGTCGATTAATCGAACATAAAAATCATTGTTTTTCGTTGTCGATACAAAACTATGTAAAGGTTTGGTTAAATATGAAATAAATACAAAATGTGTCAAGGAATTTGCGGACGTATGAAAGTGTTGATATAATCTTTATATTATGTACTGAAACCTATTCATACTAACAATACGCTTGACCTTTTTTAAAATATCTTGCATTATTGCATCCTACAAGTATTCTTACTAAATTCTAAGGCAAATAGCAAACACTTTGGTGCATAATGAACATTTTAACTTCTTTCCATTTGCATTTTTTAATATTGCCACAATTAATTAGGATCCAGTTTCTACATTTGAAATATCATAATTTGCTGTCAAACTTCACGAGAAATACATACATATATACCGACAAATTATTGTTTTTTTTTTCTGCACACAAAGCTGCTTTTATTAGCTTTCCCAGTCCAATGCAAAATATAAAGCAACTAATTAAAATAGTTGCTCTAAACCACACAATGGAATATTTTAAGGAACGGCGTTTCTTGTAGTTTTCCGAAAGATCGTAGCAGAAAACTTCTCCTGTGATCTAATTATCTCAGATAGATAGATAGATTCCCAAAATCCCCTAAAATGCATTCCCGTAAGAAGATTGGCATTTCCGAACATTTGTTCGTGCAAAGAATATTATATCTGAATATCATTATATATGTGCATACATGCTTATGTGTTAATTTTATGAACAGGTTCTTAAACGCGCAAATAACTTCAAATGAGTACAAATTTATACATTCAAAAATGCACATCATTTTAAACCAACTAATTTTAACAGTCAATCAAAGTGCCCAATCAAGTTTCAATATTGACAAAATTAACACCGTCGCTTAAAACAAAACAGTTAATATAATTGTCAATAAGAATAACCTTGTATCGATTTCTGTAGTATCCAGGAATAGGACAGAATTTTAGAAATATAGACATTTACATTGTTCACACCAATATAATTAAAAAGAACAATATCTATCCAAAAAATATTTACTATAAATAATTTTGATTTGTATTTTAATTCGTTTAAATACGACTTTTCATTGCAAACGCTCTTCCGTACGAAGTTTCGAAAATCCCCAGCTATAGTTCCCAAATGAAATCCATGAAAATAAAAGTGATTTAAATCACATACAGCTTAGATGCTAATGAGTTAAAAATCCACTTACATGTGTTGGTAACACTGTTCAACGCATTGCTACTTGTATGGAACTGATATTATATTTCTGAATAATGTCTAGGCACTGTCTCCAACCTGTGCGCGAAAGCTTTTACAATTTCTTGTTCATTTCTAATTGTACGTTAATTGAAATTGAAAGAAAGATAATTGTTTAACTTTTGAGACCTGTCCCACTCTAGCAGGCAACTGTAATTCTATATTGGACAAGTTCTTACAGTTTTACATAAACGTACATGCATATATATATATATGTAATATACACGTATGTGAATTATATAGATACACACATAGTCAAAAAAGTTTAGGTACAAGGGTAGGTATTAGGTATATGAAAATTGAGAAATTTTTGGGGATATTTTGTCATTATTATAAAGGTAATGTTATACCATTAATTTTTGAATATTTAAATCCAGAGAAACTAATCTAGGCCTTAAATTGTACAATCTTGGTAACCGAATGACGTGTTCGCCATCTGTTTCCTTTAATGAACCGACTGTATCGATTTCATCGAATTCTTGTGGATATAATGATGCCTCGTGAATATCACATGTATTATCTTCACTCCAAATGGGACAATATAGCTTCTTAACATGTCCATTGAGTCTCATCAATGTACAGAATATTGCGTAGTAACATTGCCGAACAATGAACATAATTACAAGCACTTTTCTGTCGTTAGTCTATTAATGAAGGAATAGCAAAACAAAATGGACACAATTGGTAATAAGGTTGCTAAATCTGATCCTGGAAATAACGCTGTTGATATTATTCTTTAAGCTCTAAAAATTTTCGAAAGACTTCATTTTTATATAAATAGAACACTCAAGATATTGTGCTTTAAATCTGATGATATATACCCTCCTACTTTGTAGAGGGAGTGTATAAAAATCTGTAGAACATTGATTTGTTCGAATACCTGTAGTAATATGAAAATGTCCACAATATAATTATTATAAAGGTAATGTTATACCATTAATTTTTGAATATTTAAATCCAGAGAAACTAATCTAGGCCTTAAATTGTACAATCTTGGTAACCGAATGACGTGTTCGCCATCTGTTTCCTTTAATGAACCGACTGTATCGATTTCATCGAATTCTTGTGGATATAATGATGCCTCGTGAATATCACATGTATTATCTTCACTCCAAATGGGACAATATAGCTTCTTAACATGTCCATTGAGTCTCATCAATGTACAGAATATTGCGTAGTAACATTGCCGAACAATGAACATAATTACAAGCACTTTTCTGTCGTTAGTCTATTAATGAAGGAATAGCAAAACAAAATGGACACAATTGGTAATAAGGTTGCTAAATCTGATCCTGGAAATAACGCTGTTGATATTATTCTTTAAGCTCTAAAAATTTTCGAAAGACTTCATTTTTATATAAATAGAACACTCAAGATATTGTGCTTTAAATCTGATGATATATACCCTCCTACTTTGTAGAGGGAGTGTATAAAAATCTGTAGAACATTGATTTGTTCGAATACCTGTAGTAATATGAAAATGTCCACAAAATAGACACAAAACAAAGCAAAATTGAAACAAAAAGAGGTCCTTTCAAGGCATACACAGATTTTTTCGAAAAAATATATTTTATGAGCCTTACTGCTCTACTAAACATATCCGAATTTCATTTGTCAATTTTAATTATATTAATTTTTATACTAATCGTATTTTTATTAAACTTGAGATACAACATAACAGTGTCGTGTACTCAATTTTTTTCATGTTTAAAAAATTGAATTATTGTGACAACTATTTGAGGGCACTATTTATACAGACTGTTAGTCGTCTTGGCTAATTTAGATGCAATTTTTCAAAAATACATTACTATGACCCATCAAAATATTCTTATATTGTCTCACGGTATAATATATAGAAATGATTTTATTCTAACCTAACCTTTAAATTATTTTAAAATATATTGCAACTATTTTATAATACAGAATTATATGTGCAGTACGCTGTGCCACGGAAAAATTGATGTTTCCAACAAGGAATTAAATTTGGATGATGTGCAAAATATAATTTCCTAAGTAAAGCTGTATATGCGCTATGCTATGCACTCCTCACACAGTGACAACTCTCACGCGCGGACACTCCCTCTTGTAAAGGGATACATTTTTAAAAATCATGTTTTATTTTTTCATCATAATCGACCTCCTTATGCGGACCAATTTTGGGTGACCGTAACAGTCCGCTGTTGAGATGTTTCACTGTAATCATGTTTTTCTCGTCTATTTCTTTATTCTTGTATGTATTAGAATAATTTATTGGTCGTTTATAGTAATTACCTTGTGACTTTTCACGGTGATAACTAAAAGATCATATTTCTTGGGAACATTAAAAAATACGAAAAAAAATAACAAAAGGAACCGTTTTGAATGATGCTTAAATAATGAACAAAGTTTACCTCGCTGACTTTCGGTGAAAATAATTTAGAACTTTCACGGGGCAGAAATCATAATAGTGGTAGTGTGCAGCCAAGTAACAAATGTCACCATGTCATTTGTAAATAAATTTGCATTCTATAAAATACAGAAGCGAAATGTTCTTGAGCCAGGAGAATATACCAAATATACCAGTTCATATCAAATATTGATTTTAGACCAAAAAAGCAAACAAAATAATAAAACTTTTAAAACTTTTACCACACAATTTCCGCTATCTTATGTAACACAAAATTCTTTATAACATATATTCAGGGCCTGAAGTCCACTATGACATAATATTTGATCATGTTTTTACAAGCGTAGAAACTAGGCTCATTGGTCACGAAATAATCCGGCGCTAAAGTAATTTAAAGTCCTTCTAACCTACATAAACGATTGAAACTTACTTATTTTCTTTGGGGGTAAATAAAAATATATCCTTATCCATAGGAATGTTTCTTCAGCAAAAGTATGAAATATTTTAGTTAGTTCAAAGAAGAATTCTATAAGTAAAATAAATACCAAATTTCTAATAAATAAGTCATAGTTAATAGACTTAAGAAAAAATTCTAGTTTTAAGATGTGGATTTTATTGAAATTAAGAAGGCCTAATTTCGGAATCCATTAAAGTTGGATATTTCATAATGATTCCTCAATCACCATATATAACACAGTACGACAGTGGTTGGTACACATGAGAAATGTTAACAGGATATGAAAATAGGCTTAAAATAAAGAAATACGTGTCTCGGCGATTTGCTGTAGCACGTCAGAATTTTGAGAAAATCGATTTTAAAGATTCGAAGGATCGTGGAGGTTCACTTGTAACGTAGTACTATTATAAAAAGTTCTATAAAAACAGAATGGGTGAACCGATTTAAGTGCTTGAGCCAGTTTTGAAAAGGGAATTAAATTTGGATTTGTTTTTATTAAAAAAAACATTTTTTCCGCTAGATGGCGCTTTAATTTTCATGTAAAATTAAAAAATATCCAATAAATGTACGAAATTCATTCCACGGTCCTTCGAATCTTTAAAATCGATTTTCTCAAAATTCTGACGTGCTACAGCAAAACGCCGAGACACGTATTTCTTTATTTTAAACCTATTTTCATATTCTGTTAACATTTCTCATGTGTACTCAAAAAAAATTGATTTTGTCGTACTGTGTGATAAGATTGTACCTAAACATTTCAGCAGAATGTAAATTCATACACATTATACATATACGAGTATACATATGTATTTTTGTATGTCTGTGCAATCCATTTGCTCACTGCTGATTGACGTATTCAAGTGAATTCTTTATTTGCAATGCGACAATTTAAAGAAAACTAAAACCAGTTTTAACTTCAACTCAAACAAAAAACGGTAAGTGAAAACTTAACAAAACCTTAATACAAACAAAACGAAAAGGAACAGTTGCATACAAGTTTACCCGAAAAAAATAAAGCGAAGCCGAGAAGGAAAACAGTAGGTACGACATAAATGTAGCAAAACTAATAATGGGGTAGTAACATAATATCGCACGGTGCACCATGTACGTCGAGTACAAAGAATAAGAATTGAAACTTGTTTTTGAACAACAAATGCTGACAGAAAAAACAAGCGACTCGCAGCACTGCAACAGCACAACACACAATATGTACAACAATATAGCAAACGAGGAACGACGAACGACTTGAAAAACAAGCGACAATCGACAGTACAACAGTTGCAACACACTTCTCGCCAGAAAACAATAAACAGGAAATTTTCTTGAGGAAAATACACCAAGACAATGGAGCAATAAAATACTCCACATACGTTTCACATTTCTAATGAAAATAAATCAGGAAAATTAACAAGACCGACAAAAAGGGTCACAAAAACAACATCAACACATCAAATGGAAGTGGCACACATACTCATATGTACATCATACATCAAACACAACAAATTAGTAACATTGTTTTCGCCTTCGTCTTCGACATAGTGATCTGCACCAGCACCTCAGGGATGATAAACGACATCCATGAACTGTTGCAAAAAGATCTTAAATTTTAAGCTGATCAATGAAATTCGTGTGTCATTGAAAGTGAACAATATTCCCACGTTTCTTATATTTCAGAAATATAACGACAGCTGGCGGAATTTGATTTGATATCCTCCTAGAGTGAAGGAAAAGATATATGTTGGTTCAAAGCCATATTTTGTAAAAAAAAAATATTTTTAAAATATTATTTATTAATTAAAAAACTGTCTTCCAAGGGGTCAATTTCGGCCGGACAAAAGGCTTTTCAAGGAAAAAAGTTACGTTGGTTCAAAGTCAAATTTTTTTGCAAAAACAATATTTTTCAAAATATTAATTACACTATGCAGTAAAAAAATTGTTACAGGGTATGACATTTTCTGATGTATTTGGCGTTCTAGAAGGATTTTACGGATAAATTATTTTTGAAAAATTTTCTTTATTTTTGGTTTTATTTTGGTCTGTAATGAATATTTGAACTGGAATATTCTCCTGACTTAAGCTCATTATAGAATGCAAATTTATTTACAAATGGTATGGAGACATTATTAATTGGCTGCACACTAAATATCATGAATATATCAGTCAATAACTAAATTTCACCATGTCAATTGTAAATCAATTTGCATTCTATAAAATATAGATGAAAATTGGCCTTGAGCCAGGGAAATATCCCAGTAAAAATCAAATTTTTAGTGTTTTAGGAAATGAGAAAAATATGATGAGAAAAAAATAAGATTGGATAAATACACTGTCCAACAAATTAAGACTTTTTGAATGGAACAGAATAGCGACCCCATAATTCTGAAAGGGTATGTTGAACTGAAATTTTCCGGCAAACATTTTCGTAGAATATTTTAATCCTTAACTGCCCTTTTTTAAAGTATTTTTTTTGATTTTCTCGAAAAAGGGTCAAATTGACCCATAAAGAGACCAGTTAGAGGGTTAAGATCTTCCACAAAAATAATCCTCATACAATTCCACAATAAAACTCTGACCATAAGAATTCTCTCAGACATTAACTTACAGCATTTTTTTTTTTCATATAGTATAATGCTCCCTGCGACCAAAAAATTAAAACTTTGACCCACTGTAAAAAAAACTCAGACTTTGTTCTACAAAAATGATCTACTCAACATACCCTTTCAGAATTATAGGGTCGCTATTCTGTTCCAAAAATGTTGTTGGACAGTGGTATTTAAGACAAAAATTACAAAAAAAACTTAATGTTTTTGTACTGATTTTTTTAATCAGTATACCTCAATACACACAAAAAGTAAATTTGTATTTTTTGTTACATTATGTACAGTCCATCTATATTTGGCACAAATACAGTTCTGATGCAATAATAAAGATAAAAACTGCACTTTCATGCATCCGGTTTTGGATATACCCCAGAGGAGAAAATCCTTGAGCCGTGACGTTTACCTTAAAATGCATGTGATGCGACGCAGCGCTCAATTTGTAAAAAGAGTTTGCAAATTTTGGAAATTCATCTCCTCTATTAAATTATTTTACAAACATGAATTTAATTGCCTCATTTTCGTCCGATATTCATCATTTAGGCATCATTCGAAACTTATTTTTTCATAACACCTCTTACAAAATGTTTTCAAGATTTTTCATTTTTTAGCTGTCACCCTGAAAACCCAATATAACGACGAATGAGTTATTCTAAGACAAGAATAAAAATTTTTATTTAACAAAATCCAACATAAAAATATTACTATTTTCAGGAGCATTTAGCTCACAGATGGCTTGACCCAGTGACGAAATATTTTGCAGATCATCATTAAGCAATGCAATCTTCATTTCTGGGGTGTTACCGCTGCAATTTATTTTCGTGACCCACCCTACTGTACATATGCTTAAAGTTTTTTCTATATTGCTAAAAACAGCAAACAGCTGTTTACCATCTCAGCAGATACAAATCTGTTGTCTCTTTTCCAGCAGAAAATCCGCTCTTTCAGTAGACTTTCTGCTTTCTCTTACTGACAAATTTCTTTGAGTGTTCCTTTAAGGACTACAGAAATGCAATTTTGCCGACGATGTCTGTCGGACGAATGTATCAAATATTTCTCGAAGATCCTGGTAATAAATAATTAACGCCATTTATCATTGCACCATAGACTGACTAGACTTCACGAGAAAAATTTAACATTGATACTAAAATAATTAACAGAATTTTCACCTGCTTTATTTTATGTAAAACTAGATGAAAAATCCTGCACACGGCCCTGTTAATGCTTACACTAAATAGATCTTTTCACTATATAAAATATATGTATGTATTATTACCAGAATTTGATTTTAAGAGGGTCTGAATCATTTTCTGAAACAGAATTTTACGAATTGCAATATACATAGGTAACCTCAAATATTACCAAGAATAAGGATTTATTATATTATAACTCAGTGCTGCGAATATATAAGACGATTCAAAAGTTAGATTCAGATTTAGTACACTTAGTAAACAAGTAAGTAAGCTTCAGTCGGCTAAACCGACATATATATGGAATTTATAAGGAATACAATTTTATATAGGGCAGAATAATTTGTGTGGAAGGTGCTAGGAGGTTCGTGTCACATGATCCTAGCTACCACATTTATAAAACAATTATAAAAACATGATCAAATATCAAGTCATAGTGGATTCCATGCACTAGTATAGAAGTTATAGAGGATTTAATATTACCTAGGATAGAGACAATTGTTTGGGAGGTACAATAAGGGGTGTGGCTAAAGCGTAAATATTTTTTAGGTTTAAAGTGATTGTAAAAACATTTTTAAATATCAAATTACAAATTATTTTGACTACCCGTCTGGATGTTATGTCGGTTTTATTGTATCCAATGTGTATGCCTCTTTGTGTGGGAGGTACCACGAGGGGTGTGGCAATTTCGCCAATATTACATGCGAATGTAAAAGCATTGCTAAATATCAAATTTCACAGTATTCCGATCATCAGTATAGAAATTATAACAGCTTTAATTTTACGTAGTTTTTCGTGATTTGTGTGGGAGGTACTGGAAGGGGCGTGGCAAAACCCGTCATATTTAGTACACTTAAAGTGACTATAAAAACGTTACGAAATACCAAAATATAGCTGATTCCGATTATCCGTGTGGAAGTTATATGGGTTTTAATATAACATTGGAATAATGGATATTTGTGTGGGAGGTACCAGAGGCGTGGCAATTTCGCACATCTTCGAACTTAAACTAAGTTTGGGAAAAATATTATGATGTACAAAGTTTGAATCGATTCCATAACTCTTTTCGAGAGTTATCGTGTACACCAGCCAGCCAGACAGACGGACAAACCGACATGGCTCAAACATCTTAAAAAGTCGTGAAACGGATTTGGTCCAAACATACTTAGGGCCTTAAGTCACTTCTTCAATGCGTTACACATTTTTTCTGTCCCAAATGATATATACCCCTACTCTGTAGATTGAGGGTATAAAAACTTGAGAAATTTTACATTGTGTAAAGAGAAGGAAGTGATGTGGGAGTTTTGAGTCTACTTCCTTTGAGAATGAATGAGTACCAAGAAAGGTGCCAACTTTATCATGCCTGATGATCTGAGTTGAATCTCGTATTTTGTATCTGTCGGAACAAGATACCAGTTACAACAAACAACAACTTCTGTCGCCATATGTGTACGAACGTACGTCTGTGTGCCTGATTGCTGATGAGAAAGTAAAATGGGTCACTCGTGGCATAACTCTTAAAACTGAATTGATTGTTTATGCTGCAAATGTAGCACAGACACATATTCCAAACAAACACAGAAACAACAACAATAACAAGAATCGCGTGTTGAAAGAAAAAGAAGAACTCCAACTACGACGACGATGATGCGCACATGGTAAATGCCAAACAACTGTGTACACACATCATACAGCAAATACAACACAACACCAACTGCAGCATCTTTCAGGGAAAACGCGGCACGGATGCTCCAATGCAGAACTAACCTTAGACAAGATACATAAACAAGTATCCACAGAATGAGATGTCTGGATATCAAAGACAATCTTCATTGTCTTTGAATGTGGTTTATTCTACGGCTATCATCCACTAGATGTCGCTGTATTTTGTTAATAGCCATGTTGTGCATTGTTGTGTTATCAACAGAAATTTGAAAATAAAGTGAAGCGATGAAGTTAACATTTCATTGTACTTGGGCTTTTTTACTCTCGCTACCTGTATAAAAGCTCTTCCAATGTTATGTTGCTACGAAAACTTTTGGAGACTTTCCCTAGGTAACAGAAAGCTTTGCTAAGATTAACGTCAACTGTTTTCGGATAATAAATGACCAATAGATATTATATGGAATGGAGCCCCACAAAATATTAATTAAATATTGTGGAAATCCATAGTAGTCTAAGTCGTTTTAACGATCTGATGTAGTACTAACATGGTCTGAAAATACCTCTAACACATTTGTATACCCTCCACCATAGGATGGGGGTATACTAAGAATGGCATTCTGTTTGTAACACATTGAAATATCGACCTGAGACCCTATAAAGGGCTTATATTCAAAGGTGGTTATGAACCATTTTCTCGAAAATGAGTTTTTGATGCCAAACTATTCTAAGATTTGGATGCCATTATATTTTTTAAAATTTTTCTGATTTGGCTATCCACTCACGCGTTATTTTGTGACTGCATAAGTGGCTATGAACATAAAAATAATATAAATAAAACAGTTCAACAATGGAGCAGCATATAACCGATGGTTTTAATTCGATACAACGATTTTGTTTAAAACATTTTTCTAGATTTAGGGCATATCGTACTATCAAATTCCATCATTTAGCGTTAATAGCATTTTGATTCCCAAGTTATCAGGCTAAAATATGATAAATAGTGGCTGTAAAGTCAAAAATTGTGAAAAGTATTTTTAGAAAAACCCGCGTAACTTTTTATTATATTGAGAATACCAAAATATAAATAAATTGCAATCGCGAATTTTGGATTTTTCAACAATTGCAGCGATTTTAGCGACTGACTAGAAGCGACATTGGTTCTTAATAAACAAACAAAAGTTCAGCCGAAACCGTTGGCTAGAACGCGAGAAAATAAAAAAAAAAAACAAAAATGTCAATCATAAAAATCATTTTAGTCATATTTCCCGCGAAAATGAAAATATCCAATTTGTATTTTTTGTTTACCGTGCCCTACCGCAATATCCACTTTTTGTAAAAAATTGGAAAAACAGATAAAAATGGTACCATTTTAACGGATGAAGCTGGAATCTTTAAATTCGCTGTGTACATCACAGCAAATGCGTTTTCTATACAACATTCCCAAGATTTCATGAAAAAAGTTAACGAGTTTATAACAAATCTTATTTATATATTTGGACATAAACGGCTATGTGTTTATTTTAACATTAAAATGGCTATGAACCATAAAACCGCGAATAATAATTCGAAAACTTTTTAATCGAAGCAATTAACAATACTTTTTTGATCAAAATGTAAAATAAATATTAATAACTACTCTTAAAATTAACGAGAAAATATTTTTTCGCTTTCCTGAAAAGTTATGTTTTTGTTCATAGCCACTTATGAATATAAGCCCTCGATATACATACATTCTTGAAATGTCCGTTCGTCTGTCCGTCAGCGACATTGGTTCTTAATAAACAAACAAAAATTCAGCCGAAACCGTCGGCTAGAACGCGAGAAAATCAAAAAACAAAAATGTCATTCATAAAAATCATTTTAGCTATATTTCCCGCGAAAATGAACATTTTCCAAAAAATTATATACAATTTGTATTTTTTGTTTACCGAGCCCTACCGCAATATCCATTTTTTATAAAAAAATTGGAAAAAGAGATAAAAATGGTACCATTCTAACGGATGAAGCTGGAATCTTTAAATTCGCTGTGTACATCACAGAAAATGCGTTTTCTATACAACATTCCCAAGATTTCATGAAAAACGTTAAAGAGTTTATAACAAATCTTATTTATATATTTGGTCAGAAATGGCTATGTGTTTATTCTAAAATTAATAGTGCTCAATTTTAAAAATGCAAAAATGGCTATGAACCATAAAACCGCGAATAATAGGAAAATTCGAAAAGTTTTGAATATAAGCCCTCGATATATATTCTTGCCATGTCTGTCCGTCCGCCTGTTGAAAGCACGATAGTACGTAAACGAAATGAGCTAGGACGTCCAAATTTTCTAAGAATACTCTTAATAGTTGTAGATGGGTTGGTATTGAAAGTGGGAAAAAATTTTCCCTGTCAAGGACAGAAAATACCACTAATATTTCAATTATTTTGAGCAAGTTTGTTAAATATGTCTGCTTATATTTTCTTTATATTCTGTATGCACATTCCACTTACCTTACACCTAACATACCTCTAATTGAGTAGACACGTAAAATAAAATGTCTTTTTCACATTCGTTCTTTTAAGAGGGTAAAATGGGAATAGAGGGATAAAAATGGTACCAAACAGACGTCTGCAGCTAGAATAATGAAATTCTGTGTATACATTCCTCTGACTGCGTACAAGTTTATTTTAAACAACAAGTTTATTTTAAAATTCGTACTTTTATGGGGTAAATTTGCAACATAGAGATAACAGTGGTACCAACCAAACGCAAGAGTTGAAGTAATGAATTCTGCTGTGTATTTACTTGATATAGTGATCCATGTGGGGTTATATTGTGAGCGCCAAAGATAACTGATTTTCGAAATTCGTGCTTTTACGATAAAACTGGAACGAAATTGGATATTTATTCCCCTTGACTAAGTTGAAGATTGGAATTGAAAATTGGTAGACCCTATACCCGCAACAATATCTATTAATTAATTTATTAATTTTAATAACAAATATCGCTATTAGCCAAAAAATATCATAATGTTCACGAATTTAGCACATGTAACTTTATGAAGCAACTTCTTTTTATGTTTTTGTCCGGTATTTTTTTCTAAAATATGACGTACGATAAGATGATCATTTTATGTTATTATAAACTTAATATTTGGTTGGATAACAACTATTTTGAGTAATAGAAACACGAAATTCGGTCTGTACATTCCTCTAATTGAGTAGACACGTAAACTAAAATGTATTTTCACATTCGTACTTTTTAGGGGGTAAAATGGGAATAGAGGCATAAAAATGGCACCAACCAAACGGCTGCAGTTAAAATAATGAAATTCTGTGCATGCATTTCTCTAAGTTTATTTCCAAATTCGTACCTTCGTATGGGGTAAAATGGGAACATAATGGGATAAAAATAGTAATAACCAAACGGCTACTGTTGAAGTAATGAATTCTCCTGTGTATTTACATGACATTTTGTATCCATACTTTTATGTGGAAAAAGGGATACAAATGGTACCAGTGAAACGACAATAGCTAGTAAACTAAAATTCGAGTGTACATCCCTCTAATCGCTTGTATATGTAAAATAAATGAGGTTTTCAAAATTTGTACTTTTAAGGCGATGCGGAAAAAGGGATAAAATTGGTACCGACCAAATGGCTGCAGCTAGAACAACGAAATTCTTTATGCACAAAAACTGTGTAGAAATCAAAGAAATGTTTGAGATTTGTACTTTCGTGGGGAAACGGGGAGAAATGGGATTAAATTCATACGAATCAAACCGCTGCAGCTAGAATAATGAAAATATATATTTCACTCTGGTTGCTTAGACTCGAAATATAGTGCAATCTTTCGATACTCGTACTTTTTGGGTCAAATGGGCAAAAAGAGATAAAATTGGTGTCGACCTCTAATTTTGTAGGCACGAAACATAAAGGATTTTTGGAAATTTGTTTTAGGATAAAAGTGGAACGAAATTCGATATTTATTCTTTTTTGACTAAGTCGAAGATTGGAATTGAAAATTGGTGGAACCGATCTCAAAGAAAAACTTTCATTAGCAAAAACGGATATTTGGCAAGCGAGATGTGCTTCTCATTCGTTTGTGAGAATCATTTACTTAAAGAGGGCGGGTATGTTGTTGAAAAGTCGCTGCGAATCCACAGGGTGGAAATCGTGATAGTGGTAGTCTGCAACCAAGTAATAAATGTCACCATGCCATTTTTAAATAAATTTGCATTATATAAAATATAGATGATAAATGGTCTTGAGCCAGGAGAATATCCCAGTTCAAATCAAATTAGCAAACAAAATCATAATTTTCCTAATATTTTACTGTACTTATAATCTGCCGGAAGGCGAAGGGTCGAACTTCAAGACTTTTTACTTTTTTTATATTCACTTTCTGAATACACTAGATGAATTATTTTGCTGTGTTTAGTCAAGGACTATCATGTATCGATAAGTAATCACACATGAAATACAAAATGTTTATACTATGTAAAATAAGTGACAGTTTATGTTTATTAACCAAGAAAATTTTTCATACACCATTTTTGATTTTTTTGCACATTTATGCATTTGATATACAGCTTTGCTTTAAAAATATTTCAAATATCATGTTTCTATCTGTATTAGTTAAACATTAACAATCATTTCAAGTTTTCCCTCTTAAAAAGTTCAAGTTTATTTAGAAGCATGAAATTTGAATTATATTTAAAAAAATATTCCCTTCTTTAATTTAATATCCATATTGTGATGGACAAAAACGGTGCAAATTCATGAAATGGGACACACTTCTAAAATAAATCTCAAGAATAGAACGAAAAACCAAGTATGCGGTTTTGGTATTTTGGTCCACTACATTCATAAAAATATAGTTTGTTTGATCGGCACTAACATTTTTTGTTGCGCGGTGTAATTCTTTTCGTGGATAATAGTATTTTGTTTATTCCAATGATTCATTATTGCTTTAAGTCATGTATATACAATGCGTTCTTTCTAAGTAAAGAACACACCTGGCAAAGACTGAAAAAATTAAAAACATTCACCCATCACCGAGAAGCATAAGAAATTAACATAATCATCCCCCTATGGCACGATATGTAAATACCAACCAACTGTTGATCAGTTTTTTTCAGTGTTACTAACGTGCACTCTCTCTTGCTCTCATCTTACCTTATTTTCTTCCACCACATTCGTGATTGAACTGGATCTGTGTTTCTGGCAGCCTCTACCAACATTAACAGAAATTGCACCTCGCAACAGTGATGCCAATCAAAGATTATATTTTATTTTGTATTTCTTAGAGATAAGCACAAAATAAAAATAATACCAAGTTATTGAGAATTTGGAATCCACAATGAAATGGTATAAATACAGTATTTATAGTGCCAATATTTGTCAAATCAGATGTCCCAGGCTCCATATTGTCTAAATCGGTGCCAAAATTGCATGAGAGCTATATAAAAATCTGAAACGATTTCCATCAAATTAAATACGGTTGGTACTTGTTAAAAAATATAGCCAGTCCACGGCTTGTACAAATGTAGTCCATTTGTAATGTGATTTATTACTGACAGGTTAGCAAACTTTTAGGTCTGTATATAAAGGGTGATTTTTTAGCTATTATCTTTTTGGCAACACTGGTTTAAACAGCTGACGCACGTTTCGTGTTTTGTTTCACGGTCAAACATCTTCAGTTTGGTCTATAATTAAACCATGAGTCGTCTTACAAACGAACAACGTTTGCAAATTATTGAATTTTATTATCAAAATGCGTGCTATGTTAAGAAAGTTCATCGCGGGCTTCCGTTTTATGGTCACTTAATTCGACCCACAGAAGCGGCTATTCGTGCTATTGTGACTAAATTCCGCACCAAATTTACATTGTTGGACATTAAACCACCAACACTCTTACGTAGAGTGCGAACTGAAGAAAATATCGCAGCTGTATCGGCCAGTGTTAATGATGACCATCAATTATCGATTCGTCGCCGTTCGCAGCAATTGGCCTCTGTTACTCAAAAACGTGGAAATGCCAAAATTGGACTAAGCGGATGGACCATTTGAGCCGCAGTCAAGGTCAACATTTGCATGAAATAATCTTCAAACATTAAATTATATGGACCGTACTATCGATTCAAATAAAGATTTCATGCAATTTTCTGAATTTTATGTGTTTTTTTTTTTGAAAAACTATCCTATCACCCTTTACATTTCTTGCAATTTTTGTTAAATAAGTAAAAAGAGCGTTAAGTTCGGCCTGACCAAATTTACCCTCTACCATAGAGTGCTATCCATAATAATGACAACAGAGGATTTTACATAGAAGTGCAATAGCTATTATCTTGCGCTTCCACAGTGCTATGTACAAATCTAATTTCATGATTCTACCCATTTGTTTGCTTCCAGATTTACCACTTGTTCTCATTTTTTCGCTAAAAGTACGCAGTCACAGGAATTTATAAAACCGAAATTTATGATTCTTACATTTCTCATTTCCCTAAGAGGAATTTACACGCCGAAATTCATTATTCTATCTGTAGCCGTTTGGTTGTTACAATTCGTATATCTTTCTTCTTATTTATCCTTTTAAAGTACGAATTTGAAAAAATCCTTTTATTTTGCGCGTCTACATAGTCAGAGGAATGTATACACTAGATAGGGCCGCTTCCCAACCAAAAAATGGCGGCTTTTCACTCCGCAAATTTTCATTTTTTGTATAAACCAAAAAGTTACAGATATTTTGTTGTGATAGTTTGAAACATCTGTAATTTTTTGTTTACACAAATGTATTCTTTAAAAACAAAATATTCATGATTTGATTGAAGCTTTTAATTGTGACATAAGATATGTCCTCCTTGTGTAGGGTAGGAAACGAGATGCAAGAAGTCGACAGTCAAATTTGAATATAATGAGTGATTCATTCATTTGCAATGTTAAAAAACACCTAACTTTAAAAGTGATCTTAAAATTGTTATTATAGGTTAAAAGAACAATTTTAGCGACTAGTTCGAGCATAGCAACTGGAGAGTCCATTCACTGAAAATAACACTCAAATTTAAGTCGCCTGGGTTCAATTATTGCACATGTTGACTTTTTTACGCTTTAAGTCCGAGATCCCTACGTTAACTACGCTAACTGGTCGAATTCAAACCAAGCTGAGAAGGACGACTAATCGATTCGCCATGGTCTACATTCTCACAGAACGCCGTTTTTCGTAATACAGCTGAACAATTTGGAAGCGTTGTTAGTCTTTCCATGATGACTTGACAAACGATACTGAACAAAAAAGCAATTTTATATGAGTCATGCTTGATCTGTCAAAAAAGCCTATTGAAAATCAATCGATGAATCATCCAATATATAGTGTGAACCAAAAAATACGTATGTTCCAAAATTGTCTTTGAATAATCTTCAAATCTGGGGGGGTGACAAAGCCAACTTTTTACCCTACCGAAGCATACACCGAATTTAATTATTCTAACACGTTTGGTTTTCTACCATTTGTATCCCCCTGTACCCATCCAATCACTTAAATGTACAAAATTGCCAAAAATCTCTTTAATTTACACAATTAGAACGATGTACACACCGAATTTCGTGTTTCTAGCTGTTGTCGTATACGTATCGTGTTTATTATTTTTTTGCCCGAATTCACCCCCTACCTCACATTCACGTTATACGATGAGTTTACGTACCAAATATAATAAATACTGTAAATGTAAAGGGATGAACTTTGCCACGGAAAAAAATTCTACCTAAACCGATTTTGTCCATTTTCAATATCAACCGATCTACAACTATTAGAATTATTCTAAAGATTCCTAGCTCGTCTTATAATTTTATGACGATCAAGAATATAAAGTGTATTCCCGATTTAACAAACAATTGATTGTCAGCCATGTTCGTGAAATAATAAAATAAGAAAAACTAAAATAAAAAAATGATTACATTCCCTCACTTTTCATAGTAGGAGATTATATGGGACAAGTGTAACGACAGATAACTTTCGAAAATAGTTAAGGAATCTACTCAAACTTTGGACGTAGTAATATTTTGCCCAAACTTAGTTTAACTTCGAACTTAGAAACTTCGTGTATAGTAAAGTTTTTATAATCAATTTAAATGTACATGGCGGGTTTTGTCACGCCCCTTCTACTACCTCCCACACAAATCACCTTAACCTACCTAAAAATAAAGCTTTTATAACTTCTATGAGGACAATAGGATTACTGTAAAATTTGACATTTTGAAAATGATTTTATAATCACTTTGTACCTTAAAATATGTATGCTTTAGCCACGCCCATTTTTGTACCTCCCAGACAATTGTCTGCATCCTAGCCAAAATTAAATCCTTTATAACTTTTTAACCTTAAATTTACTGTGACTTCATATTTGATCATTGTTTTACAATTATTTACAAATGTGGAATCTGGCTTCTTTTGTCACTAAACTTCACTAACCTCTTGCAAAAATAACCCGGCGCTGATTATAAAATTTAAGTCATCATCAATAAAAAGACTTCAAGGGTTTTTTAGTTCAGTGCGAAATTTTTGGTAAAATAATGCTTATTTATTTTTATTATTCTGGAAAGTTATGTTATCTTAGTGTTATTGGGGTCGAGGAATTCATTTTTGATATTTATTTTTATCTAAAACTCACGCTACATTGCGCTGTCATACAAATTGTGCTATTTTTTGTAGATTTTCATAAAAAAAGCGGTTTATTTACTTTTTTAGGCTGAAAAATTAATTTTTGATTTTGGCTTCATTGAAAAACATATTTCTAATGATATTACGAAGTACTATTCTTAGTACGTTACTATTACAAAAGTTACTATTACATTTTGGATCCGCTGTCGTTCATTCCATTCCAAATAATTATCAAAATCATAGACTATGATTTTGAGAAACCTTTGCATCATTACGTGGGCATGGGTTAAAAATTTATAAAATCACTAAGTTAGTATATCTTACACTTTAGCACATGTTAGCATCACTACAACGCACACCTTTAAATAATTTACTCACTCTCTTCTTGACTCTCAGTTTTCTTAGCCACTCTATATAACAACAAATAATAACAAACTCACAAAAGCCTCAATGGGTGGTGCTGATGGTGGTGGGGAGGGGAGCTTTAGCGATCAGTGGAGTATGAACGCAGACAGAGAGTAAGAGAGTGTGCGATTACTGATCATGGCATTTGTTTGATGCCGCATTTTCATTCAGTTGATATTTAGCTTTCGTTGCGTGAGTTCGAATTGAAGTTCAGAAAACCAAATAACACCGCATTCTAGACAAAAAGTGTTATGATACGACGAAAACAATAAACAACTGGAATAGCAGTGAAAAAAAACACAGAATTAAAACAAGTTTTGTGGCCTTTTCCGAAACACAAAAAAAATATAAATATATGTAACAACAACAATTTCGAATAATAACAATAAGAAGAGCTGAGCTGAATGTATTTTTGGGAGGCATGGCAGAACCGTCGTCACATCTGCAAAACGTGAGCTTAGAATAGTATATCGCGTGTGAGTGTTAAAAAATTCCAGAAAACACGAAAACAAAAAAGAACTTAACCGACAATCAAGCAGCAGCAGCGGCAGACATTAGTGGGGTTAATACTCACTCGCACGCTCTCATACGCCACACATCTGAAACAATTTAAGGGGAATTTGGCTGAAAGTACCACCACTGACTGGTTTTGGAAATATTTCGAAATTTTGTCGTTGTCGGATAATAAAATCGTCGCTGCTCAAAAGCTGAGAAAGCAAATATGTAGGTATGTATTGTATGTATTGTTATGTACAGTTATTGACGTTTTAACAGTCATCATTAAGCCAAACAAAAAAGTACCTTTGTAGCATTTTGTAACGCATATACGCCAAATTGTTGGTTAATTATGAATACAATGTCTGCATATATACCTACTGAAATAGGTACTCCCTTCGTCTTCTTTTTATGACTTTATTCCCAGTCATCTTCCGCGTTGTCTTCCCGTGTGATTTCAGAATTGGACGAAGTTGTTTTCATATCTTTTGTTTTTCATTTTTTTCACCTTTCTGAAAATAATTATGTTTTAATGCCATCATTTGTTCCCTTTTGTTTTAGTTTTATGGAAACTAGCTTATTTTTTCACTTAACAATTTCATATATGAGTAATTAACATTGTCGTTGTATGTTGAGTTTGTATAGCCACCGCCGCGGCCACACTATAGTATTGAGTGCTGTTTACTCAGCATGTCATTCTGTTTGCATCGCCTTGAAATATTGGTCGCAGACTCTACAGGGTGGCACAGAATCTCTCACATTGTAATTTGGAGTTCGTCATTTTATTATCATATACAGTAGGTTATTGAGGTTTTTTCAATTATACTCTCCATGCGGATATTATGTCTTTGTACTTTATACCGATATACTTGGTTTTTATACCGATCGACATAGAGTCACTATTAGGCCGATTTAGCAATTTATGTCTGTCTGTTCATCCGTCCATATATTCTTGCAATCAATTTAGAGTTTGCTACGGTTGGCCAATCTAAAAGAAACTTTGCACAATTGGTAAGAACGAACGCTATTGAATTTGAAGTAAGTCGGTACAGATTTAGGTATAGCTCTCATAATAATGTATCTCCCGATTTGGGGTTTCAGGTCTAAAAAGAACATATTACAATCGATCTTGTTCAAATTTTGGCTCAAATCCGACTATGTACTTTCCATAACTCTTCTGGTAGCTTCACCCGATTGGGAATTATTTAATTTAAAATTCTTGATAACAAAGTTTCAAGAATTTTAATGAATGATGAATAAAGTTTTCATGATTCATCGCACAGTGGTCCATAATTAAGTTTTTACGGTTAAAATTAAATAATTTTTGATATAGTAAATATTTGAGCTTTTTAAAAAAATAAATTAGTCAAGAATCTAAGGATTATTTTGAGATATTAACATTGAACATCGTCGAACATCAATTTCCATCGGATGAAATTCATTAAATTTCGATCTTGTACACATTTTTGGGGTTTGTAAAAAAATTAATTGGTCAAGGATACGAATTTTTTTTTTAGATATTAACATTAAAAATCAGGCCATGTCCGTCCGTCTGGCTGGTGTACACGATCACAAAGGAGTTAAGGAATCAATTCAAATTTTGTACATGGTAATATTTTTCCCAAACTTAGTTTAAGTTCGAAGATGAGCGAAATTGCCACGCTCCTTCTAGTACCTCCCATACAAATCACCCCGACCTACCTTAAATTAAACTGTTATAACTTTTATACGGATGCCCGGAATAGTCTGAAATTTGACTTTTGGCAATGCTTTTATGAACGTTTGATTCTCTTGAATTATGGGCGATATTGTCACACCCCCTCTAGTACCTCCCACACAAAGTGACATAACCCTTGGTTAAAATAAAACCGATATAACTTCCATACGGGTAATCAAAATCAGTTGGAATTTGATATTTGAAATTCGGCCGGGCCGAACTTTATATACTCTCCACCATGGATTGCATTACATAAAGGCTGTCGATTTTCGTAGAAGTGCAGTAACATTACATGAAAATTTATTTTTTTTTTAATATAGCCAAACAAAAAAAAACAATTTTATAAATAAATATTTTTTTTTATTATTTCAAAACACGCCTATATTTCCATCCAATTTTAATTCCAAAAGTACTAATTTGAAAATCAGGTTATCTTGCACTGTGTACGTGAGAGACAATGGATTTTCAAATTAGTTCTTTTGGAATTAAAATAGGATGGAAATACAGTCAACTGTAGCACCCAATATC
The DNA here is from genome assembly GCA_947397865.1 of Polietes domitor. Classification (NCBI taxonomy): domain Eukaryota; kingdom Metazoa; phylum Arthropoda; class Insecta; order Diptera; family Muscidae; genus Polietes; species Polietes domitor. The sequence goes on from OX377620.1 coordinate 74,823,548, forward strand.
TATGGTATTTAAGCTTTTTGACGATTGCTGTCTTATATAGGGTCCGTCATCTAACGTTCTTTTTTTTTTCAAAAAAATGTACACCGAATTCCATGATTAAAAAGGGTGATTTTGTAGCTATTATCTTTTTGGCAATACTGGCCTAAACAGCTGACGCACGTTTCGTGTTTTGTTTCACTGTCAAACATCTTCAGTTTGGTATATAATTTAACCATGAATCGTCTTACAAACGAACAACGCTTGTAAATTATTGAATTTTATTATAAAAATGAGTGCTCCGTTAAGAAAGATCATCGCGCGCTTATGATCAGTTTAATCGACCCACTGAAGCGGCTATTCGGGCTATTGTGACTAAATTTCGCACCAAATTTACATTGTTGGACATTAAACCACCAACACGCTTAGGTTGGACTAAGCGGATGGACCATTTGAGGCGCAGTCAACATTTGCATGAAATTTCATGCATTTTTCTGAATTTTATGTGTTTTTTTTTAAAAACTTTCCTATAGCTCACACTTTAGCTACGACAATTTGGTACCATTTTTATCCCCTTAAACGTACGACTTTCTAATTTTCGAAATTTCGAAAATAAATCCCTTTATTTTACGTGTCTACGCAATCAGAGGAATGTATACTCCGAATTTCATTATTTTAGGTGCAGCCGTTTGGTTGGTACCGTTTTTATCCCTCTATTCCCATTTTACCCCTTAAAAGTACGAATTCGGACAAAATACTTTTATATTATGTATCTACTCAATTAGAGGAACGCACACACCGAATTTCGTGTTTCTAGCTGTTGTCGTTTAATATGTACCATTTTTATTCCTTTTTTTGCCCCCATTTCACCCCCTATAAATAAGAATCACTTTATGGTGCACGTTTTTGCTATAAGGGCAATGCGCATACCAAATATCAAGCAAATATAAACTGACATATTGGAAAAAGTGCTTAAATACTATAAAATATTAGGGGTATTAATTGATATTTTCAGTCCTTATGAGGGAAAAAATTTTCCCTTTTGACCGATTTCGCACAATTGCATTCCCAACCGATCTACGACTATAAGACACATTTATGGAAAATTTATAGTGTCTCATGTCGATATTTCAAGGTGTTACAAACGGAATGACAAAGTTAGTATACCCCCATCCTGGAGGTAGAGGGTATACCACTTTAACCACGCCCCTTCCAGTACCTCCCGCCAATTGTCTCTCTCCTAATTGCACACATGTGTTATTAATAAATTTTATTTGAACGGGGGTGTTTTCCTGGCTCACGACTTTTTCGCACCTATATTTACTTACCAATGGCATTGAAATATTTATTACTTGGCACCTTTATCATCATAACTGGCCCGTGATGAATGTCTACAGAAATCCTTCGCAGCGATATTTCAACAAAAAACTCTAAGTTCGAATGAGAACCACAGCTCACTTTTCGAACATGATTCAAAAGTAATCGCGCCAAATAACAAAGCGCGCCACAATTGTTGGGTAGCACCACGATAATACACCGTTTGGCTCATTCATACATTGCTGCGAGGAAATTGATTGAATTGTTGTATGAATTAATCTACCACCTGTGTTGTTTATTTCCCATTTCCAAATATGTAAGAATACTGATGTTTGAAGAAAGATTTGTGTCAATCACACATTATCGATCTTAGGCGAGATTATGTTGAGAAATAATAGAAAACATTACCATAAAAGCAATTTGGAATGCGTTTTTGAATTCAATTCGTAGATAGATCTTCAAAGGTTTGCGATATCAAGTGAAAGCTCATCATAAAACAGTCATTGAATTTATTGCGTTCCAATACCTCGAAAAAATATTCACTCCAAAAAACCAATTCAAATATATATTCGTAATTATGTGATTGACTCGTAGTAATTGTTTTAAAACATACGTAAGTAATGGAGATTGAAATTAGATTTGAATACCCTTTTTGTGGAATTTGTTCAAAAAAAGTATTTAATTAATCTGTCATTGTGCGTGTAAGTTATTGTAATATATATCATTTATAGCACATCTCCATCAGTATAGTGAGGGGTGGTTTATTGAAAAGGGTACAATCATTCACTATTTACATAAAGAAATAGCTCATGTAGGCGGGCTTTATACGCCTCCTCTTTTTTAGTTTGGACGACGTGCTCTATGCCAGAGTGTATGTATGATTCGACACGACCGAAATTAACTCAGTTTTACCTGTTTTTGTCTACTTCTTTTTCTCTTTCTTGGTTGGTTTATTAAACTGTTTATGTGGTGGTTAATTATCATGCTGACACTAAAATAATAAAAAAGAGGTAACAAACAATTGGAATAACAAAAACAAAATGGAAATAAACCTGCAGCAGAATGAAAAATAAAAAAATGTAAACTCGAAACACTTTACACTATAAACATTTGTTGTAAAAATCAGGAAATTTAATATACAATACCACACTAAACAGTGTAATGCCAAAGTAAATGCACAAAACAAAATGAGACGAACTCAATTAAGAGTGGAACGTCAAACGTTGAACTCTTTCAAAATTAGTTATAAATTTTTAGGCATCGGAACTTATTTTCTGGAATTTGTATCAGCAAGGACGAGGTGGGGAGGGACAGAGTGAAATTTGACTAAATTTTGGTAACCAATTTCATAAATTAGTACGTGGTTTATCGCTCAGAATGGTGTTCATAATAGCATTCAATATAAGCAAACAAATTGTATCCATAAAAATAACAACAACATTTTTTATTGATCCTGTGGTTTCCCGATTTAAAGAATGCGTCGAAATTTAAAAAATAATTAAAAAAGAAAAAATGCTAAAAAAATATTTAAAGAAGCAGCCTTAAATCATCTGCAAAGCATGGTATAATATTGTGGTTAAACAATGGTCACTATATATTAGAAACTCATTCATCATCAAATCGTATAAAAATTTATAATATCTTATATTTTTTGATCTGAAATAAATTATTCCATTTTTTATAATGTATAATGCTAATATTCAGTATTCGATTTTCCATTGTTTTTTTTTAATTTTGCAATTCAAATTCCACTCAAATTAGAAAAATATATTTATTAAGATTTGATAATTTTATATTAATCTAGAAGCAATTTGCTTCAAATTCGGCCAACACAAATTATTTGTATCCCCTACTAGAAAAATGTTATGATTTTTTTTAAATTACCTGATTCGATTTCTAGTGTCAAACATTTAATACAGGCTGGACCATTTAAAATTTTAAATTAGAATCGACTATAAAAAGGGACTATTTATTTTTTTTAATTCCTGTTTTTATTGGAAAGGATGAACTTTGTCATTTAATAATGGAACACAATATGATTCATATGACTACCACGACTGGCTCGGCAGTACCTCATACGATCAACCTAATTTTTCAGTACATTTTCGATTGTTCCGGTTCGAATCTCTCCAATAACAACTTCGATTTTATGTTTCAACGCTTCAATTGTCTCTGGATGGTTTGCGTAACACTTATCCTTATTGACTCCCACTGAAAATAATCCAAATCACAGCTCCGAGGCGGCCATTTGACATCAATTTCGGCTGATTATTTAATTTTCAAAAACAGTGGGTAAAATATCGATGATTGCATTGGCTGTGTAACATATGATCCCGCCACAGTGGAATATTTCCATACAAGCTGCGGTAAAAATTAGAAGGAATAAAGAACTAGGACCTTGAAATTTCGCACACATCCCTTATATCCTCAAATGAGATCAAAAACAATTTTTAATTTAAATGCGCCCAAAACCACGCCTACCTCTCATCTAAGTTAAAATGAAAAGCTTCATAAATTTGTTATATTAATATATATGTTAATACAAATCATTAGCAGTGATTTCATTTCAGTACATAATTAAATAAAATTTGTCAGTGCCACGCCCAACTCCCAAATAAAAATTTTATTTTTTTTAATTTTTGATAAAAATTATTTTATTTTTTATCGATGACAAACGGCTGTTATAATTTTATAAATAACTTAAGAATTATATCGGTCCAATATTTACATGCGATCGCATGTCGCAAAACCTTAAATCCCTAAAGTATGCTTTAAATAAATTTTCCAAAATACATTAACAGAGAACAAAGAAGAAAGTATAGTTTCATTTTTATACCCTCACTCTACAGAGTAGGAGGGTATATATCATTTGGGACAGAAAAAAAGTGTAACGCATTGAAGGAGTGACTTAAGACCCTAAGTATGTTTGGACCAAATCCGTTTCACGACTTTTTAAGGTGTTTGGGCCATGTCCGTCCGTCTGTCTGGCTGGCTGGTGTACACGATAACTCTCGAAAGGAGTTAATGAATCTATTAAAACTTTGCACATGTTAATATTTTTCCGAAACATAGTTTAAGTTCGAAGATGGGCGAAATGGACACACCCCTTCTGGAACCTCCCACACAAATGACCCATATTCCTATGTTAAATTAAAACTAATGTCTCTTCCACACGCATATTCGGAATAGGCTATATTTTGGTGTTTGATAATGTTTATTATAATCACTTTAAGTGTACTAAATATTCCGGGTTTTGCCACGCCCCTTCCAGAACCTCCCACACAAATCACGCAAAACTACGTGAAATTAAATGTGTTATAACTTCTATACTGATAATCGGAATACTGTGAAATTTGATATTTAGCAATTTTTTTTAGTCGTTACATTCGCATGTAATATTGACGAAATTGCTACACCCCTTCTGGTACCTCCCACTCAAAGTGGCATAAACTTGGGTTACAATAAAATCGACATTACATCCATACGGGCATACAAAATCATTTGCAACTTTATATTTGAAATTGTTTTTATAATCACTTTAAACCTAAAAAATATTTATGCTGTAGCCACGCCCTTCAAGTACCTTCCACACAATTGTCAATATCCTATGGAATATTAAATCATTCATAACATCTGTATTGGTGCATGGAACTTGATATTTTATCATGTATTACAACTATTTAACAAATGTGGAAGGTGGGACTATGTGCCACGAACCTTCTAGTACATTCTACACAAATGATCCTTCCGCATGTATGTTTTCTGAGAGTAAGGGCATGTATAAGTCGGTTTAGCCGACTGAAGCTTTCTTACTTGTTGTCTTAGAAGGTTTTACCATTTCAGTAATTAAATCGATGTTGGCAGCTATAGAATACTCTTTTAAAATGAATAAGTACGACAATAGTTTAACAATATTTGTAAATGCACAGGCATCGGTCGGCCACGCGAATATAGTTTCATTAACAAATTAACAGTACTAAATAAATACAACAATAATGAAATGTTAACAATACTAAATAAATACAACCTTCAGGTAGTCCACTTTCCGAAAAGGAAGGCAAAAACGTAATTACACTTTTTTAAACGCAAAAGAACACCCCAAGAGCTTCTATTTTCAATGAACTAAACGATTTCAGTACGATACATGGTTTCCGTGATACACCCTAATAGATTAACCTCTATTATGATGAAATGTTCAACTATTTTAGCATTTACGAACTTTAAATGCATCCACAGCTTAAGTTATCCGCGATAACTTGTTTGCTTATTGACATAGCCACCGAGATGAAAATGAGCTTCAACTGAAAACTAAAATTCTAAAAACTAAATTTCTTACACTTCTTACTTTGGAAGTAAGTTTTTAATATTTCCCAATTTTGTTCGAGCGTCCCATGTCAAACATAAACCTGAAAATGAAAATAAAAATGAATGTTATTCTACCCACCTTGTATTTTTTGAAAATCGGGAAATGCTGTTTTATTTTTCTTATTCAGAAGTGCAAGTTTTCTAAAATCGGAGAACCAAAAGATAACTTATGTTATTTTTCACATGGAATTAGATAATTCCATTTGTACGAAACATGGCATATTATTTCTAAACTTTCATGAATTAAAAAAAATATATTCTCTGATATTATGACAAAATTTCACAGAACTTTTCCAAATTTGTCGTTCTAATTACCGCAGAGCCTGTCTTCTATGGCTGGCTCTAACTAAATTATAGTGCAGTAACATAATAATATGAGCTGTGTTAAGCATAGACCTCCTGTCTTCGTATGGTCTTGTTAATGGTTCATATTTCCAAAGAAAAATATCTAATTGCACTGAAACTATTTTACGATTTGCATTACACCGTACATTGTGTGAACACGTCACGTCACGTTAGATGTATCTACCTTTAGGTGATGTGTGTGTGTATATATTTCCTGTCATTTTCGAACCGTCTGGCGTACAAAGTTTTTCATGATTGCGTTTGATATTTGTACATCTGATAGATGTAAATATAACTGAGTCATACAGAGTCACTCAGCTTGTATTTATGTCATTAACATCTTAATTTGCATAAAACTACATTAAAGCCCGAGGCTCTGTCATTAGCATGCGCAGCGGCAGCAACATCGACAGCAAGATGATATTAACGTTCACCATACCCCATCATCATTATCGTCAACAGAAATAACAACCTCGAATTACCACCACCATTCGATTGAATGCATTTGGGTTTCTTGGAGAAATTTCTCCAATGGCCATTGGCAATGGTTGTTCGTTTCCAGCATCATTGCACTTTCAATTCACTCTACTCAAGTTTCAAATTAAAATTAATATCTGTTGTTACACTTTGATAGATTACATGCTCTATTTTCAAAAGTATCAATAAATATAAAAGAACGAGGAAAAAACAAGTCACATTCCAAGCAACTTCTTTCTATGCCCAAGTTCTGGCGAACATCAACCGGAGGAAGACTCTCGGACATTCCCACATTAGTTTTGGTTATTTTTGGACCATCAAATAATACATGTTCATATATGGTTGGTGTCGGTCTATCCCTTTCGGCTTCGGTTGTTGTTGTTGTTTTTCTGTGTCTAGAGTCTACAGTATTTTTAAGATGTTTTTTTTTCGCTTTAAATGAAACAAGTGTTTGATTTTATGGCTGTTTTGAGGTTTTCCGTTTTATTTTTGGTCGCTGGCCCATATCAATGACGCCGCAAAATCTTTATTTAGTTACGCGTTCATAATTTATTTCCACATGTTTAACGGGCCAAGATTTTAAGTTGTTTTTACTGTTTTTCGGATACTTTTGTGTTGTTTAATTGCGAATTTTGTCCGAGATCATGCATACAATAGTGCGCAGACGGACGGCTACGTTTTGTTTACTTTGTTTCTTTTTTTCTACAACAACATTTTTTCATGATTAAAATTATATTTACTTACATTTATTTGTGCCATAGACTTTGAAGTTTCCGCTACGGCATTAACATATTAACAGGTGCAAACAAATAGTTGTCAGCGTTCGTTGGCAGAGGCGGAAATTATATTTTCTAAAATTAGATGGTGGGGCCTTTAGAGAATTAACACAGAAAGAGTTTTGTTGTGGGAGTACAACAGAGAGAGAGAGAGTTGAATGAACTTCAGATAGTGATGGTGGGCTAAATTTTTAAATATTTACATATTTGTAGTTCAATAATTTCTTTCGCTCAATTCGCATTGATCCCAGCAAAATCAAGCAACTTTCTTTTCTGCAAGTTAGTACACTGAAGGAAAAATTATTCGTTGCATCAATGAAAGAGAGTTTTCAATGTGTTTTTATTGATGTATATTCATTAACGATGTTTTTGTGTTGTAGTGTCATCAAAGCAACGAAATAGTTTTCACTAGTGAAATGAAATCTAAGATAAAATAAAAAAATAATCAAAAATAATAAAATCACCCTATGATACCGGCATAAATGTCAAATAAAAGTGGAGAATATCTGTTAAAAATACTTTTAATTTCATTCCTCTATCTGTATTAGTTTAACATTAACAACCGTTTCAAATTTCTCTCTAAGGTTTATTTATATTTTACTTTTTAAGATGGAAAACTTGAAATGGTTGTTAATGCTAAAATAATACAGATAGAGAAATGAAATTAGAAGTATTTTTAACATATATCCTCTATATTTTTGGACACTAATACACTAATAGGGTGCTAATAAGTATTAAAAATATTTTTTGAAAAATGATATCCTTTTGAGGAAATGAAAAACTAATAGAGCCAATTAAATACATTTTGCTTATAGTTTCAGGAATGTCGGACGCTGTTATATTTATTATTATAACACTCGATTGGCACACCTGCGAATTTTCCAACCGGCAGTGGTCCTTAATATTTTTTAATGATATAAAGACGAACAAGTAAGAAAATGTCAGTCGGTTAAACCAACTTATACATACCCTCACTCTCAGAGAACATATGTATGGAAGGACTTAAATTTAGCTTAGCGCCGATGTATGTTTGTGGAAGGTACTAGAAGTTTGTGCCAATTGGATCCAGCTTCCGTATTTGTTAATAATTGTAAAAACATGATCAAATAAGAAGTCATAATGGATTTAAGGCACCCGCAGAGGAGTTATAAAGCATTTAATTGTACCTAATATAGAGATAATTGTGTGGGATGTCCAAGAAGGGTGTATCAAATTGCAAATGAATTTGTCTACCCGTACGGTTGTTGTATCGGTTTTATTTCAAATAAAAGTTTATGTAACTTTGTGTGGAAGGTACCAGAAGGGGTGTGGCAATGTCGGCCATATTCCATGCGAATGTAACATCTATAAAAGTATTGACAAATATCAAATTTCACAGTATTCCGAGCATTCGTATAGAAGTTCTAACAGCTTTAATTTTATGTAGTTTAGGGAGATTCGTGTGGGAGCTACTGGAAGGGGCGTGGCAAAACCCGCCATATTTAGTAAACTTAAAGTGATTATAAAAACATTATCAAATATACCATAATAGTGTTGATTCCGACTATCTGTCTGGAAGTTTGAGTGGTTTTTATTTAATATGTGTGTGGGAGGTACCAGAAGGGGCGTGGCAATTTCGCCCATCTTCGAACTTAAACTAAGTTTGGGTAAAATATTACCATGTACAAATGATCAAACATGGATCAAACATCTTAAAATGTTGTGAAACGAATTTGGTCCAAACATACTAAGGGTTTTAAGTCACTCCTTCAATGCGTTACACTTTTTTCTGTCCCAAATGATATATACCCTCTACTCTGTAGAGTGAGGGTATAAAAATATAGATACAGTCTTGCAAGTTTGCTCATTTGCTAGATATAAAACACATAAAAAATAAAAAATGCATACACTCCATAATTATCGCCCCAAACTTTTTTTATTTTTATTAAAATTAAAATGTTCGTTGAAGGTACTTTTATTATTTGGATAACAATTTTGAATTATCAAATTGAGAGAACATGTTTTTTAAACCCATAAGAAATAGAAACAAGTAAGAAGGCGTTAAGTTCGGCCGGGCCGAATCTTATATACCCTCCACCACGGAGTGCATTCCACAGTATTACCAGCAGATTAAAGGATGTCGACTTTACATAGAAGCACAGTACCATATTACGAAAATTGTGATATTTTTATGCACATTACTATATTTGTTTACTATTTCAAACTATAATGTATACTTATGCGCACTGTTTAAAATCGACTACTATATATAAATAAAATGATGAAATTGTGAAAGTGAACATGACTAAATATTAGGCGATTGTCAGTCGCCATTAGAAAGAAGCATTTTCAGATACAGACAAAGTGATAAGAAAAGTATAAATTTTAAAGATATCCCCATTCACCCCATTCTCCGCCCAAATGTACAAATTTCGAAAAACCCTTTTTCAAGTCTTCATAGTCAGAATGTATACACCGAATTTCATGATTTCAACTTCAGCGGTTTGGTAGGTCCCATTTTTATCCCTCTTTTTAATTATATCCCTTAAAAGTACAAATTTCGAAAAATCCCTCTATTTTACGTGTCTATGCAATTAGAGGGATGTACACACCGAATTTCAGGATTCTAGCTGTTGTCGTATCATTGGTACCATATTTTATCTCTTTTTGTCCCATTTCGCCCGCTAAAACTTTTATTTTCTTTGTGGTGCTTTCAAGCTACAAGGGGAATGTCCGCAACAAATTTCAAATGTATGAAAATCAGAAATTTAATTACTAAACCAAGGCTACCAATATTTTATACTTTGTATATATATATAATGGAAATAATACTTCAATTCATAAAGTAAATATAATAAATATAAACATAAATACTTATCTCTCACGTACGCAGTATAAGACAACTTCATGAGTCTACCATTTTTTGTCGTAGAAGCAACAAACGAATTTGGGAAAAAATATTTTACGTGGCTTTGCAGTCAGAGGAATGTACACACCGAATTCCATGATTCTGTCAGCGGTACCATTTTTATCCCCTTTTTCCAATTTTGCCCCCTCAAGAGTACGACTATCTAAAATCTCTTTATTTTACGTATCTACACAATTAGAGGGATGTACATCCCTGAATTTCATCATAGCTGTATTCGTTTAGTTGGTACTATTTTTATTCCCTGTAGCCATTGTATCCCTTGAAAGTACGAATTTGGAAAAAACGTTTTATTTTTCGTGTCTACACAGTCAGAGGAATGTATACACCGAATTTCATGATTCTAGCTGCTGTCATTTGGTAGGTACTATTTTTATCCCCTTTTACCATTTGAACCCCAAAAAGTACGTATTTTGGAAAGTAATTTTATTTTACGTGTCTACGCAATCAGAGGAATGTATATATCGAATTTCACTATTCTAGGTGCAGCCGTTAGGTTGGTACTATTTTTATCCCTTTTGCCCCATTTAACCCCTTTAAAGTACGAATTTAGAAAAAATACTTTTATATTATTTATCTACTCTATTAGAGGAATGTACACGCCAAATTTCGTGTTTCTATCTGTTGTCGTTTGAAAGGTACCATTTTTATCCCTTTTTGTCCCATTTCGCCCCCTACAAATAAAAATCACTCTATGGTGGCCTTTTATGCTATAAAGGGAATGCGCATTGCGAATATCAAGTAAATACAAGCTAATATGTTCAAAAAACATGCTGAAATACACAAAATATTAGGGGTATTTTCAGTCCTTGTGAGGGAAAAATTTTTCCCTCTGGGCCGATTTCGTCCACTTTCAATCCCAACCGTTCTACAACCATAAGACACATTTAGGAAAAATTTAAACCTCCTAGCTCATTTCGTTCGGCCGCTATCGTGCTTTCAACAGACAGACGGACAGACGGACAGACGGACAGACGGACATGGCTATATCGTCTTAGAATTTTACCACGACCCAGAATATATATACTTTATGGGGTCTCCGATGAATATTTCAAGGTGTTACAAACGGAATGACAAAGTGAATATACCCCCATCCTGGAGGTGGAGGGTATAAAAATGACAGTTTGAATTATAAAATAAACAAATTCATATCCATAAATTTTATTATTAGTAGTTTTACCATGTTATACACAGCCAAAATATTTGTAAACTAGAGTAATTATCATACTTAACCAATTTTATGACACTGTTAAACTAATGAAATATTTTTCATAGACTTTTAATTTTATAAAACAGTATCAGTAAAGATGTATGTTCATGTTGATTGATGCAACGTAAGAATTCATTGGTGGAATGAAGTATTTTATTTTATTGTAAGACAGAATTACCGCATCATTCCCTTATTAACCAGCAGAATATGAATCAGTTTTCAAAATAAAATTCCTTAGCTGGGATTTGAACATACAATGTACCACAGAAGATCATGTGAGTGGTGTTCTTCATTTCTTCTTTACATATATGCGGTTGAGCTTACTTGTTTTTATTCTTTTGTTGCAACCGCAACTTTCATAGATTCGGCACTATGAGAAACCAGCAAGGCAAATGTAAAATCATTCATCACCACGAAATACCCTTGGCATTATTTATACACGTGCATGTCAAAAACTTTAAAAATAATTACGAATAAATAAAGAAACTTGCAAAAAGGTACTCTGTTTGACAAGTCCCAGCCAGGGATGACGGGTTGGCGGGAATTTCTGGAAGAAATCGTTACCTCCAAGTTTACACAAACGGTTCTGTTGGTCTATCCTTCGGTGTTTACCAAACCGATGTTATGGCTATTAGATGTGGCGTCAACATATACTCGGATAACAAAACTGCCTTGGATATAGTACCCATACAAATGACAATCCTGATTCAAATTTTCCTATAAATAACAAAAGTGACGTTAGATTACATTCCTTATTTTAATATAACTTGGCTTTTTATCGCTCTAGATGAAACAATAAATTTGACGGATTTATTGCAGTTTGCTCAGAAAAATCTATTATGAAAGTGAATCTCATCTATTAATATTTTCTTTATATTCTTAAAACACATACATATCTTCTCCGATTTGATTTCTTGTCATTTATAACTCTCTTACAAATTTGACACAATGCTGTGTTAACATTTTCACTGACATTTAGCCATCCAGATTTGGAAACCCTGTATTGCGATTGAAAGTGGAGGTATGATACGCCCACCTTTACTATCGGAAAAAGTCAAGCCGGGAGCGAAATTTGTATGGGAGATATATGTAAATCTAAACCGATTTGACCCATTTTCACTACGGATGTTTCGAATTATATATACATTTTGCAAGATTTGAAGAAGTCCTGCTAAAATATGTGGTTTATAGATTGGAAAAAGTCAAATCGGGAGTGAAATTTGTGTGGGAGCTATATCATATATATAGAGCCGATCTGACCCATTTTCATCATGGATATTTCTAGTGGAAGTATAAGATATTTTCCCAAAATTTGAAATAGATCTGTTAAAATATGTGGTTTCTGGAGCGGGAAAAGTCGAATTGGGAGTGAAATTCTTATGGGGGCTATATCTAAATCTGAACCGATTTGCTTCAAATTAAATGCTGTTCGTCCTTGGACCACAAAACTCCATTGTGGCAATTTTGGTTAGGTTCGGATAATAATTGCGACCTGTACATTGATTACAAGAATAGATGGACGGACGGACAGACAGACGGACATGGCTAAATCGATTCAAAAAGTGATTCTAAGTCGATCGGTATAATTAACAATGGGTCTATCTCTCTTCCTTTTGGGTGTTACAAACAAATGCACAAAGACATAATACTCTCGTGGAGTGTATAAAAAAACTCTTAAAGATTATGAAATATTTCAATAAATATGTTTTCATAAATATAATGAAGGACTTTGTTGTTCTTTATCAAACGGTTCATATTTTACAAATTGGGCTTTAATCAATTATAATTTCTCTTATGTTAACTCTGACATAAGTATGTGTCTTGATTTAGGTGAAAGACATATTCATTGCAAATATTCTCACAATGATGGAGTGTATCGACAGCTCAATCAATTTTCAGACCTTTTTTATTTTTTGTTTATATTGGAAACTTCAGTAGAAGTTATTAATATTTAAGAAATTATTCATAATTTTTTTAATTATAAAATCTATGAAAATTTTAATAAATTATGTTATGAAAAATAAAATACTTGTATGACAAAAGTCATTGAATGATGTACTGCACTTCATATTTGCTAAGGAATGTTGCAGAAATTCTATGATCATCATGAAATCATTGATTTGTACTTTATGAAACATGTTTCATACAATGCTTCTGTTGCGACTTTTTAATGAAAACTTTCACTGAGGATATGACGATATCATAATTATTATGAAGATAATTCGTTATAATCCACTATTAATCTCTATTAATAATCCACTGTTTAATATTGTTAGGAACAACATATCACTATCTAATATGATAATAGATGTAGAGTCAGATATAACATGCTATCTTCGCATTCATCATCATCAGACAATATTCAGATATGTGCAAGTATAACAATAGCCAAGTTTCACAACACATAAAAAAAGTGTAAAACGCAAATCGCTTCTTTACCCTCCACCTATAATGAGGGTTTTTTAATATTGTCATTCCTTTTGCAACTTGAATTTTGTCCGTCATCCCGTCGGATAGCTTGGAAATTGTATGAGTAAGTTAGTTTGAAACTTGCCATTCAAATGTGTTATTTGCAGTTTTATTCAGTTCATAAATTTCTTTGCTTTATATTCACCTAGAAGATACTGATCAGTGGAAAGTTTAAACGGAAATTTACATTTCTTTTAAACTCATCTTTTATGTATAAACGTTTTGTGATTAATGAGCTCTTTTGGACAATTTGTTTTTGAATTACTTGATGTTGCCATATTTATATAGATTGCCATATTTATCTAGAAATAATAATGCTAATTAACAGCTATTGTTTGTTTGAAGATCCAACCAATCGTTAATAATTTTACTTCGCTAAGAATTAGTTTCAATATGTAATTAAAGTTCACAACTTAGGTTCGTTCGTTATGAATGTTTTGTATAGACTAAACACAAACGCAACTAAATTGTCTTTACGACCATACTATACTGATCAACGAAGTTCGGGCTTAAAGCTTGAAGAATCGTGTCAACTCTATGTATTCGACTCTGGACATACACCAGAAGAGAACATATTTAAGCCCGGCAAGAAAATATATCCATCTTTGAAGAGAAGAGTTTTGTATTTAACATTAACATCCATTGTCTGTATTTATATCATTTTTACTTAAAAAATAACCAGCGTCGAATGGGCTTTATTTCCGATTTCGAGATGCTCGAAATGCCAGAAAATAATTGGGCGTTAAGGCCGAGCACCTATCATATGGGTGGCGTATGAATTATATTAATTGAATATAATATTACTCATTCGCACAGTATGGGGAAAAACATCCTTCAAATAAAGGGGGATTTTTTAAAAGCTATAGGAAAGTTTTTCAAAAAAAAAAAAACATAAAATTCAGAAAAATGCATGAAATCGTTATTTGAATCGATAGTACGGTCCATATAATTTAATGTTTGAAGATTATTTCATGCAAATTTTGACCTTGACTGCGCCTCAAATGGTCCATCCGCTTAGTCCAATTTTGGTATTTCCACGTTTCTGAGTAACAGAGGCTCAATTGCTGCGAACGGCGACGAATCGATAATTGATGGTCATCATTAACACTGGCCGATACAGCTGCGATATTTTCTTCAGTTCGCACAGTACGTAAGCTTTTTGGTGGTTTAATGTCCAACAATGTAAATTTGGTGCGAAATTTAGTCACAATAGCCCCTTCAGTGGGTCGATTAAACTGACCATAAAATGGAAGCGCGCGATGAACTTTCTTAACAATAGCTAAAAATCACGCTTTACAACTTCGCCGAACTACTTTGAATATTCTTATTCTTCAGACTTTGTCATGATTTCCCGTAGCCGACTCCGATTGCTGTTAAGACCGGCTACCTAGGGAAAACATCCTTCAAATACAACTTCGCCGAACTACTTTGAATATTCTTATTCTTCAGACTTTTGTCATGATTTCCCGTAGCCGACTCCGATTGGCCGTAGGTGTTTTGCATAAAAAATACTGAAATCGACACGTCTGCTTTATAATGTACGAATGAAAGAAACGTTTCGAACACAAACCTGTAAACATTAATCCACTAAAGTTTAAGTTTAGTTTAAACCACTGCATAAGATATCACCCTACTGTTTGTAATTCTTGAAATATCTGTTTAATTAATATATACCGTCTTAATGTATAATATAATTAAAGTAAAATATTTTGACTCATATTATTATAAACGTTCTTGCCTATATAGATAACACTTATTAATTATCCTTTTTAGTACGACATTTCAAGAAAGACGTTACATTTGATCAGGATGATATACGTCGGAAACTATAGGTGAAATGAAGTTTTTTTGTGTTTTTAGTTTTTCATGTCCCCTTCCTGTTGCCCCTTAAAAGGATACATTTTTTTCAAAAATTATTTTAAATACTTCTTCGCACCCTACAATAACGATATTTATGTCAAATCAAAGAGGAGACTATCTGTTAAAAATAATTCAATTATAATGCTTCTATCTGTATTAGTTCAGCATAAACATTATTTTTCTTTTTTATTGGACTGTCGGACAGTGTTATTAGTTAACCGAAAACATCTTGGTGTACTTACTTGAATAAATCAAACAAAATGGAAGATGTTTTAGATAGAATGTATAAAATTTTTAAAAGGAGAATATTTTGTGTATTTCGATCCTACCTGAAGTTGGGAACACCCTATGCGGCCGATAATCATATAAAGCGAAACGCAACAAAATATATCAACCTAAGGACCACAGACATCCATAAAATATGGACATTGTTTGCAATCGATTGAGTGATTCAAGTGAAGGGACAAATGATTTGTTAATAAAACATCGATTTTAGTCAAAAATTCACATTGTAGAATTTCCCAAGTGTCCAGAAGAATAGAAGTTATCCTATAAATATCATTCTTTACTACAAAGGAACTCCGTAACGTAGAAAATCAATAGATATGCTACGAATTTCCTGTATGCTAGTCATAGTAATACACTATAAAATAGTCGGATCTCGGCCAAAATATGTTCTCATTTGCTTGCCTATTATAATTAAAACTATTCACAATTGAAAGGCTGCCGTCGCCATCTAACCTTTGTTAAATTTGTATGTGGTTCACGTAATTACAGGTCTAGCTATCGGCGTGGAATTATAGTCACCGACTGATTAGCGCTGTAAATGGGCAAACTTGGCAATTTAAACATGGGCAAGGTCATTTGTAATTTTGACATTTGACCATATAAACAGACCACATACATAGTTCATTTAATATGCTATCGGTAAAAGGTTGGTGTGTCATGTTGGAGGGTATGTAAGATTCGTCTCGGTCGTTCGGCGGCTTCATATGTGTATGTATGCATGTTTGTTTCCTTTTTTGCTAAATTGCTCGCTACAACTCCAGCGTGGCGGCAAGCAAAAATTTTTTACGAAAAATCACGTAAAAACGTTTATCGCATTTTTGTTTAGTTCGAGTACATAATAAAAAATAATTTTATACATTTTTGTACAAATATGTTTATAATACGAAGAGGAAATCCCACAACTTAATTATGATGTAAAAAAAAGAGTTACCTACACTTGTTTGATTAACTTCTGGCTAATTATGTGTTGTGAAGTCACAAAAATGGGTCAGTCTATGATGGAACGAACAAACAAAATATGAACAATTTTAATAATTGTTTTTTATTGTTATTTTATGTGTGTACTAATAACCAAAAACAATTGAAATTGTTGAGGGCTTTTGATTCGAATCACCAAAAAAACAAGCGGGTCGGTAAAAGAACAAATATTGTGTTTTGTCCTCTACCACACGGTCATGAAACCAATTGTTTTTATTTCTATATTTATAAAACTGCCTTAATTAAAAATCACATTTCCACCCGTTTTCATTCATAACGAATCAGAAATTTTGGAATATTATTGTTGAAGAAATGTCGTGATTTAGTTTGATTGAGATTTATGTAGCTCCATGGCTGTCATCCGTACATAGATGATATGATAATTAATATTAATTATTCATTATTATTAGACACATTCATGAATCAGTCTTCTAACTTGTTGTATTTGTAGAACTCATTATGAATTCAAGTTGTTTTTTATCAAACACCCCACAAAGTGGTTAGAACTTCTTAGATAATGGCTATATTTATAGCGGGTATTGGTGAAGCTGAGGAATTCTGTTTGCATAAAATATTCTTGTAGCACTAAGGCACGTCTTTTTATAGAAACACTTTGGATCTATATACATGTCAAAAACTCTAACGATCATAGAATGCGATCAGCTTAATATTAATCGTTTCTCTTTTGGAATCGATGAGTCAACAAACCTAAAAACCAAAAAAATAATCCGCGAAATTCAATATTTTTTCCCGAGTTTACATTTTCTTTAGAAGAAAATAAGATGAACACAGTTGTAGAGTCAGTATGATCAAACCTTTAATTGCATGGAAAATAACTCCAAAAGAAGCTATTTCTTGTGTAATTCGAAGGCATAGAATACAAGATACAGTATTGATCATATCTAAAGAAAAATCGTCGCCATCGTGGCAAAAGTAGCTAAGTGTAATTTTTCGAGCAAACTTTTGTTGTTGCATTTGAAATATCTTTTCATTATACGTTCATCCACCAAAGCGTCTTTCGATACCTTAATTGGTTCAGATTGTAGCAAAAGTAGCTATGTGTTTCATGTATAAAAACTTATCAAAAGTAGCTATGTGTTCTCCAGCACATAGCTAATTTTCTTCTAACAAATTTCAATTTAAAAAATAAACATCCCTGGAATTTGGAATGAAACCGAAGGAGAATTTTGAACGATTTAATAAAAAAATGTCAAGTTAAGATGATTAGTTTTAAACAGTAAAAATATCATGGGAAGCAATAGCTTAATAAACCATAAACAATTTAATATTTTAAATACCTAATAGATTTAACTATGTCATCCAGAAGATTTGCAAATAAGCATTAAATTTTACATTTTTGTTATCAATAAATAGGGTGCTTTAGTTGTGTCTATCTTATTTGCATGTCCTAAATGTTTTTTAGATTAAACTTAAATTTATAAAAAGAAGAATCTCGTTGTTGTTTATCTGCAACAAGTAAGTAAGTTTCAGTCGTCTAAACCGACTTATATACATACCCTCACTCTCAGAGAACATATATACGGAACTTATAAGGAATAACATTTTATGTAGGGCCGGATAATTTGTGTGGAAGGTCCAAGGAGGTTCCAGCTTCCACATTTATAAAAAAATTGTAAACACATAATCAAATATCAAGTCATAGTGGATTCCATGCACCAGTACAGAAGTTTTAAAGGATTTTGAAGGATATTACCTAGTATAGAGACAATTGTGTGGGTGGTTCAAGAAGGGGCGTGACTATAGCGTAAATATTTTTTAGGTTTAAAGTGATTATAAAAACATTTTTAAATATCGAATTACAAATTATTTTGACCACCCGCATGGATGTTATGTCAGTTTTATTGTAACCAAAGTTTATGCCACTTTGTGTGGTAGGTACCAGAAGTGGCGTGGTAATTTCGCCCATATTCCATGCGAAAGTAACCACTAAAAAATCATTGCTAAATATCAAATTTCACAGTATTCCGATCATCAGTATAGAAGTTGTAACAGCTTCAATTTCACGTAGTTTTGCGTAATTTGTGTGGGAGGTACTGGAAGGAGCGTGACAATACCCGTCATATTTAGTTCACTTAAAGTGATTATAAAAACATTATTAAAAATAATATAGTTGAAAAAAAAAATAAAGCTGATTCCGATTATCCGTGTGGAAGTTATATGGCTTTTAATTTAATATTGTAATATGGCCTTTTTATGTGGGAGGTACCAGAAGGGGACTGGCAATTTTGCCCATCTCCGAACTTAAACTAAGATTGGGAAAACTATTATGATATGCAAAGTTTGAATCGATTCCTTAACTCCTTTCGAAAGTTATCATGTACACCAACCAACCAGACAGACGGACATGGCTCAAACACCTCAAAAAGTCGTGAAACGGATTTGATCCAAACATACTTATGGTCTTAAGTCACTCCTTCAATGCGTTACACTTTTTTTCTGTCCCAAATGATATATACCCTCCTACTCTGTAGAGTGAGGGTATAATAAACATACAAATAAATAAAATTAGTATTCTATAAGAATTTAATAACGTCATTTTCGTTAAGTTATACTGTGTATGTATATTACGTTGAGTCATCAACACATGCTGTTGTTACAGTGCTGCTTTTGGTATGGGAATTGCCTGAAAGGTGGTATCGAATGTGGTAGACAATTGGATGTCCTTGTAGTTCATGAAGAACGTATTTTTTTATTTTTATGTATTTTAATTTATTTAATTCTCTGCAAGATATCAAAATTTCAGAATGGTGTTACAATTGCTTCAGAAATTATAGTTATTAATAATTAATAATTAGAAAATAAATATGGGAAGAAAAATAATGATGTGGTTTATATACCCAAATAAATTAAAATACATAAAAATACGAAAGTAAAACGAAAAAATGTTTCATGATATTGTGTTAAATTTCGATTTCGCAATATCTCTAAAACTAGAACCGAAACAGTCTAAAGTCACATTTGAAATCTAGTTATACAAAATCAAAATCGGTCCAAGCAACGGATAGATTATAGTCTTGGTTTCGTTGGACGTGTCTTATTTATTTATTATTATTATTATTATTTTTTTGATAAATTTTAAGGTTAGAATTTTAGAAAGGATAGCTATCCAGCAAAAAGAGAGTGCCCTAAGAAGTGAAAAATATGTTCATCTTGTGATTCGGAAGTAGTGAAAATTGGGATCTTCATCAATGAATTTAACATGGAGTTGTCATAGGAGGGATGTCCTTTATTTTGAAATACTTAAAAGTTATTTTAAAGTGCTGCCAAGGAACCACTTTTTCACAAGTTTCCACTTCTGTTTCAAAAATCCGCCGTTACCGGGTAGTACAACAGCAGTGGTTAAATTTTAAAGGAAATTATTGTCATTTATAATAATAATAATAAGTATTATGATAATATTGGTATGATTCAATTATTTATGGAACAAAATATCGGTCAAATGGCCGCAGTGACTTCGGTGGCACACCTCCATCCGATGGTCCACATTTTCGATGACGCTGAAGCATAATTGATGTTCTATGCCGTTAATGTGCCGAATTATCTTATCATTTAGCTCTTGTATTGTTGCTGGCTTACCGACGTACACCTTTTCTTTCAAATAACCCCACAGAAAGAAGTCCAACGGTATCAAATCACATGATCTTGGCGCCCAATTGACATAGCCACCACGTGAGATAACACGGCCATTGATTTTGTCGCGCAAAAGAGCCATTGTTTCGTTAGCTGCGTGGCAAGTGGCCCGATGATGCCGCTAGCCCATAAACCGCACACTATGTGGGTGCATTGGTTTTTCAACAATCACTCTTGGATTATCATTCGCCCAAATGCGGCAATTCTGCTTATTGACTAATCCACTGAGGTGAAAATGTGCCTCATCACTGAAGATGATTTTCTTCGAAGTGCACGATATGCATTTTGATTTGAATACCCATTTTCATAATATGCCTGAATAATTTTAACGCGTTGCTCGATTGTGTATCTTTCCATGGTTCCATTTGAGTTAGTCTCAACATCGGCCCTTACAATTTAGCCTTAGTTGCTACTACGGCACTCTAACCATCTCCTCCGTCGTGAGTAGTGACTAACTAAAGCAATCCATATTGTTCGGTAGAACTGACAATAGGAAACTTGTGTTTATTTAATATGAACTAATATATAACGCAAATAAATATAACAAATACTAATTTAATTTAGTACAAAATAAAATAATTAATTTTACTGATACATGTGGTATTAATAATTAATTAAAAATTACATGTATTGTTTTATTGGGCTAATTTTGGTCAGATATTTGTTTGAAAAACATTAATAAAGCAATAAATTTGAATTTTTTAAAGAAAAAATGTTTAATCTGTTAAAATTATACAAAATTAAACATTGTTTATTTATAAAATTCGTTAAAAAATAAAAATAAAGATTTTTCCCGATCCACGATTCAAACCCAAGACCTGCTGGGTGCAAAGCGGACACCTTACCTCTGTGACCCCATACTGAAAATGCGTTCCCATTCACTTGTGAAAATGCTATTCGTAAAATGTTACGGGATATTAACATATTATCGACTTTTTTGGAAGTTGTTTAAAAGAACTTCATCAAAATCAAATCAAAAACAAATGCACACTTACATTTTGAGATGCGATTAAAATGTGACTCTTACAAAAGTACTTCCAATGTTTTTTGCTGTGTAATTATACCACAAACTATATATAAAATATAAAATTCAGTATAAGCAAATGCTGACATTGGCATGAATTGCGCTAAGGAACAATTTACGAAAACGATTTTTTCCAAAAAAAAAGTTTCATTATTTATTTAAAGTCTGTTCGATTGGGCTCACTAGCTTAATTTTTGTATGGAATTTACTCGTTTAACAAGAAAGTAGCTTACTACTCTCGAATAGGCCTAATATATGTCACATAGTTTTCTTTGAGAGAAATTGTCACTGTTCAACTGGGACCACAGCCCTCTTTTGCTACACAACTGATGGGGTCTTTTGGACAGACATAAAATATAGACCTATCCCATTTCTAAGAAAACGATCTATGTATACAAAATGCAAGCATTTCAATAATGCAGTTGCAGTTTTATGCAAATTTTTGTGCGAATACATTTTCATGCGATTTAACGCTTTTTTGCACTCAACGAATAAGGTAACAAAAGAGAATTCCATAACAACAACAGAAAGCCAAACACAATATTCAGATAACTGTGCACCAAATGGTAAACCGCAATTGCACAAAAAAAGATGGGGTCTTTTTTATTGAAATGCATCGAATGTTGTACGTTGGTGATTGTTCTTTTACGAAAAAAGAGGTACAAAATAATTATGGCCAAGTATTTGGCACAAAACAATTGTGATAAAGCAGCAACAAAAAGCAACAGCAGCTGCTGCTGCTCGCAAGGAATGTTGCTAACTAGCAGCAGACGCACACCAGATTTCCCCCTTGGACGTGCATACATATGTACACTCGTGCTGGCAGTGCCTGTGGAACGTTTGAACACTAAAAGCGAGGAGATAATTTTAAGAGCCATTTAAGATAAGGCCATAAAATTTCGATCACTGACTATTTTTTGTGAGCGTATCCCTCCGGCCTCATATTCCCCCCTCATCGCATAATCGACACATTTTTTCCATCCATCAGTTATGGTTCAACAATTTCTGGCGACCGAAAAAAAATGTTCAAATTTTTATGGTCAACAATGAAAAGCGGCACTGGTACGTACGATGTGGGAAGTGTTCAAAAGTAAACTTCAAAAAAATGTTTGTGTTTTTTGTTGTTAATTGAACTTGGCTGTTTTTATGAATTTCTGGTTTTTTAGTTCAAGTTTTCGGTTATTCAACGAAGACCGAAAAAAACTCTAAACATTTGCGCGCGTATCTCTCTTTGTTGGCCGTTTGAATTTGACGTTGAAACAACACAACTACGGCGGCGGCACCACCGGTAAAAACGTAGAGCCAACATTACTGCTGCATTTGCGTGTAGGCCGTCCTAAAGTGCGGTACAGAAAAGTGATCATAAATAGACAAAGATTGTACAAAGTGTTCAGTCAGTCAGCACTACTGTTTCCACGTACAAACCAGAAACGAATCGTTGTTATCAGCAGAGTTGCCGTCGAGTTTAAACAAAGATATCTAAATATAAAATAAACATTTAACAACAAACAAGGAGTACAATTGTTCTCAGATGTCATGGTACCGCCCAATAAAGTTTTACCCAAATGATAAACGGAAGCTGGGGTATGTTGTAAGGGAGAAAGACGAGAAAGTGAAAATGTAAACTAATAAAAAAGTGGAAATGATAGTACGTTTGGAAGTGAAAAATGAAAATAGTCTTCGTAGGAAAAAGTGTTGAAGCTGAAAAACAAATTTGCAGATATGAGTAGATTTTAACAAAAACAAATTGTCTCGAAAAGCAGGAAAAGTGAGGTAAGTTCTCCTCTGGTCATATTTCTATAAAATATATAGTAGGCTAATGACGTTTTCTTTTCTGAGAAAAGAGTGCAACATTTTCTCTGCCGTCGCCTGTTTTTTAAATAAAACACCACTTTGGAGGATTTCTTCGTAAGAACGGAGTAGGGGCAACGTTTGACTTTGTTCAACTGTTTCTCATACATTTTAAGAGCTTTTGCTCTCAATATATTTTATTTTCAAAAATGATATCTTTTAAAATATGTATTACAGCCATAATAAGACCTTCTAATATCGTAAAGGTATCGTATGCGTTATATTCACTGAATATAATATTACTCATTCGCACAGCATGGGACTAATAGGAATAATCATCCTAAACACATCTTCGCTGAACTGGTCATTCTTTTTGTTCAAACTTTTGTCGCGATTTCACTTTCTCATATTATGTTTGATTCTATTAATCAAATATTTTTATCCACATATTTGTTAAAATTTTGAAAAAATCATTTATTTATTAATAAATCGATATTATTTTGTGTTAGTATGTGTTTGGATAGAAAATACTGAAATTAATAAGCTAAGAATTTGTAATAATAAGCTTCTAATTTGAGTGCAAAAGTTTTAAACATATATAAGAAAAAGTTTTACAAAGTAGTAATAAGAAATTACGTCTTTTTAATTTTCAAAAGGTGAAAATCTATTATACGAAAAAAATATCGGCGTGTTATAAACAAATGCGTAAAAATATTTCAAAAACAATATTTCCTTGGAACCTTGTTCACTAGATAAAAAGTTATCGAATTTTGGCCGATGCAAATAGATTCTGGACCACTGTGTGACGGATTTCTAAGTGAATTTGCCTTCATATATTAGTAGACGAAATAAACCCAGAAAAAAACTGTCAAATGTCTGTCATTATACAGATGTCCTCATAAGGGGACAGAGGGCGGTAATGAGTTAATCATTAAAGACTAATCAGCTTACATCAACAATTTTAGAATTGTTAATTAAAGTTGTGTAGTTGCGGATGGAACTAGTTCCCTTTAACAATTCACTGCGTGGAACTAGTTCCAGCTCGTTCTTTTAGTTCTACAGTTTGGCTCTTTAGCTCCTACAGTATTTTGTCTATATCCAGCACTATAAAATGTAAATAATGAGCCAAATTCATATTGGAACTAAGATCGGTAACCAGTAAGAATTGAAATTTCTGCCAAATGACATAAGATAATAATGACATGGAACTATGAAAGGGAACTAGTTTATTTTAGAGATTATAACTGAAAGAAGTGATCACCAAACGGAGATAAAATGGCCCACTCTATTGTTAATGAAAATGTACGGTATTCGGTCTTCTCAATTTAATTCCTCCATCGTCCTACCGACATTATAACACATGTAAATCCAAGTTTCTTTGAGAAATTATAAATACCAAAAATATCTTTCTTCGCCATATTATCGGTTTATTCGAAAGAACAAATATTACCATTATTTATGCAACACGATTTCAAGTACTTGGCTGTCTCAACGGAAAGCGAACAATACGGCGTCCCCGTTGCGTGAATGTTGTCCACTAGCATGCCAGTCTAAGTATATCTACTGACTTTCTGTCAAGATTTGGAGTAGGAAAGAGCTTTCGTATAGTGCTAAAGCAACATTTCGTCATATCAAGTTCAAACTTTTGCTTGAAAGTACAACACACAGTATCGCGGTTTCATACAACGAATGGCCAAAACTAGAAGGAATTATCGTAGAAATCTGAAATTTGGTACATGCTGATATAACAAATAAATATGACCAAAAAAAATTCACATCGCACCGATTTTTCCCGAAAATTTCATAAAATATTGTTCGTTAAAAAAAGATTTTACATGTTTCTTAGGCAAAGATCTTGTTGTTTGCAGAGTTAAAGACATTGGAAATCCTGACGAGTGTATATACAAATCCTTTTATTTCGTAATCGGTTTAACCGATTTTAAAGTTTTATAACTTGTTTGAAAGGTGAACTGGAGTAATTTAACCCAATTTAATTGTAATTTGTGACAATTCCGGTTGCGTTTTACAAACAATTAATTATTTTCAATTTTGGTCTTATGTTTAAAAATGATTACATCAGTACATTACATCATCCCAAAACATTCTAAGATCATTTTGTTTTCCATGCACTCTGAAAATTTTATGCAGCAGAATTAATGGATTATATTTAAAAAATCCAACATAACTTTATGAACCAAATATAACAGAAATAATAGAAACAACACAGATAGATTCCCATCTGCTTATTTTTTAGGAAAATTTATTTATAAAAATGAGAGATTACAGAAAACAAAAATAAAAAATAATGTCTTAATTATTTGCGGTAAGAGTTTTTTTAGTCCAGTTTCTATTTCAATTCATCAGTTTGGTATTGGCAATTTTATTCCAATATTTAGCCTTAAATTTTCTCGAACGAAATTTTACATTGGATAGCTATTATTTTTATATATAAGTACTTTTTCTTGATTAAAATGAGCCGTACTAACTACATTAAGAAGGTTTTCATTATAACTTAATATTGATGTTTGAATATTGACTACTTTGTTATATCGTTGTTTGCTTTAAAAAAAACTTAAATAAAAGTCGAACTTCGATGTGTCATAGTTCCCACAAAAATAATTTATTTTCAAAACTCTTTTCAGGTTTTCTTGTCCAAAATGTTTTCAACTAAATTGCATCTACATTTCTACTACAAATATTTGTAAAATACTTAATTTTTTATCGATTTTGGCCGCAGCCGTGACATTGTGCGACATCTTTTTAACTTGATTCTAGTTCACTTTTCCTTAAACCAAATATTTGCCAAACGGGGAAAAATTTCAGTAATTTTTGTAACTAAAAATGATTTTGCTTCAGAGTATGCAAAACTTATACAAAGAAATAAAAACATTAAATAATTCTCAAAAGTTTCATGAGAGCTGAACTGTTAATCCATGATTGCTGCGAAGGCATGATAGGTTGTTTAGAACGACCGAGGATTGCTTTTTAGATTAATATTTAGGAATTTTCTAAGCGTATTGAAGTTTTATAAGTTCATTAATACTTAAATGTATGAAGAACTTGGCATAAATTTCTGTAATCACATTAACTTATGTAATGGGTCGATTATGGATGGCAACCAAACTCCAGTTGAGTTGTCAACTGGCAACGCAACTGAAATAAAAATAAGTATTATGTATGACAACTTTTGTCAGTTGCCGTCGATAATAGTGTTTTGACACTTTGGCAACTAAAAATTTTGTAAACAAAACAAACAATTCAACTCAAAATAGTAAATTTCAACAATAAAAATTTAATTTTTAATGATTAGCTCAGTGGATCTTTTTTTTGATGAAGAAGAAGATGCCCAGGACGTGGCATCTATTAGGAGGAATTTAAGAGATAGCTCTAATACCTTAGAATTGTCATCTGTACTGTGAGTAGATGTTTCTATCTTGAAAATTTTTCAATAAACAATTGTTCGTCTTAGCTTTAAGGCGTATTTCCGACTTCCAAAAGATGCCGTTGTCTATTTAGTGGAAGAATTAAAAAATTGCTTTAAAAAAGATACCGGTCAACAGCAATACCTCCACTCTTAAAAGTGTGTGCTGCTTTGAGGTTTTTTGCGGAGGGAAGTTTTCAGAAGTCCCAAGGCAATGACTTCAACCTCAGCATGGCTCAACCCACATTGCCCGTGGTTTTGAACGAAGTTGTCCAAATAATAGAGCAAAAGCTATGTAAAATTTGGATTGTTTCCAAATTAACAGAGGAAGAAAAAGCATCCAATATCTCTAGAACGCCAAAAAGATTACCCACTGGAGTTGCAGCCAAATCAACTTGCAACAGGTCCGCTGCCGCCTGCTCCAATGGCGATAAAGGCACTTCTTGCGATGGCCCACCACCTGTGGTGTTAACGTTTCTTTTATTTTCTGCCAGTTTCTTTTTTAATTTTGCCTTAAAATGAATCCACACTCTCTGCCATTCTTCTGGAGTACGTGTAGGTGGGCCATAGCTATTTAAATTATCGGCAATTCCCTTCCACACTTCATCCGTAGTGGCGTTGGTTTCACCAAAAACCCGTACACCGCGAGCTAGGTTAGGGTTAAGTTCCATTTTGTTTACCAGGATTTCAAATTGTTGCTTTGTGGTAATTTTAACCATCATGAAGCCTACAAACACCAGAAAAAAATATGTAATATTGAATATATGAATAATTAAAAATAAATGTAATTTACATCTTATTTTCACTTTTTATTTCTTTAAAAAATTACACACCAATTAGAAAAATTACAAGGCAACCAGAAATAAATGGTTGCCGAAAAATCCCCTTTTTAGCAACTGAAATTGACAACTGTCGGTCGTAGTTGCCATCCGTAATGCAAATTTGGCAACTAGCAACGCCACTAAACTCTGGTTGCCATCCATAATCGACACATAAAAAACATTTTTTAATTAAAATTTCCTAAATGAAATTATTTCCACACAAAAAAATCTTCATTGTTTTTTTTTTTCTTAGAGCCTTGACATTTTTCTTCAACACAAGTATTAATATACCTAATTGTAAAATTTGTTTATTAGATCCAAAGAAATGTTTTTAAGTCAATTTTCTACCCTATTTCCAGTAAATATTACTTAATTTAATTTTCCTACATTTAAGGATAATTTCTAACTGTAACTAATGGTAACTTACGGCCAAAACCCTATAACTTTTTTATTTACCATCATAAAGTTCTGAAATTTAGCATTTTGATATGTGCCGTTGATTCTGATAAAATATGACCATGCCACGCCAACTTTTTAATAATGAGGAACTTTATTTACAAAAATACAACCATCTTTAATATTATTATCTTCAATATTTTCGATCATTATTGTGATTATTGCACTGCTCTTCTTGTTGTGGTGTAGGTTCCACATTCGAACAATTCTCCGTTTGGGTCACTTAATGAAAATATTGCAAACAAAACTACAACTTAAGTCACAACCTCTTCTCCCTCCAGCTCTCCAGTTTTACATCAATCAATGTTAGATATTTTTATTTTTAAAAGGTTTTTTTTGGAACATCTAAAATACAAGTAAATGCGTACGCGAATTTCACAAACAGTATACACGAAAGAAGATTACAAACCAAATTTTCAGAAAATGCTTAATTTTGTTTCAAAAAAGTTGGCACAGAAATCATGGCCTACTACTTTTTCGAAGTTGTAAATATTTTTTTGTTAGAATATATGCGAACTAGAATTTTGAAGTTGGAACCACAGTAAAACCTATATTAGAAAATATATATTTTTTTAATATGAAATGGTGTTATTTCAGTAGTTATCTTTCATTTAACATCAAAATTTATTTAAAACAACATACATTTTTTGTACTTTCGCCCGTTTGTTACCTCTGTGAACTGGAGTAAAATTGCTGAACTAAATTTCAGTATGGATTTTTCTCAGTTTTAAGAATGCTGAGTGTATAAATGATTCTGGTAATTTTGGGGTGTGTACTTCCGGAAAACTCTCTGAGGCCTTATAGACTGATGTTTTCTATCTGTAAAATAGTCAACGGGATAGATTCATTCCTCAATTTTGTGAAATAATTACAGATATTAATACCATCGCAGGCATTAAAAACATATGAAATGAGATTTTTGCTACTGTTTTCAGGTCATTATTTTGAACTAAGATGATTTGATTTTTGTGTTTCAAGATATAGTCGAAATAATCGAAATATTTACCTCCGAGGAAACATTAAAAAAACTTGTAATTTTTTCCTATATTTTCTGTCTAATATTTTCTTATATTTTTCTGTCACTATTTTTAGGGCATCTTAGCGCGTAAGTGTAATTTAAAAATCACTCATGTGTCAAACACATCAAGATACTATGGTGATAATTTATAAAATTTTCCCCTTTTCCTGTAATTACTCTATCCAGATATGTTATTCTCTCTCTCGCTTTCTCGGTGGCATCCCTGTAATGCAATTAAAACATTTGCGCCGGCGCAATAGCCTGATGTTGTTGGACAGAAATACGAGTGCACAGACCAAACATAGTGAAATAGTAAACGCTTTTGAATTATGTGCGTGCACAATTAATGTCAAAATATAAGTTTTATTTTTACGATAGACTTCCGCCACGCTAAATATGACGAACTGGCTTGGCTGACTGTATGTGTCTAGCTGTCTGTCTGACTGACGTGTACACTTATAGTAATCCGCATTGGTACCTTAATGCAATTTTGCGGCCGATGCGAACTATGTGGCCTGTTGCTTCTTAAATACGGAGTAATGAGTATTATTTCATTTTGTATGACTTCAGGTACCATATGGGTGAGTGAAAGAGTGTACCCAGTACTTGTTCAGCAAATAATGTTATGGGCGGACACTTCAAGTTCTTGTGATTTTGTGATTTTCAACTTTACGATTATATTCGAGAGTGTCAGTTTTAATCATGAAGCGGCTTTAATGGATGCAAGAAAAAATGAATAAAATTACACCTACACCCGTTTGGAAAACAACATGTGACTGGTTGAGTCTATGATAAAATGATCATACAAACAACTTGATAATACGGGCTGTTGCGGAATGAGTGGAATATACGAGTGTTTAAGTAAAAGTTGTTGAACTTTGTTTGAAGTTGCCACCAAGCATCTGTCTGTCCGTCCGTGCGTTTGTCAGTGATCTTACGTAGGTTTCTGATTTGTGTTCGTGGCAGTGGCGGTGGCGTTGGTGTTCATGCTGGTGTTATTGTTCGATCAGCATGAATGGAAGGAAGAGTTAGTGCGTGCCTCTTTCTTTTATCATTTTGATGTGAGTTCTTTGTATGACTTCTTCAGTGTGGAACACTGTTTTGTATTTGTAGTCATTTTACAAAATCTTATCGTACAAAATGCTTTACATTTTGATAGTAAATTTTACAGAACACCATTCACACTTAAAAAAACTCCAATTGTTTTTATTAGAAAACGCGCACTTCTGATTGATTGACTGTCTCTCGTGTCTTCCCGCTGATAGTTTTATTGAGTACGATTAGTTTCAAGGTAAGAGTTCACACAACTCTAGTTGTTTCTTTAGCTATTGTTTTAGTTAAGTAAACAATTTCTATAAAACGCCCACAATAATTATAAACAATTTCGTTGTTTCTTTAGATGTAGTGTTTTTTTCTTCGGGCCCGTAAATAGCTTTCATACCACGCAGTGCGAGTAAAAAGTCAAATATTTTAACAAAACAAACACAAATATTTAACACTGAAAGACATATGAAAATAATTTTGTGATATTTTGAATATTTGCTCACATTATAGGCCAAAACATCGAGCTGTGGTATGCAAGAATGAGTTTTCATCATACAATATATGGGAAATTTTAATTGAAATTGTGTGGAATGTATGGGACTTCTGGTGTATCGAAATCAATAGTAATAAATAGATTTACACAGTGTGTGATTTGGATTTTTTTGAAATGATTCGGTCATTTCTGATATTTCACTCAATATAAAACAACAGAGAAATATATATACACTTTGCCACAAAAGTCTACAAACGATAGTAAATTACGAATAAAATAAGAATTGCTGTTACGTTCTTCAGACACGACAAAGGCCCACACCATTTTTTGTATGTGGTTAGGGAGTGGTGTTCATATGTATAATGTTAGATCCAAGTTGAAGAATAACCCCAGTCCCCAGAAAAAAATAATTAAATAAATGATTGTATTGTATTGTACATATGAAATTTAAAAAAATTCTGAAAAACTTTAATAACACAGTACAACACGAAAAACACAGTATACCTTAGCAACCCGGGCCGACTTCCAGTGAAAAAATTTATTACTTCCTTATCGATTCCAGTACAAAACTAGCCTCAAGTAAGAACCACCATTGTAGCAACCGCAAATCACAATTTAAGAGAATATCCACTGTATTTTTTAGTGTATTCTGCTTGAAATTTCATCACAATAGTTCGAGTACAAGAACTATTCGAATTCTCGAATCCGGTAAATTTAAATCAAAGGTAGACACGTTTGAACGATAAAATTTTCTACATCGGATTATTTATTATTCTCTTGTCGTGTGCCTATTTCAACAGGGCGATTTATTTCTGCACTTCGACCATAGAATTGACAGCAAATCTAAATTTGAACGACCTTCACTAATTGCAACTGATTGTGCGTCCGTGCTTGATATCTTTCAACTGATAAACAATTGTATTGAAATTTAGTTTAGTTTTCTTTTGGCAACACATCCAGGTGAAGTAGGTCGATCGATGCATTTCTCGTGCATTAGATCATACATAGAATCATAGAAAGTAAACTCAACAACAACAAGATCTGATCAAATTGATTCTTTTAATAGTCTATTGATTTTAGCTATTCAAATTTTAAGAATATTCGACGAATAACCAAATTTTTTAGTTATTAGATTTATTTTGCAAATATATAAATTTGTTTTTATTTTTCCTTTGCATTCCGAAAATTTAAATATATTTTTTGTAGTACGACCCACAATGGTTTAGTCGCTATCAGCCAAAAATCAATATATTTCAATTAATAAAAAAAAGTTCATTAGAAATACGATTGTAGTTCAAGGATTATTAATATAGGATATTAGAATCGAGCAGAAATTATCCCATATATATTTTTTTTATTAAAAAAATAATTTTTTAATTATTTTGAGAAACAGTTCTTAAACTCGTATATTTGTAAATATAAACCTTCGAAAATTATGGTGATGCTACAGGGTGGGCAATTTAAAAAAGTATTGATTTTTTTAAACTTACGGTTGAAAGGGTGAACTTTCTCATTTAATAATGGATCACAATATTATTCATATGCCTACCACGACTGGCTCGACAGTACCTCATCCGATCAAACCAATTTTTCAGTACATTTTCGATTGTTCCGACTCGGCTCTCTTCAATGGCAACTTCGATTTCATTTTATGTCAACGCTTCAATTGCCTCTGGATGGTCTGGATTTTTCCTTAATGGCTCCCACAGAAAATAATCCAATGGGTTCAAATCACTACTCCGAGGCGTCCAATTGACATCACAATTTCGGCAGACTATTCGATTTTCAAAAACAGTGCGTAAAATATCGATGGTTGCGTTGGCTGTATGACTTGAGGAAGACGGGGCCTCAACCAAATGTCATCCATGTCATTCTCTTGAATTTTTGGAAACAAAAATTCTTGGACATGGCGCGGTAATGCTCTCCGTTGACGGTAACGGCAGCTCCTTGCTTATTTTCGAAGAAAAATGATGCCGACAGCCCAAAATCCACACATAAGAATGACTCGTTGTAGAAGCATTGGCTTCTCAATAGTCACGTGTAGGAAATGAAAATGAGCTTCATTTGAAAACACAATTTTTCGGTAAAATTCTTCATCTCCCGCCAAACAATCTGCAGCCCATTGGCCGAAGCATAAAAGCATCGAATGGTCATGAGGCTTCAATTGTTGGACCAATTGAACTGTATAAGCCTACATACAGAGGTCTTTCGGCAAAATTCTCAAAGAAGTGCGAAAAATGGTCATTTACTGGGAACGATGACATTAGTAACGAGAGTTGAATTATTTTTCAAGAGTGCTTGATAAATTATAAAAAAACTAAAAATAATAATAAGAAAATATTTTTCTATTTGAAGTGATATCTGATTTATCAGTTATAGTTTATTAGAGCATTCTTTTTATACGAAAGGAATAGTTAAAAAATATTATTGTCGATCATTAATTTCTGTTCATTTCCACGATGGGTAGAGTCATGCAACTTATTAAAAAATAACAGATAAGTAATTGTGCATATGACGCACACAAATACAATTTTTGGACATAGTCAGTTCGTGTTAAGATTAATTTTTTGATATTTCTCACTTTCAGGCGATTCTTAGCGTCGTTATTGTGGCGACATTAGAAACATGTTATTACCTCGTCTTTATTATTCTCATTGATTTATTCTTTTACTACTTCATTTCCCGGGACTTTCCCTACAAATACCCGGGTTTCGAGATTGAAAAATTGCCTAAAAATACGGAAATTCTAGAAACGGGAAATGTTGAAAAAAAACATCTTATATTTTAAAATCAACTAGAAACACATATGCAGAAAGTGGGTAAGATCGGTTCAGATTTTGATATAGCCCCCATACAAATGTTGCTCCCGATTTACCTTTTGTCGCTCTACAAAACACATGTTGTACCCGATTTTCTTTAAATTTGGCACAACATCTTATAATCTAACCTGTGGCTAAAGTGGGCTAGATCGATTTAGATTTACATATAGCCTCCATACAAATACCGGTCCCGATTTGACATTTTCCACTCTAGAAACCACATATACCCGATTTTCTTTAAATTGGGCACAACATCTTATAATCCACTAAAAAACTAAAAACACATATGGTGAAAATGGGTAATATCGGTTCAGATTTAGATATAGCCCCAATACAAATGTTGCTCCCAAATGTTTAACCGATTTTGGCACTTACATTCACAGGATACAAAAAACCTTCACGTTTTCACTTTATTAGCGAATTGAATTGTATTCGGATAGAAAGTGGAGTGTGTCATATAGTCGGCCCGCCCGACTTTAGCATTTCCTTGCTTGTTTTTTGTCTGTAATCAATATTTGAAAAATTTTCGATTTTTTGGTGCTGTGACTCACTCATACAGTTTTGGATTCATGTACTACATAAATTTTTTACTACGAGTGGAAATTTTTGTCCCGTCCGTTTTGTCGTGTCCGTATTTCTTCTGTACAGACCTTCAAAAGTATTTCTGGTTTTTGTCGCGTCCGTTTCGATGTAAAATTGTTTATAATTTTGTACTAATTAGTACTAAATCCTGACGATATATTTTTAAAATGTAGTACTCTTTAAGCGCTTTAGAACTCCAAATAGGCTGATCGAATTTTTCAGTTTCTTTCTTGTTTAAGGCGTGCGAATGTCGCGTCCGGGCCACTGGCAGATACCCATATGACGATAAGTACCTATTTTAGGGGAAACAAAGAAAATACTGATTTTCGTGATTTTACATTTCGTCCTGAAGGATAATCTTTTTTTTTCTAAAATAGAACATTGAAATTAATTTACAAATTTAATACAAAAAATGTTTTTTTCTGAATTGAACAAATCTTTGACGAAACTATATTTTTTCCTATTTGCTCAAAAATTCGTCAAAGCAACACAGGGTGGTATGAACTGACCACTTACATTTATTTGCTACTTGTAATACTAATAATTTTGACATCTATTCTATTCATCCAAAATCTGCCGATTTCTTTTTGACCGCTGAAATATATACATTTTGGCTATAGTAAGCTATTGCAGCGACTGATCAGAGCATCTGATGGGAATCGAACCCACAACACTCAGGAAATAGTTACTGAACAATTTAGCCTCGAATAAATCGCCACAAAACAATGCAACACAGTGCACTGCATCTGACCTTAACATTATTTATTCTTGTTTTAAAATGACCTACACATTGCTTGGACTATAAATCAGGTGAAACGCGCCCGAAATGTAAACAACTGTTTAATATCTAAAATTCTGATTTAATAAATGAAACGCACACACAATTCTACCCTCATGGTGTGCCACATAAACACAGACAATTTATTTGAAATCTCCACAAAACAATTGGAACAATTCTCACTACACTTAAACAAATATTTACACCAAGAACGCATGCAGCAGTTTAAAATAAATCATTAATTCAATGTTTTCAGTGTACAACAAAAAAGACAAGAGACAACAACCCAATGCAGGAGGACGTATTAATGTTGTTAAACATTATTATCGCCAGTTGGCAATAAGAACAATAACGTAGGCCCGGCCAGGCAGGCGTGGTTCTTCAGCGTCGAAAGATATCGTTCACGATTGTCTACGCTGCGTCATATCTGCACATGGATGTATGTATGTACCTATCATTGTACACCAAAAACAACAACACGAAAATACGTTATTGTAATAAAAAATGCTTTGTGACATGAATGAATGAATGAAAATGATAAACAGCCATAAAACATCACAGTGAAATGTTTAAATTTAAATCTGGACCAAGTAAATATTGAAATTGTGTGTGGAGTGTGCGTATTGTCGCACAGTGGGGCAGGTCATAGCCAAAATAGGGATTCATTAAGGGAAATCTTAATTGCAAATGTGGACTGTCGGAACGGAGCAATTCAGTTCGTTGTACACAATTTGTAGGAAAACATAACAATTAAAAAATTGCATTTCTCCCCAATGTCTTGATCTTTCGAAGGAATTCGTTATGACTGTTACTTTTATAAACTGATTCCAGAAATTTATTCGTCGGTAAATAGTGGTACCTTGGGCAAATTGGAAAATCCCAAGAACTCTTCTGGAAATATGGGGGACAAAATCAAAATCTAGCTTGAAATAAATCTACTATCCTAGTTATATCATACTTTATGTTATGCTTGCTCCACCATGAAAAACTTGTGGTACCCATGGTGCGTCATACGCATATTGCACATACAGCGCCTACCCTATATTTCTTCTTATTTCTATGGCGAACGAGAAAGATTTATTTCAAACTGTCGTCTTGGTTAATTTGTACGAGTCTCGGCAGTCGGTGGCCATTAAACAACCACTGTTTCTAGTCTAAATTTATACGAACCATTAGAGACGAACCGCTTGACCCGCAACATTTTAGCATGTTAGCTGATCAGTGGTGGTTGATGGCCAGAACAACGCATGTTTTCGATTTCAAAGCATTTGCCTGTCGATTCATGAGTTTCTTTTTTATTTTGTTTATAGTGTGTTAATGTTTATGTCTTGTGTTTGTTTTGTGGTTAATGAACTGAAGCAGAAAGTATCACAAGAATTTATAGAATCGATCAGTGTGTTTTGCATACTAATTTTATTGAACAAAAAAAACAAGAAAATCCATTTTATCGTTTTATTTTCACACTGAATCCTAGTGAGAATATGTGATGGCACAGTGTGCCGATATTACGTATAAATATGGACCAACGAATACTACATATTCCTCAGACTGCGTGGACTGCGGTCCAAAAGGAAAACTTTCTTCCCTAACAACGAATGGAAATACCGCCCATAAGCGCTTATATTTAGAGTATATAACCCACCACCAAAGGATGGGGATATATTCTCGTTGTCATTCCATTTGTAACACCTTGATATATTTGTCGGGGATTCCATATATATTCTGGGTCGCGGTAAAATTCTAAGTCTACCCGTTTGTTGAAAGCGCGATAGCCGCCGAATGAAATGTGAGGTTCAAATATTTCCTAAATGTGTCTTATGGTTGTATGAATGTGGGCAAAATCGACCCAGAGGAAAAAAATCCTTAACAAGGCTGTAAATAATATTTAGACTATTTAGTCCTTTTTTAAATTCCTGCTTTATATGAACATGAAATTTGTTTCGTACATTAATCTAGTAATCTTAAAAAACCAAAACTAAATAAATGTTTAAGAGGGTTAAGTGGGACCAAAAGGGATAAAAAGGGTACCAATGATACGACAACAGCTAGAAATCAGCATGAGATCTGGTATGTACATCCCTCTAATTGCGTAGATACGTAAAATAGAGGGATTTTTAAAATTCGTACTTTTAAGGGATACAATTGGAAAAGAGGGATAATCATTAAATTCAGTGACTGATTGTGAGGATGCGAAACAAAAACATTTTTTCGAAATTTGTACTTTTAGGCGGAAAGTGGGGCGAACGGGGATAGAAATGGTACCAACCAAACGGCTGCAGCTATAATAATCAAATTCGGTGCGAAAAATGTCTTGAATGTGTCTTTTAAATTAATTAATTAATTAATTTTAATTAAAAATATTAATAAAGAAACATCACAATTTATTTTACAAAT
Organism: Polietes domitor; assembly: GCA_947397865.1. NCBI lineage: Eukaryota > Metazoa > Arthropoda > Insecta > Diptera > Muscidae > Polietes > Polietes domitor. The sequence continues at coordinate 74,860,806 of OX377620.1, forward strand.
ATCGCTATTAGAAAAAAATCATAATTTTCATTATATGTTACTACATTTCTATGTTGACCGCCTCTAATCTATTCGTAATACTATGGAATGCACTCCATAATGGAGGCTTGGCCAAACTTAACGCCTTGTATTCATTAGGCTCCACGAAAATAACGATGATTTGCAAAACAGAGATACAAACCGACCGATTTTAAGTCGACAAGCCGCCGCCGCATGTTTCTGCACAAGCCGCGCCGCCGCCGAGTTCATCGGCTCACATCGACTTCAACCAGGCCGCTGATTTCATCGACTTTTATCGACTTAAACCACGCCGCCGAGATTTGACGGAGTTTTAACTCATTCAAATCTTACTACCAAAATAGACAACCCACTTAAAATTACAAACGAAAATCCTACTGTCGACTTAGACAACCTTCTAATGTGAAATTGGTTTCCCACTATATGGTGAGGTCTTTAGAAAGTGTCATGATTGTATATTGATTTGAAAGTCGCATTTATATAAGTCAATTTCAGTATGAGTATGACAATCAACAACAGCTCCTCTATTGTGCTTATTTCTTGTGTCAAAGTAGGTAGAGTTTTATCAATCTTTGGAAGGATTATAATATTGAAGATATCTGGTCAAATATGCCTCACATTAAAAGCTGTAATTGCAAAAATATTTATTAAATTCAACCATATTATAAATTAAGGGAATGGATTCCCACTCCAAAAAATAATTGTATGGGATAATAATATAATATTTTGGGAACATTGGTTAATATTAACGAAAGCCGCCGCCGCCGACCCATTTTGAGTAGAGCCGCCGCCGCCGATAATTATGGGTCGGCTTGTAACTCTTTTGCAAAATATGCCGTCCCTAGATTAAGCCGTATGTGAGCTAAAGCTCCTAAAACCCCTAAAAATTATGTTTTTCCCATGTAATTTTTTTATGTTGAATTTTTGTCCAATTTTTTTTTACTGAATTAATGTCTTAGAGTAACTTAGTGGTCGAATTATTGGTTTATTGTACTTTTTTTCGTTTTTTCATAGTGACAACTGAAAACATTTTCGTATTTGGTGCCTATATGATGAACATCGGAAGGAAATTGTTTGAACATTTTGGCTCTGAAAAACTATCTCCTATATTAAAATATTTCATAAAAATGGAGTCAGTGACGTCATTTTCCGTCAGATATTCATTATTTAGGCATCATTCGAAAGGTATTGATTTATTCTAATTATTTTTCAAATAAAATAAACCCTTACAAATAAACCCTTACAGCATTTTGCCGAGAAATATTAGTTTTTGTCTGTAACTTTGAAAACTACAAAAAAAAACAATGATTCATTCTAAGACACGAGTAAAAAGTTATATTTAAAGTACTTCTAAGGGTCTACTAATTCAGAAAGAATGGATAAAAAGTTACACTGGAAAACATGATTTGTAGAGGTGTTTTCAGGAGCGTTTAGCTCACATACGGATTGATATAGGAACGAAATATTAAACAATATAAATAGAAATATTAAACAATCCAATCTGTATATCTGGGTGTGACCCATCCTAGTATTCATAGTCTTTAAAAAATCTTCATTTAATAGTGTAATGTTTTTCATTATATTTATGAAAATAAGTTTTTTTCAGTGTAGTGTAATCACAATATTTTTAAACAATTTTATATGTTCCATATGGTGTCGTCTTCGAATTTACATAAGAATGTTGAGGTTGTAGGTAATTTCACGTCGTTTACGCAACTGCCGGAAACGTGATGTCTTTCAATGAAAAACAAACCATAAAAACGCACATCTCTCATAATCGAATAAGTTAACGATGTTCAGAAATAAAGGCACATTTTAACTAAAGGGGAGGGTTTCAAAAAATATCAACATTTCTTTTGACCGTGTAAATCAATTAAATATTACTTCCGATTTTACTTTACATACCTACATATACTTCTTTTGATATAGTAACGTTAATGATTTCACATACACATGCATAATACATAACTGACATAATTTTCTTTTTTTATTTCAAAATTTCCAGATGAATAAACTCGGTAATAATGAATCACATCACAGTACATTTTCATTAAGTTCGAAAATAATTGGAAACCCTTTCAACGCACACGAGTTTAATTGAGTTGAAAATTATAACGACGACGACAGAAGAGAACATCAAAATCCCCCTATCCGGCGTAGTAGTTAATCCCCCTCAATAATACAATGGAAACGACGACGATTTATGATGACAGACCGATCAGCATGTATGACAATCTCAATATGACCAGCAATGTGAATACGACGAGCACACCTAAAACAAAGCAACAGCTACCAGCAACGACGACGTCATCGCCATCGTCGAAAACAAATGGAGCAGCGCATTCGACACCCTTTGCCGATATAACATTTAAGTTTAATGACAATAATAATACAAAGCCACAGCAGCAACAACAACCAGAACAGCAACTTCAATTAAATGGTAATCGGAACTTGAATCAAATACCACCCAATACAGCGACAACGGCTTTGTACGCCACCCCGTTTAAAATGGCCAATTCGCCAATAACCAAACCGGCAATAACAACAACGACCGCATCACCACCTCTGCTGCCACCTCCAGCAGCCAGTATAGGAAATGCATTCACGTCATTATCGTCATCATCATCGCCATTGCCATCATCGTCACCAATACCACCACTAGCACAGCCAGCAGGCGCTGCCGCTGCCTCAGCAGCAGCAAATTCAACTGCCAACGCCAGACTCAATGAACGACCGCTTAGTCAACATTCGCAATCCGAACTAAACGAAACAACAAGTCATAGTATAGCTGCAGTGAAAGCTGCACTCAATGAAGCTAAATCGAAATTTTTCGGCTTAAACGGTTATGCCGCCCCACATCAAGACGAGCCGCTGTACGATCCCCACGAATCTCAGACACAAAATCTATTGCCAACCGCAACGACAGGTGATCACAGCCCCAGAATTCAACATCATCCTCAACACCACCACCACAATCAGCAACAGCAGCCTCAACTGCAACCGCAACAAGTACAACAAAAACCACAACCAAAATATCAAAACATACCCGAAAATAGCGCAATATTCCGCAATCCACCCGTGGTCGTTGCTCCAGAGTTGCCGACAAAACCTCTCGAGTATCAGAATTTAAATAAACAATCACCGCCACCAGCCACCAAATCCATTGCCAGCAGTCCCGTGGATCATCAGAACAATCGAAAGATGCCCGATGGCACCACATATAATCAGATATCGTTGAACGATATCGATGGACCATCACAACGTTCACAGGTACGATTTTTGAAAATTCATTAATTTCAAGGGACAATAAAGGGTTATCTATAGATATTAATAGTAGATCATCATTTCATATATGGGTATCACTGTTTATATTGCTAGCCTTGGCAACCTTGAGTGTTGTTAGGTGCAAGACAGGGATGTCCAGTTTATTTTTGACCTCGACCACCAAACAAAGTTTCGGAAATTTCCATAATTCGCCAAAGATAATTTAATACAATAAAAAATAAAATTATTATTATTATCATCGTCTGCAATATACCCCACACAATTTCATGACTTCAGTTCGTTTCACGCCAATTGTTTATTACACGTAGAAGCACCTACACCCATACAGACTCAGAATCGCCGACTGTGTCGAAATTGTCTATCTATTCGACCGTTCTCAAGTTGCTCTACAGTTTAGACGAAACATTATTCCCGCCAATAATATTGAAATTTAGTGAAGTATACACATACGTTTACGTATATGTGCGTTCTATTCAAATATTATTAATATGTTAATATTCATGATGACACTGTATTTCATCTATGACAGTTTATATCAAAAGTAGAAAATAGGCATCTCAATACTATATAAGCCATAAATTTCAAATAATTTGAATATATTCTTACATTTAACCAATTTATTTGCCATCATAAAATTCCGAAATTTGACATTTTGATATAGAGACAATTGTGTGGGAGGAACTAGAAGGGGCGTATCAAAATAGAGCTAATTTAATTTAACATAGGAATATGGGTCATTTGTGTGGGAGATACCAGAAGGTCGTGGAAATTTCGGCCATCTTCGAACTTAAACTAAGTTTGGGAAAAATATTACCATGTTACACTTTTTTTCTGTCCCAAATGATATATACCCTCCTACTCTGTAGAGTGCGGGTATAAAAAATATTTTTATACACTCCACGAGAGTATTATGTCTTTGTGCATTTGTTTGTAACACCCAAAAGGAAGGGAGATAGACTCATTGTTGAGTATACCGATCGACTTAGAATCACTTTTTGAATCGATTTAGCACTGTCCTTCTGTCTGTCCGTCTGTCCATCTATTGTTGTAATCAAATTACAGGTCGGAATTGTAGTCCGATCTTAACAAAAATTGGCACAAATAAGTTTTGTGGATCAAGGACGAACGCTATTTAATTTGAGGCAAATCGGTTCAGATTTAGATATAGCCTCCATACAAATGTCGCTCCCGATTTGACATTTTCCGCTCTAGAAACGACATATTGCACCCGATTTTCTTTAAATTTGGCACAACAGCTTATAATCAAACTAGAAACACCTATGCCGAAAGTGGGTAAGATCGGTTCAGACTTAGATATAGCCCCCATACAAATGTCGCTCCCGATTTGACTTTTGCCGCTTTATAAACCACATATTGACTCAATTTTCTTTACATGTGGCACAACATCTTATAATCGAACTAAAAACATATGTGCAGAAGTTGGATAAGATCGGTTCAGATTTAGATATAGCCCCCATACAAATGTCGCTTCCGATTTGACATTTTCCGCTGTAGAAACGACATATTGTACCCGATTTTCTTTAAATTTGGCACAACATCTTATAATCAAACTAGAAACACCTATGCAGAAAGTGGGTAAGATCGGTTCAGATTTAGATATAGCCCCCATACAAATATCGCTCCAAATTTGACTTTTACCGCTTTAGAAACCACATATTGTATTCGATTTTCTTATTAGGTAAGATCGGTTCCGGTTTAGATATAGCACAAATACAAATGTTGCTCCCAAATGTTTAACCGATTTTGGCCAAACTATACATATTATATTTCACCTATTTCGTTCCAGATGTCAATATACCCCCATACAAATGTCATTTCCGATTTAACATTTTTTGTCAAACACATAAAGAGTGATTTTTTTGAGGTTAGGATTTTCATGCATTAGTATTTGACAGATCACGTGGGATTTCAGACATGGTGTCAAAGAGAAAGATGCTCAGTATGCTTTGACATTTCATCATGAATCGTCTTACAAACGAACAACGCTTGCAAATTATTGAATTTTATTATCAAAATGCGTGCTCTGTTAAGAAAGTTCATTGCGCGCTTCCATTTTATGGTCAGTTTAATCGACCCACTGAAGCGGCTATTCGGGCTATTGTGACTAAATTTCGCACCAAATTTACATTGTTGGACATTAAACCACCAAGACGCTTACGTAGAGTACGAACTGAAGAAAATATCGCAGCTGTATCGGCCAATGTTAATGATGACCATCAATTATCGATTCGTCGCCGTTCGCAGCAATTGGGCCTCTGTTACTCAAAAACGTGGAAATGCCAAAATTGGACTAAGCGGATGGACCACTTGAGGCGCAGCCGCGGTCAACATTTAAATGAAATTATATTCAAAAAGTAAATGTCATGGACCAATCTAACGTTTCAAATAAAGAACCGATGAGATTTTGCAAATTTTATGCGTTTTTTTTTAAAAAAAAAAGTTATCAAGTCTTAAAAAATCACCCTATACATTTAAAGGATACAAAAATCCTTTCCGTCTTCACTTTTTCATCGAATTAAATTGTATTCGGATAGAAAGTGGAGTGTACCATAGAGTCGGCCCCGCCCGACTTTAGCCTTTCCTTACTTGTTTTACTTTTGGCCGTTTGTTACCTCTGTACAAGGGCGAAAACTAAACTAAATTTCCCACTTTTGCACATTCGTAAGATATAGGGAATCATATTATTCGAATATTTTATGTATACGGCGAGTTTTGCATATTTATGCAAAACATTTTAAACATCTAACTCTTTGGAAGTTATCTATTTCGACTTATTGTTTCACTACCCAAACAATTAAAAAGGGTAAGAAGGTCAGTCAAGAGATAAATTGGAGGGTCCATTTGTATGGGGGCTACACCGAAACATCGACCCATATAGTGTTCCTAGTTGAAATCTAAAAGGATCTTGAAAATTTGATCAATTTCCGAAATAATATGTGGGTTCTAGAGTGGTAATAGTGTGAATTGGGGCTCATTTCACTTTCAGTAGGTGTATCTACTTTAAATATAGCATTATATGCAAATATTGATCAGGATCCTATGTATGATTTAGGTTTACAGAGCGATAATAGTTAAAATAGGACGAGACTTGTATGGGGACTATACCAAAGCATAGACCCATATAGTTCACTTTCATGGTAGGTGTTCCTTGTTGAAATCTAACATGGACTTGAAAATTTTATAAATATCCAACGCAAAAAGGTGGAGTACAAATAGTAAAAAGATTGTAGAACAGTAGTATGGTAAATCGGAGGAATACAGGGGCTATATCTAAATACGATCTGGTTTTCTATACCGACCGTCCCTAGCAGAAAACAAGAATGAAAGGCTAAAGTCGGGCAGGGCCGACTATATGATACACTCCACTTTCTATCCAAATACAATTCAATTCTGTAAAAAAGTGAAAACGGGAAGGATTTTTGTACTTTTTCTAATCATAGGCTAATATGACCTGGTCCAATTTGTCAAATCGAATAGAATATTTGTATCGTGGATATATCCAAACATGGAATAAAGTGACTACCTTTCACAATAAGTGCTTCCAGTTCAAATATAACGTGCTATGCTCACTTTCGGTGAAAATTCTTGGTTTCTGGGGCGGCAAAGTTATATCCGAATTTTTTTGAACCTATCTGACCCATTTTCATCATGTGAGTTTCTAGTTGAAATATAAGCTATTTTGCAAAATTTGAAGAGAATCTGCTAAAATATGTGGTTTCTAAAGCAGGAAAAGTCAAATCAGGAGACAAATTTTAATGGGAGCTATATATAAATCTGCACCGATCTGACCTATTTTCACCATGCTTCCAGTTCAAATATAACGTGCTATGCTCACTTTCGGTGAAAATTCGTGGTTTCTGGGGCGGCAAAGTTATATCCGAATTTTTTTGAACCTATCTGACCCATTTTCATCATGTGTGTTCCTAGTTTAAATATAAGATGTTTTGCCAAATCTGAAGACAATCTGATAAAATATGTGGTTTCTAGAGCACAAAAAGTCAAATCGGGAGCGAAATTTGTATGGGGGCTATATCTAAATCTGAACCGATTTAATCCATTTTCAACACAGATGTTTCTAGTAGAATTATATGGTAATGCAAGGTAATTTGAAGCAAATCAAGTGAAATCGGGAGCGAAATTTGTATGGGAGCTATATATAAATCTGAACCGATCTAACACATTTTTACCACATGTGTTTCTAGTTGAAATATAAGATGTTTTGCCAATTTTAAAGAAAATCTGTTGTAACATGCGGTATCAGGAGTGAAAAGAGTCAAATCGGGAGTGAAATTCGTATGGGGGCTATATCTAAATCTGAACCGATTTCCATCAAATTAAATAGCGTTCGTTCGTCGAACTTCGTTGTGCAAAGTTTCATTTGGTTCTGTCTACAATTGCGACCTGTATCGTGATTACAAGAATAGATGGACAGACGGACGGACGGACGTTGCTAAATCGACTCAAAAAGTGATTCTAAGTCGATCGGTATAATTAACAATGGTTATATCTCGTTTCCTTTTGGGTGTTACAAACAAAAGCACAAACACATAAAATTACTCCTGCCAAATGTCACTGTGATCGGACTAAAAATGTGGGCTGTACTTTAAATCGACTCAGCTAATGTTTCTAAGTCGATCGGTATACTTAAAGGTGGGTATACTACGGGTGGGATGGCATTTGACGTGAAGGCATAGTTGGTACCAGTGTCGCGCTACTAGAACTAGCAGAAGAAATTTCAAGTCCAAACAAACTCGGCCAGTTTTTTTAAATAATTTTATATCCAGAATTATATACACATACATGTACGTTACCTAAAATATGTGTTGCACCGTGTTATATTAAAAAATCAGATTTCACTGCTTTTGTTAAATTTGAAGAGCGGTGTTTTTGGATAATCTGGAAAAACCATGTTATTAATAACGTATTTTATTACAAATTTGTTAAAATTCGACTGCTTTTGCTAAAAGAAAGCGGTCAACACCCCTTTTTTTGGTCGGCAGCGAAATCGGTTTAAAAACTAATGTGCAGTTAGTGTCGAAACCCGATTTGACCGGTTTTCGATGACGGCTTTGAATAATTTACTACCGCCCCACCTTATTAAATCAAAGTATACTGTCACAATTGGAATACATATATACATTAGGCTGGGTCGCCGTCCAAACAAATGGAAAAACAATTTCCAGTCACCCCACGAAATAAAAGTTTGGATTTTTTATTGATGATTTGCAAAATATTTCATTCCTCGATCAAGCCGTCTGTGAGCTAAACGCTCCTGAAAATACCACTAAAAATCACGTTTTCCGGTGTAATTGTTTTGTGCTTCTTTTTTGTCTATTTTTTCTGAAATAATAGACCCTTGAAAGCACTTGAAATATAAATTTTGATTCTTGCCCTTTTTGTTTTTCTTTTTCTTAGTGACAACTGAAAACATTTTCGTATTTAGTGTTGGTACTTTATAAAAAATAAATAGCGGCAGTCAATACCTTTCTAATGATGCCTAAATGATGAACATCGGAAGGAAATTGACGTCGCAGAGCTCATTTTTGTAAAACGAATTTGAAATTTTGGATCTGAAATTCCATTATTTTACAAACATGGAGCCAGTGACGTCATTTTTCGTCCGATATTCATCATTTGAGCATCATTCGAAAGGTATTGATTTTTTCTATTTATTTCTTATATGAGACTTATATGAGAATAAAAATTGTGGACATTGACCCTTGGAATGTTCAGAAAAAAATTTGGACAAAAATGCAACAAGAGTGTTATAGATGGCTTAACCCAATGACGAAATAGTTTGCAGATCATCATTAAACAATTCAATCTACATTTTTGTGAAATAGAAAGGCAATTTGCAAATATAAAGAAATGGGGAAAGAATCCCAAAAATTCTAAAGTAAAGTAAAGCGGAAACATTTCCTAAGTGTCGATGTGGTCTTACGTTGTTCAACTTTTCTATGATTGACGAGAACATAAATCAGTTTAGACTTTTGTAAATTTTGCTTTGTGATTTGAGAATTTGTGGTTCAAAGTGGGAATTACGTAAACAAATTGATAAAACCGGTGGTGAAAAGTATAGTGATAAACATAGACTTTTTAATAAAAGTTAACCTACTTTCAGATATATTTTCGAAAAAAGTAATATTTATGTCGGCATAGAATTTGAACTTTTTTAACAAAGAACACAAACATTTATTTTTCTCATAAAGGACATTGATCTAATGTCTTTTGTTGGTTTTTGGATAATCTTGTTTCAGTCAGCCTTTATTTGACTATTTGATATGAATTATCAATAAACTAAGCCGGGGTTGAAAAAATTACTAGTGCTTTAAATTGTGCATAGCTCGTGATCTATACTAGCATATCCAAATATGTAAACATGTATTGATAAACTTAGAAAAAAGTTGGCACTTTACTGCTATTATCAAATTTGTTTGCTATAACAGCAAATTATATTCAGTTTTACTTCAGTAGCCACAGTGGTAAAAAGTTTGCAGGTTGCTGAAAGCGTGGTCGGCCATTTAAATTAGAATCGACTATAAATAAGTATTTGAAAGGTTGAACTCTGTCATTTAACAATGGAACACGATATTATTCATATGACTACCACGACTGGCTCGGCAGTACCTTATCCGATTAGCACAATTTTTCAGTACATGGCCCAATGATACCGCCAGCCCAAAATCCACACCAAACAGTGACTCGTTGTGGATTCATTGGTTCCTCAATAGTCACGTGTGGGTACTCTGATCCCCATATGCGGCAATTTTGATTACTGATATTGCATCCGAGATGAAAATGAGCTTCACCTGAAAACGCGAAAAATGTCCACGTGAATTTCTTACAGAGTGCGTTAAATACACTACTTTGGAAGTAAGTTTTTAATATTTTCCAATATTGTTCGAGCGTATAGCGTCCCATTTTGCAAATGTCAAACGTAAACCTGAAAATAAAAATGATTGTTGAAATAAAAAAATCTAAATTTAAATAATCTAATAAATTGAATTTAATAAAATTAATTGAGGCTGTGTAATTCGCCATTTTGTAGTAACAACATATTTTTCTGATGTTTTAACAAACAAGTTGCTTCTATTAAATACCAAACACATGCTGCTGAAACAGCTACAATTGTCTGCTGTAACAGCAGGAAAAAAGTCAGCTAAAACAGCAAACATCCCCTTTTATTTTAGCAGCAAATCTGCTTTCGCTCTTTCAGCTGACTTTTCTGCTGTTTCAACTGCAAATTCCTTTGAGTGTAGATTTCTACCAGCACATTATTCATAAATAAAAATTTGCGAATATTCACAATTTTCTGAGGACTATGGTTTTCAAAGTCAGACTCTCAAAGCTAAGCTTCGGTTAACCTCTTTAGACCCATCTTCCAGACCTATGTTCGAAAACCCTTCAGCTAGGTCTATGATAAATTTCTAACTGGACCCACTAGTTATAAATACCGAAGAAGAATTAATAATCCCCCACTGATGGTGCAAAATCATACTACTCATTTAAACTTTAAGTTCGATTATAAATCTCATGACTCAAAAATATTATGTGTATATACATTAGTGCGGCCTAGAATTGTATAATGAAAGTGAAATCTATTCTGTTCATTCTATTCACGCCAACCGGTGTAAAACATGTAGGATAGTGACAAAATCTTCACAATTGTAAGAAGATTTGTGTACTTTCTATTTTTTCACATATTAACCCCTACTACTTCGAAAATGAGATTGGTGAGACAAACAAGTTACCGTCAAAGGCAAGTGCTACAGGATTTGCAGCTTGAACGATGTGAAAGTAGGGCTAACTCTCGCACAATGCGATTAAATCTCAAAATGGCAGGTCTATGTCAATAAATCGCAATCCACCGATGCCCTCAAAGCCAGCACATTTCAAATTCAGCCGCATCTGTGCGGCCAAGCCATTGATAATTCTAACACTTTTTGGAACATGATTCATGGGTATCACAAAAACCAAATAATCTCTTGCTTGCATCGAATAATAGTGAGCCACACTATTATAAATCCATATGTATATAGGTGTATCGAATTTTTTAAGTTTTGTAATCATTATTCGTAATTGAAATACACACATACATATGAATAGTGTACAGTGTAAAAATTCTCGTACATTCATTTGTAGATATATCTGAGTAATTTTTGAAATATGAAATTCAAATTCTCATCAACACATACGAAAACAAGCTATTCAATGGAAGTCGGGGTTTTTTTAAGTTAACGTTTTTATTAAGGAGAGTGTGAAAGACCTGAATTGTTAATTAACATCATAAAAATCATACAAACAACACGTATTTCGTTCGAAATATTTTGAATTTTTTATGAGTCACACCAGTTGGCCAAAATGCAGGTGAATATGTAAAAAAATAAAGAGAAGCAAAGATTGCTAGATTTATGTAATGTCAGGACAGATTGTAATCCTATTTAATACTGGAATATATATTGATGTTTTGAAATTGAGTTAGATAGATGAAATCCGGTCAAAGTGGAGATGTCAAAAACTACACATATCGGCAATCTTCTTATAAGAGCAACGCAATTTGCATATCAGTAATTTCTACACATAAAGAGAACAATATTGTCGGGAACAGCTTTCCAGTTTTGAAAAAGTTGAAGAAACTTTGATTGGTTGGTTAGTAAACAAAAATGCATAATGTTTGAAAATGTAGAATTTGCATAATTATTTCATATTTCTTGCACTAATTGCATGACCGTCTTTTGTTTACAAACAATGTCACTACATAGGATAGTATAAAGACCTCAATTTCGAAGATCATTTTTTTTTAACTAAGACCTGTTTACCGAGGGACTTGTCTCTGCGACACAATTGAGTTTGTGGACGAAGGATGTGGAGAAGCTTGTCCGCTTGTGTAAGCAGGGTATAAAACTTCTTAAATGTGATTAGTCCGAAAGTGTCATAAAATGTTGTCTACCGTCAAAATAGCAAGCAAACAAGCAAAAATTTTTGACACCATCCACTTAATAAAGCCTTCATTATAATGACCTTTATTAAAAGCATTTATTAAGCGGCTTTATTTTTGGTAACTCCACATCTAATTGTGTTTTAACAAGTAAGGAAAGGCTAAAGTCGGGCGGGGCCGACTATATAATACCCTACACCACTCCCTGCGTATGTACATCGCTTTGATTACTAAACCCAGGTATTCCATGGGAGCAATTTTATTTAGTTCATATAAATTATACAGTTACTATAAATTCATCTTTTGTCATATTTAACGAATATGGTTAATAATATGGGAATTGATCCAATTATACGACAGACAAATACAAATTATACAGTAGTAATAGGACCGACATTTCAAAAGGGGGCCTATAACAACATTCTGGGCCCGGTCCAAAACATGAGCCTATATATTTCTCATTCACTGTAGGTATTCCTAGTTGAAAAAAATATCATGATCTGCAAAATTTGATGAAGATCCGATGTAAGATGTAGTTTCTAGAGCTGTAATAGATCAGAAAGGGCACCATTTGGGTTATACCAAAGTATGGACATATGGGCATCACCCAAACAATTCTCATTACAATTTTCATTACAACATTCGTGAGCAACATTTGTATGGGGGCTATATCTAAATCTGAATCGATCTTACCCACTTTCAGCATAGGTGTTTCTAGTTCGATTATAAAATGTTGTGCCAATTTTAAAGAAAATCGGGTACAATATGTTTTCTAAAGCGGAAAAAGTGAAATAGGGAGCGACATTTTGTATGGGGGATATATCTAAATCTGAACCGATCATACCCAATTTCTGCATAGGTGTTTCTAGTTGGATTATAACATGTTGTGCCAAATTTAAACAAAATCGGGTACAAGATGTGGTTTCTAGAGCGGAAAATGTCAAATCGGGAGCGACATTTGTATGGGGGCTATATCTAAATCTGAACCGATCTTACCCATTTTCAGCTTAGGTGTTTCTAGTTGGATTATAACATGTTGTGCCAAATTTAAACAATATCGGGTACAAGATGTGGTTTCTAGAGCGGAAAATGTCAAATCGGGAGCGACATTTGTATGGGGGCTATATCTAAATCTGAACCGATTTCCTCCAAATTCAATACCGATGGTCCTTGGCCAGAAAAAATAACTTCTGCCAAGTTTCATGACAATCGGACAAGAATTGCGACCTGTAGAGTGCGAACAAGCTTAGATGGACAGCAGACGGACAGACAGACATCGTTAAATCGATTCAGCTGGTGATTCTAAGCCGATCCGTATACTTAAAGGTGGGTCTAGCTCGATTATTTCTTGGTGTTACAAACATTTGGCGTGAAACTAACTTATAATACCCTATTCCACGAAGTGGTGTAGGGTATAAAAATGCTTTTGTTTACTAGCTTTTGAAAATATAATATTGGGTAAACAATTGTGAAACGTGACCATCAGCGGTAGAAAATTCAAATAGTGGAAAAATCCGTTGAGAAATTGTTTAGTTTTTATGTATTCAAAAAAGTTCCTCCAAAAAATCAGTTGAAGTTTTACATCGCGCATTTGGCTCTAGGAATGGTGGACGCATTCTTCTTAATTTCTTCACTTCCAGCGTAGCATAGGGCCTCAACATAGTTTCGTAGTTGGTGTGGTCCGTACAATTTCTTAGAAATGTTGTCCGTCTGAAATGACCAAAAAGGTGGCTGTTCACAAGAATATGTCGTTCACTTACTTCAAGACTGACATTAAAAGAAAAACAAATAAGTAAGTTTCAGTCAGTTAATAACAGCTTTAATTTTAGGTAGGTTGGGGCGATTTGTGTGGGAGATACCAGAAGGTGCGTGGAAATTTCGCCCATCTTCGAACTTAAACTAAATTTGGGAAAATATTACCATGTACAAAGTTTGAATTGCTTTCTTAACTCCTATCGAGAGTTATCGTGTACACCAGCCAGCCAGACAGACGTACGGACATGGCTCAAACATCTTAAAATGTTGTGAAACGATTTTGGACCTAAAATACTTAGGGCCAAATGTCCCAAATGGTATATGGGCATCTGCCAGTGGCCGGGACGCGACATTCGCACGCCTTAAACTACTCCAAAAACAAGAAAGAAACTGAAAAAGTCGATCAGCCTGTTTAGTGTTCTAAATCGCTTAAAGAGTACTACATTTTAAAAATATATCGCCAGGATTTAGTACAAATTAGTTCAAAATTATAAACAATTTTACACGGAAACGGATGTGACAAAAAACAGAAGTACTTTTGAAGGTCTTATACAAATATACAAAGTTCAGCGATTTTTTGAGAACTTTGTATTTCCATATATATATATGAGGAGAATTATCTCTTAAATTTTTTAATTAGGTACAGCAAAACAAACAAGACAAATATTTCCACTCGTAGTAAAAAATAGTAATTTTCGTTATAGCACTTCAACTTTTAATAAAAGTAAAAGAGAACAAGTCTCATAATAATAAAAAAAGTTGTCGAAATAAGGAAAAAATAAAGTTAAAAGCTATAGAAAATTCAATTAATAATTTAGTGAGTTTTAAACGTTCGAACGAAAATAAGTTACTGATAGATTTGTTTGTCTTTTGTCATCGACCTAAAATACAATTCAATTTACCATTAACCGCAGCAGTATTTTTTCCGAACAAATTTTATTCGATAAAAAATTAAATAAAATATTGCTTTATTAAAATTGATAAAAACTATTTTCTTAAGTTAATAAAATATTACTGTATATTTTGTATAGGAAATATATATTTCTAAATTTGTGTACAACTTATTATAATTACTACTCTCTTTCTTTTTGCAGACCGTGTATATGACCACAACAGTACCACAAAATATGAAAGGTAATAAAATCGCTGGACGACATACGCCAACCCGAAGTAGTTTACGGCACAGTCGTATGTTGGTCGTAAGTAATAAACACTATGAGGGTATGTCCATCAAAGACAATTTTAAAACCAACAGAATTGATTTTAATTTTTACGATTTGCTGTCTTGTTCTCTATCTGTTTCTTTTTAGTAGAGATACAACACCCCAATCCTATGGGTTTCCGGCAGCCAAATCTTGCCCGCTGGCTGTTGATATTACAAATAATAATTGGTATTTTATTGCTAAGTATATCGATATGGACATTGGTATTGGCCCCCAATACACCGATACAAGATAATCCGTATTGGTGTGGTTTTGTGGTATGAAAAAGTCTTTCCATAATTAATTGCGATTTACAAAAAAATTATTTTCTTTTTCGTTTGCAGCTTATTGTTACCGGTATTGTAGGTTTAATTCTCATACGATATCATCGTATCAAACGTGATAAGACCCGAGAACATTGTTTCATATTTTTGCGTATGGATTCCTATGTTCTCGCCCTGCTCTCCCTCCTGCTATGCTGTGTGGCCCTCATTTTTGCTGCCATCCATTATTGTCGCATCACAGCCGCGGATACCAGATGTGAAAGTGTGCATATGCTGATAGAACATGGTTCATGTGTGTGTACCTTCAATGCTCCTGCCATGAACACCACCACAAACGCTACAGAACCATTGACCATGGACAATGGCCTAATAGATTCCGCTGAGGAAGATGTGATAGATAACAGTTACAAATTCGAATATCGGTAAGTAGAAAATATGATTTTCTTTTTCGTTTCAATCGTCTGACGTTGCATTGCATTTTTAGTGACTTAAGTTGCCAAGAAGTCACCGGACCCTGGACTACTATATTGGGTCTATCCTTTATCCTAAACTCAGTGGGTTTTATAATATCCTTAGCCTATATGATTCTATTGGCGTGCTGCCGCAGCGCTACGAAACGATCGTATACAACCGTCCGTACAAGTACCTTTTAAGTTTAACTGAATTCTATACATATAAAAACAAAAGATTGTAATATTTCTAAATTTTAAAATTTAATTTTAATTTTTAACAGAAATACGTTGATACATTTTTGTAAAAGTGGTGTTGAACTTAATAGATAAGTTTTACAATACCATATTATTTAATTATCTTAAGTAGTACTTAATAAAATAATTGCATATATGTGTGTTTTTTTTAAAAAAGTAATAATTTAAATTATAACAATTATTTTTTTAATAAAAAAGTATTCAGCAAAACTTGAACCCAATATATTTATATATGCATGAGTTTTGTTTAGAATTTATATTTAAAAAATATCTAATTTTATGTATTTACATTCAAATTAATAATGGGTTCCTTGAAAGTAGGCAAGTTCCAGACTTGTGATTATGAATGAATGAAACAATTCTTAATTATCTAAAAATGCTGTAATTAACAATTAAATAGTTTACGGTGGTGTATTGAATTTCAGGGTGATTTTAAATCAGTATTGTTTAGTGATGGTTTAATGTGTTCATTCGTAGAAAAAAGTAAGATTTCAAAAAAAATTGGTGAATTCACATAAAAGAGTGAAAGCCTATTGCCATGGAATTCAGTCAGCACAATTGTATTAGTACTGCTTAATGTTTGTATAAAATACTTTGCTAAAACCTTATTGTTCTAAATGGTATGATATGAATTGCATTCATTTCATAATAATTTCTCCCGGCGGCAATATACTGTCGCCATTCAAACAATACCATATGCTGGAATACCATATCGTCCGGTCGACCCATTCACTGCCCGCCAGGACGTGACCAATAAATGGTGAATCTCGAGATCTAAAAGGGAAAACAAACGAAATTAATGGAGTAACTTCAGAGGTAAGCTATAACTCTTTTTTTTCGATCGTTCATAGTTGTTAGTGATCACAATCGTACCTCATTATTTGGGTTTGTGTTTTCTCTACGAAAGTTATCGCCCAACTCCAGGGGAAATCGCGCTTCTTCTCACAACCCAAATAGGCTGTTGTACTATGCAAGAATATCTCTCGCACAATGGTAGTCTTGTCGTTCTTATCCTTTTTCGATATAACAATTTTGTTATCACGCAAATCACATTGATATACCTTGAAGGATTTCGTCTTATTATCGGCAAATTTTAATTCTTTGCCAGGCGTTACAGTGGCTAGATTTTTTACCGCCCTTTGGACCTCATTTAAGACGTCCAAAGGCTTTACAACCAAAATGTTATTTTTACGATCATCTTCGGGCCAATATGACCAATTTAGAACCACATCGAAAACTTTGGTGTCGTGATGAAGAGGCCGCTCCAAGTTGCCATTGCAAATAACCTCATGCAGTGTCACCTGATGCGTGGAAAGCTGCATTTTTGGAGCAAGTTCTTGGCAAATTTCGTACGCGGTCTTGGTAGGTGATATGGTGACATTCACTTGAGTCTTTTCCTATGAAAGAAAAAATTGTTTTTCAAAATTTTCACTGAAAACTGGGGTTTACTTTACCTCTGTTGTATTTTCTGGATTGGGATTGAGTGTTATCCACATTTTAAGATCTCCCGATTTCTTAACTGAATCTGATAAAGTTTCTGCTGCCGCATAGTATTTTTGAAGACACAAAAGCATTTCCTGTTCCTTTTTCTGTAACACATAAAAATGATAAAAGATAATTACTATACCGCACTTGTAATACTAGTTTCCAAAATTATGGAGCTCACGGTAAACTGCAAAACTCTCCGAGTATTTGGAGTTTCGTTACTAAAACTACTTTTCCACCCGAACCACAAACTCACCATTTCATCGGGGCTTAGAGGGAATAAATTCTTATATAAATTGATCAGGTCCGCAAAAACATCAGCCTCCTTCTGTGAATATACCATCTCTTCTTGAGATTGGTGATTTTGCATCAATGTGGGACCCCAGATCATTGTTAAATTCTGTATACTCATTTTATTCTTTGACTTCTGTGAGCTTATGAACGATAAATGACCCACTATCTTCTTCAGGGTCTCGCGCTCTATAACATTCAGGCGAGCAAGTAATTCCTTATACAGCGGTATTTTTTCCGCCGCTGACGATAACTCGGAAACACATATAAAACTTTCCGATAATTTGCCCATAAGCCGTTCGGGTAGATCGCGCATAAAACGTTTCAAAACATTGGCCACATCATGTTCATTGTATTCATTGCGTGTAATTTCCACATTGAAAGCATCGGCGCGGAAAGCAGACATTAGTTTGAGTATGGAATTTTCAGAGCCGGATTTGCGATAAATTCCCTCAGACATGGAACCGTGGATATACACGAAATTTATGCATTTATCAACTATAACGGGTACATTGAATTTGGTCAGTTGTTGGTCGGCTAAAGTGAAACCGTTATTATGGGCCACTTCCCGTATGATATGTCGCCATATTTTCGTTTCTCTCGGTGAGCTCATGATCATGTATACGGTGAAAGGTGGAGCATCGATCATAAACATCGGACCTGTTTCCACATGCAGATTTTTAATGGTATCATCACTATCCTTCAGAACTGGCGAGAGAAAATTAACGAAATTATAACTAATTGCAAAGAAGGGATCAAATTAACTATTTTACCGGTGCATCGAGCTTTTCTTAAATCCATCTTTTCGATATTCCCCGTGGCTTCACTGACAAATATTAAACGCCTTTGAGTTTTCTTTAAAACCAACCAAGTGCCGCTCCATTCGGAAGTAATAGAATTCTGAAAAATAATAGAAATAAACAATTAGGAACAGCAGGAATATAAAAATACAAATAATGTATGTAAAGTATGTTGAGATGAGAAAAGTTAAATATAGAGATAGGATAATCCGCAAGCAAAACGTTGTATTGCGATTTTACCATACAATCAAAAACGGAAAATAACAGTAGTTAGTGTAATTAGCCAGCTCCTATTTGCAATCAAAAGCATTTTTTGAAAATTCTAAAATCCTGACAATAAAACACGACAGTTGTATATCTTAAAGGCCTGTGTCAAAGATAAGGCCTGTACAAAGATAACTTGGGCTTTTGTGACGGAACAATAAATGACGGTGAGAAGAGTATTGGTGCGGTGGGACATACGGTGACAGAGGCGAGATGAACAGAATACATTGAAAACAGCAATGAAAATCTCTACATTACCAGGAGCCCAGAAAAAGAAATAGAGTGTCTTTACTTTAGCCTGTGTTATTTTGTTTCTGTTGGTACCAGAGCCAGTGAATTGTTGTTGATTATTTTACTGTATGTTATAGGCGCTCAGTAAAGAGAGAATGAGATTTCATCATTGTTACTACACCTACACATTTTTATTTCTTATTTACACATGAGTGATTGTTGTTGGATCACAAGTACATTAATTAATCGTGATCGAAGGGTTCGGGAAAGGTTGACGATTTTTTGTTCTATCCTTGCTTCTCTGTTTAATTTTTATATTAATATGAATATGCAAATTTCTTATTAATTTGCCTGGGCTCCTGATACAAAGATACCTGATACGAGTATTTTATATTATTCTTGCGAAATTTTCATTTTTTTTGTAATAGATGAGTGAAGTGGTCCAGAGAAGGAGGATAGGTAGTTGGGCTAGGACTGATCGACAACGTTGATATTTTTCCAAAACCAAGTACCAGGCCACCAGAAAGATAGGAAGGACATAATTTCATTCTCGTATTTTTGAAAAATTGGGTTTAGAGGAGGAAGTTCAGTGGTAAATTAGAGGCACAATCGGGATCTTTCTATCAGGCTCACAGTAAAAGAAAGCAATGTACATATTCATATCCAAAAAAATAAAACAACGAAAATATGCACTTGGAAAAAGCAACAACATAATATTGGAACAACAATCATTTGTGTGCATATGCTATTGTTGTACTGATCCAACAACGATTACACATTGTTAATGAGCAAACACTAATAAAGAAAGACAAGGATGATACTTTTTTCTCTCTTTGCTGGGCGCCTTGTACTTTAAACGGCAGACCAAGGGGATTTTCTGCAGTTCTGTTATTTATTTTGTTGTTGTTCTTTATTTATTCTTATTTTAGTTACTCTTCTATATTTTGAGAACAAAGGATGAATGCGAAAAATTATAATAACAACAAGTACGATCACAAAATTATAATACTTTACATCTTTTTCTGTGTTCCCGTTATAATACGGAGATTTTTAGTGTTGTCAATGGTATTCATCTTTCATATGGGGCAGGCACTCTGTTTCGGGATAAAAGCACAAAACAATGAAGAGAACGAAGTAACCAAAAACTCTCAAATAGGAAGATTGAACATGACTCAATTCAGTACTACATTTCAAATTTCCACTCAGACCTGCACAATGGGATTTGTCGACCTAAAATAGCTTTTACCTCATTCATTATTTTTTTATATTCAACATTGTTTTTATTTAGAGATGTCAAAACCGAAAATCGGTTAAACGGTGTTAGGCACCGTCCACCGGTTTTTACAAAAAACCTAATTTCGACAAATCGAGGAAACCGATGTTTTCTTGTCGGTTAACCGGTTTTTTGAAATGCAAAAACATTTGAGTCATTGTTTAGTAATTCACGAAAAAACAACCGAAATTACAGTATTATATGGAGAGATAGGACGTCATATTTTTCACATTGTTGCCAACTACAATATAAATATTTGTATAAAAACAAATTTTCAAAAAAAAAATTAGTTTCATTCAATTTCAAAATTTGTTTTCATAAACCCATTGCTGCTGGCGACAAATTAAAAAAAATATTTTTTTTATTCTGACTGAAATTTTTTACTTTTTATAATCTACACCACTTCGTCGACTACGGTATTCTAAGTTAGTTTTCCGCCAAATGTTTGTAACACCAATAAATAATCGAGGTAGACCCACCCTTAAGTATACGGATCGGCTTAGAATCACCAGCTGAATCGATTTACCAATGTCTGTCTGTCCGTCCGTCTGCTGTCCATCTAATCTTGTTCTCACTCTACAGGTCGCAATTGCTGTCCGATTATTATGATATTTGGCAGAAGTTATTTTTTTTGGCCAAGGACGAATTTGCAAGAAATCGGTTCAGATTTAGATATAGCCCCCATTAGAAACCGCATATTGTTCCCGATTTTCTTTAAAATTGGCACAACATTTTATAATTGAACTGTCAACACCTATGCCGAAAGTGGGTAAGATCGGTTCAGATTTATATATAGTCCCCATACAAATGTCGCTCCCGATTTGACTTTTTCCGCTCTAGAAACCACATATTGTACCCGATTTTCTTTAAAATTGGCACATCATCTTATAATCCAACTAAAAACACCTATGGTGAAAGTGGATAAGATCAGTTCAGATTTAGATATAGTCCCAATACAAATGTGGCTCCCGATTTCACTTTTTCCGCTTTGGAAATCGCATATTGTTCCCGATTTTCTTTAAAATTGGCACAACATTTTATAATCCAACTAGAAACACCTATGGTGAAAGTGGGTAAGATCGGTTCAGATTTAGATATAGCCCCAATACAAATGTCGCTCCCGATTTCACTTTTTCCGCTCTAGAAACCACATATTGCACCCGATTTTCTTTAAAATTGGCACAACATCTTATAATCCAACTAAAAACACCTGTGGTGAAAGTGGGTAAGATCGGTTCAGATTTAGATATAGCCCCAATACAAATGTCGCTCCCGAATCTTTAATTCGATTTTGGTCAAATTTTACATATTATATTTCATCAATAAACATACATGGTGAAAGCGGGTCACATCGTTCCAGGTTTCAATATACCCCCATACAAATGTCATTTCCGATTTAACATTTTTGTCGAACACATACATTTAGAGGATTCAAAAATCCTTCCCGATTTCACTTTTTTACCGAATTGAATTGTACTGAGATAGAAAGTGGGGTGTATCATATACATACTTCTTGGGGAAATGCCCATAAGTCCATACTTTGGTATACCCCAAATGGGGTCCATTCTGCTCTATTACAGCTCTAGAAACTACATATTACATCGGATCTTCATCAAATTTTGCAGATCATTATATGTTTCAACTAGATTACCTCCCGTGAATGATAAATATATAGGCGCATGTTTTGGCTCAGGCCTCAAGTGTTGTCATAGGTCCCCTTAAAATGTCCGTCCGATTCATCCTATTACCGCTGTATAATTTGTATTTTTTTTCGATATCATGTTATATTTACTTTACTCTGAATATCTGCTGGAAATTGGATCAATTACTTTATTATTTACAATATTCATTAAATTTGACTAAAGATGAATTTATAGTAACTGTATAATTTATATGACATTATTTCATTTCATTACATGAAATACCTGGGTTTAGTAATCAAAAAGGTATATACGCCTTTAGCCTTTCCTTACTTGTTATTTACGATTTTTGTTATCACAGCTTAATTATCCAGCCTCAAAGAAAACAACCTATTCAATAAGTTTAAAAAAGTTTAAAAATAATATAAAATATAATACTAAAATAACAGGTTTGACCGGTTCACCGATTTTGGAAAAATTTTAAATTTTTTTTGTGAAATTGAGAATTTTAAACAAACTGAAAACCGGTTTCCTGAAAAGGGGCGGTTTTTGACATCCCTAGTTTTATTGAAGAAAAAAGCTAACTTAGTATACCAGAAGGAACTAACTTTGATACATTAAAACTTTTATAACAAAGATTATATTGCTAAGTGTTAAGCGGGAAATAATCAATCTTAATGTTTTAGTGTAATAATTTTTTTTCTAATAAGCTGAAAATGTATAATTTGTGGTATAATTAGGTAGCTCTATATATATTTAACCCACAGAAACTGTTGGTTAGCTCTAACTCCAGGTTAAACTGTCATGCTGAAAATGGGAGTTATAATAAAGATTTTTATTTAACTAAGAATATTTTTTAGATTTAACATACATATTCCCCTAAAAACAGATTAATAAGTTTCATTTCCATTGCAGAGCAAATTCGTAGGAGTCATAAGGAAAGAGAAGACTACTTTGCGGTGAGAAAAATCTTCAAAATTATTTAGTGGGAAATTTTGTTTTCACTTTTTGGTTTGTTTATATCTCAAATGCTCAAATGTCAACTGTTCTTTGATCATAAAAATAATCACTGTGTTTTGTTAGCTAATTAGACTTTATTAAGCTAATTAGACCTATATTCCTTCTCAAAGTAAAATTACTTTATTTCGTTTCTTTGTTTTGTTTTACGCACCGTTAAATAAGCTAATATGAAATTCAAAATTTGTACATGCTATTTTTTATACACTCCACGAGAGTATTATGCCTTTGTGCATTTGTTTGTAACACCCAAAAGGAAGAGAGATTGTTAATTATACCGATCGACTTAGAATCACTTTTTGAATCGATTTAGCGATGTCCAGTCCGTCTGTCTGTCTGTCTGTCCATCTATTCTTGTAATCACGATACAGGTCGCAATTGTACACAGAACCAAATGAAACTTTGCACAACTAAGTTTTTCGGGATAAGAACGAACGCTATTTAATTTGAAGAAAATCGGTTCAGATTTAGATATAGTCCCCATACGAATTTCAGTCCCGATTTGACTCTTTTCACTCTAGATACCACATATTTTAACAGATTTTCTTCCAAATTGGCAAAACATCTTATAGTTCAACTAGAAACATCTGTGGTAAAAATGGGTCAGATCGGTTCAGATTTATATATAGCTCCCATACAAATTTCGCTCCCGATTTGATTTTTTTCGCTCTAGAAACCACAAATTGTATCAGATTGTCTTCAGATTTGGCAAAACATCTTATTTTTCAACTAGCAACACCTGTGGTAAAAATGTGTTAGATCGGTTCAGATTTAAATATAGCTCCCATACAAATTTCGCTCCCGATTTGATTTTTTCCGCTCTAGAAACCACATATTGTATCAGATTGTCTTCAAATTTGGCAAACTATCTTATATTTCAACAAGAAACGCCCATGGTGAAAATGGGTCAGATCGGTTCAGATTTTCATATAGATCCAATACAAATTTCGCTCCCGGATAGACTTTTTCCGCCCCAGAAACGACAAATTTTCTCCGAATTTCTTTGAAGTGACCACCAAACGTTGTATTTGAACTGGAAGAACTTATTTTGATGATAGCCCCGATACAAATATTCTTTTCGATTTGACAAATTGGACCAGGTCATATTAGCCTATGATAAGGAAACATACAAAAATTCTTCCCGTTTTCACTTTTTACCGAGTTGAATTCTATTCGGATAGAAAGTGGAGTGTATCGTATAGTTGGCCCCGCCCGACTTTAGCCTTTCTGGTTAACTGGTTTAAATAAGCGACAGTTTGAAACTCGGCTTATTAAGCAGGGAAATGTCAAATGTTTTTTCATGCGAATAATAATACACAATAAATAATAATGTAAATTTGAGCTCTACCAAATTGCACATTATCTACTTTTCTTCGATACGCAAAATCATTAAAAATCTTACCTTCAAATAACACCAACCAGCTCGGTAATAGTGACAGGTATATTTGGCGGGAATGACATTCGTTAGGCTCTCCAAAAGTTTTTGCATCCAGATTCCTCTACAAAAGAAAAGAGAATACATTGAATAATCATCGCCTCAACAAGTCTAGCTAGTAATTGCGTTAAGCCATCGTACCTCTCTGATTCTTTACCCACTCCATACAAATGAGATACACGTTGATGCTTTACATTGCCAGAAGAACTCGAGGTTATGATCAAATTTGGATTCGATAAATGTTGAACACTATTCGAAGACCCACTGCCACCATTTTTCGGTACAGCGGTGGTTATTTCGAAGCAGTAAAAGTGAGTGGAATTGTCTGTAACGCGACTGTTACTGACACATTGTAAGGTGGTAATGTATTCGAGTGGTATGGCCTCTTTGGGAGTTTTCATCTCCTGATCGAGGTACGTTTGAAATTGCCGGTCTCTCAAGGTGGCCTTGCGATTTTGCATTTCTTTTAGAATGTCCTCAACAACGCCCGAAGGGAAACGTATGAGCGGTCCCTCGTAGCGTACCAGTAAAGGTGAGAGGCTCGGCCGAGGAATCATTTGCAATGTGACCTTGACATCGGATGACTTTTGTTGGGCTTTAAAACTGGCTTTGCGTTTTAAGGCGTCAACATGAAATTTCACATTGGAAAATACACTCATTGTGTTATTCATAAAACGTGCAGTGCGCTGAGAAGCTGATTGTTTTTGCTGTGTGTCCGTGGATTTCCCCGGCGTTTCGCCTATGGCTTCCAGGTACGAAGGCGGGCTTTCACCGTCTTCTATGTTGAGTTTATTGAAGGGATTAGAGCGTGTTTGAGAGGTATTTCCCTGTGAGTTGTCATCAGCCACAAACCATTGCGAGCGATTTTGTGAGGGTTTGTTCAGATCTGTCTTATTGGCCTTGGTTGAGTTGGGATTTTCATCAATGCGACTTAAAAAGGGCTTGACTCTGGCCTCAAAGTCATCCAGCATGTTTTCTCGGCTTTCCGAGAGTAAATGAGCATTTTGATGGACAATCTGTAAAGGTTTGGAGGAAGTGGATGGTGCTTCAATCGACTGTTCTTGTAAACAAGGTGTAGGTAGTACCTTAACCGGCGCAATTTGAGGTTCGGCCAACAGATGTGTATTATCTTCTTCCGAGGTGCACATACTGATATCGTCATCCGACTTGGAACACGTCTGACCATTTATACTGCCATAGGTGTCTTCCTCCAGAAGATATTCCAGCAGCAGTAGCTGATTTGATTTATCGGTTCGACTTAGCGTTGTAGCTCGACGATGAGTTAATGGGTCAAATTCTTGAATAATATCTTTGGTGGGCCTTGGCGTCCCAAAACCACCGACTGCACCTAAATCACCTTCGTCGAACGATTCTTCTTCAGATATCTGCACTAAGGCATTGCGAGGAGTTAAAATGTCCTTGTTGCTGGAGGCCATTTCGAATACATTACCATAGGTGACGTCTTGGTTCGCATATATGGGATCAAAATCAGTGGAGGATGACGATGAGTCGCCGTTGTTCTGATCCTCGTGATATTCCCATGAATCACTACGATCTGGCTGGGGAGTATTTTTCTCTTCCTCTTTGAGTTTTTCCCGTAAGAGCAAAGATTCCTCGCGCTCAGCGAGAGCGGCAGCCACATTTAGAGCATGTAACTCTGATGACTCTATATTGGGACGCAGGGCATTGTTAGCTTCGGGAATTACTCTTCTCAGCTGGATATCTTCATAGTCTTTTCGACGTTTATGGCGCACAGGAGGCTGAAGATGATTCAATTTGCCATAAGTAGGCTCACTTCCATCAGCAAACTCTTTGGGCAATACAGGAGCGGGTATTGAGGGCATGGGAGGTGAGGGTAAATCTAGTGAATCCCGAGAATTTGTATCAGAACTGTCGGCTGATAAAGAGTTTTGTGAACGTTTCAGTAAAACCTTATTGGCAGCTTCCAAGGCCAACGGATTAGTACCGATTCTCTTACTCGAGACATGCACATTTTCCTGTTGCAATACTAGCGATGACGTAGAAGACGACGACTTCAGAATGTCATCGTACGGCGGAGGCTGTAACTCATTTTCCTTATCCTCGGTCTTGATGACTCTTACGCTGCGCGGGACTTCATATGAATTGTCCAGATCTTCCTGCTGTTGTCTCAAATCGTACATGCCTATCGCTTTATTCGACAGAGGACTGGTGAAGGTTATGCCATTGAAGACTTGATCACTCGGTGGCAGTGTTTGGGGCCTGTCCATATGGAATGCCGACGAGGGTGTCTTCTCTTTTTTGGTCAAGGTGAAATTTGCTCCCAATTTCTTTAGGCGGCTGGTGGTTCCAGCACCGATTGTCGTTAGAGCTTCGGTCGATGACTTGAAATTTTTATCCAACTTATGCTTGGCACCCTTGGCCCTTATAGCCATACGTTCTCCTATGGATTCGGTTAAAAGTTTCGATGTGGTACCCAGCGATTTCAAGAGGTCACTGAAAGAAAACAAAGAACCATTGTGGCTGCGATAAGTATGGAGCAGAACATTAAAAACAATAACAATCATAATAATGATTCATGTTTACTGAATTTTATTGAAAAAAAAAATAATAAGAGTAGTGTATGTATGTAAATTGTTGCCACACCACACAGTCAATATCAAAGGAATATTTTATATTACCCACTATTCGAAAGTACAATTTGTGATTACAGTGAGTGAGTGAGTGACAGAATGTTGTTGCTTCCACCACAATCGAATCCAGACTGAAAACTGTTTTTGTTTTATTTTCTTAGTTTTTTTTAAATAAAACCCCAACGAAAACAACCACATTCGAGTTACATATTGTCGTTCGCTGCTCGGTTCTTCCTTCCGAGTCAGCGTTACATTTAAGAGAACCCTCCCCTCATGCTCCCCGACATGCTGCAGTTGGTGTTTCTGGATTAATTCTAATTAATGCCCCTATAGCGTTCCAACATGAAGTGAATTGGACACAGCAGTATATTGTTGTTCTGTGCTGTTCCTTTCTTTGCTTCTGCTTCTTCTTATTGGAATTTTCCTCCTGTCTCCCATTCTATATTTAGGTGCACAAGATATATTTACACAGGCACGGATCATCCCCGTTTTGTGTTGTTGACGATCGGCGTTAGCACTATGTAGCACAGTGGTTCCAAACAAAAAAATAATAATTATGTACATACCATCTGAACTAAAGTGATGGGAGGACCTGGAGAGGAGAATTAAAAATAAATAAATAAAAAAAATCCAGTCACCACACGGTAATAAAAGTAGGATAGTTAAATGATAATTTGCAAAATATTTCGTTCCTAGATCAAGCCGTCTGTGCTAAACACTCCACTCTTGTCTTTGAATAACTTTTTGTTTGAATTATTGGACGTTTAGGGCGATTTTTGTGGGTTTTTAAGGTAACAACTAGTAAGTGGTATTTTTTGCAACATTTTTTAAAAGGTGTTCTTAAAAATAAATATAAAGGATTAATATCATTCGAATGATGTACATCGGAAGAAGCGCTCATTTTTGTAAAAGTTTGGCTCTGAAATGTAATCTTTTATATTAAACTTTTTTAGTCGATATTCATCACTTAGACATCATTCGGTCGGTCCGAATTAGTGGCTATCGACTTTCCATAGAAGTGCGGAACCATATTCGGAAAATTGTGATTTTTTATGCACATTACTATATTTGTTTACTATTTAAAATTATAAGGCATACTTATGCGCACTGTATTAAATAAATTGCATTATATTATTATATATTATTATAATAAAAATAGTCCATTGCTATATATACATATAATACTGCAATTGTAATCAAAAAGTGAACATGAGGGAGTAATCTTCAAAAATGTGCCCTAAGTAAAGGGTGTCCCAAGAAGAACGCAATTTTTAAATCTGTCAACATTCGAAGTGTCATTGTTTGACATTTGAACAATTGTTATTGTTTGTTAGTAGAAGGTACGAGGTTAGTAAAAATGGAGCGCTACACGAATGAACAACGCATTCTCATTGTGAAATTGTTTTACCAAAATGGTGAAAGTTTTGCGGCTACAGTTCGCAAATTGCGATCAATTTGGGGTCACAATAATGCTCCAAAAGAGTCAACTGTAAAGAGATTAATGGATAAATTTGCCGAAACTGGGTCTGTTAGTGATGTAAAGACAACAACGCGCCATCGACCAGGTCGATCGACCGAAAATGTCGCAGCTGTACGTGATGATGTCGCTCAAACTCCATCCACCTCAATTCGACACCGAGCTCAGCAAATTGGTGTCTCCAAATCCACTTTGCAGCGAATTTTGACGAAAGATTTGCATCTTCATGCATACAAAGTTCAATTGACTCAGGAACTGAAGCCAACTGACCATGGACAGCGAAGGGAGTTCGTTAATTGGGTATTGGAGAGACAACATGAAAATGCTGATTTTGCCGATAAAATCATCTTCAGTGACGAGGCCCATTTTCATCTTGATGGCTTCGTCAATAGGCAGAATTGTCGCATTTGGGGTGCGGAAAATCCTCGAGTGATTCACGAGAAGCAAATGCATCCTCAACGTGTCACTGTGTGATGTGGTTTTTGGGCTGGAGGAATCATTGGACCTTTTTTTTATGAAAATGAGGCAGGTCAAGCGCAAACAGTCAATGGTGTTCGGTATCGTGAAATGATAACCAGTTTTTTCTTGCCTAGAATTGAAGAAATGAATGTGGAGGGCATGTGGTTCCAACAAGACGGCGCCACATGTCATACAGCCAGAGAAACAATTCAATTGCTGCATCAGTCATTTCCCGGTCGTGTTATTTCGCGTTTTGGAGATCAGAATTGGCCGCCTAGATCGTGCGATTTAACACCATTAGATTTTTTTCTTTGGGGTTTTTTTAAAGTCGATGGTTTACGCGAATAAGCCGACGACGACTCAAGCCTTAAAAGACGAAATTGGACGCTGCATTAATGAAATACCGCAGCATTCATGCAAAACGGTCATTGAAAATTTCATTAAAAGATCGCGTGCATGCCAGCAAAGACGCGGCGGCCATCTGTACGATATATTGTTCCATACATAACCTCATTCTGTCTACTTTACGATATAATAAAGTTTCACGATTTTTTCTTAAATATCTGTCTTTTATTTAAAATTAAAAAATTGCGCTCTTCTTGGGACACCCTTTATTAGGTATATTGTCAGGCGTCATAAGGGAGAAACAGTTTCCCATTTGCAATTTTTTGATTCAGCTACAGACAAAGTGACTGAAAAGTACAAATTTCTAAGATTCACCGAATTTCACTATTCTAACTGCATCCGTTTGGTTGGTACCTTTTTAATCCCCATTTTCTGCCTAAAAGTACAAATTTCGAAAAATGCCTATGAGTTTTGAATGTAATACATTCGAAAAATTGTATTAAAGTTAAAAATGCACATATTGCAAAATTTTGGTTAGAAAATGATCGATGTGCCATTGATCTTCTCGAAATTTCACAGAAGTGTTTATAATTAATGTATAGCATCAAGTAACAAGTAAGAAAAGTCTAAAGTTGGGCTCGGCCGACTATGCCCTACAGCATTCCTTGCGCCTATACCTGGTTTTAATAAACACGGGTGTTTTAATATCAGTGGGAATGATTATACAGTTCATATGAATTATTAATTCATATTTAACGTAATATGTAAAATGTTATACATGTGCTACAATGGGGCCAAATACCACTTTTTGAGGCAAAAAATCAATTTTTGAACTAACTCATTTACAAAAAGTAACAAAGATAATTCCATTTCCATTATCTTTGAAAGTAATAATGACATAGTGTTGCCAACATTTTAAAATTAGCAAAAACGGATAATTGGAACCAAGTGGCAACTCGTTTTGAAAGGCAGCTACAAAGAAAATGGAAATACATAGATAGCATAGTTGTAGTTGCAGCCATGACCACTGGGTGGCGAATGTGTAAAAAGTACATTCTATTTCACTCAAAGTACATTATAATTCACTCAATTATGTTCTCTCTTTTGCTTATAATACTGAAAATTGAAAGAAAATGAATGAAGTAAAAGTTACTTCCAATGACTTTTTTGGTTTTACGTCAAATACCACACTTCTGTTTATTTAATTTGCTTTTATTTTCTATTTATTGCAGTTTTTAGAAAAAAGGGAAATTTTCTCTCCACAATGACATTCAGTGCCATCTAAATAATTGTCTTCGTACTACGCTTTTCTCTGAGAGTTTTGTTTAATCAATAAATTTCCATTATCTTTGGCAGCTATCAAGATAGCTGCAATACATTTCAAATGCCTACCTGTAAGTGGGTGTGGCAGTAGATTGATCAACATAAAATTTGCTAGACAACTTCAGTAAGCATCATAAGTACATATGGGCATCTCCCAGTGGCCCGGACGAGCCAAAAACAAGAAAGAAACTGAAGAAGTCGATAAGCCTTTTTAGTGTTCTAAAGCGCTTAAAGATTACTACTTTTTAAAAATAACAATTTTACATCGAAACGGACGCGACAAAAAACAGAAGTAATTTTGAAGGTCTTGTAGAAATATAAAAAGTTCAGCGATTTTGTGAGAACTTTTTTTCATATATACATGTAAATGAAGGTCAGAGGATATATTTTGTTCGTAGATTTATGAAATATAAAAATTGTATCTTAATTATACGGAATTTAAAGGCCTATCTGTTTCCTGTGAGTGGGCGTAGCAGTAGGTTGAGATACTATTTTTTCTTCAACTATTGTAAGCAGTATAAGTATATGTACAAAATTTAAAAGGTCTACCTGTTTCCTAGAGTATTTTGTCTCAAAGAAGATACTCCATATGTAAGTGGGCGTGACAGTAGGTTGAGAAACTTATTTTTTTCTAAACAACTTTTGTAAGTAGCATAATTATATGTACGAAATTTAAAAGGTCTACTTGTTTCCTAAGGTATTTTTCCTCAAAAAATCTACTACCATCCCACTGTAAGTGGTCGCGGCAACTCAACATTTTTATAGACGACTTTGATAAGCACCATAACTACATGTACGAAAATTTAAAGGTGTAGCTGCCTCCAATTATTTTTTGCCACTAAAACAGGTCATCTGCCCCACCGTGCAATGACAAGAATAAAAGTATTTATTTAAAGTGCTTTCAAGGGTCTACCAATGCAGAAAAAAAATTGTTCAAAAATGCAGCATAAAAATTAGACGGGAAAAAACATGAGCGATTAGCTCACATACGGCTTGACCCAGCGAAATAATTTGTAGATCATCATAAAAACTGTAATCTTCATTTCTGTGGGGAGACCGCAGCAATTCTTTTCCTGACCCAACCTATTGTAGTATAAACTTTCTTATTGTTTGTGTTAAATGTGAGCAGATCGATGTAAAAAG
This sequence comes from Polietes domitor, assembly GCA_947397865.1. Classification (NCBI taxonomy): domain Eukaryota; kingdom Metazoa; phylum Arthropoda; class Insecta; order Diptera; family Muscidae; genus Polietes; species Polietes domitor. The sequence goes on from OX377620.1 coordinate 74,892,811, forward strand.
GCAAAGAAACTGCAAAATTTCGAAATGCACGATTGTAAAATGAAGATTCACTGATGATTTTTTTTATATGTATGTATATATGTATGTATGTGTTTCTTTGGATATAACAGACCTTTCCGAGTGCCATGAGCCACATAAACCAACCATATATGTGCTTGCAAATGATTTATGTATTTCTACGAAATTTATCACGATATGTGTTATTAGCCAAATTTGCGTTTGCAACCACTGTGCACTGCCTCCTATCTTCAAGATGAACTGCTGGGGTGTCAATGACAAACAGTTGTTGTTGATATTTTAACGCGTGCCCTTTTGGTGCGCACTGCAGTAAATAAAAGTGATGGTACATTTTCAAGATCATTTCGCAGCATCTGTTCAGTGTGTGTTATAAATACACTCGCACAAGCGGTTTCCCCAATATGCCTTCAAAGGAAGATAGAGAAGATGTGATTGAACTTAATGTTGTAGGTATTTCGACAGACGGACGGACGGATGTATGGCTGGATGTGTGGAAGTAAAGTTTATCGTTTCCGTTATTGTGGGAAGATTTTTGCTCCAAATTTATTTTTAAACAATATGTTTGTGTCGTGTTACACAATACCGATTTTTGAATCCCAGAAAAAGATGATTTAGATAAGATTTTCGTTGTGTATTAAAAATTGCCGCAATTTCAAAAAAAGTTATGTTAACCTTTTATCAAAAAAATATTTTAAATACTTATTCGAACCCTATGATGAAATGGTGATGTGGAAATGAAATGCTAAAAACGCTAGTTAACTCACTTTTGCCTATAGTTTCAGGCGTTTCAAGTGTAATATATATATGTCGGCCGGTGTTATAAAAAAAATAAATATGAAGCAAGTAAGGAAAGGCTAAAGTCGGACGTGGGCGACTTTATGATACCCCCCACTTTCTTCCCCATTTTATATCTGAATCCGATATGGGACGATTTTTGTATGGTTACTATTATGTAGTCTATAGAGCGGAAAGAGTCAAATTGAGAGCGAAATTAGTATGAGAGCTATATCTAAATCTGAACCGATCTTACCCACTTTCACGAAAATCGGTTAAAATATCTGGGTTCTATAGCGGCAAAAGTCAAAGCCATAACGTAAAATTTGTAGTGGAGCTACATATAAATTTGAACCGATCTGACTCACTTTCAACATATATATTTCTAGTTGAAATGTAATGTGCTGCGCCAAATTTGAAGAAGATCGGTAAAAAAATATATGGTCTCTAGAGCGGTAAAAGTCAAATCCAGGGCAAAATTTATATATGGGAGATATATATAAATCAGAACCGATCTGAGTCACTTTTACCAATGATGTTTATAGTTGAAACATAAGGTGTTGCGCCAAATTCGAAGAAGATTCATTAAAATACGAGGTCTCTAGAGCAAAAATAGTCTAACCGAGAAAAATTTGTTTGGGAGCTATATTTAATCTGAATCGATCTGCATTTTCACCATAGATGTTTCTAGTTTTATTATAGGGTACTGAGCCAAATTTGACTAAAATCAGTTAAAATATGTGGGTTCTATAGGAAAGAGTCTAATCGGAAGCGACATTTGTATGGGGGCTACATCTAAATCTGAATTCTGCTTCAGATTAAATAGTGTTCGTCCTTGATCCACAAAACTTACTTGTGCTAATTATTATTAAGAACGGACAATAATTGCGACCCTTACCTTGATTACAACAATAGACGGCATACTAAATCGACTCAGGAAGTGATTCTAACCTGATCAGTATAATAGACGATGGGTCTAACTCATTTCCTTTTGGGTGTTACAAACAAATGCACAAGAACATAATACCCTAGTGGAGGGTATAAAAGTTCAAGTGGGCGAAATGTTTGTTAAGCAATCAGAGCGACGTATATATCTTTTTATACAGCTGTTTTGGTTTTACCATTTTAATCCTCTTTGGACACGTTTTTTTAAATGTAACGAATTTTACAGGAATACGTCTAATATTTACAGATCGGTTGGGATTGTAAATGGATTAAATTGGTTCAGAGGGTAAAAATTTCAAAATTTTGATGGAATTGCCCTATAATATATATATTTAACCAATTATAACTATTTTCTTATAAGGGTGTGAAGATAAATTCGTAAGTTAAATACGTCCCACACCCAAGACACAAACCAATTTAGCTTGTGGAACGTATTTAAAAAATATTTTTTTAAATAAAAACACTAAAAATAATAAAAATAAAAGGAATTATGTAATTATTTTTTAACAATATTTTCCGTTCCAATTATTTGAATGTATTCTAGTTTTCGAGATATCGGACAATCAAAATTCGATATATATACACCCGATATCTGAAAAACCTATATATATCCGATCTCAAACGGAATTTGGACCAGGACTTTTTTGGAAAATATTATCCTTACCAAGGGCTAAATAATTGCCTTTGGAATACCCGATTCATGTATTCTAGCTTTCGAGATATCGAGATATCGGACAATCAAAATTCGATATATATACACCCGATATCTGAAAAACCTATATATCTCCGATCTCAAACGGAATTTGGGCCAACTCTTTTTTGGAAAATATTCTACTTACCAAGGGCTAAATAATTGCCTTTGGAATACCCGATTCATGTATTCTAGTTTTCGAGATATCGGCTCTTCAATGTCACAACAATACTTAAAATGACCTATTTTGTATAGTTTTTGGACTTTTGCATTTGATGCATTCAAATAATTGTAACGGAAAATATTGTTAAAAAATAATTACATAATTCCCTTTATTTTTAGAGTTTTTATTTAAAAAAATATTTTTTAAATACGTTCCACAAGCTAAATAGGTTTGTGTCTTGGGTGTGGGACGTATTTAACTTACAAATTTATCGTCACACCCTTTTTCTCTTATACTGTGTTAGATCTAAATTTGTGTGGGTTTTTTTGTAACTGGAGTAAACTGTTTCAATCTACGACCAACAATTTTCCATTTGTTGACCAATGTTACAACTACATAGATACATATCATTACTTGTATTTTAGTAAAAAAAATCTAGACCAAACCAAGTTAATCACAATTTCAATTCATTCCTTCTAACCCAAGAAAACAAAAGTGTTACATGCCAAATGTGGAAAAATTGTGTTTTACTTATCACTGATGTTGAAATTTTGAACGTCGTCTTTTATATTCTCATTTTCGTCATCATCGTGGGAATGATCAGAAACGTCATTATAATCAGTATCGTCATTTACGTTATCGCCCATTACATACCCGGGAGATGGTGACTTGTATTTGCTGTTGTCGGAACTCTCAATAGAATCGGCTAACGATGAGTTCGATGACTTGTAGCTCATCGATGATTTGTTGAATTTATCACGCTTGAAGTTGGTATCCTTAAACTCCGTGGAGGTTATGTTAAGACAACTGCTCGTCGTGGAGACCTCACTCGATATGGAGTAACGTCGTCTGCGTTCCATTTCACGTTCAGAATTTAAATAGGTCTTCGGTGGCAGTTCGGGGGCGCGACGCGTCACCTGAATGGGGGAGGCATTGGGCGTTTTATTAACAGCACCGCCCGAGCTGTCCAATGCATTCGGCGATTGAGGCTGCTGTGTAGGCACTGTAGGCGGAATGGTGGTGTTTTCGTAATTTTGCATTTCATTATTCTGTGGTTTGCGCGGTCGTGGTGCCGGTCTGGGTGTTGTATAAATAGGTACATTCTCATTTGCATTGGGACCATACAAGTCGTTGGTTTCCGTTAAAATAGATTTGTGGTTGGTCGGAGTTAGATCCGCATCTTCGGGTAGTGTGGGATACAGGAGAAATACTTTATTATTTGGCACCTTTTCATTGCTGTTGGCGTTATTTTGTAGATTTTCAGATTTTATATTAAGATTTTTGTTAATAAGTTGTACGGCTACATTTTCATATTCACTTTTACGCAATTCTGGATATAAACGTCGCGGTGCCGGTACCGGGCGTACCGTTTGTTCGCTGTCCATGGTCAACAACTGCAAAAGACAAAGGAATGTAAATTTAGTAAAGTCATTCATATTAGAAGTTGATGTAAATACATAGAATGATCTGTATACAAAATAATTTAAAGGTTATACAAAAAATACATGCAATGATTTTAATAATTGAACTAAAATTTAGAAATATGTCCTCATATCTAATTCAAACTTTTCCTTGTGTAGAACTTGATTCTAGTTAGCATTTTTCTTCAATTCAAGTAAATATTTACTCAAACTGAGGAAAATTGTAGTAAATATTTCCTCAAACCAAAATACGATGAAATTTTGCTGAACATTTCCTCAACCTAAGTAAATATTTCCGCAGACCTAGTAAAAGAAAATACTTTATAATATAAGGAAAAAGTGAAGTTGGAATAAGTTCTATTGAAATAAAACTGAGGAAAATGTTTCCAAAGACTGACTTAAGACTCATATAAATATGAATCTCATATAAAAATGAGAATATGAAGTAATTCTCAAACGTTTCATGATATTTCTGTCATAATGAGTTCAATTATTACTCTATGATTGCTATGTTTGAATAGAGCAACTCAAAACATGATATCGAGTTTGAAAAAATCGAATTTTGTTCCTACCAATGGACTACAAATCGTAAATTAGAAGAAAAATGTCAATAAATGTTTAGTTACCGATAACTGCCTTAGTAATCTATAATTTCCATAGTTACTGATTGTGAAAATTCTATAAATATAACGTGTATTTTTATTTAAAGCGAAATTTTAAATTACAAAAAAAATCATCTAAAAATTATTAAAAAAAATCGCTCGATTTTCAACAAATGCTGCAATAGCGATTTTATTCCAATTGCATGGCCTACTGAATTGTGTTCTGGGCTAAATATTGTACAATTACGCCAGTTATCAAAAAATTAAATAACTTTACTGTCTTTTTACGTTTTTCGATATTTTTGTTTTTGAAAATTTTTACCCAATTTTATCGATTTCTTTTCGAATGTGTTGAAAATTATAAAAAAAAACGATTTTTATAATTTATAATTTCGATAGTTTGAAAGTTTATATTTTATTTTTCCATTTTGACAACATTTTTTTGATAACTCTATATCTAAGCGAGTTATCGATAACATGAAAACGTTTTTTTATATTTTGATGTCCTCTTGCCAAAAATTTATTAAGATCTTGGGGCTTTGGATATCATACTCTTGCCCTTTTTATAATTATAAAAAGATTTGCCTCACCAGTGAATGGAGCAAAAGAAACTTTAACTTTACTGTCTTTCTCTGTTTTTCGATATTTTTGGTTTTGAAAATTTTTACCCAATTTTATCGATTTATTTTCGAATGTGCTGAAAATTATAAAAAAAATTGATTTTTCTATATCTAAGCGAGTTATCGATAACATGAAAACGTTTTTTTTATATTTTGATGTCCTCTTTCCAAAAATTCAGTAAAATTTTGGGGTCTTGGATATCATACTCTTGCCCTTTTTATAATTATAAAAGGATTTGTCTCCCCAGTGAATGGAGCAAAAGAAACGTATATCAACAACAATCAACATCATAGCAGATCAGTCCAATTAATTAAGAAATTTCAAAAATCGCAATGGAAGTTATAGCCCAAGTCCAAGTCCCCAATTTTATCCCACAAAAAAATTATCATGAGTTTGTAGCGCTAATAAAAAAAATAACTTTACTGCTTCGGTTTTCTGTTAGTTCGTTTTTCGATATTTTTGGTTTCGATAACTCGAAAGTTATCGAAAAATTGTACCCAATTTTATTGATTTGTTTTCGAATGTGCTAAAAACTATAAATTGTGAAAATTATAATTTAAAATTTTGACAACTAAGAAGTTTTTATTTTATTTTTCCATTTTGAGAACATTTAACTTTATGTAATCATTTTTTTTTTATTTTGTTGTCCTCATTCCAAAAAATTATTAAGATCTTGGAGCCTCGTATATCACACTCTTGACCTTTTTATAATTATAATAAAATTTAGCTATCCAGTGAAAATGGAGCAAAAGAAACATATCAATAACTATATCAAAATATTAACCGATCAGTCGAATTAAAGTGATAAATTAATATTAACGATATTATAGTTTTAAATAATGCATTTCGACAATTAATTCTCGAAAGATAAATCCCAGATTACAAAAGTCAAAATTAAATTTTACCACAAATCTCCCAAAATTTCAAAGAAGATCAATAATAATCCCACAAAATGGGAGTAACCTCTACGGTTGGCAACAGAAATACCAAAGACTTATTATAATTCGTTACAGAAATTCCATTATTCGTTTATTAGGTCACCAATGCCAGATTGGTGGTGACGAATCAGCTGATTTGTTGTGGTTTACGGGAACGTGAGCAAATGAGCACCGAAATCGTACTGCGTTACACAGGTAGTGGTGTTAGAGCCGGTAGGAATAATTGAAACGTCAAAGTTGTTACAACTTCCCTTTGAAAATTTCCTATGTTCATTCCTTGGCTTGACAACTGGAATGCCAAAAGCATTGGCAAAATTCCAAATATTCACTCATTTTCCCACCAAATCTCCAATACACAATTCTACCTGTAGGTACCGCATCGAACATAAACCTTTCATAGGAAATCCTTAATATCCTCTTCATATATGTAAATTTCCGCTAAAATGTGCGTCATTTTATTGCGATTGTTTTGCAAAGATGTCTCTAGTACACCACATTGTGGTATCCGTATTGAGATTCCATGTAATACAAAACAATTAGGAAAAACCCACAATTTGTTTTTCCTAAACTGCCTTCCTGCTTACTTATTAGGTGACTTTTCTTTGTGTACTTTTTCCAATATGCCAGCCAAACTAAGAACGAATCCTATTGACTTCCAAGCTGCTCAGATTTTACTAAAATCTATATTTGTTTTCATTGAGGGTCATCTGAGGCTAATTTTGCCGCATTTGGGATTCAGATGGGCTGGAGACGCATCATCGGATCATTATTCTGCAAAAAATCTACTGATCATGCAACGACAGTGAATAAATAGTACCCTCCATCATGACATGATAATTAAGTTTTTATTGTCCACTTTACATGATATGACCATATGATTTCAAGAATACTTTCTGGACATATGTCCTACAAGATTTATTCGAATAACCGATTAATCGTACAATGAAGCATAATGTATATATTAAGAAAAAGTTTAGTTCAATCCGAATCAGCAATTTTTCATTTGTAAATGGATATCAATGTAAAAGCCAGCGCGAGGTATGGTTTAGTCGAAGAAGGATAATAAAAATGTATTTCTATAAGAAATGAGCAAAATTGTCGCATATGGTGTTGAGAGAACCCACAAGTGACTATTGATCCACAACGTGGATGAGGTACTGCCGATCCAGTCGTGGTAGTTATATGAATGATATTGTGTTCCATTAATTAAATGACAAAGTTAAACCTTTCGAATAAAACCAAATTTTTGAAACAATAATTAATACTTTTTGTATACTCGATTCTAATTTAAAATTTTAAATGGCCTACTCTATATATTAAAATTAAAAGTTCTATATCTTTTTGCGAAAAGCCTTCAGGAGTATTATTTATATTATTAATTAATTTATGACCATTTCGGTTAAGTGTTGCTAAGATTTAATAATTTTTTATTTTAGTCTCGATTTTAATCAATATTTCATTTTTATTTTTTATTCTCTGGAGAAATATTATAAAACCACCATAATATTTTTACAAAATATATAGTAGAAATAATTAAAACAAAATATCTATTCCGAATAAAACCGTTTTAGGCTTTGTCCCAAAATATTGGGATGGATTTATACCACCCATTCGTAAGTTAACAATTGCTTTGTCCCAAAATATTGGAATGGATTTATAGCACCCATTCGAAAGTTAACAATTGTTTGTGATTTATGCGCTATTTTTAATGCATCTTTTAAAAAACCCAATTTGTCTTGTAATGGGCTCGTGTTAAGAAATTCCAAATATCACAATTACACTGAAAGTATTTTCCTTCATAATATTTATGAAACGATTTCATAAAGGTTTTTCATAAATTTAGTGATTTTTTCTAAATATTTATGAAAAAATAATAATAAAATAAAATGATTCACACAATTTTTGCATTAACCATTTCATATTTCATAAAACAAAATTGTTAAATTATTGGAACTTAGTTTCATAAGATCAAAGAAAGATTTCATTATATTAAGAAACAATTCATAAAGATTATGAAATATTTCATACCCAATAAAATATTTGTGTTATGAAATATATTCATAAATATAAAGAAAGATTTCATAGTTTTTATGAAATGCTTCATAACACACAACTACATTTTTACATTTACATTTTAAATCATATTATGAAAAATAATGAAATTGTATGAAACAAATTCATTAAATGAAGAACTGCATTTCATAATTTCTAAGAAATGTTTCATAAAATCTGTGGCACTTTTCACTGATTTGAGATTTATGAAACATGTTTCACACTTTTTATGAAGTGTTTCTTTGGCGACTTTTTAATGAAAATTTTCAGTTGAGGTTAAGACAAAATCATAAATAGTATGAAGATAAGATAGCGATCAGCGCCTTTCCATCTAGCCGCATAAAACTGACCAAAAACGTGGAAATTATTGCAAATGTGGCATGGCGGGCGATTTTGATGAAACCAGAGATAGTCCAAGTCCATGTCCCCAATTTCCGCCCACAAAAAAATTATCAATGTAGCGCTAATAAAAATTTAATTTTTTACTCAAAATTAAAAATATTTTTCACATTGTCGCCAACTACAATATTTAAATATTTGTATCAAAGAAAATTGTATTGTATTGACTTTTATGGACTTAGTCTCAATAACCATAAATTTGATTTACATTGGATATTCAGACTAAGTCCAATATTTTAAACATAAAATTATTTTTTCAAAATTATAATCCAATGAAATGTTTAGATAATGGACCTACCCAAACCACAGAATACCTCCAAATTGAACCAAATAAGCTAAATTAAATTATAATATAGTGTTCTTCTGTAGAAAACACTAATTCCTAGTATTAATGGGTTAATAGAATATTAGGGACAAATTATACGTTATCCCAAAAAATATTTCATCCGAAATATTTTGGGGGAAACTCAAAAATTTAATTAACTCGATGAACTCAATAACTCAATTTTTGGACAAATTGGCTAGAACTGAATTTTTATTTGGGAGTGCTAGTTTTTCTTAAGCACGCTAAACCCAAAATTCTAAATATTGACGGATAAACTCCAAAAATTAGCTATTGTGCCAGATGCCCGAAATAAATTAGAGAAATAGTCGCAGTCTCTATCACAAATGAACTCGGTATATTGTAATTAAGAATTCGTTCATTGAGAATGTGATGTGCGGAAACTCGGACTGCCATTATAATATCATTAAATTGATGTTTATTTTTATACTTATAACATCTCGCTTCCTTATAAGAAGTAAATGGATTGGTGAAATAATAACCCTTTGGAAATCCATAATCATACGAAATCATTCACATTTCCTGCGGTATAGGTACTTACAACAGTTTACAAAATGTTTTGATCCTTACCGGACGCTCATTCAAATGCTACCTAAGCAATTTTTCGCTGAATAAAGGAAATTTGTACTCAATGCGCACATTATAAAACTTAAAGTTAAAACGCATTTATGGCAATACTTCTTGGGATTGGAAGAAGCGAAAAAAACGGAGTTTTATTATTTTATAACACCGGATCAATTAGTAATTTCCGAAATATTGAACAATGAACATGAGAGTGAGTACTTGAATAGTACACGTGTACCTGGAGATCAGACGCCACTGCCATTCAGGTAGTCCTATGCAAATTCGTATAAATATTAACGGATCTTTGGTGAAAGTCATCATTCGCTACAGGATCTTCAAACCAGTGACACAATTTCAATATTTTTCCTACAAAATGACTTCAAAATTAGTACAACCCTCTACACCTTCAAAATCATCCGATGATAATATTGTGAAATCCGTGATTGATATTCTCTTAGTAATTATAAAAGTTTTCAAAATATGTTTAAATGTCTTGAATACAAACACGGACGAAGATGGTATATCATATTCCGAAAAGAGACAAACTATAACGATAAAGGCCACGCTTAAACCCTCCGCCAACTCTTCTGCATATGAAATTGTCCAGGAATCGGCAAACTATTGCGCTTGTAAGCGTCTGAAATTTAAACCAAGCCCCTCGAAAAAAGTACAGCTACAATTGGAGTCACCTTTGCAAATCTCACAATCTGCCACACCGTCACCCACCACCATTGAGCCTATATTGAAATCAGCACTGAAAGTAACACCAGATCGTTCGACTTCAAGTGGTCCCGAAAGTGAACAGAAATCGGTTTCATTTAGCATGGAGAAGAATACCGTGAAATATTTCGAGATAATGGCTGGTGCCCAATTGCGACCGATTTGCAGACCATCACGTCAAAGGAAGTCATCATTCTCCAACATGCCCGCAACATTCAAAACAATTGGCCAAGACACAATACCACAACAAACCCTAATTAACCAAGAGGTTATTAGCACTGCTACAAATCTGCTCCAAAGTCCACATATTATTCCATCCCGTCGGCGATTAGAATTCTAAGAATATTGTTTAACTTTTGTAAGATAGTTTTAAGTGAAACACTACAAATATTTCTAAAATATTTGATAATTTTAATTAAGTCATTGGAAACCAATAAAAAAAAAACAATTAAAAATTTAATAAAACTACTTGTTTCAATTATGATATGATAATCGATTCCAACGAGGATCTGCAAACTATCTGGAGTCTCTACGGGGAAGTTATACAAATTCACTTTGGAATAATAGAATTTTTGGCCAAGAAAATTTAAATATGTTAAATAAATGTTCAACACCAATTTTGAAACATTCGTGATGACGTGTTTTAATTTATATTCAAACTTAGGAGCTTAAGTCTTATTTTTGGTATTGTGACACCATTGCCAAGTGATATTACCAAGCGCAAATAACATGACAGCCAAAATGGCAAAGAGCTGTCGAATATAGATCTTAAATATAAGACATGTAAAGAAAATCTAGGCATAACACACACCGCCATACGTTTACGCCTACATATTGTTTTGAATGCTTTAAACGATTTAATCACGGCGATTGTATGGACCCTATTTTACAGCATGGACATATATCAAATTTAAAACATGTAAGTAAAGGCTAAAGTCGGTGTATATGGGGGGCGATTTTACGCAGTCCATACAAAGTATAAATTTTTAATCAGATTTAATATAATATAATATGGTAAAATTGATGGAAGCTGCTACTCCAAAATCGGTGTGATCCCCTCTCATTGTAGCTGCGCCTTGGAAAAAAATATAAAGATCAATTTCGTCAAGACTTTGTAATAACTTGAACCTTGATAACTGGAAGTAACATATGAGCGGTGACTATATATTTGCGTAAGCTTCATTTTAAATTCAAGCGTTCCTAACTGTAATATAATATGATATGGAAAAACTGGTATCGGAGGCCTATTTTAGTGGGTCTACATCAAACCAAGGACCCATTAGGGTGTGTTGATTTTATAGAATTTTTGAATTTCAAAAACGTGTAGTTAAAAAGAACTGTGATACGCTTTGTCATTCTCAGAAATAATTTTATTTTTGTGATAAAATGTTGTTTAGGTCGATAAATTGTCAAAAGAAAAAGCGATTTTTTTTTTCAAAAAAAAACACGGTTTTTATTTTGCCTTAACGATTGCCAAATACATTTAAGGTATTAGTCGCCTCCATCGGTCTTATAGTTAAAAAATAATGGGGGTGACTTTGACAATAATTGTAATTTTAATAAAAAATAAAATTAATTTTGCTTTTAAATTTGAATATGTTGTCATTTATTTTGGTTTAAGACCAAAGGTTGTGCTGAAGTCTTCAGCAGAACCCAAAATTAGCAAAAAGGCAAAGTGAGACCTTTATTGTTGCAGCTAAAAGTTGACTGCGCAGTTTCGATGGGCGCTACCCCATCTCGTCAGAACTTTCGCAACGAATGTATGTCTTTGACTTAAATCAGGGTTCATATTAGTACCAGCGGTCACATACGACATATGAGAAGCGCTGATAAACAAAATATTCCACCGAACTAAGTCGACACACTAAAAATCTCACTTTGCCAATTCAATGTTATGCATGTGCTCGCATCACTCGCAACAATGTCAAGGTTGTTGTTGTTCGGTATATCCTGTCTTCACTGGACCTCGTGTGTATTGTTGTTGTTTGTATGTGTTGTCATTTATATTGGTTTAAGACCAAAGGTTGTGCTGAAGTCTTCAGCAGAACCCAAAATTAGCAAAAAGGCAAGTGAGACATTTATTGTTGCAGCTAAAAGTTGACTGCGCAGTTTCGATGGGCGCTACCTCATCTCGTCAGAACTTTCGCAACGAATGTATGTCTTTGACTTAAATGAGGGTTCATATTAGTACCAGCGGTCACATACGACAAATGAGAAGCGCTGATAAACAAAATATTCCACCGAACTAAGTCGACACACTAAAAATCTAACTTTGCCAATTCAATGTTATGCATGTGCTCGCATCGGTCCCAACAATGCAAAGTTTGTTGTTGTACGGTATGTACGTCTTCACTGTAATTTTATGAAAAGCTGTGGTATGCTTTGCCATTCTCCGATATAGTTTTGTTTTTGTGATAAACTTTAGTTTAACTCGGTAAATCGTCAAAAGAAAAACAATTTTTTTTTGTTTTCAAAAAAATGTTTTTTTCGATTTTCTAACGATCGCTACTAAACCACTGCTTTTACGTGAAATATATATTTGTAGCCCTAGTAAATAAACTCGTATCGGAGGTATATTTGAGTGGGTCTACATCAAAATAAGGACCCATTAGTATTATTCTAAACAACCACTGTGAACTTAATAGCTTAACTCTTTATGGCAGAGGTATCATGAAACTTATGAGATATATTTCATGTAGTCATTTTTTATTAGTTTTGCATAATCTGAAGCAAAACCATTTGTTTGAATTATTTTAGTTGAATTGATCTTATTTTAAGTTCACTTTTTCCTTGTAACAAGTACAATTTTCCTCAGCTTAATTTTATTTAGATTTAGTAAAAATGTACTTGGTTTGAGTAAAAAATTTCTTAGTTTTAGGAAAAGTTTACTTAAATATAGTAAAAATTTACTTAGTTTGAGTAAACATTTACTTAGATTTACTAAAATGTACTTGGTTTGAGGAAAAGCTTAATGCATTTTTACTTAGTTTGAGTAAATATGTACTTGATTTCAGGAAAATTTAACTAGAACCAAGTTCAAAGCATGTACTATTTTCAAGGAAAAATTTGAACTTGATATGATTAAATATTGCTTTAGCACTATACGAAGTTAAATTTTCCTAAATTTTAGTTCATTTTAAGTCATTATAGGGTTCACCTTTTTTCTGGGTGTACACTTTATCGGATTCGTGTTTGTAAATTTGGTTTTAGAGCTTCAAATGTTTGTGTTGATGAGAAGAAGAATAATGAAGAAAAAGAAAGTCTTTGTTGAAAAAAATGCTGAGAAAGAAAAGTTTCAAATCGACTCAAAACTCAGAATAGGAGGATTATTTCAGAATGGGACTTTTTATTAGGTTTTGTGGAATTCTTCGTTGAAAGAGGAATTTTTCAAAATGTGGTTATGACTCGAGCCTACCAAAAATCAAAGAAACCCCAAAAAGAATTTTCTGTAACAAGTAATTCCATTAATAATCTCACAAATAGGATTAATCTCCTGTCTTGTGAACAGGAATAGCAAAGGCTTAAGGCTAGTCCTGAGGTTAATCCTATAAGAAATGCCTAAGAAATTTATGTGAACAGAATTTTCCATGAATTTCTAATTGGAATCAACTTTCGGTTCGTGGCAAGACTAACCTTTAAGGCAGGATTAGAAACATGAACGGTTAGTGGTAACGTATCACAGTGGCAGATTATAAGGAAATGTTCGAAATACATCGAAATCAATTTCGAAAAATTCGAATTGTTGGCAAACAACCCGATTCACTGAGCGCGTTTTGATTGGGTTGCACTGTGGGAATGTCTATATTTTCGTTCTCAAAATAAAGTATTAATATCAGTTTTATTTAATTGATTTTGAAGAAAATCTGAACTGTGATAAATATAGGGTGGGTCATTGAACATTTTAAATTGAACTACCGATTACATTGACTTAGAAAGGTAGAATAATATTTATTTTTATTTTCAGACTTACTTTTGAAGCTCATTTTCATCTCAGTGGCTATGTCAATAAGCAAAATTGCCGCATATGGGGTTCAAAGAACGCACACGTGACTATTAAGAAGCCAATGCATCCACAACGAGTCACTGTTTGGAGTGGATTTTGGGCTGGCGGCATCATTGGACCATTTACTGAAAAATTGGGTTGCTTGGATGGGGCACTACCAAGCCAGTAGTGGTAGTCTTATGAATGATATTGTGTTCTATTATTAAATGATAAAGTTCAACCTATCCAATAAAACCAGGAATTTGAAAAAATAATCAGTACTTTTTTTATAGCCGACTCTAATTTAAAATGTTACATGGCCCAACCTATATTAATAATGTAAATTATCCAAATAAAATTTTACTTCAAATGAGTAAACATTTAACTTAAATTAAGTTTAATTGAAATACATCGAGAAAATTAGACATTGCAACGTCTGCAAAGACTTTGTTTTCTCAATCCGATTAGACGTCGTCTTGTCTTGTCAGATTAAAAAGGGGCTGTTGCGCAGAAAACCACAAATTGACCGACCAAAAATCTAAAAAATACACAGATGATTAAAAATTAATCCCACAAAATGGTTTATTCCCCAAAGCAAGCAAATAATTTAAAATTTGAAATTTGCATTTAGGTCAAAAGGGGCTGCTACACACAAAACCACAAATTGTCCAACCAAAAATCACCACAGATGAGTAAAAGTTAATCCCACAAAATGGATTTATTCCGCCCTTTGGCAACTGGAATGAAAATTACGAAATTTTCATCGGTTGCTAATCTATTACAAACAGCTAGGAACAGATATTGGAATTTCTTTTGGGAAAATTTGTTTTCTTATAAAATAAATTTTCGTAAATATATTTAGGCGTCACCATTTACAGGTAATTGCATTTTTTTCAAGTACAATTGCTAAACTACACGAAATGATGGTGGCCGTATTAAGTAGGTGTGCCTAAGTTCACGCAATACAAACCAACTGGGACAAACCCACAATTTGTTATTTCCCAAACAGCCTTAGTTACTGCTTTTAAATTTAAGTCAAAAGTCATTGACTTGTATTATGATTGCCAATGGAATCATAAAAAATGTTTATGTGGGAGATTTCCAAAAATAGTTTCTCATAGGAAAGTTAAATTTTATCAAATTTTATATTATTTAGTATATATGTACGAATAAATTTAATATTTGTATGCGTCTTTTGTAAAATGCTGCTAATATAATGATGTTGAAGGGGAAAAATTTACTTTTTTAATTAAAAATATACATTACAATATTGCTAATAAGATCGTCTTTTAGTTTGTAACGGTCCATACATTTGACTCAGTCACAAAAAAATTACTGCGGTCACATCCCAAAAGGTTTGGAGCACGACCCAGCCTACTGTACACATTTTAAAGTTTCAAGGCAGCGTTTTTTTTTTTCAATATAGATTTTACTTTTAGATATATAATTATATTGCTAAAAACAGCAATCAACTTTTTGCTATTCCGGCAAAAAAATCTTTTTTTTTTTCAAAAGACTTTCTGTTTTCAACCCTCTATCTCTCGTTCATAAATATGTTCTTTATTTGTCACACAAATATAAGTACAAACAATACATATAGATTCATGTTGAACATAGGGCGATTATGAATCCTTCCCATCTTCTTCGATCGTTAGCAATATTTCTGACTTGATTGCATGTTTTGTTGAGGGCTGTTATACGAGGTCTTCTCTTTCATAAGGCAAATCAAATTCTTAAATTAATATCATGTTCTCTGCGCTCCCTCTCACACCCTGCATACTTTTTAAACCATTGTATGCTTGCAGATAAGTAATTATTTTTATTGTTTATAATCGCATGTGTAAGTACTTTCCACTAATGAATGAGAAAGATTATTATTAGCCGGACATGGACAAAATGTAATGTGTTAAAATTCGTTATGATATTAATTAGGCCAGGTAGGCTAATATAATTAATTTAAATTATACTTATTCTATGAAATCTTCTATGATTGAGTAGTAATAAACCCTTTGAGAAGGTACAATCATACAAACCATTCATATTTCTCCTGACATACTTATTTTATAGAGTGTGTTTAAGATACTTGCTGGTCGCTCCTCCTAATGTTACCTGGGTACAATTTTACACAAGTTAAGGAAGTTTGTGTATATTAAAAAAAGAATAAAAAAGATTTATGAGACTATTTCCAGGGATTGGAAGTGAAAAAATCTGTTGTACTACTTTACGATACTGGATCTATTAGTACTTTCTACAACGGACATGAGAGTATGTAAATTTTAATGTATGTTAGCATGTACCTGTAGACCAGATGACGGACGCTACCTTTGCAAATTCGTATAAATATTATCGGATGTTTGGTGGAAGTCATCATTTGCAACAGGAACATCAAACAAGAGACACAATTTCAATATTATTTAAAAATGAGCAACGAATTGGTTAAGGCCTCCCCACTTTCAAAATCTACGGATGATAATATTGTGAAGTCTTCGATTGATATTTTCTTAGTTGTTTTCAAAATATGTCTAAATGTCTTAAATACATCCAGTAGCCAAAACATTATTAAAAAATCAAAAACATCGCAAACACTAGAATTTCAGGTGACATTTAAAAACGAAAGTAATTCGGTGCAAGAAACAGAGCACGAGACGGTGCCGACGTGTTGCCCATGTACGCATCTGAAATCTAAATCAAGATCCTCGAAAGTTGTGGAGCAGCAACTGAAGACATCATCGCATATCGGATCAACATCAACACCCAGCCCCAATGAACGCAAACTGAAGTCAGCATTGAAAGTAAGCCCATCTCAGCCACATGGTGAGAAAAATGTACAGAAATCAGTTACTATCAACATGGAGAAAAATACAGTCAAATATTACGAGATAATGGCTGACGCCCAACTGAAACCCCTTAAAAGAAAAAGTCGTTTACGACAACTGAAGTCATTATCTACAACTGTCAATGAAGATCAACTAAAGTCAACACCTAATGTCTCCACAACACCCACAATTATTGGCCAAGAATCGATGGGCTCGGCATCTGTTCACTCTCAACAAAGTTCCTCAATAAACCAAGGGGTTGTTAGCACCACTACTAAGAATTCCACTAAGAGTAAGCAGCAAACCAAAGTTGATAAGACAAACATTGAAGGTACACAATCGGCCAAGAAAAGAGAGGAAATTTACCGTATCGAGTTACTGCATCATTTACTGACCATGAATAAGACATCTACAACAACACGTATAGGAGCACCACGCTGGCGATTGGAGTTCTAAGTAATTTCCAAGAAATTATGTTAACTTGTAAGCTAGTCTTAAGTAGCAGTTGTATAACAACTATATAAAATATTTGATATATATAATATATGATAAGTTTAATTTCAAAGAAATTGTATTAAACCAAAAATAATAAAAACGCATGTTTACGAATTTTACAATTTAGTTCTATATCTGCTCAAAAGTCAATAGTATGTGAATCCGGGATTGAATGAGAACGAAAATATTCGTAAGTTCGACAGTTGATTTTCGGACAACTGATTTATGTATCAGAGTAAAGAAATGGTGGCATTTATTTCCTAATCGAAAAATTGATTCCTGACTAAGCATTACAAAATGTCATACAAAATAGCTTACAAAATGTCGAAAACTCGGAAATATTTCTGTCATACTAGTTTTATGTGCATGAAGATAAATTTCTGTGTAATATGGTGGAGACAAAAACCACACAATTAAATAGGGCGCCTGCGCTTTGATAATGAATAGATAGAGATAGAGAGGTATGAATAGATAACACTGTGCGACAGTCCAAAAACTCTGGGAGGTGATATTATTTTTGTGGTAGGTATTGCCGAGTAGAACAAGAATCTGCATTTGAAATTTCCCAGACACCCCCAATATCTTGAGTTATGGATAGAAAAGTATGGAAAGGCTAAAGTCGGACGGAACGGACTATATGATACACTCCAGTTTCTATCCTATTACAATTCAATTCGGTAACAAGTAAGGAAAGGCTAAAGTCGGACGGAGCCGGCTATCAGTGTGGGGGTTGTGGGTTCGAATCCCACCAGAGGCTCTCGTCTGTCGCTGCAATAACTAGCTACAATGGTCTTAGTCATCCCGACTCAATCCCTGGACCCAAATTAGAATATAAATTTACTTTACTATATCTAAATCTGAACCGATCTAACCCGCTTTCGCCACAGGTATTTCTAGTTAGATTATATGGTGTTAGCAAAATTTGGTTTTCGTACCTTTGCACACTAACAAGTCTGTAACTTAGTTGGTATAAGTAATAAAGGGTGATTTTTAAAAGCTATAGGAAAGTTTTTCAAAAAAAAACACATATAATTCAGAAAAATGCATGAAATCTTTATTTGAATCGTTAGTACGGTCCATATAATTTAATGTTTGAAGATTATTTCAGGCAAATGTTGACCTTGACTGCGCCTCAAATGGTCCATCCGCTTAGTCCAATTTTGGCATTTCCACGTTTTTGAGTAACAGAGGCCCAATTGCTGCGAACGGCGACAAATCGATAATTGATGGTCATCATTAACACTGGCCGATACAGCTGCGATATTTCCTGCAGTTCGCACTCTACGTAAGCGTGTTGGTGGTTTAGTGTCCAACAATGTAAATTTGGTGCGAAATTTAGTCACAATAGCATGAATAGTCGCTTCAGTGGGTCGATTAAACTGACCATAAAATGGAAGCGCGCGATGAACTTTCTTAACAGAGCACGCATTTTGATAATAAAATTCAATAATTTGCAAGCGTTGTTCATGGTTAAATTATAGACCAAACTGAAGATGTTTGACAGTGAAACTAAACACGAAACGTGCGTAGCTGTTTAAACCAGTGTTGCCAAAAAGATAATAGCTAAAAAATCACCCTTTAATTCCTTCAATTTATTATTTAACTTCAGCAAAGCATACGAAATATGTCAATTACGTCTGTCTGTCTGTCCATCTATTCTTGTAATTAAAATACAGGTCGCAATTGCAGCCATAACAAAAAGAAACTTTGCATAACGAATTTGAATGTCTAGATTTCAATGTGGATATGAATACTAATAATTCTAATGCTGTGTCACTGAGTAATTTGTTTAATGAGTATGACATGTACGCACATCACAAATTTATAACTACACCAATTAGCGGAACTTCGAAAGATGGAGTGTTTGGTAACTTAAAAGATATTGCCTTACATTCCTTTGAAAATCAATTCTCGGATCATAATTATATTGCGAATTGAAAATGCATTACACGATGAAGTTGGGAATCAAGTTTATAGAATAAACTATGAAAAGTTTGGAAAATATATTGATGATAATATGAAGTTTAATGTTAACTTGAGTGATCCATCAGAGCAGTGTGATGATTTGGTCAATTGTTTTAAAAGCTCAGCTCTGAACGGAAAAATGTCCACAAAGATCTTAAACATAAGTGTACGCCACGGGTGACAAAAAGCTTGGTTGATTTAATCAAATTTAAAAAAAAATTATTGAAAAAAGGAAGAAAAACAAACTCAACAAGCTCTTATCGGATCAGATTAAGAGAATTAGAAATGAAAGTATGCCAAAAAAATAAAGGATCTGGTGATGACATAACAATGAGGATGTTGTTAATATGCAAGTCTTTTATATCGATAATTTTGACAAGAATATTTAATAGCATTGTTGAAAAATCGAGTTATCCAGATGTTTTAAAAATTCACAAAGCCATACCGATACCTGAAAACTATGGTGCTTGTAACGTTAATATGTATCGTCCAATATCTCTCTTGTCAACTGTAAGTAAAGTGTTTGAAAAGATTATGTTCAATCAAATGTCTGACTATAGAGAAAACAACAACATGATATTTAACAGGCAGTATGGCTTTCGAAAAGGATCTGGTGCGGAGAAAGCTGTATTAAGCTTAATTAATGATTAGACAGCGGATTTTTATGCAAATCCCATTTTTAACCCATATTTGTGTAGAACATTGATATCGTAATGCCATATATGTTCATATAAAATTGGTTATATAGGTTTTTTAATTTTCTTATCATAAAAATCATTTGTGTAAAGTCGGTTTTCAATAATAACCACATGTTCAAAATATGACTTTGTATATAAATCCGCTGTCTATTAATGATATATGTCATAGTCTAGACAAAGGATATAATGGAGTTGCAGCAGTATTTTTTGATCTGAGCAAAGCTTTTGATCTTGTTGATCATGCAATTTTAATAAAAAAAATTTATTTTTTTTTCGGGTTTCAAGAACCAACTCTAATGCTACTAAATAGTTATTTAAGTAATAGAAAGCAGTTTTAATGCGGTAAAGTGTGGAGCACCACAAGGAATCATACTTGGTCCCCTGCTTTTTAAGATATTCCTTTCAAAGGAAAATTATACATGTGTGCTAATGGCATTTTGTACAACTACAAACATCCGTTGGTCTTACGAAGACAAATCGAGTATCATGCCTCATTAATGTTTGAATATGCTCGGCTTAATAAATTAGTTATAAATGCTGAAAAGATGCAATTTGTAAGATTTCGTCCCTATGCGCTGAAAAGGGATCCTGAAATGGCAACTTATATAGATGGTAAATTAATTTTTGAAACACAATCTGCTAAGTATCTTGGCGTAAACCTTTTGTATAACCTTTCCTGGGATAAACACATTGAAATGGTGAAGACTAAAATATCTCGAGCAACTGGAATTTTGCGGAAATTTAAGTCAAAACTAACAACTGAAACCAAACTGCAACTGCATTATGCATTAATTCATAGTTAACTTACATATGTTCCAATTGTATACGGATATAAAAATAGCGTTGCTTTAAAATTATTACAATCAGCTCAGAACAAAGCCTTGGAAGTTGTGTGCAATTTACCCTCGGATTACTCTACAGTGCTATTGTTTAAAGACTATGCCAGTCTGTAAGAGGAATATATAAACAAAACATGCTAGTGTTCATGTTTAAATCTGTTAAAGGTCTTGGTAGTTCTTTTATACAATTTTGCCAACATTTAGACCAATCCCAAAGAAGCACACATCAGTAGAGTAATCTGAAATCTACGAGATGTAGACTTGAATTGACTAAGCAGAGAATACAATATGCTGGTCCTCACGAATACAATGAATTACCACAAACTTTTAAAAATATTGCTACAATTTCGGCTTTTAAAAGAAATGTAAAAAAGTATTTGCTGGTAAGACTAGAAATTAGAGAAGTTAATTTAGAATTTAATCGTTCTTTAAATCATTGTTTGAATAATGTCATTATTTAAAATAACTGTTTATTTATTTGTAATTTCATGGTATATTTTGCCAACTAGTCTCCAATAATGCCTTTTGGCACGGAGACACTCACAATTTGTAAATATTATATGAAATAAAACTGAATTATAAAAAAAAGTTTTTCGAGATAAGGACGAATAGATATATGTGTCGATTATGGATGGCAACCAGAGTTTAGTGGCGTTGTTAGTTGCCAAATTTGCATTACGGATGGAAACTACGACCGACAGTTGTCAATTTCAGTTGCTAAAAAGGGGATTTTTCGGCAACCATTTATTTCTGGTTGCCTTGCAATTTTTCAAATTGGCGTGTAATTTTTTAAAGAAATAAAAAGTGAAAATAAGAGGTAATTTATATTTATTTTTAATTATTCATATATTCAATATTACATGTTTTTTCTGGTGTTTGTAGGCTTCATGATGGTTAAAATTACCACAAAGCAACAATTTGAAATCCTGGTAAACAAAATGGAACTTAACCCTAACCTAGCTCGCGGTGTACGGGTTTTTGGTGAAACCAAAGCCACTACGGATGAAGTGTGGAATATGGCTATGGCCCACCTACACGTACTCCAGAAGAATGGCAGAGAGTGTGGATTCATTTTAAGGCAAAATTAAAAAAGAAACTGGCAGAAAATAAAAGAAACCTTACACCACAGGTGGTGGGCCATCACAAGAAGTGCCTTTATCGCCATTGGAGCAGGCGGCAGCGGACCTGTTGCAAGTTGATTTGGCTGCAACTCCAGTGGGTAATCTGTTTGGCGTTCTAGAGACATTGGATGTGAACCAAATTATTGAAAGAGATCCAAATATTGAAATGGAACAAGTAGCTTGTAAGGAAATTAAAATGGGTAACGCGCGCCAAACTCCGAGAAAAAAAGTAAAAACGGAGGATAAAAAGGTCAGTCTCCTCAAGGAACAAACGGCTACTCAAACTGAACTTTTGAGTGTAGGTATTGCTGTTGACCGGTAGCTTTTTTAAAGCAATTTTTTAATTCTTCCACTAAATAGACAACGTCAGTTTGGTTGCCATCCATAATCGAACCATATATTTAAACTAGGAACACCTATGGTGAATATAGGTGAGATCGGTTCAGATTTATATGTAGCTCCCACACAAATTTCACTCACGATTTGACTTAACATATTTAACAGATCTTCTTAAAATCTGGCAAAATATTGTATATTTCAACTAGAAACAACCATGGTGAAAATGGGTAAGATCGGTATAGCCCGGATACAAATATTCTTCTCGATTTGACAAATTGGGTCAGGTCATATCATTCTAAAGGGTGTTTTTTATTGAGGTATAGAACTTTAAGTTGGCATCACTTTTTTAACTGGCGGCCATTTTGTCAGCTGTCAAGTGATTAATATTTAGTTTGGCTTGCCATTTCATCATGAACAGGTTGACAAAAGAACAACGCTTGCAAATCGTGCAAATTTATTTCGAAAGTAATGGTTCAGTTCGCAAAGTTCACCGCAAGCTCCGTCCATTTTATGGTCGACATAATCGTCCATCAGAGCAATTAATTCGGTTAACCATGGATCGTTTTCGCACTACGTTTACTCTATGTGATAATATACATCCGCAGAGACGTCGAACAGTGCGCACCGAAGAAACAATTGCCGCTGTAGAACAAAGTGTTGAAGAGGACCCGAATGAATCGATTCGCTATAACAGCAATTGGAGCTGCACAGCAATTGGAGAAAGTGGTTGAAAATTGGACCTGTAGAATTGGCTATATTCGAGACAGCCGCGGCGGCCACATGCCCGAAATCATATTTAAACATTAATGGCATAAAATTATCCTTCCAATAAAGCCAAATTGATGGACATTAAAACGATTTTCTTGTGTTTTATTTCAATTCGAAGTTCTATACCTCAATAAAAAACACCCTTTAAGATTAGGACACATACAAAAATCCTTCCCGTTTTCACTTTTATACCTAATTTTATTTGGAGAGAAAGTAGAGTGTATCATATAGTCGGCCCGCCCGACTTTAGCCTTTCCTTACTTGTTAACTTTTATAGAACTTTCGAACTGTCATACAGGGACTACGTTTTGACATTTATGATCAGTATACTGTCGCAAATCATTATGAACAGCGTAAACAACGCTACCAAACAATTACATTGAAAAATCAGTCATCAATTCGTGAAAATTACAGACGCCTGCATGATTTTTATGGCACACTGCTGTAGAACCCATCGGTCAACGCCATCAATGTTTATACATGTAAGGCTATAACATGTATAAACACACTTCACGGTAGATGTTTCTAGCTGAAATATAAACCAAATTTGAAAAGCATTCATTATAATACTTGGTCTCTAGAGCGGAAAAAGCCATCAAGAGCAAAATTTGTATGGGAGCTATATCTAAATCTGAACCAAGTGATTATAAAAACATTTTTAAATCCCTATGAAAGGTATTTTTCTGTAAACAAAAATCTCAGTGGCTATGTCAATAAACAAAATTGCTGCATATGGAGTTCAGACAGTTTGGTGTGGATTTGTATTTGGGTCTGTACCTTTTGGGCTGTACTGAAAAATTGGGTTAATCGGATGAGGTACTTCCGAGTCAGTCGTGCTAGTCATATAAATGATATTGTGCTCCATTATTAAATGACAATGTTCAACCTTTCCAATAAAACCAGAAATTTGAAAAAATTATACTACCGATTCTAATTTAAAATTTTAAATGGCCCACCCTATAACTGCATGATTCGGATGAATGGAGTCATGCATTGGTTAGACCTGAATCTTTGCATGGTTTGTCTGCATTAAAAGAAGCAGAGAAAATACTCTCAATCACATCTACACCATGAAGTTAAGCAGATGATAACAAACATCTCGCATAACCTACTATTACATTAGACAAATCAAACCCCGTCTATGACACTTTGTTTTCAAAATAGACTTGTCGATTTTGTATTTTCTAATTCTTAATTATTTTATTTATTGGTTACCAATGACTTAATTCAAAGTTTCAAATATTTTGTAAATATTTGAAATGTACTTAGTTAAAACTATTTTACAAATTAACTTAATTTCTCAGAGATGCCTTAAAATTCCAATCGCCGACGAGTAGCTGCAATATTCGCACTCTGAGTCATTAACTCTTGGCTACTGGTCACTGCGTGCGATGCTGATTTCCGTTGCTGGTCACTGAAAATTCTCGACATCGGCTTCAGTTGACCAGATGAAGTTGTTCTGTAAAGCGGTTTCAATTGGGCTCCAAGCATAATCTCGTAATACTTTACAGTATTTTTCTCCATGCTAAATGACACTGATTTCTTAACACTTTTTGTTCCACTTGCAATTAGCTGAGCTGGCGTTACTTTCAGCAACGACTTCAGTTTACGTTCTGCGATGCTGGGTGTTGATGCTGTCGATGAGATTTCCAACGATGACTCCAGTAGTTTCTGCACAGTTTTCGATGATCTCGGTTTACACTGCAGTTGCTGACATGTACAACAATTCGGAGACGAGTTCTGTTCTGCTTCATATACCGAAGTGCTTGAGGTTTTCAGTGTTGCCTTTATGGTTAGTGTTTGACTTTTTTCCGAATATTCAATGCTTTCATCTTCTCGACATGTACTTAAAATATTTAAAAATATTTTGAAAACTTGTATGATAACTAAGATAATGCCGATCACGGATTTCACAATATTAGCATCGGATGATTTTAAAGAAGATGCGGCCGACTTAACCAATTTAGTATTCATTTTTAGGATAATATTGATGCGGTGTCTCACTAGTTTGAAGTTTACTCAGCGAATGATGACTTTCACCTAAGACCCGTTAATATTTATACGAATTTGCAAAGGACTACCTGTGCGTCGTCTTGTGCTCAGGTAAGTACATAGGCTTGGATGTCAAGTACGTACTTGACCTGGACATTGTTCAATATTTGGGAAACTACTAATTGATCTCCTATCATAAAATCCTAACTAAAACGCAAATTTTTCTTATGTCAATCCCTGGAAGTACTACCATAAATGTGTTTTAACTTTGTTTTATGGTGAGCGTTTTGAGAACGTCAAATCTTAATTCGCAGAAAATTTATACAGGTAAAATATGAAGGAACGCTGAAAGTGAGAATACGAAATGGATTAGGTAAAGGTGTCAGAAGTATAGCACATGGAATATAAATAGTTTATATGATTAAAAACTTGGCAAAGGATTGTTATTATCACAGAACACTAGTATCGCAGCAGTAAATCAGATGCAATTCATTGCGATCGTTCAGTAGCATCAATATCAATTTAACAATAATTGCATTATGATCTGGTTTTTATGCCCGTCCGTGTTAATAGGGTTTTAAATCCAAGATAAATATTACCGTGATAAACGTTTGCAGACACAGAGTGATAAACGTTTTGCAGACACAGAGAAAAATCTCAGTTTTAATACTTTTGCTGGAAATCAAATATACGTGCAAAGGCGTCAGTCATTACGTATTTATGAACATTCATTATTTATCGCGCACGCGGAAGAGCCTGTTATTTGTTATCAGTTTTATCCATCTCTGTTTTTCGATAGTATTTATTGAATTTTCTTTTGTTGGATATAGATAAATCTAAAATAGAAAATTTGAAACCCCTACACTCAGCAAAATAGCATTCCTAAATTTGAGTAAAATCCATACTCCAATTTAGTTCAACAATTGTACTCCAGTTTAGTAAAAATTTCCTTAAAATAGGAAAATTAAGTTTCCTCATTTGAAAGCCATAGTAGAAATTTCATTTACTTGAAGCATGGTAGTAAATTTACTTGAAAACATTTCATAGAATCTAATACAAAATTCTTACAATTGTGTAAATTCGTACATGTGTGAAAGAAAATTTCCAATTTAAGTAAGAAAAATATTAAGAAATCTCTTGTATAGAAGAAATTCCGTTTAGGAAATTTTAACTAAAAAATGAGTTTTTTCCTAAAATTAAGTTCTTCATATTAATTAATGAACTTATAAAATATCACTTGCATTGTTTAGAAAATTCTTGAATATCAATCTAAGAAGCAATTCTCCTTCGTTTGCAGAGCTCTACTCTTTATGGCAGAGGTATCATGAAACTTTTGAGAAATATTTCATGTTGTCATATTTTGTATTAGTTTTGCATACTCTGAGGAAAAATCATTTGTTTGAATTATCTTCAGTTCAAATGAACTTATTTTAAGTTAACTTTTTTCCTTGTATTAAGTTAAATTGTCTTCTCTTTAAGTAAACATTTACTTGTTTTGAGGAAAATTTCAGTAAAATTTTACTTAGATTTAGTAAAAATTTATTAGGTTTGAGTAAAAATTTACTTAGTTTTAGGAAAAAATTTAGTAAAAATTTAAAATTTCAGCAAAATTTTACTTAGTTTTAGTAAAAATGTACTTTCAAGGAAAAGTTTGGACTTGATATGAGGAAATATTTCCCTAACGCTATGCGAAGTTCACTTTTCCTAAATTTTAGTTCATTTTTGAGTGTATTAGATATCACTCATACACAGTGAAAGGAATGTGCTTGACGATTTGTACTATTTCGGCTCAACTCCCTTCATACGTATCATTTTCTATCCAGTTTCGAACAAAAAATTATAGCCGCAGAGCCTTTTATGTCCTCGATCTTGTGTTTCTATACTCAGCCGGCCATTTTATAACCTTTTCCCCAAAAAGTACACATTTTGAAAAATCACATGTATTCTCGCTTCTCCCCTAAAAGATTGCCCTTCATTTGGTATCACTTCTATCCCCTTTCGTCCCGCATCCACAAATTCCAAAAAATCCATTTATGTTGTCGAAGGAATTTACACGCCGCTTATAAGTACAAATTCAATTACATTACACTTCTGCGTTGTCATAGGAATTTACTCATCAAAGTTCACGACTATAGCTGCAATACTTAAACTGGTACCATTTCTATCCCTTATTTGTCCGCGCACTCCCTTTAAAGTAAACACTTCGAAAAATCCAATTTTTCTGCGAGTCAGAGGAATTTACATGCCAAATTTCACGATTCTAGCTGCAATAATTTATTTGGTACCATTTGTATCCCTTTTTGTGCCGCTCACCCCTTTAAAGTACAAAAAATGTATATTGCGCTTGTATGTGGCGAGAGGAATTTACAAAACAAATTTCACGATTCTAGCTGGAATACTTTAGTCAGTACCATTTGTATGCCTTTTTGTCCCGCTCGCCCCTTAAAAGTAACAAAATTCGAAAAATCCACTGCAAGTCTTCGTTATCAGAGAAATGTAGATACCATGAATCATGAATATAACTGCATTACTTAAATTGGTACCATTTTTATCCCTTTTTCTCTATCCTCCCTTAAAAGTACAAATTCCGAATAATTCAATTTTGTAGCTCGTATACATGGTAAGTGCAAGGCATACACCGAATATCATGTTTCTAGCTACTGCCGTTTAGTCAGCATGAATGTTCGATGTTTATCCCTTTTGTCCCATTTCGGCCCCTAAAAGTAAGAATTTCGTAAAACCTTTTCTTAGTCCGAAATGCCGAAGAGCTAAAAGGCAGCCAGAACGATAATGTTTACCATTCGCATTCCACGGCTTTAAATACCAAACTTACAATCTAGGGTACGTGTATTTAAAATTATTTTTAAATAGGCCCCTTTCATAAACATGGCTCGATCGGGTCGATCCCTATTGGGAGTTACCAAGATTAGCGACTGGTATAAACATTAATTACTGAATTCAAATTAACCACGTTCCAATTAATCATATTAAAAATTGTGTCTGTGATATATCGACAAAATATTGATGTGAAAGGCAGAAATCTGAACCGACTCATTTAATCACCAGAAGATGTTCTTTTGTGATATCACGGGCTCGCCCCTCATCGGAACCAAACTGAGTAACTACGAAACACTTTAACTTTTCCAAAACCTAAACATCATCTAGTCATCGCCGGACAGGGACAAATAAGGTGTTCGACGCTCACAATCTCCTACTCGTCCCCGCAGCTCATACAAAAGTCAACCAACTCGATGCCCAGCATGTTTATCTATTTATCGCGGAGGCTTTTCACAGTGAAAACTTTTTCATTACTTGTAAATAGAAGTATCTGAAGAAACCATCAAATTTCCCTCATGACCCAACCTAATGTACAATTATAAATTAAACAAATTAAATACAATAGTGACGATTCGAGTACGCACGAAATATCCACTGGTACGTAATCAAACGTTCGCATCACAAATCATCTTACGGCATTATAAATTGTCATATCATTCGATTTGCGGACAAGAAAAATAACAATTGACAAACTGATAAAGAATTGTGATACGCGAACGAAGTGAAAGAGGCATCATTAAAACTTTCCCGGTGAATACATTTTTATCACGTCAACTACATATTTATTTGTAATACGACGACGCAGCGATGGGTCGTATAACCACCAATCAAACATTATCTACAATTTGACGTTTTGCTTCATCGTATTTTCCAGTAAAGCGCAAAATAATGATTCATTGTTTAACTGTAGCCTATTTTTATTCCTATATCAATTCATCGAATATTTATATTTTTTCTTTCTTTTTGCACAAAAAACCACAAGCACATGTTCGCTCGTTGTTGTTGTTAGAGGAAGTGAGGCCAATTAAACATTGACTGTTTAAAAAATATGTATTTATAATTACACACACCCTACATTGTCATTAAGGGCCCTTTCTGCGTTAATCGAAGAGCACCTTAATGACTTTTCCATATTGTTGTGTGGATTTTTTTTGGAATTTCGAAAATTTTCCACATATCATAGTTCGTATTAACATAATTACGATATTTGATTTTATCAACACCGTACAACAACACCAATTTTGTGTCACGACGAAATCTATATTTTTACGAAACTGGAGACTCGGCATGATAAAACTGTGTACTCATTTTCTTTATTTAAAAACATCACATTTTTAGAATATGAATCCATCAAGAGCATTTTACATATGTATAGGGTTGGCCATTTAACATTTTAAATTTAAACTACCGATTACTTTGACTTTAAAAGGTTCGAACAAAAATTGCAAATATTAAAAACATACTTCCAAAGTAATGGTTCTTTAACGCAAACTGTAAGCAATTCACGTGGAATTTTTTCGAGAAGAGATCGGCCTTCAGTTTAGCCTTCATGAAGCTCAATTTCATCTCGGTGGCTATGTCAATAAGCAACATTGCCGCATATGGGGTTCAGGTTCACGTGTTTTAATTGACAAAC
Organism: Polietes domitor; assembly: GCA_947397865.1. Classification (NCBI taxonomy): domain Eukaryota; kingdom Metazoa; phylum Arthropoda; class Insecta; order Diptera; family Muscidae; genus Polietes; species Polietes domitor. The sequence continues at coordinate 74,922,551 of OX377620.1, forward strand.
ATATATTTTGATTATATCGACGCCTCCAAACTATATTATGCTAAGTCTACTTATTGTGTTTTCAAGTTCTTTGCATTTTTTCTCTCAAATTTTGTTAGTGGTCGATCAATCCAATCAAAATGTATGCTCAAAATGTTCTATCTTTTATATATGTACTGGGTTATCCACTTCGGTATGGCAAGGCTGTCAGCTGTTAAATATTTAAGTATGTTTGGACCAAATCCGTTTCATTACTCAAGCTGTGAGGGTATATAAAAGTCGGTTTAGCCGACTGGCGCTTGCTTACTTGTTTAATAAGCTCCAGGGTGTACTATACGTCTAAGTCACATTTAAAATGCGTTCTCTATTTCCATAAAATTTTCTTTTTTATCTCTGAAATTTAACAAAAACAAAATTTTATGACAAACAAATTATTCTTGCGTTGTACACATGTGCTTATACCAGTCAACACACCGAAGCGTTCTGAAATTGTATGAAATACATGCGTCTACGCCAAAACGCACGCATTGGTGTCAACAATGCTGCCAAGTTTTCAAAAATTACAAATAAATAATACCTGGTATACCAGCGGTGTAGTTAGCGAGGCCTAACAAAAGATGGCCTGCGATGCGTTGCACGTTCTAACCTGACTTACACTTCAACGCCTGCTAAGTAAAATATCCATTATTACTTTCTAAAGAGATATCATACACATTATGACGAACAGTCCCTTTTCGCCAGGCCTTTTCTTAGAACAGGCCTTTTATAAAGCTAGGTAGTCGGAAAGTGTACCATGTGTCTATATATTTTATATTAGCCATTGCCAAGTTTTAGTGTACGTTAGATTTAAAAGTAGGTAGCACGTACATGTATCGCACAAGAAACCGTGAATTTGAATTCCAGAGAATGTGCGTCATTTCAAAAATATTCAGTGGTATATAACTTGTGTTATATAAAGAAATAGAAGATCTGAAATATTCAACAACACGGAGAAAATACAAATATATGTTTAATCTACATACAACCGACTATGCCTTCGTCAAATCAAACTCTTAGTAGGTCACATTAAAAATTGTTCGGTCGATATGTCATTCACAACCAAGTTCTGAGTTCAGAATCGATTTGAATTCGACAACATTTACAAATTTGGTTTTCTACTTCAAATAGTTCTAGTGGTACGAAACATGTCTGGAAAAATGTATAGGGTGGACCATTTACCATTTTGAACTACCGATTACTTTGACTTTGAAAGGCTGAATAATATTCATTTTTATTTTTAGAACAAAATTGGGAAATATTAAAAACTTACTTCCAAAGTAGTGAGTCTTTAACGCAAACTGTAAGATATTTACGTGGACAAATTTCGTGTTTTCAGATGAAACTCATTTTCATCTCGGTGGCTATGTCAATAAGCAAAATTGTTGCATATGGAGTTCAGAGAAGCCACGCGTTACTATTGAGAAGACAATGCATCAACAACGAGTCACTGTTTGGTGTGGATTTTGAGCTGTACTAAAAAAATTGGATTGATCGGATGAGGTACTGGCGAGCCAGTCGTGGTAGTCGTATGAATGATATTGTGTTCCATTTTTAAATGACCAAAAACATTATTAACAATTCATTCCATTATTAAATCGGAAAATCAACATCCACATCAACATCCCAGCAGGCCGTGTGTGGGGTTACATCAGATGTATGTTGGAAGGAAATCGAATGCATATGTTGGATGACATGTTAAATCTTGCTACAAGGATGGCATAATGAAATTGAAGAAACACTCGATTAAAAGCGGTACACTACTTGCCGCTTCCGTGAAATTGATTGGCTACGTAAACCAAGTGTGTCGAGCTAATTGCATTTCTGTAAAATCGTTGAACTAAGTAAGATGTAGATTTCACTCGCATTTTAAAACAAAATCTTGAATTTTATTTTCAAGTATATAAATGACAAATCTGATAGAATAGATTGGCACTTTCAATGATCACTGAGAATTTTTTAATAAGGTTTCTTACAAATATATAGAGATCTTCCACTCAATTGAGATCTCTGTACGTTAACGTAATTCAAGAAAATGGATTCCGGCATATGACCAATAATAGCCTCTGCGAGTTTAATCTCTCTTTCTTTGACGTGATAATTGCTAATTAAAAGCATACTTGTATGTATGTATGCTTTTACTTCATTTGATTTAGAATACAATTCGAATATATGCATGTACATATGAACCGAAAACCCCATTCACAAAGATTATGCCAGCTGTATTTACCCCTTTTGATTACAATAGTATTTTAAATTAGAAGTTGCTCTTTAGACCACTTAGGAAATCATGTAAAGTACATATTGGATTAAGTGCGTTTACAACATGCATACATATGAAGGGTATGCCAAAATTCATACAATATTTGAATTTCGCGTCCATCATTTGCGCGATAAGGTGTTGTTATTGTTTTTGGGTTTATTAAAATAGTGAGCTACACGAAAGAGCAAGACGTTCGCATTGTTAAACAATATTTTGAAAATAAAGAAGTCTTTGATTTGAACTGGGATATTGTCCTGGCTCAAGACCATTTTGCATCTATATTTAATAGAATGCAAATTTATTTACAAATGGCATGGTGACATTTATTACTTGGCTGCAGACTACCACGATCATGATTTCGACCATGTCAAAGGTCTTTTCAAGTGGCTTCGCAGCGACTTTCCAACATCAAACCCGGCCTCTATAAGGAGATGATTCTCACAAACGAACGAGAAGCACGAGAAGTCTTTAAAAGAAACATCTTCTTACATACTTACATTTTCGTATTGAGGCTTTGTTAATCGTCAAAATACTACATTTGGAGTTCGTAAAGGCGATTGTTAATATAAACAAGTAAGGAAAGGCTAAAGTCGGGCGGCGCCGACTATATAATACCCTACACCACTCCCTGCGTATTTACCTCGCTTTGATTACTAAACCCAGGTATTTCATGGGAGCAATTTTATGTAGTTCATACAAATTATATAAATTATATTCATATAATTTATAAGCTATAAATTCATCTTCAGTCAATTTTAACGAATATGTTAAATAATATGGTAATTGATCTAATAGTCCGACAGACAAATACTAATTATACAGTAGTATACCAAAGTCATACCAAAGTATAGACATATGGGCATCACCCAAACAATTCTCATTGCAATTCAATTCGTTAAAAAGTGAAATCGGGAAGGATTTTTGCATCCTGTAAATGTATGTGTTTGACAAAAAATGTTAAATCGGAAAGGACATTTGTATGGGGGTATATTGAAACCTGGAACGATGTGACCCGCTTTCACCATGTCTGTTTATTGGTGAAATATAATATGTATAATTTGGCCAAAATCGGTTAAACATTCGGGAGCAACATTTTTATGAGGGCTATATCTAAATCTGAACCTATCTTGCCCACTTTCACCATAGATGTTTCTAGTTCGATTATAAGATGTTGTGCCAATTTTAAAGAAAAACGGGTACAATGTGTGGATTTTAGAGCGGAAAAAGTGAAATCGGGAGCGACATTTGTATGTGGGCTATATCTAAATCTGAACCGATCTTACCCAATTTTTGCATACGTATTTCTAGTTGGATTATAAGATGTTCTGCAAAATTTAAAGAAAATCGGGTACAATATGTCGTTTCTAGAGCGGAAAATGTCAAATCGGGAGCGACATTTGTATGGGGGCTATATCTAAATCTGAACCGATCTTACCCAATTTTTGCATACGTGTTTCTAGTTGGATTATAAGGTGTTCTGCAAAATTTAAAGAAAATCGGTTACAATATGTCGTTTTTAAAGCGGAAAAAGTGAAATCGGGAGCGACATTTGTATGGGGGCTATATCTAAATCTGAACCGATCTTACCCAATTTTTGCATACGTGTTTCTAGTTGGATTATAAGATGTTCTGCAAAATTTAAAGAAAATCGGGTACAATATGTCGTTTCTAGAGCGGAAAATGTCAAATCGGGAGCGACATTTGTATGGGGGCTATATCTAAATCTGAACCGATCTTACCCAATTTTTGCATACGTGTTTCTAGTTGGATTATAAGATGTTGTGACAAATTTAAAGAAAATCGGGTACAATATGTCGTTTCTAGAGCGGAAAATGTCAAATCGGGAGCGACATTTGTATGGGGGCTATATCTAAATCTGAACCGATTTTACCCACTTTTTGCATAGGTGTTTCTAGTTGGATTATAAGATGTTGTGCCAAATTTAAAGAAAATCGGGTACTATATGTGCTTTATAGGGCGGAAAAAGTCAAATCTGGAGCGACATTTGTATGGGAGCTATATCTAAATCTGAACCGATTTCCTCCAAATTCAATACTGATGGTCATTGGCCAGAAAAAATAACTTCTGCCAAGTTTCATGACAATCGGACAACAATTGCGACCTGTAGAGTGCGAACAAGCTTAGATGGACAGCAGACGGACGGACGGACAGACAGACATCGTTAAATCGACTCAGCTGGTGATTCTAAGCCGATCGGTATACTTAAAGGTGGGTCTAGCTCGATTATTTCTTGGTGTTACAAACATTTGGGGCGAAACTAACTTATAATACCCTAGCCCACGAAGTGGTGTAGGGTATAAAAATTGCTTCTTCACTGTTTGATGGGCATTTTGGTCTGGTGGATCGATTACGCAATTGAATAAGATAGTTAATACAGAGGAATTACATTTAAATCGACGAGAAATTTTCGAAGATATTCCGATTTTGGGGAAAATAGCCGAGCCTGTTTGGTCCCAGCAAAAAGAGAGAACCCGAAGAAGTGAAAAATGGGATCTTCAGAAATGAATTTAACATGAAATTGTCATAGGAGGGATGTCTTTATTTTGAAAGACGTAAACGTTATTTTAAAGTGTTGCAAAGGAACCACTTTTTCACTAGTTTCCATTTTCCCGAGCCACGATTTGAACCCGAAAATTCGTTCCCATTCATTTGAGAAAATGCTATTCGTAAAATGTTACGGGATATTAATATATTATTGACTTTTTGGATGTTTTCTAAAAGAACTTCCTCAAAAGCGGGAAAAATACACATTTTAATTTTGAGATGCGATTAAAATGTGCTTCACACGAAAGTACTTTCAATTCTTTGCTTGGTATTGCAAATTTTTAAGTTGAGCAACTTATTTTAAAAAGTTTTGAAAACTGTGGCAAATGTGTCACACTTGGAGGAAGAAGTCATATCTTTAGTTGTAGAGAATCATCTCCTTATAGAGGCCGGGTTTGATGTTGAAAAATCGCTGCGAAGCCACTTGAAAAGACTTTTGACATGGTCGAAATCATGATCGTGGTAGTCTGCAGCCAAGTAATAAATGCCACCATGCCATTTGTAAATAAATTTGCATTCTATTAAATATAGATGCAAAATGGTCTTGAGCCAGGACAATATCCCAGTTCAAATCAAATATTGATTACAGACCAAAAAAATACAAACGAAAAAACTAAAACAAATGAGCGTTGCCACGGCAGAAGTATTGCTGGGTAACTATACCTGCATATACACATACTTACACATGCAACTCAATGAGATGCTTGTAAGATGGCATGTGTACTTTATTACTTGGTGCGATTTTTTAAACGCAAATTCGGCAAGTGAGTTGTGCTTCTCGTTCGTTTGTGAGAATCATCTCCTTATAGAGTCCGGGTTTGATGTTGAGAAGTCGCTGCGAAGCCAATTGAAAAGACTTTTGACATGGTCGAAATCATGATCGTAGTAGTCTGGAGCCAAGTAATAAATGTCACCATGCCATTTGTAAATAAATTTGCATTCTATTAAATATAGATGCAAAATGGTCTTGAGCCAGGACAATATCCCAGTTCAAATCAAATATTGATTACAGACCAAAAAAATACATACGAAAAAACTAAAATAAATTAAATTTTCGGTATAAGATATATAGTTATAGTTTACCAAATAAAAAATAAATAAAAATGAATCACAAAATTATAATTAAAAAATATTGATACTTTTTTAAAAACTATATTGAATTTTCAAAAAAATTATTAATTTCGGTATAAATAGCTATATTTAACGTGTAGTAACATTTCTGATGTATTTCGTAAACGATATTAAAAAATGTTTATGGTTATTTTTTTATTAAAATTCAAATTTCCGTATAATCCGATAATACACCTTCAATATACAATTAAACGTACTTACGATGGCTACAAATGTTTCACTTTCACATAGAAACAGTGGTTTAGTCTCCAAAAATTTAGAAAAAAAGTTTTTTTCATGCCAGCAATTTTTTTTTTCGAAAAAAAAAAAAATTATTTTTCTCCATCGCTTGGAGGTTGTTCCTACACCATTGTGACTATATGAAACATTTGTATTCACTATAAGTACATTTAAATAAACATATAAGCGGCCTTTTATTTCCAAAATGAGAATACCTCAAGAAAATTTGTAATTTTAGTATAAAAATAAAAAATATATAAAAATTAGTCTTGACTTTATAAATCAGTATGCCTCAATGGACACAAAAAATATTTTTTTAGGTCTCGGAAACTAAATTTTTATTTTTTGTTGGGGAGTGTAAATTCAAAAAGATATTGAATTTAAAAAATGTTCAGTACAAATAGCCACATCTGTGCAGCACATGCCCTGAATATTTCAGAAAGTGTCGATTTTCTATATAGATCCTATAATAATGTAGTTAATAGGTGAATATATTTATCACAGTTTTTTCAATTAAATCGAAAAATATTTGTTTGTGAATGAATAAAATTACTTCTTGCTACATGCAATTAAAAATATATTCATAATTTTTAAAAATAAATTGAATTCGGCCTATTCCCTATACAAAATATTAATATTTTGTTAGATGAGATTATTTTTAAAAATTTTGGTATTTTTAATTTTGAAAATGTCGAATTTAAAGATAATATGATACGATATGTAAGAATATGTTAGAACATCTATATAGTAAATACAACGTTCTCGTTTCTATATATTACCTGTGGCCAAATTTTCCGTTTTTGTGTCTTCAAACGACTTGTTTAGTCAATGTGAACTTTCCTCAGTAAAACACGAAACGATTTTCCATAGGCGGCCTGTAAATAACATAGTTAATAGGTGAATTTCTTTCTCACTGATTTTTCAATTTAATCGAACATTATTTTCTCTTTATGTTTTTGTATACAAATTTATTTCTTGCAAGCATTTTGTAGCACCCTTTTTACGCAACTAGATAAAAACAAGCTGGAAGAAAATTGCATTGCAATCAACAAAGAACGCCATAAAAACACGAGTACTCTCGTAAGCATCTAGAAACCTAAAATAGTGGAGTGCATAATTCCGTTGAAAGTGGAAGTAGTGTGTGTATCTGGCTGCACTGGCATAAAGGTCTTTGAACCGATGACCCAATCCAATAACAATAAAAATAAGAACAATAATAACAACATGAACAACAAATTATGACTGCCAACATTCAAATGAGCTCAAGTGATGATTTCGTAATTCCAACTCAAAGTTTCATATGAATGTATTTGCTTGTTCTTCTTTCAGTATTCAGTATTCTTTTTAATTGTTTGTTTGCATTTTTATTAATCAAAACAAAGAAAAAGTAAATAAACAAACACACTCACACACAAAATGATCGTATCAACAAAATAGAAAAAAACTTTTGCTGAATCTGTTAAAACAAAAAGGGGAATTATAAACTCAGAGTGGCGGCCGAAATTCATGACGACAAATACAGCTACGTCCACACAAAAGAATAACTAACGAAAATTTGCAATTTTAATGAATGTACGACGAATCCACGTACGAACGGCAATGACAGTCTTCCAATGAAATGATTTAAATTACAAAAATCCTCCAAGACATTGAACCAAATTTTTATTACGATATTTGTAGCACTTGAAATACGCAATGTCGAAAAATATTTGCTTTGTGTTTAGATTGTCGTCGGTCAAGTCCAAGTATGAGCGATTTGCAATTGTAAATGACGGTGGACTGTGAAAGAAAATAAAACTGCAGCAAAAAGTCGATTCCCCAAAATATAGAAGAGAAACCAATGAGACATTTTGGAAGGTCTACGTCCTTCGACGTCTACGGCGAACGATCAAAAAACACTCAACTTGTAACTTGAATTCTATAAAACGCAGATAAGAAATATTTCAGCTACGAACTCTTTACATTATTTTCTATAACTCATTGTTATAGACTCCTTTGGCTTATGGATTTCTCGTATTATTTAAGTGATTTAGGATCGTTCGCCGTAAACGAACGAAACTGACCCTAAACTTTTAATTCAAATTAGAATGTAAAAAGGGTGTTTAAATTTTAAGGACCGATGTTAATTTTGAATAAAACACAAATTGTTTAGGAAATTATTGTCATTTTTTTTTATTATGATAATATTGGTATGGTTCAATTATGTATGGAACAAAATATCGGCCAAATGGCCGCCGCGACCTCGGCGGCACACCTCCATCCGATGGTCCAAATTTTCGATTACGCTGAGGCATAATTAAGGTTCTATGCCGTTAATGTGCTGAATTATCTCATCCGTTAGATCTTGAATTGTTGCTGGCTTATCGACGTACACCTTTTCTTTTAAATAACCCCAAAGAAAGAAGTCCAACGATGTCAAATCACATGATCTTGGCGACCAATTGACATCGCCACCACGTGAGATAACACGGCCATTGAATTTGTCAAGTGGTACCGTGAAACCACATATCGTCCACATCCATATCTTCCAATTCGGGCCCTTAAAAGTTTGTTATCATCTCACGATAGCGAAGACCATTCACAGTAACTGTCTGACCGGACTCATTTTGGAAAAAATACGATGATATCACTCTTTGTGGGTGCATTTCGGCAATCACTCTTGGATTATCATTCGCCCAAATGGAGCAATTCTGCTTATTGACGAATTTTAAATTTTAAGGGCCGATGTTGATTTTGAATAAAAAACAAATTATTTAGGAAATTATTGTCATTTCTAATTATGATAATATTAGTATGGTTCAATTATGTATGGAACAAAATATCGGCCAAATGGCCACCGCGACCTCGGCGACACGCCTCCATCCGATGATCCAAATTTTCGATGATGCTGAGGCATAATTGAGGTTCTATGACGTTAATGTGCTGAATTATCTCATCCGTTAGATCTTGAATTGTTGCTGGCTTATCGACGTACACATTTTCTTTCAAATAACCTCAAAGAAATAAGTCCAACGATGTCAAATCACATGATCTTGGCGACCGATTGACATCGCCACCACGTGAGATAACACGGCCATTGAATTTGTCAAGTGGTGTCGTGAAACCACATATCGTCCACATCCATATCTTCCAATTCGGGCCCTTAAAAGTTTGTTATCATCTCACGATGGCGAAGACCATTCACAGTAACCGGCCTCATTTTGGAAAAAATACGATGATATCACTCTTTGTGGGTGCATTTCGACAATCACTCTTGGATTATCATTCGCCCAAATGGAGCAATTCTGCTTATTGACGAATCCTCTGAAGTGAAAATGTATCTCATCACTGAAGATGATTTTCGTCGAAAATTGCACGAAATGATTTGAACGCCATTTTTTCATAATAAGCCTGAATAACTTTAACGCGTTTCTCGATTGTGTATCTTTCCACGGTTCAAATTAAGTTAGTGTGAAATTGAGAAATGTCAAATGAAATGCAGAAAAAAACTTAACGTTTAGATGTGGTTCACATTCAACTTCGCGATATAAGGGAACTTACATTCACCGTATGTAAAAGTGTAAAAGTTTCCATTGAACAACAAACAAACAAATTGTATGTCAGCATTACTTTTCCCCACCAACAATTTACAAGACTCCGCACCTCACGTAAGTGTAAAATGTAAATATGTCCACAAATCAGCTGTTATGTGGAATTTGAAATACACCGAAAAGCACGAAATATTTCCACTTCTTTTTCAGCATTCTACATTTATAATTATCTGAATTTATCTAATATCTGGAATTTTTAATTACACTTGTAAAAATGCGATAATAAAATTTCATAATTTCGTAACGAAGTTTGTATTAAATATATTTTCAAACTAACTTTAGGCATGCAAAATTTTATGATTAGGTTTTCCATTTCCAAAAAAAAAAAAACAGTAAAAAGACGTTCGTCCGTGCAGTAACATTACAGGAAAATGTTAATTTTTTAATATAGCCAAAACAAATAAAAATATTGAAAAACTAATTTTATATATAAGTATAAATATAAAAGTAGCTGCGAAGCCACCTGCGGAAACCTTTCAAAGGGTGGAAATCATGATAGTGGTAATGTGCAGCCAAGCAATAAATGTCACCATGCCATAGAAGCAAAATGGTCTTGAGCAAGTAAATATAAGGTAGTAATCTTCAAAAAAAGCTTAAATAACCTAAATATTGGGGGACAGTGGCTGCATTTTCAGCTACAGCCATTTGGTTGCTTATATTTCCGTCCTATTTTAATTCCAAAAGTACAAAAAACCCATTATCACCCACATACACAGTGCAAGATAGCCAAACTTCATGGTACTACCCATTTATGTCGTAACATTAAAAATCTTTTTACGTTGCGAGTCTATGCATTCAGAGGAATGTATACACCGAATTCCATGATTCTAGCTGTGGCCGTTCTGTTGGTACCATTTGTATCCCTCCATTCCCATTTTACCCCTCAAAAGTACGAATTTGGAAAAACCTTTTTATTTTCGTGTGTACGCAGTTTGAGGAATGTATACTCCGATTTTCATGACTCTAGCTGGGGCCATTTGTTGGTACAATTTTCATCCCCTTTTTTCATTACTATTGAGGGATAATAGTACGAATTTCGAAAAACCCCTTTATTTTACGTGTCTACGCTATCACAGAAATGTATACACCGAATTTATTGTTATTAGGTGCAGCCGTTTGTTTGCTACCATTTTTATCCATTCCCAATTTACTCCTTAATAGTTCGAATTTGGAAAAAATAAAAAGAGAGCGAAATTAGTATTTGAGCTATATCTAAATCTGAACTGATCTGACTTCACCATATATGTTTCTAGTTGAAATATAAGGTGTTGCGCCAAAGTTGAAGAAAGTCGGTTAAAATATATGGTCTCTAGAGCAGAAAAAGTCAAATCGAGAGCGAAATTTATATGGGAGCTACATATATCTAAATCTGAACAGATCTGACTCATTTTTACCATAATAAGGTACTGTGTCAAATTAGAAAACATTTGTATGGGAGGTATATATAAATCTGAACCAATCTTACTCACTTTCACCATAGATGTTTCTAGTTCAATTATAAGGTACTGTACCAAATTTAAAGAAAATCGAGTACAATAGGTGGTTTCTAGAGCGGAAAAAGTCAAATCGGGAGCGATATTTGTATGGGGGATATATCTTAATCTGAACAGATTTGCTTCAAATTAAATGTAGTTCGTCCTTGTTCACACAAAACTTACTTGTGCCAATTTTTGTTAAGATCGGACAATAATTGCGACCTGTGCTTTGATTACAACAATAGATGGACAGACTGACGGACATTGCTAAATCGACTCAGAAAGTGATTTTAAGCCGATCTGTACAATAAACGATGAGTCTAACTCGTTTCCTTTTGGGTGTTACAAGCAAATGCACAAAGAGATAATACCATAGTGAAAGGTATTAACATGACATTCTAAATATTAGGGGTATTTTCAGTCCTTGTAATGGAAAAAGTTTTCCCTGTGGACCGATTTCGGCCATTTGCAATCCTAACCGATCTACAACTAAAAGACGTATTCATCCAAAATGTTGACGTCCTAGCTCCTTTCGTTTAGATGTTAGCGTCGTCTCAGAATTTTACCATGACCCACGATATATGTGCCAGTTAGAATGATAGTGGTCTAAGTCACACTTTATCCGTTCTGAGATATGCAATGGTTTATGTTTGAGTCAATTGAAAAATATTTTTCCACCAAAGCACACAATATATATATATATATTTACAGGTTGTTCGTCTAGATACTTATTGTTTATTTTTTATGTTATTATAAATAAAAAATGTTTGTTTGCATCGCCACACATCAATATTAGTGGATATAGTGTGACTTAGACCACTTTCAAACTAACACTCAAAATAATTTTGGTGTGCATAAAAAGAGAAATGAAAAATAAAAGTTAAATTAGAGATCTGCTCCAACTAAAGAGACAAATTGGGATATCTATTTTTTTGGATTTTTTACTTGGACTAACTGACACATATTTACTTTATGGAGTCTCCAATGAATATTTTAAGGTGTTACAAATGGAATGACAAAGCGAATATAACCACATCCTGAAGGTGGATTAGTCGTTCACGTCAAACACATCACTTTCCCTGGTTAGGAAATGAAGATCTGCTCAGTTATGGTAGGACAATTTTAAGCCATTTTTTATTACTGAAATTTACAAACCAAACAAATTGAATCTGATCTAGTTTTTTTATATACATAAATATAAATAAACTGTTATTCGAAAATGTATTTTGAAGACTTTGTTTACAGCTCTACCAATTTCAAGTTCTCTTTCCGTTTGACTTACAGTATATTTAAATTACAAACTCAACCATATTTCTCATGATTCAACAACAACAGCAGCAGTATGTGAATTGATGTCCAAAGTCTGAATGTATGTATTTATGTACGAGTATTTTCAGATTGAAAAACGTTTATCTTGAAATTTGTATGATGAACTGGAATTTTTTATATTGAAACCCAGTCTATCTTTAGCAAACATGCTGAAGCATCATTTGTAACAGACTGACTCATGCATTTTTGAGATTATTTTCTGGTACGATCCATTTTATATCAGAGAAATAAGTACGTAAATTCTTCACCCATTAAAATCATTGTGATGGTTCATATTTTTTTAAACTAAAAATATTCACATTCCACGATGAATGTATATTCACATCAACTACAAATCCATGATTAATTTACTGATACGCATTCATGATCGTTTCGCTGCTGTGATACGAGTGTATCTAAAACAAATCGCTCCGCATTTGAGGTTAAGGTACCAATTTCTAAATTCAAACACATCACAACATGGTGTAAACACAAATTTTATGAAATGTCGTTGTCAAAAATTGAAAAATGTTCAACAAAATTTTAGAAAAATAAATAATTAACCCTTTAGAAAAATTTAAAATTTTTTCACAAAAAATAGGCATATTTTTAAAAAAAATTATTCCCGTCAAAGTAGAAAAATCGGTTTTTCATTCAATGTAGCAATGAACTTGTAAAAAGCACTTCAATGTGTTTAGAAAATCTTGAATATCTAAGAAGCAATTCTCGTTCGTTTGCCTAGACCCATGTCTACTCCAAAAGTGACAAGTTATCGACCTGGACACTTCAGAAATGTTGTCTCTCATATGAGAAAAATCTGTTAAATCTAAACTTCGAAAATAAACATTTTCTAACAAATTCATGTATTTATTATTGTTCTTTGTTTCTGTATAAACGTGTTTGGATTTTGTAATTATTTGTGTACGTTCGAGTACATTTGACATTCCACTCTGGATGTATGTATGCACACAGGTAGATACATAGGTATTCATTGTGGATACGCGCATATATACATACTTCTTTATATGAGTCATTTCATGACAAACCGAACGATTTTAGGAGAAAATATTCTTTAGAAAAATGGAACAAATGTTCTGCACTTAGAAAATTGTTGTATAGAAGGAAAATTGTCTAAATGACTCATTATAAAATGCTATTGAATTTTTCTTTGAGGACTAAATTTCAATTTTAGGTAAGTAAACAAATTTTAATCAAACATTTTGTTTTTATATTTCAAAAAGTGTATTTGTTGATGAACGCCAATGTAAGTCTTTTTCTTAAGGATAGAGGCTCATTCGTAAAAATGTTACAGGCAATCGTAACAATATGCACATACGGCAAGGTGGGTAATTTAACGTTTTAAATTTGAACTACCGATTACTTTGACTTTGAAAGGTAGAATAACATCCATTTTTTCAGGTTTATGTTTGACATTTGCAAAGTAAAACGCTATACCAGAGTAAGAAGCCATACCAGAATTGTCGGCGGCGGCGGCGGCTTTCGGCTGATTTGCCGGCTCGTTCTGTAATAATAGGGGTGATCGCTATTTATTTCACAATTTTGAGAAAAGGAACAATTTATATTGGTTTTTAATAAACTGATCGTTCAAAAACTTGTTGGTGCTAATGACAGACGTGAGTTCGTTAAATCTTTGAAAATTAAGACAGCTTTGTGGGCAGCCGCAGCTTCGTGGGACTCTGTAACTCCACAAGTTTTAAAAAAAGTTTGGAATAACTTACTATCTCATAATGAATTCGTGTATATTTTGAAATTTCATTACTGCTGCATAAACTCACACGCTATTAGCAAGGCAAGTAGAAGAAATGCAGCAATAGCAATGAAATTTTAAATGAATGAAGACAATTGGTATTTAGATAATTGTTAAACATTTTTGGAGTACAACATTTTATCAGGCATTAGGCCATGTTTAATGTAACCTTCTCTTATTGAGCTAAAAGCGAGATTTATGAATTCGAAAAGCGGGATCTAACCAAAAAACGTATACATCAAAAACTAATCTTTATAATGTATTATAAATTAAAATGGCTTTATTTAGAATATTTATGACTTGCTGACTTTGTAGGCGTGCAAAACAAAAAAATCCAAATTCGTAATTTTAGGATTGTAAATAGTTAAAATTGGTCGGGAGGTATCAAGCTTACTTTGTGGAAGATGGCGGCGGGAGTGTTTTCTAAAATTACTTAATTTTTTCTAATGTTTCACCAATGAAACATCACAATTTAATTAAAATACTAAACATATGTCGGGGTATAGGTTGATTTCTATGCAAAGTCGACATCGGTAATTCACTCCATGTTGGAGGGCGTTGTCGTACTTAACGCCCTTTTACTAGTTTTAATGTTTTTTCTTCATACATTTTTGATGTGATCTTCAAAATGTCAAGAAATCTACACATAATTTATATTTAATAATGTATTTCAAAGAGCTTACTATTAGGTTAGCGTATATTTTTTTAATAATATCATTATGGTTTCCTTTCATAAACCGTTTGACATTATATGTCATGTCTTATTAGTATATGTTTTAAATTAATCAATTGAACAACGTTGAATTAAATTTTAATGTTTCCTTAAAACTAGAACATTTATAATAAGAGCAATCAATTAAATATTTTAAAAAATGTGGACTTTTGTCGGTTGCCAATTTTTTTTTTTAATAATGTAAAACGAAAAAGCGGTAAAGAAAACATGTGTATGCGATATGGAAAATTTAAGCGGGATAGTCTCGCGGAAAGCGAGGTCGCCATAGCCAGAAGACCAAAGCAATTTTTTCAAACCGAATTTTGTTGCGGTTTCGAGTTTCTAAACTTTCCATTTTCTTTTAAAATGATTTCGTTTAACCTCTGCTTCATCACAAATGCGAAATTTAGATACACGAAACCACAAAAAAGAGCGGTTTGAAAAAATTGCGGAGATCATTGACACACAATGTTTTTAAAATGAGGTCATAACACTGCCTTTTTTATTTGTATTAATTTGCAATAATATACTTTGACGTCGACCTATTTACTCTCTTAAATCTTAATTGTTTTATTATCATTTATGTTATGTTATGTATGTTCCCCAGCAAAAAGAGAGCGTACAAAGAAGTGAAAAAGATGTTCATCTTGTGATTCGGAAGTAGTGAAAAAGTAGGGATCTTCACCAATGAATTAAAAATGGTTTTGTCCTTTATTTTGAAAGACTTAAAAGTTATTTTATAGTGTTGCAAAGAAACCACTTTTTCACTAGATTCCATTTCTGTTTAAAAAAATCGCCGTTACCGTGGTTGAACGGCGAACCTTCTGGTTCTCAGCTAACCTCTGTTGTGAGTGCTGAATAGCTAAAGCAAACCATTTTGTTCGTTAGAACCGACAATAGGAAACTTTATATTTATTTTAGTATGAGTTAATATATAATATTAAATAAATAAATTTACACTACTTAATTTTACTGATATAATGTAGTATTAATAATTAATAAAAAATAAAATATTTAATAAAGCAATAAATTTTGTATTTTTTAAGCAAAAAGTTTTGAATTTTAATTAAAATTTTAGTTAAAAATATACAAAATTAAACATTTTATAAAATTAAATTTTATAAAAGTAATAAAAAAAACAAAAAAGTTTTTCTCCAGCCACGATTCGAGCCCGAGACCGCCTTCATTCACCATTTTATGTAATCATTAGTTTTGATTGAATTATCTGGCGTTATCCCACTTTTATCGTCCAGGTGATATTTTGGCGATATCATCTAGATTTCTTCCACATGATGATTTGTCAATGTCGTCGATTTATCATCCAGAAGTATTGCTTTCGTATTGATATGGGGTATCGCCTTGGCCGCACAAACTTGTCTTATTGAGGTTACATCTTTAATACGAATATGATTCTAGGCAATACGGTTTCGAAAATATTGTTTGTTAGAAACATTCCCATGTCACGAAGAGGAAATTGAGCGAAATTCAGTCAGAATTATTTTTTTATTTATTGTAAAAAAGTGTAATTTTCGAACGAAAAGAAATTAACATATGGGCAAATCTACGGTATAGTACGATTCCATGTCACTCAGGCTTCTAACCGCTTTAAGCAATACATAATATTTCTGAGAGTGTCATAATTTTCAAAACGACGAGTTTAACCTCGCCAACATCCTAAAGTTTTAAAATTATGCTGTTAATGTAGTCTACTGAGCTAAGATCTACCCTAATTTACCCTATTTTTGCTTGTAACTTTCGGGAGTTGTTCAACTCTTTTGGCTATAACTTTTTCAGCATAAGAGAAAATCATTCTGATCTTTTTGTGGATGATAGTAATGATGTTGCGGAATCTTCTATATGTTGAAAAGGGCGTGTGCCATTACTGAGGAATAAATGGTAGCTCTTCAAAATCTGTCACTCTGTTTTTGCATAAAACGAAAATTGATACAATTTTCTTTTTTGCGCTTTCAGCGTGAACGTAATTGCAAATTTTTTAATATTGGATTATAAACGACAGAGATACTAACAAAAGGCGACCGGACGATTTGGTGTGCCTTCAGCGACAAGGAGATTATGACAGTACGAACATCATCAGGTCGATGCGTGCAGATCATGAAATTTCATATTTTTTGAAGAGCACATCCGCAGTTTGAAAAATAACTGGTGGCAACCCTGTGTGATCGGTGAATATGGGTACTACTAATAATGTGTGTAAGTGCTAAATAGATCGAATTATTATTTTGGTACCGAGAGCCACTTTAGGTTAAATTTTGTTGATTTTCATAGGGTTTTCAGGCTTAACTTGCAATAGAACCAAAAGGGACAATCCGATTATAACTTCTTCAGCACTTGAAAAAAATGATGCACGCGAGCACATTATTTATATTTAATGTATTTATAACAAGTTGACGCTAAAATAAAACGTGTGCCTCTAATTTGAAATTTTTAATTTTTCAAAATTGAAATCGGACTATTTTGTAGATTTTCCCATATATTGGAACTAATCACGTTTTAAATGAATTTGTAAACAAAAACACATTCAATTGAAACTTTCTTGATGACAAATGCCGTGATAATGGTAGAAAACATAAGAGTCTAATGTCTTCTATCGTTATTACTGCTGGGGTGAATTATGTGTCACTCTCCTATTTTTTATGTTTGGACTTGGAATATTATTATTTTTAACATTAAAAATTCCTTTTCGTAAGAAATTCCATATGGAATTTCTCATATGTATAAGTACCAGCGCGTTTAGTTAGATAGTGGCTACAATACACTCATCCATCCGTCCACCCGTTCGTAGACAATGCTCAGGTGTTTGCATCTTGTCCCAGACATTTACTACAAAGTCGATCTTACAACTAACAGGGTTTGTATGTGAGGTTGAGAAATATGTTGTCAAACGACTTGAGTTTTGTTTCATTTACTACGTTTTTTATTATTTTATACTATGCCCTATGTATGTAGGTAAGAGTATGCAACACCAGCACCACGGCAACTTGGTGCTTTTCTTCATCGTCGTTCGTCATTTCTTTTATATCGTTTTTTTTTTCAACCAATTATATAAGATTGACTGCGTTTATTTCGTATTTTGGACGTAGTGAACTTTTACCTTATTTAAAGTGATTTCTAATTTTGGGAAATCATTCAAACTTTAACGTATTTCATGACATAACCACCGCAGGCTTGTAACTTATAACGAGCGTTCGTGGTAGATATTAAAGTTCGCTCGAAAGAAAAAAAGTTTGATTCGCTTTCGCTTGTTGCCAATAATTAATTAGCAATAAATGGCGAAAAGAAAGCCTATTTGGGCATTTATATTTCGCAGCACTAAACATAAATGAGAAGGCGTAAATTAAGAAAATTGTTCACCAAAAGTATCTTCTCAAGTATTGACTAGGGAATTGAAAAAAAAAAGAGTTTGTAAAAATGGTGAAACCAGCAGTACTAAACATAAAAGATGGACTGGTAAAGGTGTAAAAAAGTAACAAGGTTCGCTTTCTTAAGACAAGTATCTATTATTTTTTCATGTATTAACTGAAATGGTAAAACCGGTTCCATGTGTTTTACCACTTCAAATAAAAGAATTCAGTTGAATTACAATTTACTTTCATCATTAGCAATCTAGCGGCAAATTGAATGGACATTTATGATTGTTATGTTTCTGGGTAATAAAGAGTGATTTTTTTGAGGTTAGGATTTTCATGCATTAGTATTTGACAGATCACGTGGGATTTCAGACATGGTGTCAAAGAGAAAGATGCTCAGTATGCTTTGACATTTCATCATGAATAGACTTACTAACGAGCAACGCTTGCAAATCATTGAATTTTATTATCAAAATGCGTGCTCTGTTAAGAAAGTTCAGAAAGAAAGAAATTGTGTTCAGCGACGAAGCTCATTTTTGGCTCAATGGGTACGTAAATAGGCAGAATTGTCGATTTTGGAGTGAATATCAGCCAGAAGCATTGCAAGAGCTACCAATGCATCCAGAAAAAGTCACAGTTTGGTGCGGTTTATGGGCTGGTGGCATCATTGGACCGTACTTCTTCAAAGATGATGCGAATCGTAACGTAACTGTGAATGGTGAGCGCTACCGTGATATGATATCCAACTTTTTTTTGCCCAAAATGGAAGAACTGAACTTGGTTGACATGTGGTTTCAACAAGATGGCGCTACATGCCACACAGCCCGCGATTCTATGGCCATTTTGAGGGAAAACTTCGGAGAACAATTCATCTCAAGAAATGGACCGGTAAGATGGCCACCAAGATCATGCGATTTGACGCCTTTAGACTATTTTTTGTGGGGCTACGTCAAGTCTAAAGTCTACAGAAATAAGCCAGCAACTATTCCAGCTTTGGAAGACAACATTTCCGAAGAAATTCGGGCTATTCCGGCCGAAATGCTCGAAAAAGTTGCCCAAAATTGGACTTTCCGAATGGACCACCTAAGACGCAGCCGCGGTCAACATTTAAATGAAATTATCTTCAAAAAGTAAATGTCATGGACCAATCTAACGTTTCAAATAAAGAACCGATGAGATTTTGCAAATTTTATGCGTTTTTTTTAAAAAAAAGTTATCAAGCTCTTAAAAAATCACCCTTTATAATATGACCAACATCGGATGTAGTTTAAGACTTTTTCTATCAGAAAAAAGTCAAATAGGGAATGGCAGGCTATCTGTTTGATTACTAAAGTAGAGAACATTTTTATGACTTTCATCGACCAATATCTACAACTATTAGACATAAATATGTATGTATACTTGACAAATAAGAATGTGCTGAGTTACTCTTTTCGTTTAGTGTAGTGGTTAGTAGACTGTGTGATTGCTGATCTTGATCTTTAAATCTTCATGATATTTAAATTATATTAATGAACATAGAAACAGCATTCACAAACGGGTTTAAACACTTATAAATCGGTATAGTCAAAAAATATAGCCGTTTTAATGTGACAATCTTTATATTAGGGCTGGAACTACAACTGTAAAGCAGCCGAAGAAACAATATAATTCAAATCTGCAATGTTTCAAAGAAATCCGTAAATATGTTCCTATACTCAATCCACGTTGGTAATTTTAAAATCCGATTATTAGTGATTTTCAGAATTGGTATGGGAGAAATGGGAATTCTAGTATTCAACCAAATAAAGTAGACACAAAAAATTAATTTATTAATTATGGACAGTTTCATAAATATAACCAAATCAATGCTTCGTTTTATGTATGTATGGAAACATTTAATTACTCAAATATTTGATGATAACATCTTAACATATTTAATTTTTCATTTTATTTAATACAATGATCGCATAAGTTTCAATTTTTATTTCAACAAATTTTTTTTATGAAGTCATTAAATTTCCTTTAAAAAATATGAATATTTAAAACATATTAAGGCAATATTCTCGGAATTTATTAAAAACTATTTATGATATTGGTTCATAAATATGACGACGGAAAATTCTAAAGAAAAATTTCCATTAATAAGATGATTTAGCTTCAGAGGATACAAAATCCGTAAAAAAATATCATTCTATATAATTCTCAATTGTTCCATTTCAGCAAAAAAAAATTAAAGTACTTAGTACGTAGGAAACACATTTTAACCGCATTTCAAAATCCAAAAGAGCATTTCATTATTTTTTCCAAAAAAAGTCGATAATATGTTAATATCCCATA
This sequence comes from Polietes domitor, assembly GCA_947397865.1. Lineage (NCBI taxonomy): Eukaryota > Metazoa > Arthropoda > Insecta > Diptera > Muscidae > Polietes > Polietes domitor. The sequence goes on from OX377620.1 coordinate 74,943,284, forward strand.
ACAGAAGGAATTTTTAGTATGGGGTCACAGATATTAGGTGTCCGTTTTGCAGCCAGATGGTCTCGGGTTCGAATCATGGCTCGGGAAAAAACTTTTTTGTTTTCTTTTACTGGGATATTGTCCTGGCTTAAGACCATTTTACATCTATATTCAATAGAATGCAAATTTATTAACAAATGGCATGGTGAAATCTATTACTTGGGTACAGTAATAGATGGTTTCGTTCAGGTGGCTTCGCAGCGACTTTTAACATCAACTTTTATAAATAAACAATTTTTAATTTAAGTTTTGCTTAAAAAATACAAATTTATTGTTTTAATAATGTTTTTCAAATATTTCATTTTTATTATTTATTAATACTACATAATATCAGTAAATTGAGTAGTATTAATTTATTTAGTGCTAATTTAATAATAACTTGTGACATATTAATTCCTACTAAATAAATATTTTGTTAAGTTTCCTATTGTCCTATATTTTGTTAAGTTTCCAGCAATACTTCTGCCGTGCCAACGCTCATTTGTTTTATTTTTGTTTTTCGTTTGTATTTTTTGGTCTGTTATCAGCATTTGATTTGAACTGGGATAGTGTCCTGGCTCAAGACCATTTTGCATCTATATTTATAGAATTCAAATTAATTTACAAATGGCATGGTGACATTGATTACTTGGTGGTAGTCTGACCTGTCTAAATGTTTCGTTCAAGCCTCTTACTTTTATAAATAAACAATGTTTAATTTTAACAAGTTAAAGAGTTTTGCTTAAAAAATACAAATTTATTGTTTTAATAATGTTTTTCAGATATTTCATTTTTATTATTTATTAATACTACATAATATCAGTAAATTGATTAGTATATATTTATTTAATGCTAATTTAATTTAATATTAACTTGCGTTACATATTAATTCCTACTAAAAAAAATATTTTGTTAAGTTTCCTATTGTCAGTTCTAACGAACAAAATGGTTGGCTTTAGTTATTCAGCACTCACAACAGAGAATATCTGAGATGGTTAGAGTGCCGTAGTAGCAATCAGAAGGTCCGCTGTTCGGATTGCCATAGTTTTAAAATTATAGAATTTTTTAATTAAAAATTCCTAAATGGAATTCTTCATTATTTGCTTCCTTAAAATATGGAAAAAACATTCAACACAAGTAAAAATTTAAACAATTCATTTCTTGCAAATGAAATATGGAAAATAGTAAATTTTCCGACTTTTCAGTAAATCTCTAAACTCGAGTAAAATTGTTGAACTAAATTGGATAATATGATTACAGATATTGTTCTATATTCTATTCACCCAGTCGATCTTAAATTATTCGCGTACGAAGCACACTTTATGTCGATCTACCTTAATGGAAAGCACCATTCAGTGGGGAATAATTGTAAATCTACAGGTGTAGACTCCGTTTGCAGCCACTTTTATCGGTTGCACTGATAAAAAACAAAAGACTATAGATAAAAATACACATAGGCATTCATTCAATAATAAAACAAAATGTTCTTAAGCGAAGCCGATGAATGTGTGTCACTAAAAATATAGAACATCTTGCCGCTTCAACTTAAGTGCATTTGTCATTGAGAATCGTTGTGATTGAGTGACTTGGTTGTACGCGTATATGCGCTCATATAGTTTTGGTAAATAAACAATTTGATAGCTGATAGCGCAACAGACATGCGGCATATATATATATATATATATATATATATATATATATATATATATATATATATATATATATATATATATATACGATACCATGAACAAACGATATTTATACAGTTAAACTCGGTTGTAAATGTTAGTGCTGTGCTGTGCAACTGTTAGTTCATTACATTTATAACGTATTGAAATAATTCTGAAATATCTTTTTATTCACTTTCGAAACACAATCACAAATTGGTAAAATCTGGCAACGTTATTGCCAACTCTTGCAATTTGTACCAATTTATTCCGAAACTTATAGTTCAGTGCGGGAATCACAATGCTCTGTTCAGTATGAAACCCATTTTTGGCTCAATGGCCATATCAATAAGCTAAATTGTCGCATTTGTGAAACAATCCATGAGAGACTTTATTGTTTAATCATTCATTTAATTGTTCTAAATATCAAAAATTCATTCTTAGTATACGTGTTCCACTGTATTGTAAATCCATATTACTTTATCAAGTGTGTGCATACTAACTCGTTCTCTATCTCTCTTCCACTCACTGACAATGCCATCGAGTAGTGCGGGTGTGGTGCGGACTATTTGCAGTAATGCTGCATGTATAACAACTTTCAGGTATTGTTTCCCCTACGACCAACTACATCCAGTCGACTATATGAAAATGAAACAAAAGATTGAATGATTAATGAATGAATGTTTATTAGGTGGGTATGGAACAAAGGCGAACCCATAGAAGTGTAATTGTACCTACAGGGTGTATTACAAAATGAGGAACGGAGACGCAAGCCCTAATTATGTGCTGTTAATTCAGTTGGAACTTCATATTGTCCCATATTAAGAGTAATTACACCAGATTACCAAATATTTTATCTGTCCCAATTTGTGCAAATAATCTTGTCGATTAATAAAATCTTTCATAAACACTCCCATAGCAAACTGCCAACATTTTGGCAGCATATTTCACACATATTTATAGTTTTCGATGAGCGATTGAATAATTTGTATGGACATTATTACAATTAACAATTAATAGGCCATTCCATTTCTTAAAAAAATGTATTTTTTTCTTCATGGCAAAAGTAATAAAATATATACATTTTTGGTTTTCATTATTTTGGATTTTTTAAACGATTTTTCTAATTTTTTTTTAACTATTGAAAATCGTTTTATGATTCACTCAATGAAGATATTCACATATTCTCCGTGTAATTTTGCAAAAATGTAAATATATATACGACTGATAACAGTATGGTAATCCAAGCGCTCTATACAGAAGCGCCATTTATCCTCGCACCGGATATGAAGTACGTATATGGTTGAAGAGTGTAGTTCTCCTCCATTCCATTACTAAAAAACAAAATTTCCTTCGTATGAAGAGAAAACCGAACACCAAAAAGGGGCGTGCGATGAGATATTTAAGAGAACTTCCCTGTAGTGATATTAATTTTCCTAGATTTTTCATGCTTCGTCCGTAATAATGAATCTAATCTTTCATTTTAAAACTGCATTACATTTATTAAATTTTTAGAGATTAGGTTTCAAATAACAAAGTAACATTATATTAGCAGATAGTATGCTTTATGAATTGGAATTGACGTATGTAAATGAATGCTATAAATGTAGTAAAGAGTGATTTTTTTGAGGTTAGGATTTTCATGCATTAGTATTTAACAGATCACGTGGGATTTCAGACATGGTGTCAAAGAGAAAGATGCTCAGTATGCTTTGACATTTCATCATGAATAGACTTACTAACGAGCAACGCTTGCAAATCATTGAATTTTATTACCAAAATCAGTGTTCGGTTCGAAATGTGTTTCGCGCTTTACGTCCGATTTGTGGTCTACATAATCGACCAAGTGAGCAAACAATTAATGCGATTGTGACCAAGTTTCGCACTCAGTTTACTTTATTGGACATTAAACCAACCACACGAATGCGTACAGTGCGTACAGAAGAGAATATTGCGTCTGTTTCTGAGAGTGTTGCTGAAGACCGTGAAATGTCGATTCGTCGCCGTTCGCAGCAATTGGGTTTGTGTTATTCGACCACATGGAAGATTTTACGCAAAGATCTTGGTGTAAAACCGTATAAAATACAGCTCGTGCAAGAACTGAAGCCAAACGATCTGCCACAACGTCGAATTTTCAGTGAATGGGCCCTAGAAAAGTTGGCAGAAAATCCGCTTTTTTATCGACAAATTTTGTTCAGCGATGAGGCTCATTTCTGGTTGAATGGCTACGTAAATAAACAAAATTGCCGCATTTGGAGTGAAGAGCAACCAAAAGCCGTTCAAGAACTGCCCATGCATCCCGAAAAATGCACTGTTTGGTGTGGTTTGTACGCTGGTGGAATCATTGGACCGTATTTTTTCAAAGATGCTGTTGGACGCAACGTTACGGTGAATGGCGATCGCTATCGTTCGATGCTAACAAACTTTTTGTTGCCAAAAATGGAAGAACTGAACTTGGTTGACATGTGGTTTCAACAAGATGGCGCTACATGCCACACAGCTCGCGATTCTATGGCCATTTTGAGGGAAAACTTCGGAGAACAATTCATCTCAAGAAATGGACCGGTAAGTTGGCCACCAAGATCATGCGATTTGACGCCTTTAGACTATTTTTTGTGGGGCTACGTCAAGTCTAAAGTCTACAGAAATAAGCCAGCAACTATTCCAGCTTTTGGAAGACAACATTTCCGAAGAAATTCGGGCTATTCCGGCCGAAATGCTCGAAAAAGTTGCCCAAAATTGGACTTTCCGAATGGACCACCTAAGACGCAGCCGCGGTCAACATTTAAATGAAATTATCTTCAAAAAGTAAATGTCATGGACCAATCTAACGTTTCAAATAAAGAACCGATGAGATTTTGCAAATTTTATGCGTTTTTTTTTAAAAAAAAGTTATCAAGCTCTTAAAAAATCACCCTATATGAATGCAACTAGAAAGCTAAACACAAAAACTTTTCAAATAGGAGTTTTGTAAAATTATCATAACTAACATCAGTGATACACATTAAGCAAATACAGCAATGACTGCATATTTTGCTCTCGATTGGATGATTCTGACTGATACAAATATGCAACAAAAATTTACTCGAATTTTAATTTTTTTCTAAAATTCTAATTTTTGTCGAAGATACCTTTAATATTGTACTCTCATTTTGGAAACATAAGTCCGGTAGCACCAAATTTACTTAAAAAAAAAGCCGCGCAACTTAAAAACAACTTTGTGATTCTTATGGCGCATATAATCATCCATCTGAGAAAGTCATTCGTATGGATAAGACATACGGACAGGGCAACAAATGATCGAACAAGTGACCCAAAATTGGACGTCTAAAATGTGATGTGAAATCATTTTTCAAATGTTAATATCATAAATATTAATGTATAAATATTAAATATTAAAATATTTTTGTGATTAAATTTGTGTTATGTTTTGAAATTTCAAGTTCTAGCGGGATTAACAAACACGCTGTAGATTAAAAAAAAATAAAAATCATTATTTTTTAATTTAATACGTTCGTCATACAATGAGGGTATAACTTCTAGATTTATCAATAGATTATCTGTACATAGGCCTTGTTTAATTCGTTAAGATTATAAAATAAATCTATATTCATTTATATAATTTGTAATTGATTCTTTTTACACTATTTAATAAAAAATTTAAAAGATAATATCTTTTTAATCTCTTGCGTCGACTTCTGCATTTATCCATATCTTTTACATATGTCTTAAGCCTAATATAAAAAGACCTATCTCATCTCATTTTCGTAGAAGTACAGTAATATTACAGGAAAATATAATTTTTTTATATACCCAAATCAAAACAAATATAAATATTTAAAAAAAAATAATTTTATAAATAAATATAATATTTTTATTATTTCAAACCACGCTTATAAGGCAAGGCTACCTACCAATACGTCAATTCAAAAAATAATTATTCTTCTATTTATATTTTCAAAAAGCTTAAATACCATAAATATTGGTAGATAGTGGGTGCTACAGTTGGTTGTATTTCCATTCTATTTTAATTCCAAAAGAACAAATTTTGAAAATCCATTATCAGACGTTCATAGTGCAAAATAACCTAACTTCACGATTCAACCAATTTTTGCCATAAAAGAAAAAGTACGAATTTGGAAAAAAACTTTTTATTTTGCGTGTCTATGCAGTCAGAGGAATGTATACACCGAATTCCATGATTCCAGATGCGGCCATTTGGTTGGTACCATTTATACCCCCTTAACAGTACGACTATCTAAAATCTCTTTATTTGACGTTTCCACACAATTAGAATTTCATCATTCTAGCTGTAGTCGTTTAGTTAGTACCATCTGTATCCCTCTGTACTATTTGTATCCCTTGAAAGTACGAATTTCGAATTACATTTTTCTATTTTGACCCCAAAAAGTACGAATTTTGAAAAATCCGTGTATTTTCCGTGTCTACGCAGTCAGAGGAATGTATACTCCGAATTTCATGACTCTAGCTGTGGTCATTTGTACCCCCTTTTCCATTTTAACCCCAAGAAGTACGAATGTCGTAAAATCCGTTTATTTTACGTGTCTACGCAATCAGAGGAATGTATACACCGAATTTCATTATTCTAGGTGTAACCGTTTGGTTGGTACCATTTTTATCCCTCTGTAGCCATTGTATCCCTTGAAAGTACGAAATTGGAAAAAATCATTTTATTTTCCATGTCTACGTAGTCAAAGGAATGTATACTCCGAATTTCATGACTCTTGCTGCGGTCATTTGGTTGGTACTATTTTTATCCCCTTTTTCCATTTTGACCCCAAAAAGTGTGAATTTCAAAAAATTCGTTTATTTTCCGTGTCTACACAGTCAGAGGAATGTATACTCCAAATTGCATGACTCTAGCTGCGGTCATTTGATTGGTACTATTTTTATCCCCTTTTTCATTTTAACCCCAAAATGTACGAATTTTTAAAAATCGTAGTATTTTAAGCAATCAGAGGAAATGTAACACCGAATTTGATTATTCTAGAGGCAGCCGTTTGGTTGGAACCATTTTTATCCCTCTATTCCCATTTTACCCTTTAAAAGTACTAATTTCGAAAAAATACTTTTATATTTTGTATTTACTCTATTAGGGGAATCGTTTAATATGTACCATTTTTATCCCTTTTTTGTCCCATTTCACCCCCTACAAATAGGAATCACTTTATGGTACACGTTTTTGTTATCGGGGGAATGCGCATACCCAATATCAAGTAAGTACAAGCAGACATATTGAAAAAATTTGCTTAAATACTCTAAAATATTACGGATTATTATGGGTATTTTTACTCCTTGTGAGGGAAAAATTTTTCCGATTTCCGATCCCCCATTTCAATCCCAACCGATCTACGACTATAAGACGCATTTATGGAAAATTTAAACTTTCTAGCTCCTTTCCTTTAGATGCTAGCGTGCTTTCAACAGACGGACAGACGGACGGACATGGCTAGATCGCCTTAGAATTTTATGACGATCAAGAATATATATACTTTATAGGGTCTCAGGTCGATATTTCAAGGTGTTACAAACGGAATGACAAAGTTATACCCCATCCTGGAGGTGGAGGGTATAATAAAATAGGGTTTTCGTCCCAGCAAAAAATATTTTTTCCGAAACAAATTTTGGGCGCTATTACTAAATTACAGTCTTATGGCCATTCACTAAGCCTAGGAAGTAGGTGCCTCACTCAGTTATCAGAGAACTATTTAACCCTTGAATGAGAAAACCAAAAAGTTTAACCCTTTTAGTTAATTGGCACTTTAATCGGACTATGAGAAAACGCTCCTTAATGTGAAAGTGAAATTAGCAAAATTTGTAGCCAATCCCTTAAATTAATATGCTAAAATTTGAATTTTTGTTGTTGTTGGGCAATTTACTCTACCAAAAATGTTTGTACCATGAAGACACATTGAAAATTTCTCTGAAAATTATTGACTGAAGTCTAATTGAAATTTCCCATGTTCATATGTTTCGGAATACAAAATACCATTCAGCAAAGTGCGATAGTGTCCTGACAAGTCGAACACATTTATTTAAATTATAGGAAACGTGGTGTTGATTGGGCTCTAAATGAAAGCACATGATATTTTAAGCCTTCAAACGAAAATTTAAAAATTGTCTAAGCCCAAATATATTAGATAGATTTTTACTTAAATCTAGTTTAACCTTAAAATTGAATTTTTCAGTGTAAGTTCAACTGTAAATTATGGGGCATTACAATTTTCAGTGTAAGTTAGGCGGTAGTTTACATGCCACTTTTGTAAGTAGACAAAAAGAACTATGTAAATTATTTTCCAACACTCAAACAGACAACAGCGTTAATTCTTTGTACATTTTCTTTTTGTACTTTTCTGTTTTATGTGTCATTGTTATAATTGACGTCGTTGTTCGATTTCTTTTTCACCGGAAGTACACGCTTACAAAGAAAACTGCTAGTGTTGCCATATTAATTGGTTAGACTATATTAACTGAATATTCTAATAAAACATTTAATGGTTAAATTTCGTTGAAATTAGCTGTGGATTTCAGAAAGGAATTCAATTCAACGATATCGAAAGTTGTAACGAAATAAGGTTGGGGGTGCTAATGTAGCCGGTTATACAATGCTCTTGTTCTCTTGTACAGAATTTACGTTCACTTTCAATATTATACATACGTATAAAGTAAAGTACTGGTAAGGCACGCCTAAGTAAATTAATTACTATGTACTTCTATGGTAGCACGTTGAATTGATGACTTTTTCAAATCAAAGGGTGAGAATGCTGTCCTATAAAACAATAGTTTTTCACAACTAAAGTAGTGTTTTGTATGACGTTTTAGCGGATGCATCAAGTATTTAGGTTGGACGCCAGTTTGTAATTGCTTATTTGTATAGTCTTCACATGGTTATTGTTTGCGATTCTGATCATTTGAAAACGGGCGGAATTTCAAATGGATGTGTGAATACTGTTTACTGTTTTCACATTTAATTCTCTTAACAAAGTAACATTTTGTTTATAAACAGAAGAAAAATACATTAATTAATGGACAACAATTGTTTACTGACATTTTATTCTATACTTTGACCTACTAAGATGGAAAAATAGAAAATAAAAGCCGATTATATCGAAATATATAAGGTCCATATGTGAAGTAATGAATATGAGTCAGAGTTGATATGCTATCAGGAGTCATATTTCGTTAACATCGCGAACATGCGGCATAAATGTTTTTTTTTTTTTTAAATTTGTACTTTTTGGTGATGAAGCGAGAATATTGAATATTTCTCTGAAAATTCTTCAAGCAAAAAATATAAAAAAATTTTGTTTATTATTTTTTTCTAAATGAATATTTAACAAGTTAGAAGGCGTTAAGTTCGACCGGGCCGAATCTTATATACCCTCCACCACGGAGTGCATTCCACAGTATTACCAGCAGATTAAAGGATGTCGACATAGAAGTACAGTACCATATTACGAAAATTGTGATATTTTTATGCACATTACTATATTTGTTTAATATTTCAAACTATAATGTATACTTATGCGCACTGTTTAAAATCTACTACTATAATATAAATACAATGCTGTAATTGTGAAAGTGAACATGCCTAAATATTAGACGATTGTCATTCGCCATTAGGGAGAAGCATATTCAGATACAGACAAAGTGACTATATAATTTTGATAAGAAAAGTAAGTAAAAGTAGTCCGCCCAAATATGCAAATTTCGAAAAAAAAACCTTTTTATTTCGAGTCTTCTTAGTCAAAACACAGAACACATCGAATTTCATGATATCAGCTTTAGCGGTTTGGAAGGTCCCATTTCATCCCTCTTTTTCAATTATATCCCTTAAAAGTACGAATTTCGAAAAAAAAAATCCCTCAGTTTTACATGTCTATACAATTAGAGGGATGTACACACCGAATTTCATGATTCTAGCTGGTATCGTGTCATTGGTACCATGTTTTATCCATTTTTGTCCCATTTCGCCCGCTAAAACATTTATTTTCTTTGTGGTGCTTCCAAGCTACAAGAGGAATGTCCGCAACAAATTTCAAATCTATGAAAATCAGAAATTTAATTAATAAACTAAGGCTACCAATACTTTTATACTATGTACATATATATAATGGAAATAATACTTCAATTCATAAAGTAAATATAAGGCAGCAATCATAAATATTGGGGGACAGAGAGTGTATTTTCAGCTACAGTCGTGTGGTTGGTTGTATTTCCTATTTTAATTTCAAAAAGCACGACTTTCGAAAATTTCATCATTCTATCTGTAACCTTTTAGTTGGTACCATTTTTATCCCTCTGCTCCCATTGAATCCCATGAAAGTACGAATTTGGAAAACCCCTTTTTCGTGTCTACTCAGTCAGTTGTTATCCCCTTTTTCCATTTTACACCATAAAAGTACGAATTTCGAAAATTTCCTTTATTTTATGTGTCTACGCAATCAGAGGAATATATACACCGAATTTCATTATTCTAGGTGTAGCAGTTTGGTTGGTACTATTTTTATCCCTCTATTCCCATTTAACCCCTTAAAAGTACGAATTTAGAAAAAATACTTTTATTATGTATCTACTCTATTAGAGGAATGAACATGTCAAATTTCGTGTATCTATCTGTTGTCGTTTGATAGGTACCATTTTTATCCCTTTTTGTCCCATTTCGCCACCTACAAATAAAAATCACTCTAATGTGCCCTTTTCTGCTATATATGGAATGCGAATTGCAAATATCAAGTAAATACAAGATAATATGATCAAAAAACATGCTGAAATACTCTAAATATTAGGGGTATTTTCAGTCCTTGTGAGGGAAAAATTTTTCCCTCTGGGCCGATTTCGCCCACTTTCAATCCCAACCAATCTGCAACCATAAGACACATTTAGGAAAAATTTGAACCTCCTAGCTAATTTCGTTCGGCCGCTATCGTATATATACTTTATGGGGTCTCCTATGAACATTTTAAGGTGTTACAAACGGGATGACAAAGTGAATATACCCCCATCCTGGAGGTGGAGGGTATAAAAACAATATTCAACATTGAAACTATTTTAGAAAATATGCCAAGAAAACATAAGCAAAAAATATTAAATTTTTTGTTTTTCTTCAAACTGAATATTTAATAAGAAAAATAGTCAACATTGAAAATATTTTAGATATTGTTTAATTTCTAAAATATTTTTTTGCACCTTATAAGCATTCAGGTTTTAACTGACTCATAAATGTTTACTACATCAAAAGTTATTAATTTTTTTTCGTTTGCGTTTGTAACTTCTGAACCACTGTGATAGTACGCGGTATACACGCCATATTGAAAGGTACATTTTTCTCAAGTACTCGTTAAAAATATTTATGGAAATGTTAAACGCAAACAACTCTACAGCAAATGTAAGCGAATTCTGAACCACTGTGATAGTGTATAATACACTACGTATTGAAAGGCACATACAATTCGTCTAGGCCGAACTTATCACAGTTTTCATGTATTCCATATCATTTAGTTTGTGGTGTTAACATTTTTTCTCAAGTACACTTAAAAATAATATTTGTGCAAATATTAACCGCAAACAACTCGGGAGTAAATATAAACGAATACATCGACAACAGGGAAAGTAATTTAATCTCTGAAAGACATACGACAGTGTATTGCCTTCGCAGAAAATGGAAGAATATCAGAGAAAGTGTCGACGAACTTCACACATTCGATTTAAATGACCACAAAAAAATATTGTAAAAGCAATAAACGTTCGGTATGAATGCTGACTATTAATTTCCCAATCACCCTTCATAAGTAGTTCAGCCATATATTGGCGTGCACGTTTTTATACCCTCACTCTGCAGAGTAGGGGGACAGAAATAATTTGGGACAGAAAAAAAGTGTAACACATTGAAGGAGTGACTTAAGACCCCAAGTATGTTTGGACCAAATCCGTTCACGACTTTTTAAGATGTCTGGCTGGCTGCTGCACACGATAACTCTCGAAAGGAGTTACGGAATCAATTGAAACTTTGCACATGGTAATATTTTCCCCAAACTTAGTTTAAGTTCGAAGATGGGCGAAATTGCCACGTCCCTTCAGGTACCCCCACACAAATGACCCATATTTCTATATTAAATTGAAACTAATGACTCTTCCACACAGATATTCGGAATCAGCTATATTTTGGTATTGGATACTATTTTTATAAACGCTTTAAGTGTACTAAATATGCCGGGATTAGACACGCCCCTTCCAGTAACTCTCACACAAATCACCATAAACTACGTAAAATTAAAACTGATGTAACTTATGTACGGATGATCGGAATACTGTGAAATTTGTTATTTGGCAATGGTTTTATAGAGGTTACATTCGCATGGAATATGGCGATATTGCCACACCCCTTCTGGTACGTCCCGCAAAAAGTGGCATAAACTTTGGTTACAATAAAACCGACATAACAGCCCTACGGGTAGTTAAAATCATTTGCAATTTGATATTTGAACATGTTTCAATTAATCAATTAAAACCAAAAAAATATGTATACTTTAGCCACGCCCCTTCTAGTACTTCATATATTCTGGGAAAAAATTAAATCTTTCATAACTTCTATACTTATACATGGAATCCTCTATTAATTGCTATTTCATCAAGTTTGTACAACTATTTTACAAACGTGGAAACTGGGACCATGTGCCACGAAGCTTCTAATACCTTCCACACAAATTATCCTTACCCTAATCAAACTTGAATTCATTATAACTTTGGAATATATGTACTCTGAGAGTGAGGGTATATATAAGTCGGTTTAGCCGACTGAAGTTTATTAGACGGAAAGGACTATTTTCCAAAAACAATTAAACGGTAACAAATTGATCAGATTCCGCCCCATTGCTTAAAAAACTTAGTCAGAAATGAACTTCCATATTTGCTCGCAGCCAGCCAAATTACATTCAAATATTAATTTCATAAAATGTTTGCTAAAGTAAATTTTCAGTTTGAAATTATGTAATCTCATTATTTCATTTATATTTAAAATTACTTATTTCAAGGCGTTGCAAACTCAATAAAAAACTTAGTATACCAACACCTTCCGGTGGAGAGTGTACAAATATTTGACAATTTTTATTATATGTTGAAAACAAAGCAAAGAACCACAAATATACATATATATTTTTATATATAGATTAAAGTATGTATGTATATACATTAGTGTGGCACAAAAATATATATAAATACGCAAAGTTCGCAAATCGTTTAACATTCCTTTCATAGTCTACACAAAATTACGGATATATTATGTCCCACCCAATACATTCATATTTATATCAAATTAAACTAATTTCAGTGGCTGTATACTAACATTCAATAGAATTATGATTAATTTGTATTTTTTGCCAAGAGAAGGGAGAAAGAAAATGTTCAAATATCGTAAATTGTCGTAAAGTAGACTACTTAACATATATCTAGTAACACCACAGGATTCAGAATTTTTTTTCGAATTTCCACTATGTTTATCACCGAGATGCATCGCTTTCCCATAATTTGTCGTACTGAAATTGTACGTCTAACTACGATGGGAACTCGCCATCATAATCAAAAGATTCGCGTATTTTGTGCTTCTGAGCCACACTAATATACATAAGTAAATCAAATATAATATATCAAGATACATACTTTTTACTTGCATACTAGCTATATTTGGTGGTCTTTGTGATGAATGACCATTCAAAGTGACCGGAAGTGTTTGGCGCATACTTAAATGGTGCTAATTATGTTAAAGTATATTTATTTTGCACTACTTTTTTTGGTCGAACAGAAAACACTTTCAATTGCGGTCATAGTTTCAAATGCGGAATTAATTTGTAGAGTAGTATCGTATGCTTCTTGATAAAACTATGTGAAACATGACTATGTGTACACAATCTTTAGCAGTTTAATATTCCCGTGTTTGTTATGGTATCCCTGAAAAATTCCTGGTTAACATTTAAATGTCGAAATATTCCTACATAATACAGTTGACAATGTCATGAAGACGTCTTAAATGACGCACAGTAGGTTCAAAATCAAAATCCATCGGTCAAAATTCAATAACTTTTGTTTTAGTAGAAATTTTGTGTTTTGTAAAAACCCAAAATTAGACAAAATTAGAAGGACCCAATGATTATTTTGATATATTAACATTAAAAATCGAGCAATCGTACATATTTTAGAAATCGGCCAAAAGTTGACTATTTTTCTTATTTTTTCGATTTTAAAGAAAATTAAAATTTTTATTTTTATGATTTTTTACGTATTTCATCATAATGCGAAAAAATTTTATTTATTTATTTGCATTTCAGATTTTTCCTTTTTTCAGATTTTGAAAATTGAAAAAAAACGTAATTTCTTTTTTGACTTTGTCGAACTGTTTCTCAAACATTTTAAGAGATTTTGCTCTCAATTTATTATAAATTGTGTTTTTTAGCTTTATTATGAAGTTAATGGGAAGAAAATGATGAAGTAAATTGCGTTTTGGAACTAAAAATCTGACTTTTTGCACTAAATGTATCCTATCTTCCAAGGGGGCAATTTCAGGCGGGCAAAAGTTACCCTGAAAACGGGGAAACTTCAACCTTTCCAAATATGTATATATTTCGTTAAAGGATTCTGAAGAAAAAAAGTTGTGCTGGTCCAAATTCACACATTTGTTCAAAAAGAACATTTTAAATATATATGGTAAAAATATATTAAAAAACATAAAAACAAAACAATAAAAATTTTAATTTTCTTTAAAATCGAAAAATGGTCAACTTTGGGCCGATTTCTAAAATATATTTTAGATTTCACTCACTTCACTTATATAAAAATCATTTAAGAATGATGAAGAGATGTCAAATTATTTATGGATGCATAAAAGCTCAAACTTATATTAGAAAGATTAATGCTCTGTAAATATTTTTTCCACCAGTAAGTAGGAAGGAAGCCGACTCAGTTTTATCATTAGGAGATATATCATAATATGATTAATTACTGCTTCAAAAGGAATGTGAATTTAAGAAATTGTCAAAGATTTTAGTAAATGAATCTCAATAGTTTGAAAATTTGTTGGTGTTACACAATTTAATACATTACGCTTGATAAATGAAAGTAGTTTAAGCAGGTGTGAAAAAATCAATTCATTTAAAATTCCATGATTACTAAAAAACGACGTCAACTACAATCATTTAGGAAATGTACATAATTGAGAAGCGTGAAGAGTGCCCTAATGACACAAAATGCTCTTGAGTTGTCATCATTTAGTGACACTAAATACCCCAATGGTCGCCGTCAGGAAATAGCAATAAAAAATAATTATTCGTTACAGTTTTATCATCAAGTTAAGCAATTGCTTATTTTTTACAACTTTATTATAATTTAATAAACAACAAATATCTATCTTGGTAAATTATTACGTTGCTTTACTTTTGATAAAGCTGGAATATTTCGGGACAACGCATAAAATAAACCAAAATTTTATGTTTCACAATTTACAAATTTAGATTTTGTTCATTCGTTTTTTAATGCGTAATAAAAAAAGATTTGTTTAATTATCCAACAATTTGATATATGGAGAACTTAGAAAAATAATGAAAGTTAAACTGCTTTATTTTTTAAATCCGATACTTATCATAGTAGACTGAGGAGAGGAGCCTTATTACATATTAAAATAGTTTTATTTATTTTCTATTTTTTTATTTCTATATTTAATAATACTTTTACAAGGATTGTATGCATATGCATAGCATATATATGTATATTACCCCGTACAATAGAGATTAAATACATTAAATATAATTGGCGAGAACTAACCCAAATGTTGTTTTTCGTTGACGAAACTCCAGCTAAATTTTAAGCTTGTTTTCGTATTCAACGAATGCAAACACCCATAGACGAAAATGGAATTAAATAGGTTTTTAGAAGTATGTCAGTAGGTGTCAAGTTCTAAGTTAAACACAAACATTTTTAAAGCTACCACCTGAGCTACCATTCTGATTGTGACACAAAGTATTGTCAAAGCTCGCATTCATACATAGGTGGAAAATGTTTGTGAGAGAGACGACAAAAAAGAAAATATTTTAACGTCAACGAACTTTGTCAAGGAGTATATACATTTCTCTCACTCTTTCCATAAGAATGGAAATGAGAAAGGTTTCAGGTAGAACACAACACGCTTCAAAAACGCATTGCGGTGAGGAAAAAAAATTAGTGTAGGTCGGTCTTACATTTAACCCAGCTAGGGGCGACTTTTGGGCCTTACTGTCATAACAAAAATTATAAGTATGGGGTTCGCTCATACATTTAACTCCACTAGCGGCCTCCTTGGGCCAATAAGAGCGGTGGGAACAAATTTTACAAAAAATATTTTTTTCCACTAACGAGTGGAGATAGGGGGTATGTGTGTTCGAAAAAATGTTGGGGAGAGATAATAAAAAATAACTCCTCTGGGAATGACTCCGAGGCTATTTTGTGGCTTTTTGTGTATTTTTACCCCTTTTCCCTCACCTTTGACCCCGATGATGACCCTCGTACACTCACCCAACTACCCAGACAATCGGCCCAATTACGGTTGTCGCTTCGATAGTCGATGTCGACGCTGTGTGATTGTCGCCGTCGCCTCGCTTAAAAAATAAGTTGGCAACACTCTTTTGTTATTGTCTTATAAATGACAGAAAATTGTTTTTATTTTGAAGTCCACGCAAAACAAACGAACGTCTTTTTTAGAAAACATAAAAATTTTGTTAAATTTACGATGAACAACGCGATAAGTGCACTATTACTACTTAGTTCAAGCGAGACAAATAAGGGATAGCATAAGGGACAATTTATTTAAAAAAAATATATTCAATAAAAAAAAAATAAAAATATCACTTCAGGTTTAAAAATAATTAATAAAACAAAAAATAATAAAAAAGTAATTAATAAACAAACGTTGAGATCTGCTCGTTCCACTCAGTCTTTAGAAGGGCTACACTATTAATTTATTGGTTGTTTAACGCCGCCAGCTGTATTTCTATTACTTCGAGCTTCCTTTTTTAATTTGGCGCTCAAGCTCTCTGTCCGCTTCATCCTTCTTGTATTGTTCCTTGAACATTTTATGTCTCTCTTCTTCAATCTGGAAGCGCTTGCGCTGGAACCGTACGCTTTCTTTTAAATTATTGTTAATGTCCGTCATGATTTTTCGGCTCTCTTCGTTGTGTTCATGTTGAAGCTTATATTGTTCCTTCAACAATTCAACAGTTGCGTCTTTTCTGGAGGGCTTTTTACCAGCGATTATCCTAGATGGTCGAGGAGCTTCTACGGTGCTTTGTATATGCTCGTTTTCGTCGTCAGCTGGTTCTACCTGCTCGATTGCATATACAAATTCAACTGTGTCAATGTCAATGTTCTCCACTTCTTCGATTCCAAGTGTATGACCCGGTGGGTTAAGCAACTTTTGGAACTGCACCAAATTTGCAACGGACCCTTCCAACGGCGACAAAGTCATTTGTTTAAAAATTCCTCCCCCAGTGCTATTGGCTTCGCACTTATTGTGCACGAGTTTCTTTTTTATTTTGATTTTAAATCCTTCCAAACCTATGAGGATTTTATAAAATTTTATAAAAAAAGATTATAAAAACTTATAAAACAAACTTATAAACTTACTCTTTGCCAGCCATCGGTGTCTCTTACCGGAGGCCCGCTTGCATTTAATTTTGTTGCAATGGCCTCCCAATCCGATTTGAAATTAGCCGGAACGTGGCTTTTGGAAAACCCTTTTGCCAAACTTGGATTTTTTCCAGTTCGGCAACTAAAATTTCGAATTGTTTCGTGCTCGTTATTTTCATTTTATACATCTTCTAAGTACAGAAGCGGGAAGTACAAAAATACAAATATGTGTAAAACATCAACGTCGCCTCAAAAATACACGGCGACAGATATTCTCAAACATCGACTCGACTTCGACTGTTGTATCGACAACGATAATCGCAATCTTTCGTCGCTATCGACAAAAAGCGACAACCATAATACAAATGTTGTCGCCTCGCTTCAATATTGCGACGACGGCGACAACCGTAATTGGGCCGATTGAGTCGGAATCAATTTCATCCCTTTATCCACATTTTCCCCCTTTAAAGTACGAATTTTTAAAATCACTTTATTTTACGTGTACATGCTATTAGAGGAATGTAAACACCACCGAATTTCATTATTTCTGCAGTCGTTTTGTTGGTATCATTTTTATCCCTCTATTCCCATTTTTCCCTTTAAAAGTGCAAATTAAAAAAATTAAGTGTCTACTCAATTAGTGGAATGTACACACCGAATTTCGTGCTTCTAGCTGTCGTCGTTTAATAGATACAATTTTTATCCCTTTCTGCACGTTTACCCTATAAGGGGAATGTCCATATAAAATATCAAGTAAATATAAGGTGACATATTCGAAAACATGTTTAAATACTCGAAATATTAGTATTTTCTGTCCTTGTTAGGGAACAAATTTTCCCTCTGGACCGATTTCGCCCATTTCAATCCCAAGCGATCTACAACTATTAGACGTATCCTTGGAAAATGTGGACGTCCAGGCTCCTTTCGTTTAGATGCTAGCGTGTTTGCAACAGACGGACGGACATGGCTAGGTTGTCTTAGAATTGTATGACGATCAAAAATATATTTCAAGTTTGTTACAAACGGAATAACAAACATAATATCCACATATATATAAATAATATACACACATAATATAATATACACCCATATATAAAAATGATACTCAACAAGTACGTTTGTAGTTTAAATGAGTAAATAAAACTAATGTTGTGAAATTGTTACTTGATTTAAGTACGAACGTACTAAATTCAAGTAAAAATAAACCTAAATTGAATAAAAGCACAGTGGGTGCCAAAAAAATACCAATTTCCTTAATTTTAGTCATTTTTTCTTTTTCCGTTTGTGTGTTTGTTGTTGTAATTTTTATTCACAATATTTTCGAGTCATTGGGAATAGGATGGTCATGATATTGGTTCAAAACAAATACTTTGACTTTGAAATTAATTTGATTAGTTTGATTTTAATGGTTTGTATTATTGTCCGGCTTAAGGTATCAAGTAAATGAAAACAAAATCTTGTTTGTTTATTATTTTATTTTTCAATTTTGTTCCCGATATTTCGAACGACTTCGTCGATCATCCTCAGGGGATGATTAATTTTTATTTTCAGGTTTATGTTTAATATTTGCAAAATGGGACGCAATACGCTCAAACAAAATTGGGAAATATTAAAAACTGGCTTCCAAAGTAGCGAGTCTTTAACGCAAATTTTACGTTGAAAATTTTCTAGAAGAGATCGGCCTTCAGTTCAGTTTGTGCGTCAATTTATGAAGCGAGTTCATTAAAATGGATCGTTATTGGACAAACCAGCGCGTTTACGTTCTCGCCCCGTGCGTTCAATCGAAAACATTGTTGATGTGGCTAAGCATATCCAAGAATATCCATCAACATCAACTCGTAATCGTTTTCAGGAACTGAACATTTCTCGCACTTCTTTGAGATGACTTCTGCATAAAGACCTCGGTATGAAGGCTTACAAAGTTCAACTGGTCCAACCACTGAAGCATCATGACCCTCCGATGCGTTTTCGCTGCGCCCAATGGACTGAAGATTGTTTGGCAGGGGATGAAGAATTTTACCGAAAAATTGTGTTTTCTGATGAAGCTCATTTTCATCTCGGTGGCTATGTCAATAAGCAAAATTGCAGCATATAGGGAAGTGGATTTTGGGCTGTACTGAATATGAATGATACATATGAACGATATTGTGTTAATAAATGGAAAAGTTCAACCTTTCCAATAAAACAAGAAATTTAAAAAAATCAGTACTTTTTATAGTCGATTCTAAATTGAATTTTAAATGGCCCACATATACTTCGAATATCCCCATATAATTCACAAAATATTTTAAGAAATTCCTTCCATCATAAAATCCGCATGGTTGAGGACAAATCGTATATCACACTTTTGCAGGGAAAAACGGCATTTCCGGAAATTGATCCAGAAACCATTTTTTCTGACAATTCCATAAAATGTGTACCAGATTACGAAGTTGTACACATACATATTTTATTAAATAATGTCTAATTATAGTAATAATGTTGAATGTTGGAATGGAGAGTATACAACTAATATAAACTTCATCGACTGGTGCAGCGAGGTCTATACAAACATTTCATTACCGAGAACTGACCCAGAAACCATTTTCTTGGGCAATGTTCCCAAAAGCGTACTCATACATATGAGGGTCAAATGTCATTTGCTGTCTGAGAATGCGTTCTCTAACAACAGCAAAAGAGCAACATGTTGTCATGCACCACAACACCACAACCACTATTCTTTGCAGCGGCGACGTGTTTTCAATGCCCCATAGACATACAATAGACCATAGACGTGAATGCCAAAGTTAATAAAAGAAAAATGTTAAAATATTTTAATTACCTCGTTTCTTATAGAGTTGTCCGTGGTAAACTGTTGCTAGCGACTTTGTTTTGTTTGTTTCACTTCTCCTTCTAAATCAAATACGTTGATTCTCACGTTTTTAATTGAGGCGAATTTAGGTGAATCTTTGCTATGTTTGCTTTTGAAAATACGAAATTGGTAATGATTTAATAATGGCTCTTATTGAAGAGATCCATGTCAACGACACGACAGAGACACTACTTGTTTTCGCCAATTATGTGATTTTTCTTTTTCAATTTCAAAAAAAAAAAAAAATACAATAAGTATTTTAGGAAAATTTTCTCTAAAAGAAAACAATTTCTTCTTTTTATCAATTATTTGTTTGTTGTATTCTGTTATTTCTTCGTTTATTTTTGTTGTGTATTTGTTATGTATGATAAATGTACACATGTATGTATGGATGTATGTATGTACTTATATTTTTAAGTTTCGTTTCATTGTTATTTTTCTTCGTTTCGTTTTGCTTTCAACAGATGATTCACAATATCACTCAACCACACTGACACAGACGCACCACAGCCTGTATTCTTGTTGTATGTGTTAATTGCTGTTGTTGTTATTATGACGGCTGTTAAAATGCTGGCGGCGATATCCAATACAAGAATGGTTTGTTGTTGTATTCCGATCGTGTTTTCTTCATTCAGACCAAACATTTACGAATCTCTCTTATACCCCGATTTTCACATTATGAAATAACACTCACACACAATCTCCACGATCTCTTCTAATACGTAGTTGTTTGTGGAATTATTTATTATTCTCTCTCTCTTGTTTTCTTTTGTTTAAAAAATGCAGTGCACTCACAAAAACCGGCCACTACTTATAGTATACATCTACTACGACGAGACGAGCTGGTTTTCCGCTTAACTTTCCGAACACATGTTTTCGGACCGAACGTTTTAATAAGACTGACTGAATGTCTACTATTCCAATGGGTTGGGTGATTCGTTTCAGTTCAGTCCATCCATCGTGGCTACACACAGAAAAAAAAACATTTGGGAAAATATCGATTTCAACTTTATAATTATTTTTCATACATATTCACCCTTATCGCGAATAAAAAGGGAATTTATTTTCATTTATTCACGTGGAATTTGCTATTCCCCTGCAGGCGTAAGATGTTACTATGAACATAACCCGGGAATAGGTTTTACTTCTTTTCGTTGTAGCAGAAACTCGAAAAATAGACCATAAATTTCGATTTGAAATTTAATTGGCGATTGAGTTGCCAGAAGTCATACACCTAAACCCTAAATATCCATAGCACAGGGGTAAGTTACATGTAAGCCTCAAAGTTTTAAAATTTTACAAAGTTGTTTTTTGAAAGATAGTTTTAGAATACGTATTCTAAAACACATGACATTACCAGATAATGACATCTCATTACCCTTACGATTACTTCCAATTAATAAATAATGACTTAGAAATAACGACTTATGTAAGTAGCTATTAGTAATGCTATTTTTTATTTCTCAAAATAAAAACTCATATACAACCTTCAAAATGATCCAAAAGTGACGAAGAATAAATTGAAATTATGAGTGGATTCCATGGGGCCCCAGTATTATAACATATTTAAACACTCCACGAAAGTATTATGTCTGTGTTCATTTGTTTGTCGATTTAGCAATGTCCATGTACTGTTGTAATCAAATTACAGGTCGCAATTATAGTCCGATCTTAACAAAAATAGGCACAAGTAAGTTCAGATTTATATATAGCAGTAATTACTTTGGTTTTATTGAAACATGGAACGATGTGACCCGCTTCCACCATGTATGTTTGTAGGTGAAATTACATATTATATTTCACCTATAAACATACAACGATGTGACCCGCTTCCAAGTTTCAATATACCTCCATACAGATGTCCTCTCCTATTTAACATTTTTGGTCAAACACATACATTTATTTTGTATCGAATTGAATTGTAATAGGATAGAAAGGGGAGTGTATCACACAGTCGGCTCCCTTTCCTTACTTCTTTTAATTATATTTGTATAGTAAGATCTTTCCCCAAAAACATCCACATGTAAAGGTTATTCGAAAGGTAAGTAATGTGTTTGACTTACTTCCAATGTTACTTGGGTTTTTACTGGTACACTATACATGTTGCCAAGTTAGACAATTCCAGGGTAAATCTGGCCTTTTATTGTTCATCTAGTCCTAATACATGGACAGATTTTCTTAAGTCGTAAGTCTAGTATTTTTTTCCATTTATCCATAAATAAATTTTTAGATGCAAGATATAATATCTAGCCATGTTACTTGTTTGAGTTTAATTTAATTTTTTTATAAGTTGGTTTTAATAACACTATGCAAAAAAATTGCCGAATGGCTATGTATAGCATTTGCTGATGTATTTTGGCCTTCTAAATTCGAAAACGATAAAAAACAAATAAGCAAATTTCAGACGGTTAAACCGACTCATATACCCTCACTCTCAGAGAACCTGTGTTTGGAAGGACTTAAATTATACTTAGAGCCGGATTATTTGTGTATGAGGAGCAAATGGAGTCAGCTTCAAAATTTCAAAAATGATGCCATAGTAGATTTAAGGCACCGCTATAGAAGTTATAATGAATTTAGTTTTACATAGAATAGGAACAAGTGTGTGGGAGGTACAAGAAGGGGCGTGGCTAAATCATAAATATGTGTTTAGTTTAAAGTTATGAAATCATTTTCAAATATCGAATTGCAATTGCCCATATGGAAGTTATATCGGTTTTATTTCAATCAAAGCTTATGACACGTTGTATGGGAGGTACCAGAAGGGGCGTGGCAAAACCCGCCATATTTTGTACACTTAAACAGAGTTTGGAAAAAAATATTACTATGTTTGAATCTATTAACTCTTTTCGAAAATGATCGTGTACACCACGTGTAAAATAAATGTGAGCTTTAAAAGTCGTAAAACGGATTTGGTCCAAACATACTTAGTGTCTCAAGTCATGAACCTTTTCCCACTTTTTACACCTTTTTCTCACTTTTATACCCACCACTAGGGTATTATATATTTCTGCATTTGTTTGGAATTATGCCCTCATTATGAGAAAATTAAAATTGTTTAAGAGCGTAAAGTAAAGTGCTAGAACCAAAAGATCATTTTATAAAAGTTTGTATACACTCAGAAAAATAGCATTCATAAATCTGAGTAAAATCCATACTGCAATGTAGTTCAACAATTTTACTCCAGTTCAGTAAAAATGTCCTAAAAGGTTGGGAAATTGACTAAATATGAGTAAAGTTTTCCTCATTCAAAGCCATACTAAATAGTTCATTTACTAGAAATAGGGTAGTCAATTTACTTAAAAACATTTCTTTGGATCTAATAAAAAATTCTTACAATTGAGTAAATTCATACTTATGTGGAAGAATATTTCCAAGGTTTTAAGTAAGAAAACATTTTTTTGTTTAGGAAATGTTAACTTAAAAAATGTGTTTTTTTTAAGTAAGTTAAAATGTTTACTGAAATTTATGCCGAGTTCTTTATACATTTAAGTATTAATGAACTTATAAAAAATCACTTGAAATTGTTTAGAAAATTCTTGAATATTAATCTAAGAAGCAATTCTCGTTCGTTTGCAGAGACTTATTTCTTAAATACTTCAAGTATTAATATAAACGACCACTACGAAGGCGCCTCTCTTGCCTTCACAGCAATCATAGAGTAATAGCTGAACTCTTTATGGCAGAGGTATCATGAAACTTTTGAGAAATATTTCATGTTGTTATTTGTTTTATCAGTTTTGCATACTCTGAAGCAAAACCATTTGTTTGATTTTTAGTTAAATTTAACTTATTTTAAGTTCACTTCTTTCCTTGTATCAAGTAAAAAATTACTTGTTTTAAGGAACAAATCAGCAAAATTGTCCTCAGTAAAGTAAATATTTACTTGATTTTAGTAAAAAATATACTTGCTTTTAGGAAAATTTCAGCAAAATTTTATTAAGATTTAGTAAAAATTTAATTGGTTTGAGTAAAAATTTACTTAATTTTAGGAAAATTTACTTGGTTTTAGGAAAAAGTTTACTACTAAATTGAACTTATTTTAAGTTCACTTCTTTCCTTGTATCAAGTAAAATTTTCCTCAGTTTAAGTAAAAAATTACTTGTTTTAAGGAACATTGCTGTTTGACTGTCCTCAGTTGAAGTAAATATTTACTTGATTTTGTAAAAATGTACTTGCTTTTAGGAAAATTTCAGTAAAATTTTACTTAGATTTATTAAAAATGTACTTGGTTTGAGGAAATTTGAACTAGAATCAAGTTCAAAGCACGTACTACTTTCAAGAAAGAGTTTTTTGAAGAAATATTGCTTTAGCGCTATACGAAGTTCAATTTTCCTAAATTTTAGTTCATTTTAATTCATTATAGGGTTCACTTTTTTCTGAGTGTATAACTGGCCATAGTATTATTTGGTATAATTTCATACAACAATTACTTCTGTATAAATTTACAAAAGACTTTAAATTTAGTATGATTTCCTATTTTTCTCTGCGTGTATTTGCTCGAGTACATCATGCTCTGAGATACTTTATTTTTTATAGGATCAAGTATGGTGTGCGAGTGAGCAGTGTAGTGTAGCTTGTGTCTGGAGAGTGTTATGTTATTGTTGATTGATCCATTTGTTTATAGAAAATGTTGTTCTGTTGTTGGATTTCGAACTCTCAATTTTATGATTGAAAATGTCACAAATTGATAATCAATTCGTTGTTGTTGTAGTTGTTGTCTTTTGCTGTAGTTGTTGTCTTTTGTGTTCGTTCTTTGCATCCATTGATTGAATTAAACAATTTTCAATATGGCCCATCAACCCAGCCAGTCTATTGTTTAAGTAATTAAACATGAAGCCAAATACATAAATGTGGATATTAGAGTGTCTTAGTAATGAAACCACTATAAAATGTATATTATGCGTAAATCATTAATAAATGTCTTGTAAATCGTTAATAACTACAAAAAAAAGAGGGGGCCTTGAAAGTTCTCATAAATAACACTGTCCAACAAATTTAGACTTTTTGATTGGAACAGAACATCGAACCTATAATACTGAAAGCATGTTGAGTAGATCATTTTTGTATATACAGTCGAACTTCCATATAGCGAATCTCAAGGGGACAAAAAAAAAATTCGTTATATAGAAAATTCGTAATATAGAATTATTTAAAAAATTTGTATTTTTATTGTACCTAAAAAACACCACCAAAATCAGTTAAGAAATACCATCGGACTTAATCTTGTGTAACTCGAGAAAAAGTACTGAGAGCGGTGGCACATCTATACGGTTTAGTTGTCTATGATGTGAATCTCACACACAAAAACAAATAAAAAATGAAAATATGTGTGTGTATGGTGAGAGTGAAAAATGTGTTTATGTAAAACTCGTTATACGGAGATCAAAAACGCATGAGCATTCGAGTTACGGGCGTAGAAAAAATTCGTAGTAAAGAAATATTCGCTATAAGGAAACTCGTTATAAGGAGATCAAAACATACTGAAAATTTAACGAAATTGCAGTGTTCTGGAAATAAATTCGTTATATAGAGAACTTCGTTGTACGGAAGTTCGTAATAGAGAAGTTCGACTGTAGAATAATCCTATAGTCCAGCTGGTCTGAGTTTCATTTTACAGTGGATCAAAGTTAAGAGTGAAAAGTGTTGTAAGTTAATGTTACAGAGAATTCTTATTGTCAGAACTATATTCTATATATAAAGGACATTTAAGAATAAAAATGTTCTACAAAAAAATTGCCGGAAAATTTTAGTGGGAGGTGACCAAAGACACCAAATTGGCAAATAAAGCTCTTCACGCCTAAATTGCATAATTACACACCAACTTATACATCAAAATTACTAGTCCATTCGTCCATTTTTGTGGTAGATCGATCATTTTCGACAAAAATGTGTGTACTGGATATGGATAGAGTTCGAGATTAATCGGCTTCGGTCAAAAACATTTATTTTAACCAAAGCTTATGCCAATTTATACGTGGTGGTACCAGAAGGGGATAATTAAATACTACTCCACCTAATATACATTTTGCTTTGTATACATCTTTAGAATTTCAAATGTAATAATTTTCGAATTTCAATTGACCAGTTTTGAATTTCAAATGATGTTTTTTTTTTAAATTACAAATGACGAGTTTTGAATTTCAATTGACAGTTTTTGAATTTCAAATGGAATTTTTGAATTTCAATTGCTATTTTTGAATTTTAAGTGATGTCTTTTGAATTACAAATGCAAATGGTCAAGTCACAGGCAGTATTCTTTGACACAAACGATAAAAAGTCCTAACTTTTTTGAAATTGGACCTATATTGATGTAAGTAATAATTTATATTAGTTTATAGCCTACACTGAAAGAATTATGTTCTATTTATGATTTTGTCTTAACATCATTAAAAAGTCGCTAAAGAAACTAAGCTAAAAAAGTTTCATAAAGAAACTTCATTATTTTTATGAAAAAGTTTAAAAAATATTAATAATTTATACTTAAGTTTCCTATATAAACAAAAAAACTGACTTGTTGACTAACCCATCAACGCACACAATCATTGCGAGAGTCTGTCTTTCCAATAAGTATATCTTTGACCAAAATCAGGATAAATACTTATGTCATAGTTAACAGAGGACACATGAGAGTTGCTAGCATTCAACCGAATGAAGTCGACACACTAAAAATGTAGTTGTATGTTATGAAACATTTCATAAAAGACTAGGAAATCCGTCAGTATATTTATGAAGACATTTCATAAGACAAATATTTTATTGGTTATGACATATTTCATAATATTTAAGAATTGTTTCTTTAATACTATGAAATCTTTCTTTGATCTTATGAAACTAAGCTTCACTAATTTAACAATATTGTTTTATGAAATATGAAATTTTATGAACAAGTTGTATGAAACATTTCTTTAAGGAAAAATTCACTAAATTTATGAAAAACCTTTTATGAAATCGCTTCATAAATATTATGAAGGAAAATTCTTTCAGAGTATACTTCAAGCTTTCCTTCATTGTATATTACGGAATCATAACCCCTCAAGAACAGGGGAAATCTCGAATAATTATACAACACTGTTACATGAAAAAATCGAAAGGATATTTCGGAGAATTTTGGCTAATCGGACCATTCTAATTTCTGGACCACATATTTTGAGAATCATCATCATTTTTTGTGAAACATCCTAGTGTACATACATACATGTACCCATATGATTGTGTGAA
Source organism: Polietes domitor (assembly GCA_947397865.1). Taxonomy (NCBI): domain Eukaryota; kingdom Metazoa; phylum Arthropoda; class Insecta; order Diptera; family Muscidae; genus Polietes; species Polietes domitor. The sequence continues at coordinate 74,970,710 of OX377620.1, forward strand.
TATGCATCCATCATTGTAAGCAACAATTAAGTGTATGAAACTTTATACGAGATAAGTTACAAAGTGGGGAGTTTTAACCGAGTTAAACATTAAGAATGAAATTTATGTATTTTCGTAATTATTGCACTTTATCTATTTCACACTCCAGATGTGGAGATGAGGAGGGCTTCTGGGATTTCCGTTGCATATTAAAGTATAATAAACTATTTTTAATAAACTATGTTAAAAGGCACTTCGATGTATTTTACTATGTTCTTTCAGAAGAAATAAGTGTTAGGTTTCAAATACACAATGAGATAAACCCGTTTTTTAATTATCGTATTGAATGTTGAGGCCAGAGCAATCAAAAAATTAATTGTTTGTGTACGCATGAAATAACTATTATAATTTAATAAAGAAAGGTGTAATTTAGCAAATTTGCCGTGCTCATGATGGACAGTAGAGCGTACCAGGTTACAAGTAAAAAAAAAAAGTTCGCCGTACACCTTCGAATATGAAGTATTATTGAAAGGTAGTTTCAAAAAAATTTTTTTTATTTTTTTATGCCGAACGTAGGGGTCGCGCTTTTACATTTTTCTATATAACTTCTGCATTTATAAACGGATTTTAAAGTGTGATACATCGATGTTTTTGTCCGATTTTTTTGTCTTTGAAGTCATTGAGCTCAAACATGATTCATGATTTTATGCGAGCTTTAATTTTCGATTATTAGAGTGGTACATTAGGGTAGTAGCAACTGAGAAATGATGGGTAAGTACCAGAAGGGGGTGCTTGAGCTCAATGACTTCAAAGACAAAAAAATCGGCCTCGTCGAGACAAAAACATCGATGTATCACACTTTAAAATCCGTTTATAAATACAAGTTATATAGAAAAATGTAAAAGCGCGACCCCTACGTTCGGCATAAAAAAATAAAAATTTTTTTTTGAAACTACCTTTCAATAATACTTCATATTCGAAGGTGTACGGCGAACTTTTTTTTTGAGGTACGCCCTAATGGACAGACGTTCTGCACTGAGCCATCAATACTTGCCCATAAACTTGAGGACAAGATCCCTTTTCGTATCTACGACTCGAAATACGTTCTTCCACTACTTATACCGATACTGTATCAAATAGTGAAATATTGATAAGAAAATACCGGGGCAGAGAGCTGTTCATCGTTATAAAGAAACGAATACGCTTCTGCAAATCATAACTCGAACAAATAGTGAAGTACGTAAAGAAGACACAAGATAGCTTAATAGGGCTGTTTTTCTTTAAGTCGGGATAACAAGCTGCGACAACAATTTAATTTAATAATAATTTTTTTTTTCAATATAAATATATGTATCAAAACAAATTTTCAAAAAAATATTTTGTGTTGTCTTTTTTGGACTTAGCTTCGATGACTTACACTGGATAATTCTCCAGGCTAAATACAAAATTAAAAAAAAAAATATTTTAATTATTATTTTATGTGTTGTTAATTAGTGATCGATTGATTGATTTTCTATGAGTTTTGAATGTAATACATTCGAATTTCAGCTAATTCGATCAAGTAATTTCTTCTTAAGAAGGAAATCTTTGTTTTGGTAATGGAAAGGAGGAGAACCACACTCAACCATACACACATTTGACCATATATGTATTTCATTGTCCTGTGTAGGGACAAATCATCAGTGATCCTTTTGTATGGAGTGCTGGCGTTAACACGATTTCCATTTTCAAATACCAAACGCCATTTCCGTCTGCCTTGTGCTATAGTTTTGGTCGTTCGTTTGTTTTCAACAAAGATGTTTCCAATTGTGGCTTGCCAAGTTATTCTTCTTCGTCCTCTTCCTCGTGACCCTTCTGGTCTACCCTCTAGCATTTTTTGGCAACCTCATTTTGGAACAATTTATTTTAGTTTGTAAGGGTTCTGTTTTTAGATGCCCTCTAATCGTTTCGTTCCCTACTTTTTTGGTATTTTCGGCAGTGCCCCTGACTCACAGTAATACGAAAGGTAGGGATATACCAAGGCGTATTTATACAGGTGATAGCAGCAGAGCAAAAACAAATTCGGCAACAACAAAATACAAGTAATTTTTTGAATGGTGAGCCATACTGTCAATGCAAAATATATGGGATTTGACAGTTTCGGTTACTTTTGAATGAAAAAAAAAATCAGTCAGCTGGGCTCCTGCTATCACCTGTATAAATACGCCTTGAGATATACAGTGATGTGCAATGAAATAGAGTCACCTACTTTTCAAAGTTTTTATCGGTTTTACAGCTCTTACAAAAAATGTGTAAAATAGAGCCAGTTGTAAATTTGAACCAGAAGGTAAGTTTACCTTCTTATTTTTATTATTCTGAAGTAATCTGAGCTAGTAGATATTATTTAGACTTCAGAATCGGCAGAACAAAGCATTGCAGTCATGAGCGCCAAGAAAAACGACATAAGGGAGGTAAAAACTATAACAAATAGCCAACGTATTTGGACGCTGGAAAATGCTGTAAACTATAAGAAACGCTAGAAACCAGAGGAAAAAAATCGAAAAATGCCGAGATTTCAAAGTGAAAAATTTTGCGACATCCTCTACCCTAAAAAGAAGTACGAAAAAAGTTAATTAAAAATAATTTAAAAGCAAGAAGTGCCCGAAAAGTTCTGTACCTTTCTATACGAAACGTAAAAAAGATTGCAATTCACCAAGGAACAACAACTTTTTTGTGGTCAGATGAAACAAAAGTGATTTTGCTTAAGTCTGATCCCAGTGGACTTCCTGTACGAAGACCCAAACACCGAATTCGCCCTCAATACACCATCAAAACCATAAAACAATGCGGCGGGAACATATTGGGGCTGCTTCCTCTAATATGATATAGGGCCTCTATTTCGGATCATGGGTAAACGCTACATTTTACACAAATATTTTAAATAACATGCCTTATGCCGAATGTGAAATGCTATTTCGACGGGTGTTTCAGCAAGATAATGACCTGAAACACACATCGAATAAAGCTGAACTTTGGTTCGGAAGAAACAGAGTCGAAATGCAGAATGTGAAATGCCACTTCGATGTGAGTTTCAGCAAGATAATGACCCGAAACACACATCGAATAAAGCTAAACTTTGGTTCGGAAACAACAGAGTCGACATTTTAAGCAGGCTTGCACAATCGTCAGTCTTAAATCATATTAAAGGAAATAACCAATCTAATCTAATAAGGATGATCTATGGACAATGATTGAAGCTGCTACAAGAGTTATACGCAGCTAGTTTTGTGTTGGTGGATACCTCTCGTTTGATCAGGAAGTATTTGTTAAGACCTGAATATAATTGGTTCAACACCAACATAGAGATTATGTCCGAAAGCAAATTAATCGTTACCCACAATTTACCAATTCCGGAATTGCATTGCTTCAGACGATCCATACATGTAGCCCTCTTGTATTCTTTTACTAATTTGATAATTTCTAATGTAGAGAGGTGTTGTGGGAGGTGGTGAACTCTTTCTGTCCGTTTTCCTCTGGTCAAGAAAAGTACGCAATTGAAAGATGATGAAATCGTTTCGTCAATGGAGAGGATAATAGGGAGGTGGTCAATGGTCAAACCTCATTTACTAAACATGTCCGATGTGGTCACGGCCAGTACAAGATCGGATATGAACCCACTCCAGTTATCTTTTAAAACCCACATATGTTGAACGATTCGGTTCTGGCAATCCGAGCAGATCCAAAATCATGTATTTTTCAGACTGATCATATATGGTCCTTTGTTGTAAGGTTTTGTGTTTTGAATGATATCATCTTGCCCATCATTGTATTAACAGGATCATTGCATTAAATATGAATCATGGGCTTTTTACAACGATGGAAAAGAAACTGATCATGAAGCACCGACAGAGTGTGGCGAGATTCCAAAGAACCTATGGCGCTAAAAATAACCTCTTGCTCAGTACCTCTCCTGCACTGGACGGATCTAAAAAAACCGGGGCTACTATCCCCGCCTGTTTGGATGGAGGGGCCAGGATAGCACTATTATGGTGATTTGGATGGCTCTGCGATAACAACCAAACAGGTACTGCGAACACAACATAATTTTGGGTCTACGTCCGGAAATTGCCAGACTCCTCATGTAGATGGCACTGGTGAGACATCAGCAGATAGACTGTTCCTGTCCTCAGTGCGGGTTTTTGGCAGTTCTTCCATTACGTATCGCTCACATTCGAAGACCACACTGGTGTCGCATATTTTGTGACGGACCAGTCGATTAATTTATAACCGGCCATTTCGTCGACTCTCACATTCTGTGTCCTTCTGACCTCTGTAAACCATGTAGTAAACAGTGTGGGTGATTATTTTGAGGCAGATATTTGCATATTCATCGCTGTGAGGAAATTCGCAAGATCTATGAGATAACTGTTGAACCATTCGCATATTTCATCCGACATCATCAGCAGATTAAGGAATACCAGAAAGGTAGAGGTTATACAGTGCCGGAGATATCACCCCTCTTCGAACAAAACGACATGGTTGGCCGTATCAAACGCATTTTCCAGGCTTCGGTAACTGTGAGAGTGCTAGGTTGAGGACCTTCGCCAGGTACTCGACTCCCGGTTCATCCAATTGCTTCATCGTCAACATAGATATTCCATCAGCTATGAGCGCTTTGGATGACATTGCGCTGCGGATGATTCCTGCACCGACTCGAGGACCATGAATACGACATGACTCTCCTTGTGTAGGTTGAAATAACTCGTGCACATCTTCGGATCATTTTTAGTCCTAACAAATGTGACAGCGATGAGATCATCCCGCTTAGCGGGGTTTGAAAGTGAATTGACCATTGCCCACAATTTACCAATTCCGGAACCATTTATTCCGCTTAAATTCGATCACCTGTTTATTTTTAGATTCAGTTATCAGGATACAGGACAATTTGGGTATTCGACCAGCTGGAATATGTAGTGGCTATTGGTGAACTCACTGATCACATTCCAGTTCGCTTTCCTATGGCTGAGAAAAATATGGCGTTCAGAAGTCGGTCGGTTGATGGAGAGGATTATGGGGAGGTGGTCTGAACCCAATGACATGTCATTTATCAGACCAAGCGAGCTATGACAATCACCGATAATCCTGGTGGGATCATCCGTTTCAAATTTGTTCTGTCAAATCAATGACTCTCGGGTCGTAGCCTAGGATGGAAGGCCAAAGTTCGTGGTGGGCATTAAAATAGCCAAGTATTGCCATGTTTATCCGCATTCCATTATGACCGCAAGCTGATTCAATATCTGGATTTTTGTTCAGAACGGGCCAATAGAATTAGGAGCAAAAACTAGGAATAATGTTGCTCCCACGTTTAAAAAATTTACAAAATCGAAACATATTGCTGGGGTGGCAGCGATTTATCGTAGAACTCCAGCTCCGCGTGAATACGGTACTTAGAACCAACCGTCATGAGATTACAGGCGCTCTATAGATGCCATCGTCGCCCCCACACAAGGGAAAAGGAGAAGTTTTGGCGCCTCTACGCACTGAGTGCGCTGGAAAGAAACATCTGGAGTGGCGCCCATTCCCCTATACTGGTCCAGTTAAACCAGCAGTCTACTACAACGCGACTGGTGGGCCGACGGACCGAAGCATACTACCTTCTATCTTATCAAATGCAAGAAGTAGGCCGACGAATTCTCCAACGGACACAAGAAGGACACGAACACCAAAGAATGTGTCAATTGATGATTTGCTTACATATAATGTGGCCATAAAAAGCCCACATCCGGTCAACCGACACTCCATCGAAACTGATCAGCTATATCCTCTATCTTTCTTAGTTTTGTTCTTCGGCTCCTTTTTATTCAGCAGGTAATAACCAATTGAATGGAATCACAATGGATCCAAAGCGCTGCCGAGTGAATGTGCAATAGATTTGCACCACTCTTAACCTAACCTAATACTTTTTTATGGTGTATATGAATTGTCTCTAAGATTTGATTTTCTTAAGTTATTATTAACTTTACGCGACAACATCGTCGCCACCACCTTATTTGCATTACTGTTTGCGAGTGGTTTATATGTATCTGGAATTGTAGTGCAAGTTGTAAATATTGAATGTAAAAGTTTTGTGTAGGAATATGTAATATTATTATAATATATTAAAAAATGTAATGAAACTGACACGTCCATTTTCATATAAGCTTGTGGTACGGAGCTACCCGAATACGGGAGTTAGTAGAATAAATCAAAGATTAACATTCGATTTAGATCTTATCACAAGTTCTCATACCTCAACTACTACGAGGGTTATGAAAATGATATAGTTGGTGCTGACCACTTATACCAATTTAATTAAAATTATTAGGGGTTTTCGGCAATGCACTTTCCATCGGATAAGTTTTCAACGTAATTGGGACATCAATCTAGCAGAAGACTACTAGGATTTCCAGAATGACACCAAATTTGTAAAGACAAATTATTACTAAAAGACCAAACAAAAACTATCTTGTTCGATTTGACGTCTCATAAAGTACGAGTTCAAATCCTAAAAATAGATTTACAGAACATCCCTGTATAAATTATTCGATATTCAAAAAAATTTGCATTATTTACATTTCATATTTATTGTGTGCTACACTAAGAGATAATATACAAACATATGTAGATTCCTATAAAAATATACCTTATTTCCATATAACCGTAACATTTGTATCCTTATCAATATCCTTCTCTATACTCGAAGGTGAGAGGCCAGTCTTGCAGCATATCTCATCAAAATTCGAAAGTCCAGTATACATTTTCTGACGTCCCGATGGTACTGAACCCGTAAATACAGGATATTTGTGTATGCAACTGAAAGTGATAAAAACAGAAATATTGTTTTTAATACTAGGTTAATATACATATCGTTACCAAAATATAAAAAAGACTCAACTAACATATTTTTGTAAGTCCAGATTTTTGGTTATTTTAACAAAACACAACAACTTCGGCCATAATAAACAAAAATATCGATTTAAAAAAAAGGTTAGTTGAGTCTTTTTTATATATTGCCGCAAAAAATAAATTTAAATTTATTCTAAAAATAAATACTGGTAAAACAAAAACCCTCAGTTACAATGCTAGCCACATCAATACTTATTCAGCACTAATAACATTGAAATAGACCATGTCAACCAATTTTGCTACCTTTGGAAGTATAATTCCAAAATGGACGGGTCAAGCCAAATCATTGACTATCGATTACAAGAAGCTCGGCAATTTTTTTTCGATTAAGAAACACCTGGAGCGTTTCCTCTCTTTCTCAGCTCGTAAAATTAAGGATATTAATATCAAATGAATCCGTGAAAATTGTGTTTTTTTTATTTTTTACCTTTTAGTTATAGTTATAATTTTTACATTATATTATAGAGTTATATATATATTAGTCATTTCGTGCAATAGTCGTAACATTCACATTGTTGCGAGCGATGCGAGCACATGCACAACATTGAATTGGCAAAGTGAGATTTTTAGTGTGTCGACTTAGTTCGGTGGAATATTTTGTTTATCAGCGTTTCTCATTTGAAATATGTGACCGCTGGTACTAATATGAACCCTGATTGAAGTCAAAGACATACATTCGTTGCGAAAGTTCTGACGAGATGGGGTAGCGCCCATCGAAAATGCGCAGTCAACTTTTAGCTGCAACAATAAAGGTCTCACTTTGCCCTTTTGCTAATTTTGGGTTCTGCTGAAGACTTCAGCACAACCTGTGGTCTTAAACCAAAATAAATGACAAGACATACAACATAACAGACCAACTATATACAAACAAAAATTCACGCAAATTTTCAGATTAAAGATTAAAAACTATCATATCTAACATTATATATATCTAACCCTGTGATGAATTCCATAGTCTTTTTAAAATTACTGTTTTTGTCGTGATTTCGTGTTATTAAATTTTATATTTGGTTTCAAAACATCCCGATTTTTGGCAAATATATTTATTTGTACGATCTGAGATTAATTTCATTAATGAAAATATAAAAACATGAATCCACAAAAAAAACATTGGTTTCAAGTCATCATAGGTCTGATAAATACGAAAATAATCTATATATATATAAATCAATGTGTGTCTGTATGTTCCGTATAGGACGTTAAACCGGAGGACCGATTCGCCTCAAATTTTAACTGTAGCTAACCAATTGAAAGAGGATGGTTCCTGGCTACATTAGGTTATGATAAGACAAAGGGGATGGTACCTCCCACACAAACAATATTTTAAAACTATCAAAAATTACTCATTTTATCTTCCAAAGAAGTAGGGGATTAGGGAAGACTGAACCCGTGCAATGCCGGGTAGAAAATACTAGTTATTTATAAAACATACCGTATGAATTTGTGTTGTAATCCGAATATAACTAATTTCCTCTCGTCGATATTATGATTTTGGGGACAGAGACGTTGACAAATTGCACGCAACGTAACACCGTGTGTCATGGAAGCATAAAATTGAAATATTTTCTGAATGGTAGGTTTAGTTTTATCAGGATTCAAAGCGACATATTTTCTACAGGCGCTCGAAAGAGAAGCACTTTGAATGAGACTTTTAAGATTTTGTGTCATATAAACATTTGAATACTTGAGGATGGGTAACAGTTGTACCACACCATAGTAGACAAGATTTTGTACGCAGGATTTCACGAGATTAGTTTCAACATCTGCCTCAGCAGCAATACGTGCGATGTGGTTGATGCCATTGATATAAGGAAGAATCTGAAAAAGAAACGGTTCTGATTAGTATGTATTAGAGGAGTAGTCGTTTTAAGTTAACTGCGTTACTTGTTGAGTGGTCAAATCCCAATTTTCCAATGGTGTGTTTTTGTAGTCCACTAATAGCAAAGGCACCATATGATCTTTAACTACGGGTGGATCCGGTTTGTGTGTCACAATTTTCAGATAAATTGTTGTGTCACCCTCTGAAATATTTTTTTGGAAGAGGATTGATTATTTTTCAGAAAACTAGCAGAACTAACAAAATTATAAAAATATCAATAATCAAAAGTAATCGAAAGACACTGGTCGAGTTTTCTACCACAGGTTGGAAATAGTTTAAAGCCCTAAATATGAATTTAACCTATCGAGATTTGCGAATTCCAATCCTAACCGATCTACAGAAGCATATTAAATAGATGTTTAGAAAATGTATGAAGTTCTAGCTCATTTTTATAGATAATTACATAGATAGATAATTTTGGAATTTTATGACGATGAGCTGAAATACAAAACAAAGTAAAAAACATCTAATCATGAAGTTCATATCTACCTTTTGTACCAAACATAAATACTACAAAAATATATAATTTCATTCTTCTTTACTTCAAATGCGTACGAATGTGCATTCTGGATCCTGGAAACACCAATATATGTTTCCTCAGATCGACATTTATATCCTACCTCCTGTGGTGGCGGTATAATAAAACAATTAATGCTTAAATAATGACTGACAAACTTACCCACTATTGTTGTGACTTTCTTTTTATTCAAATCATTGATAACTGTTTCAAAAATCTTTTTCAATTTCAATTTATTATCGCCTTCTTTGGATAGGAAACAGCTCTCTTCCTCCATCATAATCTGTGAATCAAAATAAATAATTTCAATCAATAAAAAACATCAGAGATGGATGTAAATATATCGCAAACATTTACCAAATATTCCGATAACTTTTTGACCACCGGTTCATATTGAACGGATCTAGCCCACGAATCACACACAAAGCACAAATTGAATAAAAACGCATTTCGAGCATATTTTTGTTGATCCTCTATCCCAACCGGATAGCCAACAATTTTGATGTCCATGGCATTTACCGTTAGAATACATTTTTGGAGATGAGATTTTGGTATGATGTAAACGTTGATGGCATCGAACACTTCTTTGGGTACATAATCGGGTGGAACCTTTTTTGGAAATGGAAAGATTTGGATTTGATTGAAAGATTCATAAGTACGTAAAAAATATATATGCATTCTATGTGCATCGACTAAGGTGTCCACACTGAATCAGACAATATAGAGGGCAGGGCTTCAGACATTCCAAACAAACTGTCGGTGCTACATGAGAAACGATATAACTTTTATTTAATAGTCCACCTCCAGATCAACAGTTTACGAGATATAAAGGGGAAATCTTTAAACGTTCTTGCTCCGTCCACGTTATCGCCTTAGATAGCATCGACAACGCTCATCGTTGAAACTGGGCAGGATTTCGAGGACGCTTTATCAGTGACAAAAAATTTGTGTTTATGACATGGATATAAATTTGCTACATACCTGACAACTTATTTTCGATCCGGCGGTTGCATGAAATTCACTGAGAAAAATACAACGTATTTGCCCCTCATAACCACAACCTTCATAATATTGTTTATTAGTTTGTTGCATGTCGATTGTTTATATCAAATAAAGCATAATTATAATATAAAGATTAAATATAAATAAAATGTAAACACAATTATATTTGTTTTGCTGAGAACAGCTGACTTTGCGGGTTGTATGCAAAAGCTAACTGCTATGAAAATAGAGCTTCCATCCGCAGAAAAAAAATCAAAATGTTTAAGAAAAGTAACGAGATGCGATTGAGTCGCACGATCCGCCATTTTTTTATGATAAAAAAACAATTATTGGTAATATAGAATGTTCATGTAAAGCATTTTTGGTAACAAACTATTCTGAGACATAAATCCGCTGACAGTCTAACGTAACGCTGAAAATACATACAACGTGACGTACAACGCTATACGTTATTTCTTAAAACGTTCTAAAACTGATAAAAGTTAGTATAAAGTAAAATATTACGATTTCACCATAATCTATTTTTAAATTGTACAAGTGTAAAATCCCCTTATGGGTTAAGCGCGGTATAAGTTCGAGGTTTACTGGCCTTGTGTAAAACTAAAACAAAAAGTCTCATAAAAAATGCAGAGGGAAAATCGAAACGGAATTTCGCTATAAAAAAAATTACGTGAGATTTTGTTTTATAGTTCTTTGTTTAATAACAAAATACAAGCACAAAAATTCTCTGCATTGGAGATATATTTTTGAAAAAAAAAAACTCAGGTTTGATAACTATTTGTTGTCAAAAAAAGTGAAATGAACTCAATATAAAGGGGCATATCACAGATTCCGTTCGGAATTGATTTGATAAAATTCCGAACGTTGTTGTTTTAGCTTCTACAGATTACTCATCAATAAGTATAAAATAGATTTATTTTAACTTTAATAGTTAACAAGTATCGAAATCTAGCTGAAATGACATAAGGTCGATTTACAAATGTCAGATCCCATACAAATTTGCCAAGGCTATTACTAGCTTACAATTAAGAGACTTGATAAGGAGGCAACATTTCTATCCATTGATTTTATTTAAATAAATCAGAGATAATAAGTAAAGGGGTCCGACTATATGAACCTTCCACTTTCTACGCCATTATAATTTAATTCGGTGAGGATTTTGGCCGGTGAGCAACATCATGGACCGATGAGACCCACATTCACCATGTATTTTTCCATATGAAATATGACGTGTTGTGATCAAAATCTGTTAAAATCTGTGTTAGAGCAGAAAAAGTCAAATCTGGAGCGACATTTGCATGAAAGCTATATATATATCTAAACCGATTTGAACCATTTTACTATAGATGTCTCTAGTGGTTAGAGGTGGATGGGAGCGAAATTTGAACCGATTTGGCACGCTTTCAAACAGATGTTTCTAGTTCAAATTTGAAGAAAATTAGTTGAAATATGTGATCTCTAGAGCGCAAAAAGTTAAATGGAGAACGAAATTTGTATGGGAGCTATATTTAAATCTGAAAAGATCTGGGCCAATTTCACCATATATGTTTCTAGTTTAATTATAAGGTACTGTGCCAAATAAAGTAAAACATGTGGTTTCTAGACCGGAAAAAGTAAAATCGGGAGCGACATTTGTATGAGAGCTATATCTAAATCTGAACCGATTTGCTTCAAATTAAATAGGGTTCGTCCTTGGGCTGCAAAACTCACTGGCGACAATTTTTGTTAGAATCAGATAATATTTGCGACCTGTGCTATGATTACAAGAATAGATGGACGGACATGGCTAAATCAATTCAAGAAGTGATTCTAAGTCGACAGGTATACTTAACAATGGGTCTATATCGCTTCCTTTTGGATGTTACAAACAAATGCACAAAGACATAATACCCTAGTGGAGGGTATAAAAATCTGACATCACTTTACTCGGTAACTAAGAGAGTAGTAAGCTACTTTCTTGTTAAGCGAGTATATTCCATATTAAAATTAAGCTAGTAAGGCCAATCGAACAGTCCTAGAATTTGACTCTGTAACAAGGCCCTAAAGGAGTCAAAATGGTTTTGGCCAAGGTTCTAAAAAAGACTTACGGTTTCAATTATGCTAAATAGAACAATCAGAAAAAGTATTTTTGACGTCATAACATTTGTTTATAAATACATTTTTTTGTTCGATGTACAACAAATCGTAAAGTGTAAACACCACTGAGAACTACGTCTTGAATGACGTCGTACGCGTCACCCTGATTTTGTTTCAAAAATCCGTGAAAATAAAATATTCCCATCGATTTTTAAAATCCCATAAAAAAGAATTTCCTGCCTTTAAGTGGCAGCACTCTCAATGATATGAAATTTCCTACAAACAGATGTTTTAGTAAATTTGGCATTTTTGGACAAATAATTCGCAAAAAATTATTGCTTTGTCAAATAGAATAAAATAATATTAACAAATTGCAGCATGACGGAAACACCGAATCCCGTGGCTGAACGTCTCAAATTAGGACCACGCGATGGTGTTACTTATCCATTAGTCATGAAATATTGCGGCAATTGTTCTATGCCAATTGAGGTGAGTGTGATTTCAAGGATACATAAATTTCAAGGACATAAAGTATCTGCAAATATGTTAATTTTCAGTACTGTGAATACTATCCGGAATATGAGAAGTGTAAGGATTGGTTGGAGAAGAATCTTCCCACAGAATTTGAACGTGTCAAATTGGAAGAAGAAGCTGGTGACGGCACTGATGACGACAAGCGTCGTCAAAAACGTGGTGGTAAAGGTTTGATGAAAATCAAAAAGAAAGAAGAGGTCAACAAGCGGATCACTGTATCTAGAGCACCCCGCGGCAAGAAGAAGTCTGTTACAGTTGTTACGGGAATGAGCACATTCGATATCGATTTGAAAGTGGCTTCAAAATTCTTTGGCACAAAATTCGCTTGTGGTTCTTCGGTGACAGGCGAGGATGAAATCGTCATCCAGGGAGATGTAAAAGATGATTTGTTCGATGTGATACCAGATAAGTGGCCAGATATCGATGCCGACTATATCGAAGATTTGGGTGATCAAAAACGTTAAGTAATGCAATTTCTTTAAGACTTAAGACAGCATTTTGAAATAAAAAGATATTGAGTTTTTATAGAAAACTTGTGGTTTATTAGCTTGTTTCCGCCGGAGGACCAGGAAAATGCTTCTTTGCTATCTCTATCATTTCATTTACTTGATCTTCGGTCAAACGTTCCTCACTGTCTTCGATTAGCAACTGTATATGCAAAGCACTAGAGGGAGGATCGTTGACCATCATCAAACACTCATTTGTACTCAATTTGTATGGTTGCATATCATGTATGAAGGCCAGAATAGTGTCACGATTCTGATGTTTGCAGGGCGACTCTTCCAAAAATTGCAAAGTTTCGTATGTGATTGTGGCCAAGTTCCTCAAGCCATACTTCTTTTTTGTATCCTTTATGTTCTTGAGGCACTCCATCACTTCGAAGTTGGAGATGACTGAAAAGCAAGGATTGACACTGGAATAAAGTGTTGTAAAGTTATTGCAATTATAGTGAAAATCTCTTTAAGTTCGAGTTTTACATACATTTCCATTTTATTTGTAAGATATTTACACAATTAACAGGTTTGTTTACTTCGGTAACAAAAGCCGGAGAATGGCCGTGGACAACGTGTGAAAGAAAAAAAATTGAGTTCGTTCTGAGTGGTAACTCTAATGAACTAAAAAACGCGAAGTGGTAACATATCTGTACAAGAGTTGCCACAACAATGATCTGGTACAGGGATTACAATCTAATGTCGGGTTTTGGAAACTACAATACCCCGTTTTCGTTAAACACGAAAATGGAAGACATTAGGAATGTTTTTCTTTAAGCCGGGATGACAAGCTGCGATAACAAAAATGTTAAAAATATAAAGTTAATTTTTCACGTTTCACAGAGGTAACAAACGACCACATTTTATTTTTAAATAAATTTGGATGTCAAATGAAAGATAGCTATAAGTAAGTTTGAATATATTCTAAAAATTTATGAAAATTTGGGTTGAAATATTCAATTATGTATACTGTTTGTGAAATTTGCGTATGTATTTACTTGTGTTTTAGGTCTTACAAAAATAACCTTTTAAAAATAAAAAACATCAAACATTGGTTGGAGTAAAACTATGAGAGCAGGAGGGAAAATAAGTATACATCATTTAGTAGTCCAAGGGACCATTAGTAAGTACTATTAATCGTAAGTTGCAGTTTTTGGCAATATGGGACCTACACCACAATAAGAAGAGAAGTGAAATAATCACAATAATGATCGAAAATATTGAAGAACGTTGCAACAAAATATTCAAGATGGATGTTTTTTTCTAAATAAGTGTAATATTCTCATTACGAAAAAAGAGGGTGTGGCCCGCCCATTTTTTGTTTAATGAATGAAATAATATGGCTGTTTTTCTTTAAGAATGGATAACTAAGCTGCGATAACAAAAATTGCAGTCAATCGAAAACGTAAATATAAGGCAGTAATCTTCAAAAAGAAAAAAATCCTAAATATTGTGGGATAGTGGGTGAATTTTCAGCTGCAACCGTTTGCTTGATTGTGTTTCCATCCTATTTTAATTTCAAAGTATTAATTTTGAAATTTGGTTGGTACCATTTTTATCCCCTTTTTCCTATGTTACCCCCTTAAAAGTGCGACTTTCGAAAATCTCTTTATTTTACGTGTTTACGCGATTTGAGGGATGTACACTAGAGCGTACCAGGTTACAAGTAAAAAAAAAAAAAGTTCGCCGTACACCTTCGAATATGAAGTATTATTGAAATGTAGTTTCAAAAAAATTTTTTTTATTTTTTTATGCCGAACGTAGGGGTCGCGCTTTTACATTTTTCTATATAACTTCTGCATTTATAAACGGATTTTAAAGTGTGATACATCGATGTTTTTGTCTCGACGAGGCCGATTTTTTTGTCTTTGAAGCCATTGAGCTCAAGCACCCCCTTCTGGTACTTACCCATCATATATCAGTTGCTACTACCCTAATGTACCACTCTAATATCAGAAAATTAAAGCTCGCATAAAATTATGAATCATGCTTGAGCTCAATGACTTCAAAGACAAAAAATCGGCCTCGTCGAGACAAAAACATCGATGTTTCACACTTTAAAATCCGTTTATAAATGCAGAAGTTATATAGAAAAATGTAAAAGCGCGACCCCTACGTTCGGCATAAAAAAATAAAAATTTTTTTTTTGAAACTACCTTTCAATAATACTTCATATTCGAAGGTGTACGGCGAACTTTTTTTTTGAGGTACGCCCTAATGTACACACACAGAATTTTATTATTGCAGCTGTTTCCGTTTAGTTGGTACCATTTTTATCCCGCTGTTCCCAGTGTATCTATTGAAAGTACGAATTTGGAAAATAGTTTTTATTTTTCGTGTCTACGGAATCAGATGAATGTATACACCGATTTTCATTATTCTAGCTGTAGCCGTTTGGCTTTCCCTCTATTTCCGCTTTACTCCTTAAAAGTACGAATTGGGAAAAATACTTTTATATTATGTATGCACTTAATTAGAGAAATGTACACACCGAATATCATGTTTCTAGCAGTTGTTATTTGATATATACCATTTTTATTCCTTTTTGTCCTTTTTTCACATTTTCTACAAATAAAATCACTTTATTGTGCACGTTTTTGCTGTAAGGAGAATGCGCATACCAAATATCAAACAAATATAATGAGACATATTCAAAAACATGATGGATTATTACTCTATTATCAGTCCTTGTGAGGGAAAACAATTTCCCTGTGGACCGATTTCGCCCATTTGCAATCCCAACCGATCTATAACTATAAAACGTATTCCCACAAAATTTGGACGTCCGAACTCCTTTCGTTTAGATGCTAGCGAGCTTTCAACAGACGGACGGGCATGGCTAGATCGTCTTCGAATTTTATGACGATCAAGAATATATCAAGATATTTCATGGTGATACAGAAGGAATGACAAAGATAGTATACCCCCTTCCGGGAGGTGGAGGGTATAATTAAGTGAACTGAATATACGTATATTTTGTATCAAATAAAATAGAAATGTATGTATTCATATGAAGCAACACAAATACAATATATCTAAAGGTATGTTTCAAAAAGTTTGAAATTTTATAAATTTGCAGATATCAAAAGTGCACATGATGCAGATATTTATTTTGATTGCATTTGAAATACATATGAATCCAAGAGCGTCCGACGCTAGCATGTTTGATTGTGGTTTGACGCTAATCACTCGATTAAATTTTTTTCCAATCTGGCAAGTTGGCAAAATTAATCAAACAGAAAAAGTCAATTTATTTTTTGTCCTGTTTCATTCGTTCGTTGACGCGCTCGCGCCATTTTCTGCCATCAAGTTCCAAATTAAATTCTTGTTATAATAAAATTAGTTCAAATAGTTTTTAAATTTATTGCAGAAAAATACTAAGATTCTATTTATCAATAATTATGGATATCAATACAACTATAAAAACTGAAAAACTTGACGACCAGGATTTGAATGTCAACCCTTGCGAAGATAATGATGTGGTAAGTTTGATAATAGAGATATGGATTGTAATATACTACTATGTTTAAACATTTAATTCTTTATATTATTTTCTTAGAATTAATCATAAAATCTACCACCCCATTGTGTTTTAGCTAGATTTGGGACAGAGTGATCTTCTTTGCGAAAAATATTCTCAACATAACCTTTGTACACAGCGAAAACGCCGACATTTTATTTCATGATAGGGGTATCAAAGAAAAAAGTTTGCTAAGGGTTGCAGTGGTTATCCTTCTCCATATACTTAGTTAGGTTACGCTATGTTCTAAATTAGTATGAAGTTTGCAGGATACCCTTGGGAATGGAAAACATAAATATGTATAAGTAGATATTTTTTTTTGAGGTGTAGAAAAAATCTTGGCGATGTTTAAATCATATCACCATATTCATAAAATTCAGGCCTGTAAGCTGTAAGAGAAACAATAGAAGAGAACAGTAGAAATTGTGATGTGGCAACAAAAGATGTAGGACTTATTGATTTCTTATCAGTAGATTCAAATGTGATCTTCATTCACTTTGTCTTTAGCAGTAATCCGTAGCAGTAATCAAGAAACAAGGAATTCCTTTCAGCTGATAAACATACAATTCTGACATGTTAAATTCGTCTTTACTGCATGCAGAAGGGAACATAAAAGTAATGGAAGTAGAGTTTAGCTAAACGATAACACTTATAAGTTTTGATGTACTTGATTCTTTCCAGTCACATGCAACCATATATTATATTTATGTATGTATATAGTGCTTGTATATTCAATCAGATCATAGGTAAAGGCACCTGCAGGTTTCCCAAAGGAAGCTGCAAATGATTTATGAGTTACGGCCAGAATTGTATTACAAGACAATTGTAATACAATTCACAAAGTAATTTATAGTTCTCTTCCATGGGGATAGATAGGGTAGTTTTTTGGGTTACTTGAATCCAATTTCTCATTCGATAATTTAGACAGGTTTTTCCTTTTGGGGTTGTTTTATTCTTGTTTCTTTTGCAATTCTCGGTAGCAGCACCTACAACTTCAATAGTGCATGTAGGAAATTTCTCCGGTTGAGTCCAATGTGTCCTTCGACTATTTTAACAAGTTTCCCTATTTTTTGTAATTAGAAGTATTTTATCTATCTTTTTATTTACCTAATATTCCTTAAAAAAATCTCTTTGCAAACCCACTTTTTGCTCTAAGCACCTTAATTATGAAATATCACAAAAGAATATATTAAAATAGTAACATTTTATTTACCCCATTTTCATCAAGTCTTGTAACCCACAGTTACAGCTAACCCATATTTATAGCTGTAGGTTTGTAAGAGCATTTCGACATCTATATAACATTTGGTTACCTATAACCACAGATGACGAAAAGGGGGGTTAAACTTCAAAAGGATTTCAAGTGTTTTTTTGATTAACCAGCAAATAACTCGAGAACGTTGTCCTTCTTCACTTATAGAATTTTAAATTAATAAAAATATCTCGAAACAAAATCTATGATTAACTCCATTCCCATCATTTTCTTTTGCAGAAACCTAAAAAACACAGACGCAAGAAACTACGTCGTTTGGCTGAAGATACAACTCAGATTAAAAACAAACATGCTGGCAAATGTAAACGTATTCTCCTTTTCACTGGCTTGTTTACATTTACCGTTGCTCTACTGATGGGCCATTACTATACGCAAAACAATACCAACACCAAACATATACTCAAGGAATTCCTAAAGAATTACCGCAACCAATATACCCAAATCAAACATGGTAAACAGAATTATTGTGACCAGAAACAACAGCTAGCGACTCCAGCGTTTTTCGAGCGCATTAAACAGTATCGGATATTGAATCAGGACAAATCGCTGCAACAAATTGAAGTTGCCCTGAGAAATGAAAGTGATATGAATGCCATTGCGTTGGTTGGCCCTGTTGGTGTGGGCAAAACTCTAGTTATGCGTGCTATGATGGAGCACTTTCCCTGGCAGGAGAATGTCCATAGCTATGCCTGGAACACTTATGTAAATGATGAAGCAGAAAAGTTTCGTCTCATACGATTATTGGTGGACAAACTTTCGGACTGTGGTCAGAATCTATTGGTAATAGATGATTTGCGACCCTGTGATCATGGCGTTGTATCGATCATCAATCAACTCTTAATGGAATCTATGAACAAACAACAAAAACGTGTTGTTTTGTTTTATGTTTTCAGTCTGAACACCATGTTACCACGTCAAAAGTATGACGAACAAAAAGAGTTGTTACAAGTACTGCCTGATACTCAAGTCATCAACTTCAATTCGTTTGGAGAAAAAGAACTAAAGGATTGCATTGATAGAGAGGTAGATTTAGAGGGTTTGAAGTTAAGACACCAAGATTATGACGAAATTGTTGCCACAATTGAGCCTTCGAAATCGGGTTGCAAAAATGTTCCTGCCAAAGTACTGATGTATGGTACTATTAAATCCAAAGACATCTTGTAAATTGACTACAAGCAACATGTGATTGTAACAAACTTAAGATATTTATTATTTATTGTTTTTAATTAGTCTACAATATTTATTTATATTCCAAAGACAATTGGACGACTGAAATTATAGTTTTATTTTAGAAGAAGGAAATCACTATTTCTTTTGTTTATACCACGTCATTCCACTTGTTTCTATCTATCAGCTCTTATTTTTTCTGTATATTTGTTGTACAAATTGTATTGTTATAATAAAATATCATAAATCGTTTGTGCACAGTAATATTACAAAAAGGACAAACATAACGAGCAAATAAATACGAATACTATTTTGTAATTTGAAACCATTTTGTAGTTTCTTTTGACTGAAGGCAGTATGTAATGCAAACATATTTAAGTACGAAGATATAACATGGTTCTCTTTGTCTGTAATTCCAAAGCATCGGTATACGAGTAAGTTAAATTGTTAATTTTTTAAGAAATTTCTATGAATGGGTAAATAAATGTTCTTATTACGCGTGTTAGTAGTTAGTATATCGTTACCTTAATATAGAAAGGACCCAACTCACATTTTTTGCAAATGGAGAATTTGGTTAAATTGACTAAAAACGATAAGTTCTCTATCAAAACTCGATTTTTCAAAAATATAAGTTCGGACCTCTCTATAGTAAGAAACAGTTGCGTGACTGATGACTACCCACATCAAACGACTGGAGCTAGAATCATGAACTTGGGGTCATGCATTCATATTTTAATGGGCGAAATCGGAGAACAAGGGATACAATTGTATTATCTCACAGTGGAATATTTTCATGAAAACTGTGGCAAAAAATAGAAGGTATAGAACTAAGATTTTGTAATTTCACACACATGCCTCATATTTTCAAATTAAATCAAAACAAAGTTTTTGTTTAAATCCTCCCACAATCACGCCTACATCCCATGTAATATAAAATGAAAAAAGTAAGGAAAGGCTAATGTAGGGCGGTGCCGACTATATGATACACTCCACTTTCTATCGGAATACTATTCAATTCGGTAAAGAAGTGAAAACGGGGAAGATTTTTGTATGTTTCCTAATCATAGGCTAATATAACCTGACCTTTTGTCAAATCGAGAATAGTATTTGTATCGGGACTATATCCAAACATGGAATAAAGTGCACAATACACATGTACAATAGCTCCTTCCAGTTCAAGTATAACGTGCTCAATTGAAGAAATTCGGTAAAAATACGTGAATTCTTGGGCGGAAAAGTCAAGCCGGGAGCGAAATTTGTATTGGAGCTATATATAAATCTGAATGAAATATAAGGTTCTGGGGCAAATTTGAAGAAAATCGATTAAAATATGTGGTATCTAGAGGGGAAAAGTCAAATCGAGTGTGAAATTTGAATGAGAGCAATATATAAATCTGAACCGATCTGAACTATTTTCACCATATGTGTTCCTAGTTTAAATATAAGATGATTTATAATATGTGGTTTCTATAGCGGAAAAAGTCAAATTGAGAGCGAAATTTGTATGGGAGCTATATAAATCTGAACAGACAAACAGACGAACATTACTAAACCTAATCAAAAAGTGATTCTAAATTTATCGGTATAATTAACAATGGGTCTATCTAGCTTTCTTTTGGTTGTTACAAACAAATGCACAAAGACAATACTCTCGTGGAGTGTATAAAAGTGTCATAAATTTCACATTTTAATGTCAGTACAAGTCATTGCCAGTGATTTCAATTGAGTCCACAATTAAATGAAAAACATTTGTTTTTTACGATTTTTGAAATTTCTGATAAAAACTTGAATTTTTATCGATGGTAACCAGCTCTTATAACTCAATATATAACTTAAGATTAATATGTCAGTTCAACATTTACAAGCGCTCGCATGCCATAAAACCTTACATCCCTAAAGTATGCTTTAAACAAATATTGCAAAATACATTAACAGTGAACAACGAAGACGCTATTGCTTTATTTTTGGCTTAGAAGGTTTTACCATTTCAGTAATTAAGTCGATGTTTGCAGACTTAAACTAGAGATGTGCGCGTGAGTGATTATTGGCTCACGTTCACGCACGCTCAAGTAAAATAAATTTTGCTCACGAGCACGCGTGAATCACGATAATCACGCAAACAATTTCCACAAAGAAAATAATATATACATTCCAAATCAGAATGACTAACGCCTCGCAAATCCGAAAATTATATTATTTAAATCATGTTTACGATGTTTGTCTTACATTCATATTTTTAATAATAAAGTATGATATATAGTGACATAAAATCCAAGTAGAAAACAAAGCATATACCCCGATATCAATTATGTGTTTTTTTAATTGAACTAACACTAATGGGGGTTTCCCATATAAATTTAGTGCCTAGTGTTGATGCAGGGAATGCTTGCTTAAATAATAGAAAAAATAGAAATTATACCTGCATTGAAGCACTTTGTTTTATAAGTAAATATGTATATGACTTTTATTTTAAATGTAAAATTTCACATTTTTAAACGAAATAAAAGAATTAAGAAATATGTGCGAATCACGAAAAAATCACGTGATTCACACAGAAATTAGACTCACGCACGAACATTTTTTCGTTCCTCACGTTCACGCACGCTCATGTGAGTTAAATAAATTTTGCTCACGATCACGCGTGAATCACGCAATTCACTTGAGTCGCGCCCATCTCTAACGCAAACAGAAGGAATAAATAAGACAATAGAACAGCTGAAGAGCTTCTGTTTTCTATGAACAAAACGGAATTCTAATACGATACATGGTTTCCGACATAACTCCAAATAAAATAACCCCTATTATGATGAACTTTTCAACTATTAAATGCTTCCACAGCAATATTTAGCAAATTAGAAACTGGAATCAGCAAAAAATGCTGATTGATAAAGTGTTGAAATCAAAGCAGGTACAGAACTATTAAAATATGTGTAATACTATCTTAATGAATGCCTTTTATACCAACAACTTGAAACATGTAGAGGAGCCTCTAAAACATGGGGCGCATCTGGTATTGGAACACTTCAATATCACTGTCCCAAAAATTAAGACATGTTGAGTAGATAATTTTTGTGGAATAAACTTGTAGTCCAGCTGGTCTGAGTTTCTTTTTACAGTGGTTTTAAAGTGGGTTAAGAAAAGTCCTTTCAAAAAGGAAATTTAATGATTAAAATGTTCTACGAAAAAAATTGTTGGAAAATTTCAGCTTGAGTCACCAAAGACAGCTTATACAAAAACTTACTAGGCTTAAAATTCGTGTTTTTGAAACATCGAATTTTTCAACAAAAATGGGTGTATCTCGGTAGAGCATGGTCAACAAAAAATACAAATTGGATATTTGCAAAATATTCATTTTTCGCGGTAGATAGGGCTAACATGATTTGTTGTTTTGTATTTAAAATAAAATATTACTTGTTGCTATAACATTATATTTATTATACCCTCAACCTCCAGGATGGGGGTATACTAACTTTGTCATTCCGTTTGTAAAACCTTGAAATATCGACCTTAGACCCTACAAAGTATATATTCTTGATCGTCAAAAAATTGTAAGACCATGTCCATTCGTTCGTCCGTCAGTCTGTACGATGATTTTTTACGATGAAATTTTCGATGTCTGCTTGTAGTTACTTGATATTGGGTATGAGCATTACCCTATAACAAAAACGTGCACCATAAAGTGATTCTTATTCGTAGGATATAATAAAATGGATAAAAATAGATTGGATAGACACGTAAAATAAAGGGATTTTGGGGTTAAAATTGAAATAGGGGATACGTACAATTTGTATCGTAAAAATTTGTTCCTTATACCTGGACACATTGCAAGTTTTTTATATGGTTTTATAAGGCTTGGGCAAGATTTTAATTTCTAATGGATTTTTCTCAATACCATTCTCATCGTGAATTCTTTTCAAAAAAAAAACTGTTTTATTACAACGATAAAAGCGAAATATGTTGGGAGAACCCGTGAAACAAAGGAATCATTCATTTTAGTCGTGAACATCGACAAATTTTATTTCGAAGCCACTCTAATGAAAAATTTTGAGGTTTCTGAAATAACGAAATGCGTTGGAAAAACAGCCGTAATTTCTTAACCTATGTCCACCCCACTCTGAAATTTTGATATTTCGTAGAGAATAACATAAGCTAAAATACAAAACAAAATAAAGAAAATTTAAGTATATGTTTTTCTGGATATTCAAGGATTAAAACTATTTTTAATTTTTGGAATCCTTGAACCACGATGACATTCATATTTTCATACTGATTCGGAAAAAGGAGGTGTACATATTTCAGACGATATCAATATCGTTTAAATTTGATGATGCGATCGAAACAATCTGTTCAAAAAAACCACCGAGATAACCAACTTTGGACCAATGTAGAACGTAAACCACGCACTACTTTGAGCTACGGTAAACCGCAACCACTAGTAGAATGTATGTGCCAAATTTCATCAAAATCGATGAGGGTCGAAATCCATGTTGGGTCGTTTTCTGTTGGAATTGCCCTATATTAAAAACATTGACATTTTAACCTACTGCGTCAACTAAATATAGGGAGGGTCATTTAACAGTTTGAATTAGAATCGGCTATAAAAAAAGTACAAATATTTTTTTTTTCAAATTTCTGGTAAAGCCCAAAATCCACACCAAAAAAGTGACTCGTTGTGGATGTATTGGCTTCTCAATAGTTACGTGTGGGTTGCCCTGAACTCCATTTGCGGCAATTTTGCTTATTGACATAGCCACCGAGATGAAAATGAGCTCCTTCTGAAAACACGAAAATTTTCCACGCAAATTTCTTACAGTTTGCGTTAAAGACTCACTACTTTGGAAGTAAGTTTTGTTTATATTTCCCAATTCTGTTCGAGCGTATAGCGTCCTATTTTGCAAATGTCAAACATAAACCAGATAATAACAAGTAAGAAGGCGTTAAGTTCGGCCGGGCCGAATCTTATATACTCTCCACCACGGATTGCATTCCACAGTATTACAAGGATGTCGACTTTACATAGAAGTACAGTACCATATTACGAAAATTGTGATATTTTTGCACATTACTATATTTCTTTACTATTTCAAACTATAATGTATACTTATGCGCACTGTGTAAAATGTACTACTATAAATAAATACAATGTTATAATTGTGAAAGTGGACATGCCTAAATATTAGGCGATTGCCAGTCGGGAGAAGCATTTTCAGATACATACAAAGTGGCTGTATTATTTTGATAAGAAAAGTGCAAATTTTAAAGATGTCCCCATGCGCCCCATTTTCCGCCCAAATGTACAAATTTCGAAAAAATACTTTTTGTTTCGAGCCTTCATAGTCAGAACACCGAATACGCACCGAATTTCATGGTATCAACTTCAGCGGTTCGGAACGTCCCGTTTTATCCCTCTTTTCAATTATATCCCTTAAAAGTACGAATTTCGAAAAATTCCTCTATTTTACGTGTCTATGCAATTAGAGGGATGTACACACCGAATTGGTACAATATTTTATCCCTTTTTGTCCCATTTCTACCGCTACAACTTTAATTTTCTTTGTGGTGCTTCCAAGCTACAAGAGGAATGTCCGCAGCAAATTCCAAATGTATGAAAATTAGAAATTTAATTAATAAACCAAGGCTATTAATATTTTTATACTATATATATAATGGAAATAATACTTCAATTCATAAAGTAAATATGAGCCAGCAATCATAAATACCCTAAATATTGGGGGACAGAGAGTGTATTTTCAGCTACAGTGGTTTAGTTGGTTATATTTCCATCCTATTTTAATTTCAAAAGGATTAATTTTGGAAAAGACCTCATCTCTCACGTACGCACGTTCATGATACTACCATTTTTTGTCGTAAAAGTAACAAAATAAAGTACGAATTTGGAATTTTTTTTTACGTGGCTATGCACTCAAAGGAATGTATACTCCGAATTCCATGATACTATCTGCGGCCATTTTGTGGTAGCATTTTTATCCCCTTTTTCGCATTTTACTCATTAAAAGTACGACTTTCGAAGCCTTTTAGTTGGTACCATCCCTCTGCTCACATCGAATCCCTTGAAAGTACGAATTTGGAAAAAATCTTCGAGTCTACTCAGTCAGAGGATTGTATACAGCGAATTTCCTGGTTCAAGCTGCATCCATTTGTTTGGTACAATTTTTTCCCCGTTTTCCATTTTACACCCTAAAAGTACGAATTTCGTGTAGGTGCAGCCGTTTGGTTGGTACTATTTTTATCCCTCTATCCCCATTTAACCCCTTAAAAGTACGAATTTAGAAAATATACTTTTATATTATGTATGTACTCTATTAGAGGAATGTGTACGCCAAATTTCGTGTTTCTATCTGTTGTCGTTTGATAGGTACCATTTTTATCCCTTTTTGTCCCATTTCGCCCCCTACAAATAAAAATCAATCTATGGTGCCCTTTTATGCTATAAAGGGAATGCGAATTGCAAATATCAAGTGAATACAAGCTAATATGTTCAAAAAACATATTAGGGGTATCTTCAGTCCTTGTGAGGGAAAATTTTTTCCCTCTGTGCCGATTTCGCCCACTTTCAATCCCAACCGATCTGCAACCATAAGACACATTTAGGGAAAATTTGAACCTCCTAGCTCATTTTGTTCGGCCGCTAACGTGCTTTCAACAGATAGACAGACGGACATGGCTATATCGTCTTAGAATTTTACCACGACCCAGAATATATATACTTTACGGGGTCTCCGATTAATATTTTAAGGTGTTACAAACGGAATGACAAAGTGAATATACCGCCATCCTGGAGGTGGAGGGTATAAAAATATAAAATACTAGCAAATACCCGCTACTTCGTACGCGGAAAAATGGTATGGTAAGACAGTAGTTTGTATCAGTATTCAAACTGTTTTTAATGATATCACTTTCAGCGTTTATACGTAGTCAATAGTTTAATTTATAGGCACAAAATGGAAACAATTTTTCTACAAAAAAATCATATAAAGTAGAAAATTATTTGCACATTTCTTTCTTAAGCTGTGAAAATATCATTAGGGATAGAATAAAAGTGTATCGCATTGAAGGAGAGAGTTAAAACCATAAGTATGTCCCAAGTCCCTTTCACGTCCGTCTGGCTCGCTTGTATACACGATGACTCTGGAAGGGACTTAAAGAATTTATTCAAACTCAGCACATAGTACTATTTTCCCAAACTTAGTTTAATTTCGAAAATGGGGGAAATTGATATACATCTTATGGTACACACATACGTATATTCCATATTCCAAAACAAACGACCCGTACGTAAAATTAAACCTAATATAACTTCTATACTTTACACGCAAATTGACATAAGCTTTGGTCAAAATAAAAAAAGATAATGTTCACACATAACTCTTTCTGTGCCGTTTGTGTCCTTAAACATACAAATTTCGAAACAATAATTTATGTACTCGGAGAAATGTACACACCGAATTTCTTTTCATATTCTAGCTGAAAACTTTGGTTGGTACTATCTTTATCCCAAATCCCCAATTTTGGTTGATATCATTTGCACCACTTTAATCCCTTAAAAGTACAAATATCGGAAAATTCCTTGTTATTAATCATTTACACTGTAAGACGAATATGCGTACCGAATTTAATTATTGTAGCGTCATCCATGTTCTTGGCACCTTTTTTATCCGCTTAAAAGTACGAATTTCGAAAAATTTCTTCAATTTGCGGTTGTAGGCATTTTCAGGATGTATGATTGGTACCATTTTGTATCCCTTTCTACCCAATTTCACTCACAAAAAGTACGAATTTTAATGTCCGTTCCGAATTTCATGATTCTAGGCCCAGTTGTTTGGTGTGGGCTGAGGTAAAATTTTTATCCCATTTAATCCCTTATAATTACAAATTTCGAAAAATGTCTTCTTATCAGTGATTTGGGCTGTACAACGAATACACATATCGAATTTCATTATTGTAGCGTCATCCGTGTTGTTTGTACCTTTTTTATCCCCTTTTCCCCGTTTACCTACTAAAAGTACGAATTCAAAAAGATTCGGTCATTTTGCGTTTCTAAGGGTTTTGAGGTATGTACACTAGGGCGTACCTCAAAAAAAAAGTTCGCCGTACACCTTCAAATATGAAGTATTATTGAAAGGTAGTTTCAAAAAAAAATTTTTTATTTTTTTATGCCGAACGTAGGGGTCGCGCTTTTACATTTTTCTATATAACTTCTGCATTTATAAACAGATTTTAAAGTGTGATACATCGATGTTTTTATCTCGACGAGGCCGATTTTTTTGTCTTTGAAGTCATTGAGCTCAAGCACCCCCTTCTGGTACTTACCCATCATATCTCAGTTGCTACTACCCTAATGTACCACTCTAATATCAGAAAATTAAAGCTCGCATAAAATCATGAAACTCTTCCTAAGGAAGTATGTCGATTTTCCCAGCAGAAAAAGTGTTAAACTAGTTTTTTTCTTATTTTACCGAGAGCATTGCATGTATTTATAAGTTGTTCTTTGTATCTTCGATGTTTACAGTCGGTTGTCAAAGTGTAATACATATATTGGTGTTTTTGGCCCATGCGTTGCTCATCGGTGACCGCCATAGCTGATTCATGCACAACATGAGCAAAACTACTTTGTCACATTGTTTCCCTATTGCAAATCGTTTTACCTGTGAAGTAACGGTCTATATTTTATTGTAACAATAGAAGAAATTAGTTCAGTAATAAGGCGTTGGTGGCTCAACAAAGCATTATTAAATATTTAAATTTCCATTATACAACGATAAAAAAACTAAAAAAATGTCTTTTACGATCAGTGCATTAAACAACACTATGTTACCGACTAAGTACGATGTTATTAATTATTTCTTGTATCTGCGGCATAACACTAATCCCAATAGAAAATTGAGTGCTTTTAAACAAGAAGCTTTCAGAAGCATTACCCTTTTATGGGAGCGGGCAGGCATTCCAATTATATCGGTATCAGGTGTTCGTAAACGGTTGGATAAACTTCTAGACGATTACTATAAATTGGTTAAAAGTCCATTGAAATGCAATGTAAATGAGTGGAATAAATTGTTCTCAATTTCGCGTTGTAAGTGTGGCATAGAAAGAAATGTTCCATGCAGTTGCACCGCCTCTGATAAAATCCCAGACGATGCGAAAGACTTTTTCATCGATCAATGGGGTCCACGGCTGATGACTTTGGATAATGTTTATCATATGATGTCGATGAAAAATTGCGGTGTTCAAACGTGCTCAATTGTTGCACCATCAAAAGCGGTATATACCGAGTTCAACAGTATTGGGTATCAACCAGGCAGCGATGAAGAGCTAGAATTTGAAGAAAATGTTGGCGATTCCTCAGAGAAGATTAAAACAACATTTACGGTGGCGGACATTTCTTTGCGTAATTTTAGTTCGGCTTTGGATCGCAGCGATACTTCAGTTCGCTACGGTGCCTTGCTTGCGACCATGTTAATAAAAGATTTAAAATTGTCTATTGCCGCAAAAGCCAAAGAAGAGTTATCTGCAGAAACAGCCGAAAATATATGTCAGTTCTTTGAAGGGCTTATCATCAATAAAAATAAAATATTTCGAGAACGTGTGAAGTTCCGTAAGGAAGCAAAAGCGGCGGCCAAATGCCATCAATTATTAAAGTGTATCTCTTTCGATGGCAAGAAAGAGCCAACTTTGAAAAAAGTAACCGAGGCAAATGTGACGCGAAATATTGTTTTAAATGAAGAACACATCACCATTGTAAAAGAGCCTGATTCCAAATTCATTGGTTATGCTACGCCCACTGATAGCTCTGCTTTGGGGATCCAGAGGAGCATCGTGGATTACTTGAGTCGTGAAAACTTCAATTTGGATGACTTAGTTGCCATAAGTTGCGATGGAACTGCTGCCAACACTGGGTACAAAAGTGGAGTCATTGTGAGAATGGAACGCCATTTACAGAGACCGCTGCAGTGGTTCGTGTGCCTTTTCCACTTCAACGAGTTACCATTTAATGCGCTGTTAAGATCATTGCTTGGAAAACAGAAAGGACCTGGAATCTGGCCCGGAAGTATCGGAGAAGGCATTCAAAATTGCATACACTACCCTGTAAGTTTAATATATTAATAGTGTTTCGTGTCCGTGTGTTCCGTATACTTTACTTGTGAGCATTTTATTAATTAATAATTCGCATATTTTGTTGCCTATTCCGTTTGGTCAGGTCAAACAAAATTTCGAACGCATTACAATGGGAGAAATGCCAGCGAACATAGATGGGTGGAATATTCGAGGCGACCAGCTTTACTTGTATCGTATGGTTCGAGCCGTTCATACCGGAGAATGCGATGAAAAATTAGCCAGCGAGAAGCACGGCGCTATTTGCAAAGCGCGCTGGCTAACAACAGCCTCTCGAATTCTGCGCTTTTATATGACGTGTACGCAACCCTCGATGGTATTGAGAAAACTGGCTCAGTTCGTTGTGAAAGTGTATGCACCATTCTGGTTTCTTGTAAAAAGCCAACCACTGGCAATTCACGGAAGTCGGAATGTTTTCCTTTATATATGTTGGATTCGTCAGTTGCCAAAAGATATTCAAGAGGTCATCCGTCCGTTCATTGAAAATAACGGATATTTTTTTCATCCTGAAAATATTTTGTTATCGATGATAACAGACCCAGATCAACTAGTGCGTTCAGATGCCTATGATAAGATTTTATCAGCCCGCAATGAAGCCACGGGAAGCATTCGACAAATGTTCGGTCCACCAGTTCATAATTTTATCAATTTTGATAGTGACTCATATTTCAATATGATCGATTGGAAACAATTTGAATTGACTGAGCCGCCATGCTTGCAGTTTTTTTCGCAAGAACAGTTAGAAGCATTCCAATTTTCAGAAGAAATTATCGATTTACCAGGTTAGCACAAGAAAAACTTAATTTGATTGCTTTCTTTGCTGAACTCATTTATTTTCACAGATTATCCATGCCATTCTCAAAACACCGAGCGTTTTGTTCATGTTGTGCATGAATCAGCTATGGCGGTCACCGATGAGCAACGCATGGGCCACATATTTTCTAAACTTGAGAGCCGCCAAAAATACACCCAACTTGAATCGCGTCGAAATATGGTTGATTAAAATTTTAATTGTACCTTAATTTTTATATTTATTGTTCTAAGAATTGAAATATGATGCGTAAATAGTAGAAGGGGGTTGTTGAGGTCAACGACTTTAAAAACTGAAAACCTGTTATGTGCGGGACAAAAACACCAATATATGTATTACACTTTGACAACCGACTGTAAACATCGAAGATACAAAGAACAACTTATAAATACATGCAATGTTCTCGGTAAAATAAGAAAAAAAATAGTTTAACACTTTTTCTGCTGGGAAAATCGACATACTTCGTTAGGAAGAGTTTCATGATTTTATGCGAGCTTTAATTTTCTGATATTAGAGTGGTACATTAGGGTAGTAGCAACTGAGATATGATGGGTAAGTACCAGAACGGGGTGCTTGAGCTCAATGACTTCAAAGACAAAAAAATCGGCCTCGTCGAGACAAAAACATCGATGTATCACACTTTAAAATCCGTTTATAAATGCAGAAGTTATATAGAAAAATGTAAAAGCGCGACCCCTACGTTCGGCATAAAAAAATAAAAAAAATTTTTTTGAAACTACCTTTCAATAATACTTCATATTCGAAGGTGTACGGCGAACTTTTTTTTTTTTACTTGTAACCTGGTACGCTCTAATGTACACACCGAATTTTATTATTCCAGCTCCATCCGTTTGATTGGTAACATTTTTATCCCTTTTTACCCGATATCACCCACAAAAAGTACTAATTTAAAAATATTTTCTTGGGCGCGTTGAATCTATAAGAGCAATTTTTGTACCAAGTTTCAAGATTCTAGTCCCAGCTGTTTGGTCATTGCGGTGGCACAACTTTTATCCTTCTTTAACCCATTTTACCCCTTAAAAGTACGTATTACGAAAAACTCCCTTCAAATATGATCTCTTCGCTGTAAGAGAAATGTACATACCAAATTTCATGGTTCTAGCTTCAGCCATGTTGTTGGTACAATTTTTGTCCCATTTGACCCCCAAAGGTACGAATTTCCAAATGAAATCTTTTGGTATGTCTTCATGCTATAAGAGGAATGTTCATACCAAATTTCATGATTCTAGCTCTAGCCGTTTGGTCTTGGGAGTGATCAGTCAGTCAGTCAGTCAGTCAGTCACTCAGTCACTCAATCACGCAACTCTTTTATATATATAGATAATAAAAAGAACAGCATTTATGTTCTAACTTTCAAAGTCAAAGTAATCGTTAGTTCAAATTTAAAATGGCCCACCCCTTAAAAGGCTGAAATGTTGCTCTAATACATTTGATAATACAGGAAATGTGAAATTGAGAAAGAAAAATAAAATTTCATCCCACCCACTTTCTTTATAAACATAACTGTTTATGAAGTTTTGAAAACTACGCCGTTTAACTTCAAGATAATCCTTAAAAATATATTTTAAAATAGCGTACAAATCCAAAAGTGTAAATATATTAAACATTCAATTTGATTCCTTTTTATGGAAAAGTCCATATACTATAGCTGCGAATGAGTTGAAAATCTTCGAAATGTTGAAAACCTCACTCTCATTCTCTACATAAACACAACTTGTTGCATCATTTTGGAAAGGATACTGCGCAGAAGTCAGAGTTATTGTTTTCAAGTTTGTTTATACCGGCCGGTAATTTTTTACGTTCATAACATGCATTGGAACACGTGGATCAACTTTTATGTACATATATATCTGTACATACACATTCTGGCCACTTGATTGTTGTTGCTGTAATCATGTCATGTACCGAAGGCGACAAAGTATGAATGAATTTATTCATGTTACTATTTATTTTTATGAATGGAAAAGTATTACAACTTTGCGGTTTAAATCCATAGTCATAGCTCAGCAACTTTTCGATTTTTCGTTTAGGTCCGATTTAAATATGTTAATTCCCATACAAGCTGACATCCATAATTAATGATTAACTCTAACTTTTTTCTATTTTCCTCCTTTTTAGATGAATGGGTACAGCAGGAAATAAAATTGCCGGATTTTGGACGATACCAATCCACACAAAGTGCGCCAAGTGTTAATGTCATTGTTTGATTTTGAGACTTTATCGGTCTGTACTTCTTCGAAAGGTACAGGGTGGCCGGTGTATGTTGTTGTTAAAAAGTCTTTCTTTACAGAACTGCGGCGAAAGTGTATCCCTTTCAACAAGGTGGTGTAACTTGTCACATAGTCAAGTCCTATAATGCCAAAATTGCAGCGAAAATTTCCCAATAAGTCGGTTTAAAGAAACATCACATTTTGTTGGCCCTCGAAGTCTACTGAGCTCACAGCCCTAGATTTTTTCTTGTGGGGTTAATGAAAAACGAAACCAAAAAAATTGGATGATTTGAGGCAATTCATTAGAACAACAATTGAGATAATTCGAGCACGAAATTTAAATTCTATTGTTTTTAAAAAACATCAAAAATATTAAATTTGTATTAGTTTTCCAATGAACAATGATAAAATAATTTATTTGAATTAAAAAATATTAGAGTATTTTAACGTAGCAACATCCTTAGCCACCCTGCATGATGTTATTGCTATCACCGTCAATGGAAAGAGCTACATGATATGTCTTGAGAGATTTGAGAACATCTCACCAAGAGTCAACGTAACTGGTTTTTCTTGGGATACAAGTCAAGTTATTCATTGTTAAATTTTCGGGGGGAATGAATTAATTTCTCTGTAAAAAAATTACGGAACATTTGGCATCCCCAAACAAAACTCTACAAGACACCACGTATTGCACTCATTCAACTCTCTCACTCATTCTAAGTTGCACTCCTTTTGAACTCAGTCTTTAATTGTCTCCAAACCATAAAAAAACTTAGCCAAACACCACCTATTGCACTCATTCAACTCTCTCACTCATTCTAAGTAACACTCCTTTTCCACTCAGTCTTTATTTGTCAACAAACAATAACAAACTCAATCAATCACCATCTATTGCACTCATCCAACTCTCTCACTCATTCTAAGTTGCACTCCTTTCCCACTCAGTCTTTATTTGTACTTGCTGCAGGGATAACGATTGAC
Organism: Polietes domitor; assembly: GCA_947397865.1. Lineage (NCBI taxonomy): Eukaryota > Metazoa > Arthropoda > Insecta > Diptera > Muscidae > Polietes > Polietes domitor. Next base: position 75,004,226 of record OX377620.1, read on the forward strand.
GGAAGGATGTAATAATGTTGGATGGTATTACCAAAGGTTTCGTAAAGTATGAAGTAGTACATATACTAAAAATTAAAACATTTCACATCTTCTATAAAATCGAAAATTATTTTTTGAATATTCGTTGCCATTCGAAAATTTTGCGAATAAACCGTGCGAATATTTATTAGGAACATAAAATTGTCAAATAAGTTTCAGTCAGTTAAACCAACATAGAAAGTGAACCCGAGTTAAAATGAACTAAAATCTAGGAAAATTGAACTTCGTATAGCGGGTTCAACATTTTCCTTGAAAGTAGTACATGCTTTGAACTTGATTCTAGTTCAATTTCCCTCAGACCAATGGAAAAATTACTCAACTCAATCTGAGTAATCTAAATCTAAGTAAAATTTTGCTGAAAATTTCTTAAACCTAAGTAAATTCTTCCTAAAACCAAGTAAATTTTTACTAAATTTAAGTAAAATTTTCCTCAAATTAAGTAAACTTTTACTAAATCTATGTAAAATTTTGCTGAAATTTTCCTAAACCAAAGTAAATGTTTACTCAAATCAAGCAAATTTATACTTAAACTGAGGACAATTTTGCTGATTTTTTCCTCAACTGAGGAAAATTTTCCTTGATGCAAGGAAATAAGTGAACTTAAAATAAGTTAAATTTAACTGAAAATAATACAAACAAATGATTTTGCTTCATAGTATGCAAAACTTATACAAACAAGTAAGGAAAGGCTAAAGTCGGGCGGGGCCGACTCTATGATACCCTGCACTTTCTACCCCAATACAATTGAATTCGGGGAATAAAGTGATATGATATGTGGTCTCTAGAGCGGAAAAGGTCAAATCGAGAGCGAAATTTATATGGAAGCTATATATAAATCTGAACCGATCCGATAGATAGATCATGATAGATGTTTCTAGTTGAAGGTGCTGTGCCAAATTTGAAGAAAATTGTTTAACGTATCTAGTTTCTAGAGCGGAAAATGTATAATCCGTACCGAAATTTATATGGGAGATATATATATAAATCTGAACCGATCTGACTCACTTTCAATATAGACGTTTTTAGTTGAAATATAAGGTGCTGTAAAAAATTTGAAAAGGATCGGTTATAATATGTGGCAAAATTTGTATGGGAGCTATATCTAAATTTGAACCGATCAGACCCACGGATGTTTCTAGTTCAAGTATAAGGTACTGCGCCAAATTTGAAGCAAATCGAGTAAAATATGTGGCTTATAGTCGGAAGCGACATTTCTATAGAGACTATATGTACATATGTCCTTGGCCCGCAAAACTTATTTGTGCCAATTTTAGTTAGAATCGGTCAATAAATGTGACCTGACAGACGGACATACATACAGACGGACATTGCTAAATTAACTCAGCAAGTGATTCTGTATAATAAACGATGGATCTATATAGTTTCCTTTTGGATGTTAAAAACAAATGCGCATAATACCCTACTGTAGGGTATAACATGTAAAAAAGGCGTACTTGCTCTATCCCCACCATAGATTGCATTCCACAGAGGCTGCCGATTTTCGTAGAAGTGCAATAATATTACAGGAAAATATATTTTTTAATATAGCCAAACAAATACAAATATTGAATAAATAATTTTATAAATAAATATAATATTTTTATTATTTTAAACCACACTTACAAGGCAAGACTACCAATACGTTTACCTATCGATTTCAAGTCAATTCAAAAAATAAATATTCTTATATTTATATTTTCAAAAAGCTTTTTATAGGGTCCCTGGTCGATATTTCAAGGTGTTACAAACGGAATGACAAAATTAGTATACCCCCATCCTGGAGGTGTAGGGTATAATGAATGTTATTCTACCTTTCAAAGTAATCGGTAGTTCAAATTTAAAATTTTAAATGGCCCACACTATATATTCGCTTACATGTTCTCATCAATTTTGGAAGTTCTACCATTAAGATACTCTACGACTATAATAATTATAAAATTATTATTTTCCCTGGGAATCCCCGGAAATGTAAAATCGTTCTTCAAAAAAAAAAAAAATCGTCGAACACAAACGGTCATAAAAACAAACTTATTTTAGCACATAGACAACCAAAACGCAAAAAACATTCTCCAACAAACACTTGCTAATGAGACCACTTTTATGCGAACAACTTTTGCTGCCATTAAAATAACGTCAACGATTGTAGCAACATAAACGCTGATATCAACCAAACAAGCACCTCATACTTTTCATTTCTTTGCAAAAAATCATCTCCAACACTTTGTTTGTATTCAATGTTACTACTGAATACTTTCCTCTCGATCCATATTTTGCGTTAAACATGAAGACTTTGTGAGTTTGTCAGTGACAGCAAGTGCTCTCCACCACATCAGCAAAAGCATCGGCAACAAGAACAAAGAAAAAATCGAGAACAACTTAAAAGTGTTTTTAACAATAAATGTAAAAACTTTAGTGGTTTCTTTACACCATCACAATGTTTGGACATTGTCGAGGACAAAATCTTTAAAACATACTTTCTGTGGGGGAAAATAAACAGAGTCGTGACATTTCTTTGGAAACGATGTGGGCACTTTCTGTGACATATAAATAACCTCGAGGTGGTAGGGATGGTACCAAGCACATGCTTTGGTAAGGAATTCTGTTAACATCAACCTATAGGGTAGAGTGGTATATATCATTTGGGTCCGACAAAAAATGTAACACATTGAAAGTATGACTTAAGACACTAGAAATGTTTGGACAAAATCGGGTTTAGACTTTTTAAGTTGTTTGAGCCATACCCCCTTGTCCGTCCGTCTGTGTCTTTGACTGGCTGGTGTACACGATAAGTATCGAAGGGAGTTAAGGAATTCATTCAAACTTTGCGCATAGTAATATTTTCTCCTACTTAGTCAGTTTCATGGACAAAAATCAGAAAACTGACTTTTTATACACTCCACGAGAGTATTATGTCTTTGCGCATTTGTTAATTATACCGATCGGCTTAGAACCACTTTCTGAGTCGATTTAGCAATGTCCGTCTGTCTGTCCGTCTGTCCATCTATTGTTGTAATCACGATACAGGTCGCAATTGTAGCCAGAACCAAACTAAACTTTGCACAACGAAGTTTTTCGTTAATTTGAAGAAAATCGGCTCAGATTTAGATATAGCCCCCATACAAATTTCACTCCCGTTTTAACTCTTTTCACTCTAGGTACCACATATTTCAACAGATTTTCTTCAAAATTGGCAAAACATCTTATAGTTCAACTAGAAACACCTGCAACAAATATGTGTTAGATCGGTTCAGATTTATATATAGCTCCCATACAAATTTCGTTCCCAATTTGAATTTTTCCGCTTTAGAATCCACATATTTTAAAAGATTTTCCTCTAAATTCGCAAAACACCTTATATTTCAACTGGAAACACCTGCAATAAATATGTGTTAGATCGGTTCAGATTTATATATAGCTCCCATACAAATTTCGTTCCCAATTTGAATTTTTCCGCTCTAGAATCCACATATTTTAACAGTTTTTCTTCAAAATTCGCAAAACACTTCATATTTCAACTGGAAACACCTGCAATAAATATGTGTTAGATCGGTTCAGATTTATATATAGCTCCCATACAAATTTCGTTCCCAATTTGAATTTTTCCGCTGTAGAATCCACATATTTTAACAGATTTCCCTCTAAATTCGCAAAACACCTTATATTTCAACTGGAAACAATTGTGGAAAAAATGTGTTAGATCGGTTCAGATTTATATATAGCTTCCATACAAATTTCGTTCCCAATTTGAATTTTTCCGCTTTAGAATCCACATATTTTAACAGATTTTCCTCTAAATTCACAAAACACTTTATATTTCAACTGGAAACACTTGTGGTAAAAATGTGTTAGATCGGTTCAGATTTATATGTAGCTCCCATACAAATTTCGCTCCCAATTTGAATTTTTCCGCTTTAGAATCCACATATTTTAAAAGATTTTCCTCTAAATTCGCAAAACACCTTATATTTCAACTGGAAACAATTGTGGCAAAAATGTGTTAGATCGGTTCAGATTTATATGTAGCTCCCATATAAATTTCGCTCCCAATTTGAATTTTTCCGCTCAAGAATCCACATATTTTAACAGATTTTCTTCAAAATTGGCAAAACATCTTATATTTAAACTAGGAACACCTATGGTTAAAATGGGTCACATCGGTTCAGATTTACATATAGCTCTCATACAAATTTCGTTCCCCCAGAAACCGCGTATTTTCAGAGAATTTCTTAAAATTGAGCATAACACATTATACTTCAACTGGAAGAACTTATTGTGAAAGTTAGTCACTTCATTCCATGTTTGGATATAGCCCCGATACAAATATTATTCTCGATTTGACAAGTTGGACCAGGTCATATTAGGAAACATACAAAAATTTTTCCCGTTTTCACTTTTTTACTGAATTGAATTGTATTCCGATAGAAAGTGGAGTGTATCATATAGACGGCCCCGCCCGACTTTAGCATTTCCTTACTTGTTTCTAATTTATTTTTTGATATAGTTTTAAAGATAATATTCAACTTTTAGTTTTTTCGTTTGCATTTTTTTGGTCTGTAATCAATATTTGATTTGAACTGGGATATTGTCCTGGCTCAAGACCATTTTGCTTTCTATATTTAATAGAATGCAAATTTATTTACGAATGGCATGGTGACATTTATTACTTGGCTGCAGACTACCACGATCATGATTTCGACCATGTCAAAAGTCTTTTCAAGTGGCTTCGCAGCGACTTTTCAACATCAAACCCGGCCTCTATAAGGAGATGATTCTCACAAACGAACGAGAATCACAACTCACTTGCCGAATTTGCGTTTAAAAAATCGCACCAAGTAATAAAGCACACATGCCATCTTACAAGCATCTCATTGAGTTGCATATGTAAGTATGTGTATATGCAGGTATAGTTACCCAGCAATACTTCTGCCGTGCCAACGTTCATTTGTTTTAGTTTTTTTCGTTTGTATTTTTTTTTTGTCTGTAATCAATATTTGATTTGAACTGGGATATTGTCCTTGCTCAAGACCATTTTGCATCTATATTTAATAGAATGCAAATTTATTTACAAATGGCATGGTGACATTTATTACTTGGCTGCAGACTACCACTATCATGATTTCCACCCTGTCTAAAGGTTTCATTCAGGTGGCTTCGCAGCGACTTTTCAACATCAAACCCGGCCTCTATAAGGAGATGATTTTCACAAACGAACGAGAATCACAACTCACTTGCCGAATTTGTTCAAATCAAATATTGATTACAGACCAAAAAAATACAAACGAAAAAAACTAAAACAAATGAGCGTTGGCACGGCAGAAGTATTGCTGGGTAACTATAACTGCATATACACATACTTACATATGCAACTCAATGAGATGCTTGTAAGATGGCATGTGTACTTTATTACTTGGTGCGATTTTTTAAACGCAAATTCGGCAAGTGAGTTGTGATTCTCGTTCGTTTGTGAAAATCATCTCCTTATAGAGGCCGGGTTTGATGTTGAAAAGTCGCTGCGAAGCCACCTGAATGAAACCTTTAGACAGGGTGGAAATCATGATAGTGGTAGTCTGCAGCCAAGTAATAAAGAGTGATTTTTTTGAGGTTAGGATTTTCATGCATTAGTATTTGACAGATCACGTGGGATTTCAGACATGGTGTCAAAGAGAAAGATGCTCAGTATGCTTTGACATTTCATCATGAATCGTCTTACAAACGAACAACGCTTGCAAATTATTGAATTTTATTATCAAAATGCGTGCTCTGTTAAGAAAGTTCATTGCGCGCTTCCATTTTATGGTCAGTTTAATCGACCCACTGAAGCGGCTATTGGGGCTATTGTGACTAAATTTCGCACCAAATTTACATTGTTTTACATTAAACCACCAACACGCTTACGTAGAGTGCGAACTGAAGAAAATATCGCAGCTGTATCGGCCAGTGTTAATGATGACCACCAATTTTCGATTCGTCGCCGTTCGCACCAATTGGGTCTCTGTTACTCAAAAACGTGGAAATGCCAAAATTGGACTAAGCGGATGGACCACCTAAGACGCAGCCGCGGTCAACATTTAAATGAAATTATCCTCAAAAAGTAAATGTCATGGACCAATCTAACGTTTCAAATAAAGAACCGATGAGATTTTGCAAATTTTATGCGTTTTTTTAAAAAAAAAAGTTATAAAGCTCTTAAAAAATCACCCTTTAAATGTCACCATGCCATTTGTAAATAAATTTGCATTCTATTAAATATAGATGCAAAATGGTCTTGAGCCAGGACAATATCCCAGTTCAAATATTATTTTTATTTAATTTTTATGTATTTAAATTTTCAAGATGAATAGTTGAAAAATCCCAATTTGTGATGACCAAGAAAAAATCATAAAATTCGGTGCTTTTTGCAATGATAATTTGGTTTGAACGTTAATCTATTAGAAACAAGTAAAAAAGTGGATTGCATTCAACGGAGGCTGTCGATTTTCGTAGAGGTTGCAGTAACATTGCAGGAAAATGTATTTTTTAAATCCAAAACAAATAAAAATAGTGAAAAAATAATTTTATAAATAAATATAAAAATTGTATTATTTCAAAACACGCTTAAAAGACAAAGCTAACAATACGTTTATACTATATATATACCGAAATAATACTTCAAGTCAATTAAAGAATTAAATATAACACAACAATCTTCAAAAAAAGCCTAAATACTACTAATATTGGTAGATAGTGGGTGCTACAGTTGGTTGTATATCCATACTATTTTATTTCCAAAGGTAAAAATTTGGAAAATCCATTATCTTGGAAAATCCATTATACACAGCAGGGCCGTGCGCAGGATTTTCCCCGGGGGGGTTTCATCTACACTCATTAAAAAGTGAACCCTATAATGAGTCGAACTGAACTAAAATTTAGGAAAATTGATCTTCGTATAGCGTATATGTATAATATATTATAATATATATATATATAATATATTTTTACTAAATCTTAGTAAAATTTTCCTAAAAGAAAGTAATTTTTTACTAAAATCAAGTAAATATTTACTTACAATTTTGCTGATTTTTTCCTTAAAACAAGTAATTTTTTAATTTACTGAGAAACTTGATACAAGGAAAAAAGTGAACTTAAAATAAGTTTAATTTAACTAAAAAATCAAACAAATGGTTTTACAAAAATGACCACATGAAATATTTCTCAAAAGTTTCATAAAGAGCAGAGCTCTTACTCCATGATTGCTGTGAAGGCAAGAGAGGTGTCTTCGCAGTGTTTGTTTACAATAATTCTTAAAGTATTTAAGAAATAAGTCTCTGCAAACGAACGAGAATTGCTTCTTAGATTAATATTCAAGATTTTTTTTAACAATTTCAAATGTTTTTTATAAGTTCTGTAATACTTAAATGTATGAAGAACTCGGCATACATTTCAGTAAACATTTTAACTCCATTTTAGGAAAAAACAAATTTTTAAGTTAAAATTTCCTAAATGGAATTTTTTCAATACAAAAAATTTCAATTTTTTTTCTCACTTAAAATCTTGGAAATATTCTTCCACATAAGTAAGAATTTACTCAAATGTAAGAATTTTTTATTAGATCCGAAGAAATGTTTTTAAGTAAATATATTATCTTATTTCTAGTAATTGAACTATTTACTATGACTTTGAAAGAATGAAACTTTACTCATACTTAGTTAATTTTCCAACTTTTTAGGAAATTTTTACTGAACTGAAGTAAAATTGTTGAACTAAATTGCAGTATGAATTTTCTCAGATTTAGGAATGTTATTTTTCTGAGTGTAGTTTTACAAAAAATATAGCAGGTCAAAATTCTGTTAATTATTTTAGCCAATTTTCAATAAATGTTCAATTTTTCTCGTGACGTCTAGTCACACTATGGCGCAATGATAAATGACGTTAATTTGATTATGTGTGATTACGTGTGCGTTTGGAAACCATTCATATTTTATTGCCAGGATCTTCGAGAAATATTTTGATACATTTGTCCGACAGACATCGACGGCAAAATTGCATTTCAGTAATCCATCTATCAGTACACTCAAAGGAATATGTCAGTAAAAGAAAGCAGAAAGTCGACTGAAAAGCAGATTTTCTGCTGTTGAAAAAGAGACAACAGATTTGTATCTGCTGAGATGGTAATCAGCTGTTTTTATCAATATAGAAAAACTTTAAGCATAGGTACAGAACAGTATGACCACATAGATATACATGTTAACAACACTTTTTTGAATAGAAGTTATTATAAAACAATAAAGCAAAATGATACGCATTATGATATCATAGTGCTTCTTATCTACACTTTTTTAAAATAGCTAAAATATTTTATTATTAAAGTTTTATTGTAGTATACAATCAAAAGTTCATAAGATATTGCTCTAGTCGAATGACAAGAAGTGGTATCGGTTAATTAAAATGAAACTTTTCCGAACAATTTGGTGTCCATTAGCGAAATTAGCATTACACAATCTTGAAATTGGCATAATTCGTTTAGTTTGTTTGTATTTTTCATAACCTTTGTCCGAAATTCAAGAAAGTGCAAAATTACTAGTTATTTTAAAAAGACCTTAAAAAATTCCATATATTCCCAAATTCATGTTAACCCCAAAAGGTAGTAATTTAAAAAAAACGTCTTTATTTACGTGTCTAAGCAATCAGAGGGATGTATAGACCGAATGTCATTACTTTAGGTGCAGCCGTTTGGTTGGTACCATTTTTATCCCTATATTCCCATTTTACCCCTTAAAAGTACGAGTTTGAAAAAATATATTTATATTATGTTTGTACTCAATTAGAGGAATGTACACACTGAATTTCGTGTTTCTAGCTGTTGTCGTTAGATAGATACCATTTTTATCCCCTTTTGCCCCTTCTCACCCCCTACGAGTAAGAATCACTTAATGGTGCACATTTTTAGTGTAGGGGTAATATGCATACCCAATATGAAGTAAGTACAAGCAGACATATTGAAAAAAAACATGCTTAAGTACTCTAAAATACTTGGGGTTAATATGGGTATTTTCAGTCCTTGTGAGGGGAAAAAAATCCCTTTGGACCGATTTCGCCCAGTTGCAATCCCAACCGATCTATAAGGCTGTTTTTCTTTAAGACTGGATAACTAAGCTGCGATTACAAAAATCTAAATAAAATGTTAAAATTTCACTGAAAATAACAAATTATTTTTAAAAATTGTCGCCAAAAGCAATATCAATGTGTGTGTGAAAACAAATTTTGAAAAAATAATTTTGTGTTAAACATTTTTGACTTAGCCTGGATAATTATCCAGTGTAAGTCAAAATGATGGTTATCGAGGCTAAGTCCAATAAAGTCAACAAAAAATATTTTTTTGAAAATTTGTTTTGACTCATATATATATTGTAGTTGGCGACAATGTGAAAAAAGAATTTTGAATTTTGAGCAAAAAATACATTTTTATTAACGTTTTTGTTATCGCAGCTTGTTATCCCGGCTTAAAGAAAAACAGCCCTTATGACGCATTTACGGAAAATTTGGTCGTCGTTTAGATGCTAGCGTGCTTTCAACAGACGGAAATGGCTAGATCGTCTTAATTGTATGACGATCAAGAATATATATATTTAATAGGGTCTTAGGTCGATATTTCAAGGTGTTACAAACGGAATGACAAAGTTAGTATACCCCCATCCTGGAGTTGGAATGTATAAAAAGCAGAATCTTCTCCGATTCTATTTTATCTTATTTCTTAAGAAACATTCTAAATGAATTTTCATCCCCAATTGTTACCTCTTTTTTAAATACCGCCTCTGTTTGACTCATGTATCCAAGTTTTTGATGTTCAGACCACCACCAACACAAGTAAAAAGAAGCTACAAAGTTGACAAATGAATAAAATATAAAAAGCAAATAAGACAAGAGACATGCATGAAAAAGTTATAATGAAACTGAAAACTAAAAATGGGTTAGAGGAAGGACATTTGTTTTCTACCACAAAAGGTAAAATAAACTTTGTCTGCATCGTTTGTGTGGCTGTTGTACTTTTTGCGAATGCAAAAGTAATTAAAACGTTGTTGTTGTTGTTATTGTGTAAATGAGTTGAAAATAATTTCATTAAAATTCAAATTACACTGTCTCCAAAGACTAAAAGGTGCTGGTGCAATCTTGCTTCCATGACACAGTGCTGGAATTTATATATATGAGAGTGTGTGTTAAAAATAGGTAGAATAGATATTTACAACAAATAAAAAGTTTCAGTTGTTTAAACCCTGTGAGTTCTCAGTGCCCAAAATCAAGTAAAGATGTACAACAATTTATGAAATTTGCATATGCACTTGCTTTTATTCAATTTAAATTTACGTTTTATTTGTTTTAAGTTTACGAAAATAAGTTACAGAAACAACCCCAAAAGGTACTTATACTTGTTGGGGATATTTTTATACCATCCACAATACTAACTTTGTCATTCCATTAGTAACAACTTGATATATCGACCTGAGACCTTATAAAGTACAGTGTATAAAGATATACTTCATATATATTATATGTGCCTGTTACCACTATCATTGGTCTATGTCAAAAATCCAAAAAAATTGAGATCCCAATTTTTCTTATTAGTTTGATCAGATCTCTAATTTAAGAACTTTAATTTTCTCATTTTATGCACACCAAAATTGTATTTAGTGTTAGTTTGAAAGTGATCTAAGTCACACTATATCCACTAATATTGATGTGTGACGATGCAAACAAACAGTTTCTAGACGAACGACCTGTAAATATTTATATAAAGGGTCCGCCATCTAACATTTTTTTTCATCTATTCAACCGTTGGACTATTATTTGTGGGGTGCTCTCAGCAGCCATTTGAATGAAATTATTTTCCATTATTAACCGGAAGGATTGTAAAGGGAGATTTTTTAAGAGCTTGATAACTTTTTTAAAAAAAAAAACGCATAAAATTTGCAAAATCTCATCGGTTCTTTATTTGAAACGTTAGATTGGTCCATGACATTTACTTTTTGAAGATAATTTCATTTAAATGTTGACCGCGGCTGCGCCTCAAGTGGTCCATCCGCTTAGTCCAATTTTGGCATTTCCACGTTTTTGAGTAACAGAGGCCCAATTGCTGCGAACGGCGACGAATCGATAATTGATGGTCATCATTAACATTGGCCGATACAGCTGCGATATTTTCTTCAGTTCGTACTCTACGTAAGCGTCTTGGTGGTTTAATGTCCAACAATGTAAATTTGGTGCGAAATTTAGTCACAATAGCCCGAATAGCCGCTTCAGTGGGTCGATTAAACTGACCATAAAATGGAAGCGTGCGATGAACTTTCTTAACAGAGCACGCATTTTGATAATAAAATTCAATGATTTGCAAGCGTTGCTCGTTAGTAAGTCTATTCATGATGAAATGTCAAAGCATACTGAGCATCTTTCTCTTTGACACCATGTCTGAAATCCCACGTGATCTGTCAAATACTAATGCATGAAAATCCTAACCTCAAAAAAATCACTCTTTACTTTCAAATAAAACAAGTAAGAAGGCGTTAAGTTCGGCCGGGCCGAATCTTATATACCCTCCACCACGGAGTGCATTCAACAGAATTACCAGCTGATTAAAGGATGTCGACTTTACATAGAAGTACAGTACCATATTACGAAAATTGTGATATTTTTTATGAACATTACTATATTTGTTTACTATGTATTTCAAACTATAATGTATACTTATGCGCACTGTTTAAAATCGAAAATCGGGTCGCCATTAGAAAGAAGCATTTTCAGATACAGACAAAGTGATAAGAAAAGTATAAATTTTAAAGATATCCCCATTCGCCCCATTCTCCGCCCAAATGTACAAATTTCGAAAAAAACCTTTTTCGAGTATTCATAGTCAGAATGTATACACCGAATTTCATGATTTCAACTTCAGCGGTTTGGTAGGTCCCATTTTTATCTCTCTTTTTAATTATATCCCTTAAAGTACGAATTTCGAAAAATCCCTCTATTTTACGTGTCTATGCAATTAGAGGGATGTATACACCGAATTTCATGATCTAGCTGTTGTCGTATCATTGGTACCATATTTTGTCCCTTTTTGTCCCATTTCGCCCGCTAAAACTTTTATTTTTGTGCGGTGCTTCCAAGCTACAAGAGGAATGTCCGCAACAAATTTTAACTGTATGAAAATAAGAAATTTAATTAATAAGCCAAGGCTACCAATATTTGTATACAATATATATAATGGATATAATACTTCAATTCATAAAGTAAATATAAGGGAGCAATCATAAATACCCTAAATATTGGGGGATAGAGAGTGTATTTTCAGCTACAGTCGTTTGGTTGGTTGTATTTCCATCCTATTTTAATTTCAAAAGTATAAATTTTGAAAATACCTTATCTCTCATGTACGCAGTACAAGAAAACTTCATTCTACCATTTTTTGTCGTAAAAGCAAAAAAATAAAGTACGAATTTGGAAAAAAATATTTTACGTGGCTATGCAGTCAGAGGAATGTATACACCGAATTCCATAATTCTATCAGCGGCCATTTTGTCGGTACCATTTTTATCCCCTTTGTCCAATTTTGCCCCCTATTTTACGTATCTACACAATTAGAGGGATGTACACACTGAATTTCATCATTCTAGCTGTATTCGTTTAGTTGGTACTGTTTTTATCCCTCTGCTCCCATTGTATCCCTTGAAAGTACGAATTTGGAAAAAACGTTTTATTTTTCGTGTCTACGCAGTCAGAGGAATGTATACTCCGAATTTCATGATTCTACCTGCTGTCATTTGGTAGGTACTATTTTTATCCCCTTTTTCCATTTGAACCCCAAAAAGTACGAATTTTGGAAAGTTCTTTTATTTTACGTGTCTACACAATCAGAGGAATATATATATCAAATTTCATTATTCTAGGAGCAGCCGTTAGGTTGGTACTATTTTTATCCCTCTATCCCCATTTAACCCCTTAAAAGTACGAATATAGAAAAAATACTTTTATATTATGTATCTACTCTATTAGAGGAATGTACACGCCAAATTTCGTGTTTCTATCTGTTGTCGTTTGATAGGTACCATTTTTATCCCTTTTTGTCCCATTTCGCCCCTACAAATAAAAATCACTCTATGGTGCCCTTTAATGCTATAAAGGGAATGCGCATTGCAAATATCAAGTAAATACAAGCTAATATGTTCAAAAAACATGCTGAAATACTCTAAATATTAGGGTTATTTTCAGTCCTTGTGAGGCAAAAATTTTTCCCTCTGGGCCGATTTCGTCCACTTTCAATCCCAACCGATCTGCAACCATAAGACACATTTAGGACAAATTTGAACCTCCTAGCTCATTTCGTTCGGCCGCTATCGTGCTTTCAACAGACAGACAGACAGACAGACGGACAGACGGGCATGGCTATATCGTCTTAGAATTTTACCACGACCCAGAATATATATACTTTATGGGGTCTCCGATGAATATTTCAAGGTGTTACAAACGGAATGACAAAGTGAATATACCCCCATCCTGGAGGTGGAGGGTATAAAAAGAAGGTAAGGAAATATTACTTTTGCTTAAAAAATTAAATTAAAAATATGAAGTATATAAAGGGTGATTTTTTAAGAGCTTGATAACTTTTTTTTTTTAAAAAAAACGCATAAAATTTGCAAAATCTCATCGGTTCTTTATTTGAAACGTTAGATTGGTCCATGACATTTACTTTTTGAAGATAATTTCATTTAAATGTTGACCGCGGCTGCGTCTTAGGTGGTCCATCCGCTTAGTCCAATTTTGGCATTTCCACGTTTTTGAGTAACAGAGACCCAATTGGTGCGAACGGCGACGAATCGAAAATTGGTGGTCATCATTAACACTGGCCGATACAGCTGCGATATTTTCTTCAGTTCGCACTCTACGTAAGCGTGTTGGTGGTTTAATGTCCAACAATGTAAATTTGGTGCGAAATTTAGTCACAATAGCCCGAATAGCCGCTTCAGTGGGTCGATTAAACTGACCATAAAATGGAAGCGCGCAATGAACTTTCTTAACAGAGCACGCATTTTGATAATAAAATTCAATAATTTGCAAGCGTTGTTCGTTTGTAAGACGATTCATGATGAAATGTCAAAGCATACTGAGCATCTTTCTCTTTGACACCATGTCTGAAATCCCACGTGATCTGTCAAATACTAATGCATGAAAATCCTAACCTCAAAAAAATCACTCTTTAAATGCTTGATCGTCATAAACTTCTAAGACGATCTAACCAAGTCCATCCGTCTGTTGAAAGCACGGTAGCATTTAAACGAAAGGAGATCGGACGTCTAAATTTTGCATGAATACGCCTTAGAGTTATAGATTGGTTGGAATTGCAAATGCGCGAAATCGGTCCACAGGGAAAAAAATTTACCTGACAAGGACAGAAAATAGCCATATTATTTAGAGTATTACATTATGTTTTTATACCCTCCACCTCCAGAATGGGGGTATATTCACTTTGTCATTCCGTTTGTTACACCTTAAAACATTCTTCGGAGACCCCATAAAGTATACATATTCTGGGTCGTGGTACAATTCTAAGACGATATAGCCATGTCCGTCTGTCTGTTGAAAGCACGATAGCGGCCGAACGAAATGAGCTAGGAGGTTCAAATTTTTCCTAAATGTGTCTTATGGTTGCAGATCGGTTGGGATTGAAAGTGGGCGAAATCGGCCCAGAGGCAAAAAATTTTCCCCCACAAGGACTGAAAATACCCCTAATATTTAGAGTATTTCAGCATGTTCTTTGAACAAAACAGCTTGTATTTACTTGATATTTGCAATTCGCATTACCTTTATAGCATAAAAGGGCACCATATAGTGATTTTTATTTGTAGGGGACGAAATGGGACGAAAAGGGATAAAAATAGTACCTATCAAACGACAACAGATAGAAACACGAAATTTGGCGTGTACATACCTCTAATAGAGTAGATACATAATATACAATTATTTTTTCTAAATTTGTACTTTTAAGGTGTTAAATAGGGATAGAGGGATAAAAATAGTACCAACCAAACGGCTGCACCTAGAATAATGAAATTCGGTGTATATATTCCTCTGATTGCGTACACACATAAAATAAAGGAAATTTTAGAAATACGTACTTTTAGGGTGTAAAATGGAAAAAGGGGATAAAAATTGTACCAAACAAATTGGATGCAGCTAGAACCATGAAATTCGCGGTATACATTCCACTGAAAAAAAAACGTTTTTCCAAGTTCGTACTTTCAAGGGATTCAATGGGAGTAGAGGAATAAAAAGGCTACAATTAGAATGATGAAATTTTCGAAAGTCGTACTTTTAAAGAGTAAAATGCGAAAAAGGGGATAAGAATGGTACCAACAAAATGGCCGCAGATAGTATCATGGAATTGGGTATATGCATTCCTCTGAGTGCATAGCCATGTAAAATATTTTTTTTAAATTCGTACTTTATTTAGTTGCTTTTACGACAAAAAATGGTAGAACCATGAAGTTGTCTTATACTGCGTACGTGAGAGATAAGGTATTTTCAAAATTTACACTTTTGAATTTAAAATAGATGGAAATACAACCAACCAACTGCAGCTGAAAATACCCTCTCTATCCCCCAGTATTTAGAGTATTTATGATTGCTGCCTTATATTTACTTTATGAATTGAAGTATTATTTCCATTATATATACATAGTATAAAAAAAATATTGGTAGTCTTGGCTTATTAATTAATTTTAGCGAACGTAATGGGACAAAAAGGGATAACATATTGTACCAATGATACGACAACAGCTAGAATCATGAAATTCGGTGTGTGCTCTAATTGCATAGACACGTAAAATAGAGGGATTTTTCGAAATTCGTACTATATATATATAATTGAAAAAGAGGGATAAAAATGGGACCTTCCAAACCGCTGAAGTTGATATCATGAAATTCGGTGAAAATTTGGGCGGAGAATGGGGATATCTTTAAAATTTGTACTTTTCTTATAAAAATAATGCAGTCACTGTCTGTATCTGAAAATGCTTCTCCCTAATGGCGACTGACAATCGCCTAATATTTTCGGCATGTTCACTTTCACAATTACAGCATTGTATTTATTTATAGTAGTAGATTTTAAACAGTGCGCATAAGTATAGTTTGAAATAGTAATCAAATATAGTTAGGTGCATAAACATATCACAATTTTCGTAATATGGTTCTGTACTTCTATGTCGACATCCTTTAATCTGCTGGTAAAACACTTTTTATACACTCCACGAGAGTATTATGTCTTTGTGCATTTGTTTGTAACACCCAAAAGGAAGCGAGATAGACCTATTGTTAATTATACCGATCGACTTAGAATCACTTTTTGAATCGATTTAACGATGTCCGTCCGTCCGCCCGTCCGTCTGTCCATCTATTCTTGTAATCAAAGTACAGGTCGCAATTGTAGCCAGAACCAATTGAAACTTTGCACAACAAAGTTTTTCGGGATAAGGACGAACGCTATTTAATTTGAAGAAAATCGGTTCAGATTTGGATATAGCCCCCATACGAATTTCACTCCCGATTTGACTCTTTTCACGCTAGATACCACATATTAAAACTGATTTTCCTCAAACTTGGCAAAACATCTTACATTTCAACTAGAAACACCTATGGTAAAAATGGGTCAGATCGGTTCAGATTTATATATAGCTCCCATACAAATTTCGCTCCCGATTTGACTTTTTCCGCTCTAGAAACCACATATTGTATCAGATTGTCTTCAAATTTGGCAAAACATCTGTTATTTCATCTAGAAACACCTGTGGTAAAAATTGGTCAGATCGGTTAAGATTTAGATATAGCCCCCATACGAATTTCACTCCCGATTTGAGTTTTCCGCTCCAGAAACCACATATTTTAACAGATGTGCTTCAAAATTGGCAAAACATCTTATATTTCAACTAGAAACACCCACGGTGAAAATTAGCCAGATCGGTTCAGATTTAGATATAGCCCCCATACGAATTTCAATCCCGATTTGACTTTTTCTGCTGTAGAAACCACATATTTCAACAGAAAACATCTTCTATTTAAACTAGAAACACCCATGAAACAGACCAAATGAGCCAGATCGGTTCAGATTTAGATATAGCCCACATACGAATTTCACTCCCAATTTGAGTTTTCCGCTCCATAAACCACATATTTTAACAGATTTTCTTCAAATTTGGCAAAATATCTTATATTTGCATGGGTGTTTCCAGAATGAAAATGAGTCAGATCGGTTAGAAACAACATATTGTACCCGATATTCTTTAAATTTGGCACAACATCTTATAATCTAACTAGAAACACATATGGTGAAAGTGGGCTAGATCGGTTCAGATTTAGATATAGCCCCAATACAAAAGTTGCTCCGAACTGTTTAACCGCTTTTGCACAAACTAAACATATTATATTTCATATATGTTTGAGAATTACTTTCAGTTCCTGTTTCCCATTGGACCGATTACTCCCATTTTCAATCCGAAACAAGCTGAAACCATTAAACACATATCTGGAAAGTTTGAATAAAGGTGTGGCAGAAAGAAGACAGACACGTCCAGATAGTCTTAGAATTGTAACACGTGCATATACAGGGTGGCATATTTGGTGGCTGATCAAAGCCGCTACCAAACAAAAAACTTTAATAAACTTTTTTCTATTTAATGAATCTGCTTAATTTTTTTATTTTGCGGACTGATTTTTAGATTTGACAAAAATGGATAACTGGGACACTGAAACAAGAATTTGGATTGTCCGCCGCTATCACGCACTGCAGCCCGTAGTTTCGATTGAAAAGAGTATAGGCGCACGTTTGGCGGCAATCCTCCGAGCAGATGGACCATAATGAGAGTTGTTAATAATTTTGCCGAGCATGGTACAGTCAACAGAAGACCTGTCTCATCTCTCCAAGCTTATGGTAAGATGCCGCATATTCATCAACGAGCAGGGCGCATTTAAAATCCATAATTTTTAAAACTAATTAAGCAATATTTAATAAAAATAAAAATGAATTCCATACACGAAAAAAATATTTGAGTTCCTTAATGTAGGGATATTCATCAGCTACCATGTACATTTCCTCCAATGATTATTTCAAAGTGGAGTGACAAAATGAATATACATTCCATCCTAGATGGAGGGTATGAAAATAACACAATTCTTTACATTCATAGTAGATTTATTTGATATAAGGATATTTTGACTGGGATTAATAAGGTCTCTTCGATTGCTTGCTTGCAATTAACACACTCGATAAAGTGGCAACATTGATCTTTCTTAAATGGATCAAGAAGAAAAATACGGCAGCACTATACTAGTTAACTAAGCGAGAATCAAGCAACTATATTTTTATGCGGGTCAATTCCGCATAAAAAGAACAGGTCTATTATGTATGGGTTTATTCGCTTAACAAGAGACTTGTTTGTTTCTCGCTTATATGTTGCTGAGATTGTTCTTCCAGATCCATTTAATACAAACCCAATGTCACCATGTAAATTCTCTTAGTTAATTAGTTTTTTTAACCAAACATTTTGTACACTGAAAATCTACTGTAATTTAAATTTATTTTTTTTTTGTATTTTTTGCTGTTGTATTTAGTAATATAATATAATTAAATAATTATTGTATTGTTGTGTTAGTGTCATGTTATCCTGCCCTGACCGAACAGATGTCTGTGACATTAGTCATGGTCTCATTCATTGGTTTCTATGGTACATGTCTAGCATTTTCCATCTGTTTTTGTTCATTTCATATGAAACCACAAAATATGCAATGTGAACATATGCAAATACATGCATATCAATTTGCAATAAAGACAAACCGACATAGCATCACATGACGATAATATGATGATGTGAAACACATAACGATGGATGATTTATGTTTTATATTTCATTAAATACATTCTGCTTTATTTCCAAGTGCACGAAAAAACAAATTCAACTTAGAATGTAGTAAAATTCTAAAAATCAAATGATGACTTCAGAATATTTGAATTTCCTTTCTCGCATATATTTTGAAATAGTTCTATTCCGTCGCGGATGAATTGCGAACTTTATTTCTGAACATTAACACGTGAATTGTTAAATGTTTATCAACTTAACTTTAATCTTGATACAGCTAGTAAATGATTGCACTAAAACTAAAAAAATGGGTTTCCAGGTGGCCAGCAATATCAAGGACAACGGACATTTCTTCACAAACATTGACATCAGGATCCATTGTCTGTTAGGAGCTGACAAAAAATCCACAGTGTTTTAAGTAAGGAGCATAACTTCCATTCTTTCCATATTTTGTCAAAAGGCTTTTGTTATTAAAGATTTTAATTTCATAATTCTTGAAAGCAGTCTATTGAAAACGATACCGAAAGTTGCTTTATGAGATAATAAACTAAAAAATAATAACATGTTTCTAAGTAGACGTGGCATTAGGAAGAAGTAAAGAGATATTGTGGCTCATATTTATTTTTGGATTGTTCGTGCGCTGAGAAAATGAAAATCATCTAAATTTTTTTTTAATATGTGGACAATATTGATATTGTTTTTAACAAATATATAGATATTTCATTAAGTCTAAAACCCACCTACAGAATACATACCAGTTAGTTTACAATTAAGAGCACTTGTCCTATGTAAGTGCTCTACGACGCTTGCCCGTCCACTTCACAATCTTTTCAACCTTGCATATCGTGCAGGGGTTTTCCCAGCGCGTTGGAAAATTGCGAACATCCAGCCCATCCCTAAAAAAGGTGAGGCTAATTTCCCGAGCGCTCTCGAAGGTTATGGAGAATATGGTTAACCACCATCTTGTGAGGTATTTAGAAACCAATGACTTACTTAATGATCGACAGTATGGATTCCGTAGACATCGAACTACGGGAGACTTGAAAAAGTGGAAAGATCCATTCACCAACTTGGTGAGAGTATGGTCATTGATCTAGATGTCTCCAAAGCCTTTGATAAAGTTTGACACGGCGCACTCATATCAAAGCTTATCGCTTTTGGTGTTGGTAGCGACTTCTCTCGATTTATATCGAGCTTCCTCAGAGATCGCACTATACGTGTTGTTATAGATGGGTTCTCATCCGACGAGCATAGGTTAACCGCAGGAGTACTCTGGACTCTGTCCTTCCCCCTCCCTTTTTCATATTTTCATCGACGACCTCTTGGATCGGACTTCGAATCCAATATACCCATTTGCGGATGACAGCATCCTCTGTCATTCATACTCATTCGATCATAGACCAAGTCGTCAATAGATTGAAGACAAAAGGCGATTGATGGATGAGTCACTCAGCCAGGATTTACTGGCCATTTCCGAATGGTGTCAAGTTAATAGAGTAGATTTTAATGCACGTAAGACCCAGTGCTCCTTGTTGTCTCACAAGAGATTCGCTGATCCAACAGTCTCGTCGATTTTAATGAACGGTTTAGATATTGAGCAATCAGATACTCTTGATGTTCTAGGCATGAAAATACAATGCGATGTTCGTTGGACAAAGCATGCATTTGAAGTGTCCAAAGAAGCAATCAAGTGTCTAAGCTTCTTAAACCGGTTTAAGAAATACTTCACTCCCACTGATCTTCTCAATATCTACACTACTTACATCAGACCAAAGATGGAATACAACTCCCATATATGGTCGGGTGATCCAACTTCATCACTGGAGCGATGGTGTTGATAGGTGAAGGTAGGATATCCAATTCTATTGTTTCCCTTGAACATCGTCGTAATGTGGGTTGTGTGTCCTTGTTCTATCGTTACTTTCACGGTGTTTGTTCTCCGGATATTCGTGATCTTATACCGCCCGTGAGAACGTTCGGCAGAGATACGCGATTTTCCAGGAATACTCACCCAATTGTTATCAATTGAACAACCAACTGCACCACACATTACATAATGAATTTGTTCTTCGGCCGCACTATCCGTATGTGGAATCGACTTCCGGCAGATATCTTCCCAGCTAATTATGATATTCAGAAGTTTACAACAAAGGTCAACAAACACTACTCCTTCTTTCCTCTTTCCAATACCGTATCTTCTTCCCGCCAACACAATGCGATGTATTTATATGGGACATCCCCCCGAGGTTCAGTGAAAAAAACACAATTAGAGGCATGTTCACACCAAAGTTCGTGTTTTTAGCTGTTGTCGTTTAATAGGCACCATTTTTATCCCTTTTTTGTCCCATTTCGCCCCCTACAAATAAAATTCACTTTCACAATTCACTTCTACATTCCAAATACAAACAGACATAATCCAAAAACTTTTTGAAATACTCTAGATATTAGGGGTCCTTGCAGTCCTTGTGAGGGAAAAATATTTGCCTCTGGGCCGATTTCGTCCACTTTCAATCCCAACCGATCTGCAACCATAAGACACATTTAGGGACAAATTTTAATTTTTTCTTAGAATTTTACCACGATCCAGAATATATTTTTACTTTATAGGGTCTCCGATGAATATTTTAAGGCGTTAAAAATGGAATGACAAAGAAAATAATTGAAAATAAAGGGAAAATAGAACAACATTCCTGTATACACACATATATATTTAGATGCTGTATGATTTGACATTTTATTTATTATAATTAAAAATAAACCGCAACTATTTTTATTTTAAGGGTCACATCTAGTCATCATCGACTAGCGCGAACTTAATATCCATTTTTCTTGTGTAATTTTACCTTTAATTCCTAAGAGCTGGCTACTCAACCAACCCTATGCAAATTTTGTTCTTCTTACTTTTTGCTCATTTTTTGTTTTTTATACCCACAAAGAAGAACAATTGAAGTATATTTTTTCTTCTTTAAATTAAAAAAAAATGTCTTGGATATTGAAACCGTACGACAGACTTTGCAAGAGCCGGAGGAAGAACAGAAGTTAGATTGAATATGGAAAATAGAAAAACTCAAAGAAACTTTAAGTAATTTACATGAGTCCAACCAACCAACACAATACATTTTGCAATGATTTTTTTTTTGTTTTACGCAGAGTCATTGATATGACTTCATTCTTTACGTAGGACCTTCTGATGACTGGCATTTTGTGTTTCAAATATTCATTTCACCTTCGAAGGACTTAAGAAATTGCTCATTATTTCTCCTACCTGTTAATTTTTTTTTACATAAATACTTCATCGTTCACTTTTAGCCTTTTAAATAAGCAAATTTTATACTTTTGTTACTTAGTTAAAGAGAGAAAACCAAAGTTCTAATCTTTTGTTTGCTGTTGTTGCCATAATGTCACAGATGAGTTTTCCAAAAATGTTAATCATTTGACAGGACTAAAGTTTTGTAACTTTTCGCAAACAACAAAAAGGGCAATTTTGTCGCAAACCTAAGTTTTGTTTACCTCTAACCAGTATTTTGTTCGAAAAATTGCTAGTTTGATGTTCTTAATTAAAAAGGGAAATTGGGTGACAAGTACCAAGTATAGGTACACGAGCAGTTTGGTCGGTGAGGTGTGGCGAATGACATGCATTTCTTTCGAAAATCGTTTAATATTTGTGTACGGTATGGGTGGTATGGGAGTACAATATGCAAATATTGCTTGTGGAAATGGAATTCATACTGGCACTTATGTAGGGTACTGTAAAAATTTCATGTTTTCAGTTTTATTACATTGATGTAAAAGTTTTCACTGTTATCAATTTCATCTACAAGGTTGTTAGTAAAGAAATTAATGTAAAGATAAGTGCCCCAATGATTTTATGCATCAAGCAATAGTAATAGATTTCAATCAAATCAATCAATCCTAAAATCGCTATTGTAGTGATGTTGGTCCTAATTTAAAATGCTTCCAGCCCTTCGACCTTGACATTCGTAGAAAACCAATTTAATTGAAAGCTAAAACGTTAGTCTTAATGGTCAGATTGTACGTTTGAAATCGAATTATTATTGTTGAAAATTAATGCTAGAACTAGCGCGATAAGATGGACCAACTTTCATGTGAAGAAAACTGTTATAAAATATTGTCAAGAATTGTAAAGGACCATGTATAATATTTACACCCTCACTCTACAGAGTAGGATATAAGTATATATAAGTATAATTTGGGACAGAAAAACTCTCGAAAGGAGCTAAGGAATCAATTCAAACTTTGCACATGGTAATATTTTCCCCAAACTTAGTTTAGGTTCCAAATTGCCAAGCCCCTTCTGGTACCTCCCACACAAATGACCCATATTCCTATGTTAAATTAAAACTGCTGCAACTTCTACAGAGATATTTGCAATCCGCTATATAATGGTATATGACAATGTTTTTATAACCACTTTAAGTGTGCAAAATATGGCGGGTTTTGCCACGCGCTTCCAGTACTTCCAACACAAATCACGCTAAACTAGGTAAAATTAAAATTTTTTGGTACAAATTTTGAAAATCCATTATCAGACGTACATAGTGCAAAATAACCTAACTTCATGATTCAACCAATTTTTGCCGTAAAAGAAGAAGTAGGAATTTGAAAAAAAAAATTATTTTGCTTGTCTATGCAGTCAGAGGAATGTATACACCAATTTCCATGATTCCAGTTGCGGCCATTTGGTTGGTACCATTTTTACCCCCTTAAGAGTACGACTATCTAAAATCTCTTTATTTGACGTTTCTACTCAACTAGAATTTCATCATTCTAGATGTAGACGTTTAGTTAGTACTATTTTTTCCCTCTGTACCATTGTATCCCTTGAAAGTACGAAAAATGAGAATTTCGAAAAGTCCGTTTATTTTTCGTGTATACGCAGTCAGAGGAATGTATACTCAGAATTCCATGACTCTAGCTGCGGTCAATTGGTTGGCACTATTTGTAACCCCTTTTTCATTTTAACCCCAAAAAGTACGAATTTCGAAAAATCCGTTTATTTTACGTGTATACGCAATCAGAGGAATGTATACAACGAATTTCATTATTCTAGGTGTAGCCGTTTGGTTGGTAGCATTTTTATCCCCGGTACCCATTGTATTCCTTGAAAGTATGATTTTGGAAAGAACCTATTATTTTCCATGTCAAAGGAATGTATACTCCGAATTTCATGACTCTAGCTGTGGTCGTTTGGTTGGTACTATTTTTTATCCCCTTTTTCCATTTTGACCCCAAAAAGTACTAACTTCGAAAAATCCGCTTATTTTCCGTGTCTACACATTCAGAGGAATGTATACTCCGAATTTCATGACTCTAGCTGCGGTCATTTGATTGGTCTATTTTTATCCCCTTTTTTCATTTTAATCCCAAAGAGTACGAATTTTGAAAAATCCGTGTATATTACGTGTCTATGCAATCAGAGGAATGTATACACCGAATTTCATTATTCTAGGGGCAGCCGTTTGTTTGGTACCATTTTTATCCCTCTATTCCCATTTTACCCCTTAAAAGTACTAATTTGGAAAAATACTTTCATATTATGTATCTACTCTATTATGGGAATGTACACCCCGAATTTCGTGTTTCTAGCTGTTGTCGTTTAATATGTACAATTTTTATCCCTTTTTGACCCATTTCACCCCCTATTTATAAGAATCACTTTATGGTGCACGTTTTTGTTATCGGGGGAATGGGCACACCCAATATCAATTAAGTAAAGCAGACGTATTGAAAAAATATGCTTAAATATTCTAAAATATTAGGGATTATTATGGGTGTTTTTAGTCCTTGTGAGGGAAAATTTTTTCCCTTTGGGCCGATTTTGCTCCGTTTCAATCCCAGCCGATCTACGGCTATAAGACGCATTTATGGAAAATTTTAACATTCTAGCTCCTTTCGTTTAGATGCAAGCGTGCTTTCAACAGACGGACGGACGGGATCGCCTTGGAATTTTATGACGATCAATAATATATATACTTTAAAGGGTCTCAGGTCGATATTTCAAGGTGTTACAAACGGAATGACAAAGTTAGTATACCCCCATCCTGAAGGTGGAGGGTATAATGACAACATACATTTTTTTCAAAAGATTCATGATACCTCTGCCATAAAGAGCTGAGCTATTACTCCATGATTGCTGCGAAGGCAAGATAGACGCATTCGCAGTGGTTATTTAGAATAATACTTGAAGTATTTAAGAAATAAGTCTCTGCAAACGAACGGGAATTGCTTCTAGATATTTAAAAATTTTCTAAACAATTTTAAGTGATTTTTTATATGATCATTAATACTTAAATGTGTGAAGAACTCGGCATAAATTTTAGTAAACTTACTTTTAGGAAAAATCACATTTCTTAGCTAAAATTTCCTAAATGTATTTTTTTTCATACAAAAAAAAAACAGATTTTTTTCTTACTTAAAATCTTGGAAATTTTTTATTAGATCCAAAGAAAAGTTTTTAAGTAAATTTACTACCCTATTTCTAGTAAATGGATTTGAAAGAAGGAAACTTTACTCATACTTAGTTAATTTTCCTTCTTTTAAGGAAATTTTCACTGAACTGGAGTAAAATTGTTGAACTAAATTATAGTATGGATGTTACCCAAAATTAGGGATGCTATTTTTCTGAGTTTAGATAATAGATGACGATACATATTTACTTACCTGTTACATAATTTAAAGTCAATTTTTTTAAATTAAACAGTTGAATATATAAATAAATATAAAACTACGTTCAATACTAAGCTTTGTTTTTAAACAGCAATGAGAGATCTTCGTTATAATATTACTGTCATCCCTATTCAGCCAACTAGAAATAACTTAAATAGTTTTTATTAGTTTATGTCCTTTGACGAAAACGGATATTAAAGATGCAAGAAGAAAACACAATTTCCTTTATACAATTTTGTGTGACAACATCAAGGAATGACATTTTTGGTTCGTGTTCACTTAGACTTAATTTACATTTTTGCAATGCTAAGAACTAGAAAGAATTTTTAACGGAGCAACAGTCGTGGAAAGGAGAAATAAAAAGTCATGCGAAATATGCTTTAAAAGATGTTTTCTTCTGCTGACACGATTTTTCCCGAATGCTGTGTTCTAATTCAATACAATTTGTATGAAGTTGCTTGCATTTGGTGGGTATTGTATGCTGCAGTTCCTCGGCATTGCTATTGCTTGGTAATGAACAGAAGAAGTTTTTGTTAAATGAGACTGCGTGTTGTTGATGCTCTGTATCCTGCTGGATACAAATACAACCCAGGTATTATTTGTTTACCAACACAGGCGAACAACGGGTAACCATGGTTATAAGGGAAATTTTTAAATAATAAAATTTTTGAATTATAAATTTATATACAATTCAATATATTAGGGCTTTCTTGTTTTAGGATTGGATAGCTAAGCCGTTATATTTGTTAATCTAAATAAAATGTTAAAATTTCACTCAAATAAAAAAAATATTTTTTAAAATGGTAGCCAAAAGCAATGTTAAAAATATTTGACTTAGCCTGGATTATTTATGGTTTTTGAAAATTATCTGAATTTGTTTGTTATAAAAGTTTAAATCATAATCATTAGTGCAAACTAATCCGTTGGCTATAACCATAATTTCCTATATCGGGTGTTCGTTATAAACACGTTCGACTGTAGCTGCGGTGTATATTGCAGTACCATTGTGGTTGGGCCACATTGTGTAGTCTTTCATTTGACTCTGTATATTTGGTGCTAGAAAATTGAAATAAAATGTTTCAGTTTCCCCATTATCTTGTTGCATGTTCTTTAAACGTTTACATACAAAACAGTTCTTGGAATACACAGTCTACACAGCTTCTACGTCTTCTCGGCACTTCCATACGTCATATTATCCCCTCTAGTGCTTTTATGCAACATCAACATCTACGAAGCTACAGTAACAAAATACAATGCAATTTTCTGCACAAAATCTGAATTCTTCCGGTAAAGTAGAAAAGAAAAGATTTTTTTAAGTTTATTGTGTATATTTGCTGTTTGTTATAGAGTTTGCGCCTAGCTGACTGCGAAGGCAATATCGTTCTGGGGCCCTGTATTAGCAGGGGCATTAAAATACTTTTTTCTAACTTTTTCATATACTTTAAAATCAAAGACTTAGAATTTTCATAACCTCACCATACAAAGTACGCGGTATAGAAGGAGTGATTTAGGACACTAAATGTCCGTCTGTTTGTTCCCAATTAAAATAGCTAGGAGTTTCACATTTTCCACATATAAAGAGTGATTTTTTTGAGGTTAGGATTTTCATGCATTAGTATTTGACAGATCACGTGGGATTTCAGACATGGTGTCAAAGAGAAAGATACTCAGTATGCTTTGACATTTCATCATGAATCGTCTTACAAACGAACAACGCTTGCAAATTATTGAATTTTATTATCAAAATGCGTGCTCTGTTAAGAAAGTCCATTGCGCGCTTCCATTTTATGGTCAGTTTAATCGACCCACTGAAGCGGCTATTCGGGCTATTGTGACTAAATTTCGCACCAAATTTACATTGTTGGACATTAAACCACCAACACGCTTACGTAGAGTGCGAACTGAAGAAAATATCGCAGCTGTATCGGACAGTGTTAATGATGACCACCAATTTTCGATTCGTCGCCGTTCGCACCAATTGGGTCTCTGTTACTCAAAAACGTGGAAATGCCAAAATTGGACTAAGCGGATGGACCACCTAAGACGCAGCCGCGGTCAACATTTAAATGAAATTATCTTCAAAAAGTAAATGTCATGGACCAATCTAACGTTTCAAATAAAGAACCGATGAGATTTTGCAAATTTTATGCGTTTTTTTTAAAAAAAAAGTTATCAAGCTCTTAAAAAATCACCCTTTATATATTAGACTGGGTCGCGGTCCATACAAATGGAATAAAAATTCTAGCCACCCCACGAAACTAAAGTTTGGATTGTTTAATGATGATTTGCAAAATATTTCGTTCCTATATCAAGCCGTCTGCATTTTTGTCAAGTTATTTTTTCGGAAAAAAAATTATTCTTGTCTTAGAGTGACTTATTGGTCGAATTATTGGACCTTTATAGTACTTTTTGGTGTTTTTTCGTAATGGCCACTGAAATTTTATAAAAAAAAAATAGCGACATTCAATATCTTTCGAATAATGTCTAAATAATAAACATCGGCTGGAAATTCATTCCGCAGCACGTAATTTTGTAAAATGAGTTCGAAAATGTTGACTCTGAAAATCCATCTCCGGTATTAAATTATTTTACAAGCATGGAATCAGTGATCTCATTTTTCGTCCGGATTTTAGAGGTGTTTTCAGGAGCGTTTAGCTCACAGATGGCTTGACCCAGCAAGGAAAAATGTTGCAGATCATCATTAAACAAACCAATCTTCATTTCTGGGGGGTGACCGCTGCAATTTATTTTCGTGAGCCATCCTAATATGTATGTCTATGGTTGTAAACACTATGTAACAACAAAATACAAAGTTTATGTACATTGAGACATAATCTATATATATATAAATCAATGTGTGTCTGTATGTTGCGTATAGGACGCCAAACCGGTGGACCGATTCGCCTGAAAATTTTACTGTATCTATCTTTTGGACAGAGGATGGTTCCTGGATAGTCTAGGTCACGATAGAACAAAGGGGGTGGTACCTCCCACACAAAAAATATTTTAAAGCTATCACAACAGACATACCGATGGGTGGATTCGCTCGATAATTTTACTGCAGCTATCTTCTGGGCAAGGGATGGTTCCAGGATATATTAGGTCATTATACGAAAAAGAGGCGTGGCACCGCCCACACAAACTATATTTTAAAACTATCATAAAACACATTCCGAAGTGCGGATTCTCTTGAAAATTTTATTGTGACTAACTTCTGAACAGAGGATAGATTCTGAATGGTGACTATACAATGGTCATCATACAAATGGACGTGAGACTGCCCACACCAACTATATATTAAAATGATCACAAAACACGTAACGAATGGCGGATTCTCTTGAAAATTTTACTGTATCTAGCCTGTGGAAAGGGGATGTTTTCTGGATATAATAGGGGAATACACGACAAATGGGCATCACAAAAACTATAACAAAAAACATTGATTCAGTTTAATATTTTATTGTAACGAACAGAGGATGACCCTTGACTACAAAAAGGTCATGCTACAAAAAGGGACTATAAAGTACCACGTGCCGATTTTTTTCTGCCGCTACGTTCAGGTAAGGGTTTGGTTCTTGAATATAAGAGGTCATGGTATGAACAATTGGCGCGTCTCCTCATACTCGAACCAAGCAAGGTGTTCCAGTAGATGGGTATCAAAATGTTTACGCTTCATATGCATTGGGCCGTGTTTATACCGTACACCCAAACAAAGCAGAATGTTATTATTTGAGAATGTTATTAGTTAACGTGAGAGTACCCACTTCAGTTTCAAATTTAAAAGCAGTTGAGAGAGGCGTGTCAGAAACTGGGAGACCACTTTAATATATGCTTCTGTCAGCTGTCATCCTCTCCAGATACGAACTTTGTTTGCGATAATATTAAGAACCTGCTCGCCATCTAACCCAAAGGACCTGTGGGAAAAATTCAAAGAGGGTATGAGTGAGGACATTTTGCATCATTATCGGACCGTTACGATTCTATATCATTTGCGATTAACATTTTCAACGATACGCTGATGAAAATTTAAGACATATGTCAGCAACAAAACTCTTAATCAACTTGGATTGGTGGTGCCTGAACGTTCTACCGTTGACATTACTGATCGAGATTTGCTAAGAGAACGGCAATTCAATTTTGAAGATTTGCGTTTGTTTGTCGCAACATAAAACCTCTATTAATTGCAAAGCAACATGTGGCCTTTGACAAAATTATAACTGCAGTTACAAATGACAGCGGCGGCCTCGATGCACCAGGAGGCACAGTTATAACCTTTCTTATCAGTTTGCACATCCGCTCTCAAAATGGGATAGCTTTAGCTTTAGCTATCCCCCGATATTGCTGCTACATTATTGGATGGAGGACGAACGGCACATTCAGCGTTAAAATTGTGGATTCTCCAACCTGTAATATTGGCAAAAGTTCAGGCATGGCGAAAATGCACAAAACATGCAAGCTGATTGTGTGGGATGACTGCACCAGTAAGCAATCCCTACAAGCGCTTAATCGGGCACTTCAAGATTTTAGATCAAATACACAACCATTCGGTGGAACTCTTATTTTACTAGCTGGAGACTTCCGGATTACTTCCAGTAATTCCAAAATAAGCACCCGCATCGATGGCGATATGTACAAAAATGACCACCAATATGCGTGTACGTCTTCATCACGCTGACTCAGCAGCTAATTTTTCGAAACATCTACTGAATGTTGGTAATGGAAAAGTATCAGTTGAGGCAGTGAAAAGGAGTATTACATTTTCAAAAAATGTCATTCGGGAATCAATTCTGTAATTAATCTAGAAAGTCTTCCCACAAATTACCACAAACTATGGAAACAAAGAGTGGTTTTACGTCCGTGCAAAATCGGCTGCAAAAAAACAACGATGTTAATGCAGTCAATAATTTAATTCTGGAACAAATTTCTAGGTGATTGCACACATTACAAATCGATAGACAGTATCATGAATGCGGATGAAGTTGTCAACTAACGAATTGAATTTCTAAATTCTTTGGACCTTCCAGGAATAGGTGAACTCTTAAAATTGGTTCACCTATAATTCTCCTAAGGAATGTTAGTCCTAGATTGTGCATTTGTACTAGAATTTTTGTCAAGAGACTAATGCCCAACGTTATTGAAGCAACGATTTTAAATGGAAAATCAAAAGGAAAATATGTCTTTATACCACGCATTCCGATGATTCCCACCGATATACCATCCGATTTCAAACGACTACAGTTTCTGATTCGCCTAGCATTTTCAATGACTATAAACAAAGCTCACGGACAATCACTTGAAGTTTGTTGTAGTTTTTTTCGTTTGCATTTTTTTTTGGTCTGTAATCAATATTTGATTTGAACTGGGATATTGTCCTGGCTCAAGACCATTTTGCTTCTATATTTAATAGAATGCAAATTTATTTACAAATGGCATGGTGACATTTATTACTTGGCTTGGATGTTGAAAAGTCGCTGCGAAGTCACCTGAATGAAACCTTTAGACAGGATGGAAATCATGATAGTGGTAGTCTGCAGCCAAGTAATAAATGTCACCATGCCATTTGTAAATAAATTTGCATTCTATTAAATATAGAAGCAAAATGGTCTTGAGCCAGGACAATATCCCAGTTCAAATCGAATATTGATTA
Organism: Polietes domitor; assembly: GCA_947397865.1. Classification (NCBI taxonomy): domain Eukaryota; kingdom Metazoa; phylum Arthropoda; class Insecta; order Diptera; family Muscidae; genus Polietes; species Polietes domitor. Next base: position 75,035,471 of record OX377620.1, read on the forward strand.
CAGACCAAAAAAATGCAAACGAAAAAAACTAAAACAAATGAGCGTTGGCACGGCAGAAGTATTGCTGGGTATAACTACACCTGCATATACACATACTTACATATGCAACTCAATGAGATGCTTGTAAGATGGCATGTGTGCTTTATTACTTGGTGCGATTTTTTAAACGCAAATTCGGCAAGTGAGTTGTGCTTCTCGTTCGTTTGTGAGAATCATCTCCTTATAGAGGCCGGGTTTGATGTTGAAAAGTCGCTGCGAAGTCACCTGAATGAAACCTTTAGACAGGATGGAAATCATGATAGTGGTAGTCTGCAGCCAAGTAATAAATGTCACCATGCCATTTGTAAATAAATTTGCATTCTATTAAATATAGAAGCAAAATGGTCTTGAGCCATGACAATATCCCAGTTCAAATCAAAGTTTGTTGATTGAATCTGTAAAATCCATGTTTTTCACATGGTCAGTTATATGTTGCTTGCTCTCGAGCCCAAAAACTTTAATGTACTTGAACAAGCTGGAAAAATTGTAAATATCATGTATCCCGAAGCACTCCAATGAAATACTGACTAACTTAACTAATAGACACAAAATACTGACTAACTTAACTAATAGACACATTCTTAGAGATAATTACCATAATTAATTAACTCTTTAATAAATGTTTCATTTTCTTTAAAGAAACACTGAAAAAATTACTTAAATTTTCATGAAGTTTTTATATTTTAATAATGTAACTTATGAATTTAAATAAATAAGTATTAATTTAAACTAATTAGAAGAGTTTAAATTAATAAATTAAAGTATTAATTTAAACTAACAGAAGAAAAAATATACAAAACAAAAATTGCGAGTAAACAAAGTTATATACATAAGGAAGACGCAAAACCCGTGCAACGCCGGGTACAAAAAGTTAGTAATTCATTAAATCCACACGAAAAAATTCTGGGTATTTTTACTTTAATATTCGTACTCTGATCTTGGGTAATATATGGCTTAGCAATAGTTTCCAAAAAAATTAGAACAAATTTCTGCTGGCACGAAACAAATAGCCATCATAATTAATAAATCGATCATTTATTTTCAAAATGAGGGTACGTATATTAAAGATAACTTCAACGAAAATTGGAATTTTGGTAAATTTATTTTAAACAAGTAAAAACGGCGTAAAGTTTGGCCGGGCTGAACTTTATATACACTCCACCACAGATTTTCGTAGAAGTGCAGCAACATTACAGGAAATGTTATATTTTTACATACATATATTAAAAAATACTTTTATAAAAAATATACAATTTTAATTATTTTAAACCACGCAAAAGTAAATATAAGGCTGCAATCTTTAAAACAGCTTAAATACCCTAAATATTGGGGAATAGTCAGCTACAGCCGTTTGAAGCGAATTTGAAAAAATTAACACACCGAACTCCATGACTCCAGCTACGACTATTTGGTGGGTGCCATTTGTATCCCCTATATCCCATTTTACCCCATTAAAAGTACGACTTTCGAAAATCTCTTTATTTACGTATCTACAAACTTAGAATACCGAATTTTATCATTCTAGCTGTAGCAGCTTAGCTGGTGCCATTTTTAGTTGGTACCATTTTTATCCCTCTGTTCCCATTGTATCCCTTGAAAACCTTTTTTTTTCGTATAGATGCGGACGGATGGACGGACATGGCTAGATCGTCTTATAGGGTCCCGGATATTTCAAGGTGTTACAAACGGAATGACAAATTTTGTACAACCCCCACCCTGGAGGTGGAGGGTATACAAAATACAACTTATACAAAAAAACTTTGAGTGTTTAAGAATATATTTGAAGACTTCTGCCTTGTCTTGATATCCTTTTATAACATCAACGCACGCCATAAAGTGATCCATACGGGAAGAAAAGGGGCTAATAGGGATATCAATTAAGGTGAAATTTGCAATAATATAAAATAAAATAAAAATAAATATTTTTCGAAATTCGTACTTTTAATGATTAAAATGTGAAAAATGGATAAAATTGGTAACGACCAAAGGGCTGCAACTAAAATCATAGACTTCGGAGTGTACATTCCCCTGACTATATAAACGTGCAAAAAAATACAATTTAAAAAATTGGTTTTAGGGGAAAACGGAGAGAGTTGGGATAAAAAAGTTAGCAATCAGACGACATCAAGCGGTGTATACTTCGCTCTGACTGCGTAGACTTGAAAAATAAAGGAAACTTTCGATATTAGGGTGAAAATGAGCAAAAAGGGAATGCAATTGGTACCAACCAAATGGCTGCAGCTGGAATCGTAAAATTCGAAGTGCACATTCTTTGAACTGTGTAGGCGCGAAATATAAAATAAATTATTGAAATTTGTACTTTTAGAGAAAACGGGACAAAAGAATCATGAAATTGGATTCAAATTGACAGTAGCTAGAATTAGGTGTGTGAACGAGAAAGATAATGAATTTTGGAAATTTGTAATTTTTTGTATAAAAATGGAACCAACTAATCGGCTGTATCTGGAACGAAATGTGTGGATGGTTAAAAATGAGCTAAATCGGTCCAAAGGGGAAATTTCCTTCTTTAGGTAATGTATGCGTACTTTTTGTTTTGGAAAACGTTGCCTTGTTAATACCCTCAAGTAATACTTTATATATATATATGTTCAAGAATGATATAAAAACATCTTCGTAGCCTCGCCCTATAAGTGATCGTGGACTTATTATTATACGCTCCACGAGAGTATTAAGTCGTTGTGCATTTGTTTGTAACACCCAAAATGAAGGGAGATAGACCCATTGTTAATTATACCGATCGGCTTAGAATCACTTTCTGAGTCGATTTAGCAATGTCCGTCTGTCTTTCCATCTATTGTTGTAATCACGATACAGGTCGCAGTTGTAGCCAGAACCAAACGAAACTTTGCACAACGAAGTTTTTCGGGACAAGGACGAACGCTATTTAATTTGAAGAAAATCGGTTCAGATTTAGATATAGCCCACATACGAATTTCACTCCCGATTTGACCCTTTTCACTCTAGATACCACATATTTCAACAGATTTTCTTCAAAACTGGCAAAACATATTATATTTAAACAAGGAACACCTATGGTGAAAAAGGGTCACTTCGGTTCAGATTTACATATAGCTCTCATAAAATTGAGCATAACACGTTATACTTGAACTAGAAGAACTTATTGTATATCTATATCCATGTTTGGATATAGCCCCGATACAAATATTATTCTCGATTTGACAAATTGGACCAGGTCATATTAGCCTGTGATTAGGAAACATACAAAAAATTTTCCCGTTTCACTTTTTTACTGAATTGAATTGTATTCCGATAGAAAGTGGAGTGTATCATATAGTCGGCCCCGCCCGACTTTAGCCTTTCCTTACTTGTTAATTAATTTTAATTCAAAATTTTTTTGGAGACTGTTTTAGGAACAGTTTCTAGTAAGGGAGAGCTAAAGTCAGACGGGGTCGACTATAAAATATCTTATGAAAAAACAAGTATGAAAGGCTAAAGTCGGGCGGAGCCGACTATATAATACCCTACACCACTCCCTGCGTATGTACCACGCTTTGATTACTAAACCCACGTATTTCATGGGAGCAATTTTATGTAGTTCATATAAATTATACAGTTATTATAAATTCATCTTAATCATATATAACGAATATGGTTAACAATATGGTAATTGATCCAATTATCCGAAAGACAAATACAAATTATACAGTAGTAATAGGATGAATCGGACCGACATTTCAAAAGGAGGCCTATAACAACATTTCGGGCCTGTTCCAAAACATGGGCCTATATATTTCTCATTCACTGTAGGTACTCCTAGTGGAAAAATATCATGATCTGCAAAATTTGATGAAGATCCGATGTAAGTTTATAGAGCTGTAATAGATCAGAATGGGGCCCCATTTGGGTTATACCAAAGTATGGATTCTCATTACAATTCAATTCGCTAAAAAAGTGAAACCGGGAAGGATTTTTGCGTCCGGTAAATTTGACAAAAAATGTTAAATCGGAACGATGTGACCCGCTTTCACCATGTATGTTTATTGGTGAAATATAATATGTAAAGTTTGGCCAAAATCGGTTAAACATTCGGGAGCAACATTTGTATGAGGGCTATATCTAAATCTGAACCGATCTTACCCACTTTCACCAGAGGTTTTTTAGTTGGATTATAAGATGTTGTGCCAAATTTAAAGAAAATCGGGTACAAGATGTGGTTTCTAGAGTGGAAAATGTCAAATCGGGAGCGACATTTGTATAGGGTCCATATCTAAATCTGAACCGATCTTACCGATTTTCAGCATAGGTGTTTCTAGTTCGAATATAAAATGTTGTGCCAATTTTAAAGAAAATCGGGTACAATATGTGGTTTGTAAAGCGGAAATAGTGAAATCGGGAGCGATATTTGTATGGGGGCTTTAACTAAATCTGAACCGATCTTACCCAATTTCTGCATAGTTGTTTCTAGTTGGATTATAAGGTGTTAAGCCAAATTTGAAGAAAATCGGGTACTAAAGGGTGATTTTTTAAGAGCTTGATAACTTTTTTTTTTAAAAAAACGCATAAAATTTGCAAAATCTCATCGGTTCTTTATTTGAAACGTTAGATTGGTCCATGACATTTACTTTTTGAAGATAATTTCATTTAAATGTTGACCGCGGCTGCGTCTTAGGTGGTCCATTCGGAAAGTCCAATTTTGGGCAACTTTTTCGAGCATTTCGGCCGGAATAGCCCGAATTTCTTCGGAAATGTTGTCTTCCAAAGCTGGAATAGTTGCTGGCTTATTTCTGTAGACTTTAGACTTGACGTAGCCCCACAAAAAATAGTCTAAAGGCGTCAAATCGCATGATCTTGGTGGCCAACTTACCGGTCCATTTCTTGAGATGAATTGTTCTCCGAAGTTTTCCCTCAAAATGGCCATAGAATCGCGAGCTGTGTGGCATGTAGCGCCACCTTGTTGAAACCACATGTCAACCAAGTTCAGTTCTTCCATTTTTGGCAACAAAAAGTTTGTTAGCATCGAACGATAGCGATCGCCATTCACCGTAACGTTGCGTCCAACAGCATCTTTGAAAAAATACGGTCCAATGATTCCACCAGCGTACAAACCACACCAAACAGTGCATTTTTCGGGATGCATGGGCAGTTCTTGAACGGCTTCTGGTTGCTCTTCACTCCAAATGCGGCAATTTTGTTTATTTACGTAGCCATTCAACCAGAAATGAGCCTCATCGCTGAACAAAATTTGTCGATAAAAAAGCGGATTTTCGGATTTCGAACCGAACACTGATTTTGGTAATAAAATTCAAATACTAATGCATGAAAATCCTAACCTCAAAAAAATCACTCTTTATATGTGCTTTATAGGGCGGAAAAAGTCAAATCGGGAGCGACATTTGTATGGGGGCTATATCTAAATCTGAACCGATTTCCTCCAAATTCAATGCCGATGGCCAGAAAAAATAACTTCTGCCAAGTTTCATGACAATCGGACAACAATTGCGACCTGTAGAGTGCGAACAAGCTTAGATGGACAGCAGACGGACAGACAGACAGACGGACGGACGGACAGACAGACATCGTTAAATCGACTCAGCTGGTGATTCTAAGCCGATCGGTATACTTAAAGGTGGGTCTAGCTCGATTATTTCTTGGTGTTACAAACATTTGGCGCGAAACTAACTTATAATACCCTAGCCCACGAAGTGGTGTAGGGTATAAAAATATGAAAAAAGTGATGTTGGGAACGACTTTTGTATGGTTACTATATATGTATGTGCGGAAAAGGCAAATTGAGAGTGAAATTAGTGTAGGAGCTATATCTAAATCTAAACCGATCTTACCAACTTTCACCAATTTGAAGAACATTGGTGAAGATATGTGGTCTCTAGAGCGGAAAAAGTCAAATCGAGAGCGAAATGAGCATACGAACTATATATAAATCCCAACCGATCTGACTCACTTTTGCCAAAAATGTTTCTAGTTGAAATATAAGGTATTGTGGCAAATTTGAAATAAAATCGGTTAAATATCTGATTTCTAAAGCGGAAAAAGTCTTATCCGAAGCGAAATTTATATGAAACGATCTGGACTTTCACCATAAATGTTTATAGTTGAAATATGAGGTGTTGTGCGAAATATGAAGAATATCGGTTAAAATATGTGGTCTCTAGAGGGGAAAATGTAAAATCGGTATCGAAATTTGTATGAGAGTTATATATAAATCTGAATATCACCCATTTTCCGCAGATGTTTCCGTTGAATTATAAGGTAATGTGTCAAGTTTGAAATAAATCGAGAAAAATATATGGCTTGTAGAGCGAAAAAATCAAATCGGGAGTGACATTTGTATGGGGGATATATCTAAATCTGAACCAATGTGCTTCAAATTAAAAAGCGTTCGAACTTGGCCTGCAAAATTTACATGTGCCAATTTTTGTTAGGATCGGACAAAAAGTGTGACCTGTAATTTGATTACAAGAATAGATGGTTCCTTTTGGTTGTTGCAAACAAATGCATAAAAACATAATACCCTAGTGGAGGGTATAATGAAATTCGCAAAATTTTTAGTCATCATCGGATTTGATCGATCATATCTATATTTCCAAAATAGCAGTATTAAAGGTTCCTTTGACGAAAATTAGTATTTCCATAATGATTGACAAGACGAGGCCATTACGATTTTCAGTTACAAATTTTGCACTGACATGCGACACTAGACTGTTCTAAACGATGGCCCCTCTGCTAGGATAGCAGCACTCCGATCCTTATTCAAATGTTGCTTAAAGAAACAGAAAACGGAGAAAAGATGTTTCTATTGTTGGTTGCAGTCAATGGAAAAAAGTATGCTTTCAACACAAATGCAAACAAAAGTAAGTAAAAGCGTTTGAATGTTTTCGTTTCTTTCTTAGTATGACGCTACGTGTTCACCAACATCAACACCAACAATTATAAATGTTTTCAACGTTTATCAGATTGGAATTTAAAGTTTTTCAAATGTATGCAGAAATGTGCATAAAATCATATTTATTATCTTAAAGACAGTGCATAAATATGCCTTCCCGACTATACATATATATAAATATTGATTTTACTTAAAAATCAACAAAAATCACATATATTATGATATAATTCTGTATCGTTTCATAATACTTTTACCATGATTACTTATTTAGTGTTAGATTACTATTTAGATGTTTTTAAAGTCATTAAACTATTAATTAATTAATTTAATTTTTAATGTATATTGGACTTCACATACATTAAAGGACGCGTTGTAAATTAAAATAAAACTATATTTTCGTTTTTTTTTTTCGTTTGTATTTTTTTGGTCTGTAATCAATATTTGATTTGAACTGGGATATTGTCCTGGCTCAAGACCATTTTGCATCTATATTTAATAGAATGCAATTTTTTTACAAATGGCATGGTGACATTTATTACTTGGCTGCAGACTACCACGATCATGATTTCGACCATGTCAAAAGTCTTTTCAAGTGGCACGGCAGAAGTATTGCCGGGTAACTATTTGTAAATAAATTTGCATTCTATTAAATATAGATGCAAAATGGTCTTGAGCCAGGGCAATATCTCAGTTTCAAGTAAAACTATATTTTTTATTTACACAATTGTTGAACTGTTTAGAATAGCGACCCTATATTTCTGAAAGGGTGCGTTAGAGTAGAGCATTTTTGTAGAATAAACTGGATAAATGGCCCAGCTGGTCTGATTTTCTATTTACAGTGGTTCAAAATTTTAATTTTTTGGTCCAAGGGAGCATTATACTAATCGAAAACAAGTAAGGAAAGGCTAAAGTCGGGCGGGCCGACTATATGATACCCTCAACTTTCTATCCGAATACAATTGAATTCGGTAAAAAAGTGAAAACGGGAAGGATTTTGTATGTTTCTTAATTATAGGCTGATATAACTTGCCCCAATTTGTCAAATCGAGAAGAATATTTGTATAGAGGCTATATTCAAACATAGAATGGCCCTTCATTCCATGTTTGGATATACTTTCACAATAGGTTCTTCCAATTCAAGTATAACAAGTTATGCTCAATTTGAAGAAATTCGGTGAAAATACGTGGTTTGTAGAAAACGTCAAGCCGGAAGCTACATTTGTCTGGGAGCTATATATAAATCTGAACCGATCTGACCCATTTTCACCATGAGTATTTCTAGTTGAAATGTAAGATGTTTTGCCAAAATTGAGGAAGATCTGTTAAAATATGTGGTTTATGGAGTGGAAAAAGTCACATTGGGAGTGAAATTTCTGTTTGAGCTATATATAAATCTGAACCGATCTGACCCATTTTCATCATGGGTGTTTCTAGTGGAAATATGAGATATTTTGCCAAATTTGAAGAAGAAATGTGATTTCTAGAGTGGAAAAAGTCAAATTGGGAGCGAAATTTGTATGGGAGTTATATATGAGACACTAGCAGTACCCGCTGCTTCGCACGCGAAAAAACCAGTTATTTGTTAAATTTATCCGTCGCTGTTTTTGGATAGTATTTATTTAATTGTCTTTTGGTGGATATAGATAAATCTAAAATAGTAATTTGGAAACCTCCTATTAGCTAGCACTCAAATACAGTCAAAAGAATGTGCTTGTCGATATGCACTATTTTAGCTGAACTACTTCGTATGTATAATTTTTATAATTTTCTACCAAGTTTTGAAGAAAATATTAAAACCATTTATATCCTCGATCTCATGATTCTAGATTCAGCCAGCCAGTTTATAACTTTTTGAACTTCTTTTCCAAAAAGTACACATTTTGAAAAATCACTATAGGTAACATGTGTTTTTGCTTCCCCTAAAAATATGTACTTTATTTGGTAACACATTTATTCCTTTTTGTCCCGTATCCCCCTTTTAAGTACAAATTTTGAAATATCCATTTATGTTCCGCGTTCACGCAATTGTACAGCATTTTTATCCCTTTTCGTCCCGCGCTCCCCTTAAAAGTACAAATTTCGAAAAATCAAACTACTGCGCTTCTATATGGTCAGACTAAATTTCACGATTCTAGCTGTAATACTAAAGTTGGTACCAGTTTTATCCCTTTTTGTCACTTTCTATGTAAAATGTTGGTCCTAGAGGGCAATACTAAAAATGAGGACCACTTATAAGGGCGCTACATTAAAAAGTTGTTCCTTATAGATCACTTTCAAAGTAGGTATTCTTAGTTGAAATATGACATGATATGCAAAATTATATCGATAGAGTAGAATGGGGCCACATTTATATGGAGGTTAAACCAAAATGTGGACCCATATATTTGACTTTTATAGTATGTATTCTTAGTTGATATATAATATAATCTGCAAAATTTGAAAAACTTCCGCTGTAAAATGTGGGTCCTAGAGAAGTAATAATAAAAATGGGGGCCCATTTGTAAGGGCGCTACATTTAAAAATGGTCGTTTATAGATCACTTTCAAAGTAGGTATTCTTTATTGAAATAAACATGAACTGCAAAATGTTATCACGATCCAAAGTAAGATGTGGGTTCTAGAGCGATAATAGTGTAAACTGGGGGCTCATTTGTATGGGGGCTATACCAAAACATAGACCTATATAGCTGGCTTTCAAAATACGTGTTTCTAGTATAAATGTAACATTGTGTGGAAAATTTGATCAAGATCCGATGTTATTTATTTATTTATTATGAATTACAATACAAAGTAAATTTATATTCTGATTTTGGGTCCAGGGATTGAGCCGGGCTAACTAAGACCATTGTAGCTAGTTTTTGCAGCAACAGACCAGAGCCTCTGGTGGGAATCGAACCCACAACCCCCATGCTGATAGCCGAGCACGCTACCAGCTCGACTACCGGGGCGCTCAAGATCCGATGTAAAATGTGAATTTTAGAGAAGTAATATTGTAAATCGGAGGTACATTTGTATGGGGCCTATATCAAACCATAGACCCATGTGGTCCACTTTCCCGTGAGCTGAAGTTTCTAGTTCAAATGTAACACGATCATTTGGTCATGATCCCATGCAAAATGTGTAGTCTAGAGCAGTAATAGTGTAAATTATAGGGATATTTGTATGGAGGCTATATCTAAATCTGAACCGATTTTCTCCAAATTCAATACCAATCGTCCTTGGCCAAAAAAGTAACATCTGCCAAATTTCATGATAATTGCGACCTGTAGAGTGCGAACAAGCTTAGATGGACAGCAGACGGACGGACAGACTGTCATCGTTAAATCGATTCAGCGTGATCCGTATACCTAAATTCTAAGCCGATCCGTATACTTAAAGGTGGGTCTAGCTCGATTATTTCTAGGTGTTACAAACATTTGGAGCGAAACTAACTTATAATACCCTTGTCCACGAAGTGGTCTAGGGTATAAAAATCTGTTTTAGTAGAAATGCATACATTCGTTCAAAAATAGCGTTTTCGGTCATCTACATTTATTAAAGTTTTTTAATTATTATGATTTCTCAATTCTAAAATGTACATAGTTTGTTTATAATCGATGGAAATTTTGATTTTATAAGAAATCTACAAAAGAGAACAAAATACAAAAATAAGCCTTAATTCTTTGAATTGTACCTACGCGCTTTACACAATACCATTTTCAATGTACCCACCTAGAACCTTTTTTCTTGATTTTACTAATTCTCAATTGGTCATATAAAATCTTTTTTCGTCCTCTATAAATCAAATATTTTGTAGAGTGCAGTTATCCTAAGTTGCAAAGAAATCGGAAATGGTAATTTAAAAAGTGTTCTATGACTTGCATACAAATTGTAATATATTTATCTGCAAAGTAACACCAATATAATAAAATCGGAGGTTGGATTTAAAATTTTCTAAAATTAGCCAAGAAAATCGCTAACTATTTTATAAATCGCCAAAAAATCGCCATGTCGTCAAATCGAAAATAAAGTCGCCAAACATATTTAAAATTAGCCACGTTTGGCTAGAAATCGACATATCTGAAAACCCTGCATAACACGTGAAAAAAAATTTTCTAATTGCTTTCCAAAAATACATATTCATTATTTTTATGAGAAACTTTCAAAACAATCGCAGCTATCAAGGTCAAAACAGGGTTTTCCAACAAGAGGTTTTATTTTGGTATTCAAAGAAAAATGCCATTTTTTGAGATAAATGACCGGATGTTTATTTCATAACAAAGAGGAAGGTATGTCGTTAATAATGAAAAACAACATCAGCCAAATGGCCACCACGACCACGCTTACAGGACCTTATCCTTTTCATGAAATTTTCCATAACCAAATCGCAAAGTGTTCTCGATAGCCTCACGAATTCTATCTTATTCTTATCTTTGGTACGTAGCGCCGTCTTCTTGAAAGTAAACGTTGTCCAGATCAATACCATGCAACTCCCACCACAAAAAAATCATTAATCATCTCTCGATAGCGCAATCCACCGTTGCTGTTGATCCAACCTCATTTTCGAAAAAGTAAGGTCCAATGACCCCGCCGGACCATAAACCGCACCAAACAGTCACACGATGAGGATGGAGAGGCTTCTCAACAATAACGCTTGGGGTTTCCGAGCCCCAGATGCGACAATTTTGCTTGTTGACGCAGCCACTGAGGTGGAAATGGGCCTCATCAGTCAAGATGATTTATTTGATTTATTTTTGTAGTGAATTTTAATAATTTCAATGCGTTGTTGAAGCATGTATCGTTACATTTGTAGTAATGGCGTAGTTTCTACTTGTCAAATGGCAAAGAATAAAAGCTTCAAAAGTGACAGCTACCGAAATACCGGGTGATTCAAAATAACACCTCTTGTTGGAAAACACTGTATATCTGAACCAATCTAACACATTTCACCACACCTGTTTCTAGTTGAAATATAAGATATTTTGCTATTCTTGAAAAAAATCTGTTAAAATATGTGGTGTCTAGAGTGAAAAGAGTCAAATCGGGAGTGAAATTCATATTGGGACTATATCTAAATTTGAACCGATTTTCTTCAAATTAAATAGCGTTCGTCCATATCCCGAAAAACTTCGTTATACAAAGTTTCATTTTGATTACAAGAATAGATGGACAGACAGATAGACGTACGGAAAGAAAGACAGTCAGACATTGCTAAATCGATCGGTTTCATTAAAAACGGGTCTATCTCGCTTCCTTTTGGATGTTATAAACAAATGCACAAAGACATAATACCTTCATGGAGTGTATAATTACTAGACAGCGTAATTTTATGCAAAACTCAATTATAGTCCGATTGAGGTCATATTTGGTATTTAGACAAATTTTAATGCCGCAAAACTAATTCCGTTTGCATATCTAAAATATGCATTTTTTATGCAAAATATATGCAATGACATATGTAGTGAATATGTAAGAAATGTAGTGCATATGCACAAAATTTTAATCTATTTTACTAATTTTTTTGTATTAACATGACGATTTTCACACACGATTTTCTCAGATCTCTTTGAAAACTATATAGACCCAATTTAGTATACTTATTAAAAAAAAAACGGACAAACAAAACAGAACATTGGTGCAAATAAAGGATAAAACATCCTATAAACTGAGCATAATGCTTGTTACGCTGGGTAGCAGTCCATATAAATGGAAAAACAATTCCCAGTCATCCCACGAAAATAAAGTTTGGATTGTTTAACGATGATTTGCAAACTATTTCGTCGCTAGATCTAGCTGTCTGTGATCTAATCGCTCCTGAAAACACGTCTAAAAATCATGTTTTCCCGTGTAATTTTTTGTGCTGCATTTTAATTTTATTGAAAGCACTTTAAATATAAATTTAGATTTTTGTCTAAGAGTTACTTATTGGTCGAATTATTGTAAATTTATAGTATTTATACACTCCACGAGAGTATTATGTCTTTGTGCATTTGTTTGTAACACCCAAAAGGAAGAGATATAGACCCATTGTTAATTATACCGATCGACTTAGAATCAATTTTTGAATCGATTTAGCAATGTCCGTCTGTCTGTCCGTCCATCTATTCTTGTAATCACGATACAGGTCGCAATTGTAGGCAGAACCAAGTGAAACTTTGCACAATGAAGTTTTTCGGGATAAGAACGAACGCTCTTTAATTTGAAGAAAATCGGTTCAGATTTAGATATAGCCCCCATACGAATTTCACTCCCGATTTGACACTTTTCAATCTAGACACAACAGATTTTCTTCAAAATTGGCAAAACATCTTATATTCCAACTAGAAACACCTGTGGTAAAATTGGGTCAGATCGGTTCAGATTTATATATAGCTCCCATACAAATTTCGCTCCCGATTTGACTTTTTCCGTTCTAGAAACCACATATTGTATCAGTTTGTCTTCAGATTTGGCAAAACATCTTATATTTCAACTAGAAACACCTGTGGTAAAAATGGGTCAGATCGGTTCAGATTTATATATAGCTCCCATACAAATTTCGCTCCCGATTTGACTTTTTCCGTTCTAGAAACCACATATTGTATCAGTTTGTCTTCAGATTTGGCAAAACATCTTATATTTCAACTAGAAACACCTGTGGTAAAAATGGGTCAGATCGGTTCAGATTTATCTATAGCTTCCATACAAATTTCGCTCCCGATTTAACTTTTTCCGCCCCAGAAACCACGAATTTTCACCGAATTTCTTCAAAGTGAGCATAACACCTTATATTTGAACTGGAAGAACTTATTGTGAAAGTTAGTCACATTTTCCATGTTTGGATATAGCCCCCATACAAATATTCTTATCGATTTAACAAATCGAACCAGGTTGTATTAGCCTATGATTAGGAAACATACAAAAATTCTTCCCGTTTTCACTTTTTACCGAGTTGGACTGTATTCGGTTGGAAAGTGGAGTGTATCATATAGTCGGCCCCGCCCGACTTTAGCCTTTCCTTACTTTTTTTTTTGGGTTTTTTCGTTAGTATTTTATAAAAAATAAATAGAAATTGACGCCGCAGCGCTCTTTTTTGTAAAACGAGTTTGAAAATGTTGCCTCTGAAAATCCATCCCCTGTATAAAATTATTTTACATTGAGTCAATGGCGTCATTTTTCATCCGATATTCATCATTTATGGATCATTCGAAATGTATTGATTCCTTCTACTTATTTCTCGTAACACAATTTACAAAATGTTTCCAAGAAATATGAATTTTTAGCTGTAACCTTAAAAAACAAAATAACGATATAAACGTCAAATAATACGACCAATGAGTAATTCTAAGATAAGAATAAAACTTTTTATATAAAGTGTTTCCAAGGGTCTATCAATTCAAAAAAAAACAATTTTTCAAAAATTCAACATAAAAAATTAGACGGGAAAACATGTTTTTTAGATTTGATTTCATTTCTGGGGGGTGACCGCTGCAATTTATTTTCGTGGCCCACCCTAATGCTTAAACATATATCAATCGCATCTGATATGGATGTTTAATTTTCTTATGTGTTGTACTACAAGTGTTCCTCGCAATTCGATTAAAAAGTTACCATTCCTAAGTCCCATTTTGAAGTTAACCAAAACATAGCATTTATGATCGTAAATTTCATATTGTGAAATATATCTGTCTGACCACTCTTGTGTTGAGGATAAATGAACATGAAGCACTGCGTGCCTATATTAAATTCTATATTATCCTTATAATTTTGAACTGAATATGTAAAAGGGTGAATTGATTATAATTTGAACTGAATAATTATATTTTTATAATTTTGAACTGAATATGTAAAAGGGTGTATTGATTTTTAGTTGCTTTAAAATAGCAAAAAATGGTGGAATGTGTTAGTATTAAAAAGCAAAAAGAAATAGAATCTGTGCTTCATATCATGTCATGATGATATTGATCATTTCGTGTAAGAACGTCACATATTTTATTTGATATATTTTTAGGAGAGCGATAAATAGATTATATATCATCATATCTAATGTTGTAATTAGTTACAATAAACCAGTGCGGTTTATTATATAAATTATACAGCGATTTACATATTTAAATTTTTGCACATATTTAACTTATGCTCTATTTATGCAAATATGGAAAAATATGTTCAAATATTTCGAATCTATTTTTGATGAGAAACATTTCTGTGACGTTAGCATTTCGATACAACCATCCAATCAATATATGCATTTGCATATATATTCCGCTGTCTAATAGTTACTCAGCTGTTTCTGGTAAATGAGCCATTTACTATGGGATTGACAATTTTATGTCTACATTAATATTTTTATTTATTAAGTACTCGTTTTCAGTTACCTATTTTAAATAACAACTCAATTTTCTGATTGTCGGTAAAAAACATTTTATCTAAAAATAAATATACATTCAATTCATCCTACGGGTAATTCATTCCATAATTGGAATATTCTATCTGTCCATACCCGTATGTACAACCAATCATATATCTGTCGACAAAGGGAGATGTATGTGAAACCTACTGCACTCGTATAACAAAATTCATCAAGTGAATATATGTTGCGTATGAGTAACTGAATATTTGTTACTCATACGTAACGAATATTCAGTTGAAAACAGGGATGATGGTGACGACAACCAGAATGATCGTCATGACTGTGCGAGATGGTTGTGCACTCAATACATTGACAACACATGACAAGTGGATATACGACATGTTACTGACAAATAAAATAAAACACTTTTTATTATTCAATCATGTGCATTGAAAACTACTTTGAAACCCATATTTACATTTATAATTCTACCATTATTTTGTGCACAAAAAAATGGAATTTGCACAAAAAAAAACATTTGTAATCTGAATTGTGCTTGGAGCTCTTTTTTATTTATTTTAACACGTTGTCGATGTTTGTTATCTCGCTACGCATGCATTCATTCAAGCGTTTACTTTTCCGCCTGAGTGCCATGGATTGAATTCACGTAGTTGTCATCAATGTTGACATTTTTATTTTTAAAATCTTTTGTTCACGTTGAGTTTGTGTTCCGTGTCGTCGAACGTTCGTCTGGAAACTTTATTTTGGCTTCACACCAACTAAAACTATTTCAACGGTAACATTCGGTGTTTGCTGTTGGCAAACATGACGGAAGTAGCAAAAGTAAGGTGTGCAACACAAGGAGTGCATGAGGCAAAGATTTGAAACTTGCAACAGAGAAGACAACATTTCACATTTTTTCAATTGAAATTTAAAACGTCAATTGAATTTCAATTTAAAAACTAAAAAAATGCTGTTGTATATCCTTAACCTTTAGGGTAGGATGATGGTACATTTTTTCCAGTGTGGAAAAGTTTGACAGATCACACTGTTATGATATTTATACACTCCACCAGAGTATTATGGCTTTGTGCATTTGTTTGTAACACCCAAAAGGAAGCGGGATAGACCCATTGTTAAGTATACCGATCGACTTAGAATCACTTTCTGAGTCGATTTAGCAATGTCCGTCTGTCTGTCCATCTATTGTTGTAATCAAACTACAGGTCGCAATTATAGTCCGATCTTAACAAAAATTGGCACAAGTAAGTTTTGTGGATCAAGGACGAACGCTATTTAATTTGAGACAAATCGGTTCAGATTTAGATATAGCCCCCATACAAATGTCGCTCCCGATTTGACATTTTCCGCTCTAGAAACCACATATTATACTCGATTTTCTTTAAATTTGGCACAACATCTTATAATCCAACAATAAACACCTACGCAAAAATTGGGTAAGATCGGTTCAGATTTAGATATAGCTCCCATACAAATGTCGCTCCCGATTTGACATTTTCCGCTCTAGAAACCACATATTGTACCCGATTTTCTTTAAAATTGACACATCATCTTATAATCCAACTAGAAACATCTATGCAAAAATTGGGTAAGATCGGTTCAGATTTAGATATAGCCGCCATACAAATGTCGCTCCCGATTTGACATTTTCCGCTCTAGAAACCACATATTGTACCCGATTATCTTTAAATTTGGCACAACATCTTATAATCCGACTATAAATACCTATGCAAAAATTGGGTAAGATCGGTTCAGATTTAGATATAGCCCCCATACAAATGTCGCTCAAGATTTGACTTTTGCCGCTTTAGAAACCACATATTGTCCTCGATTTTCTTTAAATTTGGCACGACAGCTTATAATCCAAGTAAAAACCCTATGGTGAAAGTGGCTAAGATCGGTTCAGATTTAGATATAGCGCAAATACAAATGTTGTTCCCAAATGTTTAACCAATTTTGGCCAAACTATACATATTATATTTCACCTATTTCGTTCCAGATTTCAATATACCCCCATACAAATGTCCTTTACGATTTAACATTTTTTGTCAAACACACACATTTACATTTACACATTTTCACCGAATTAAATTGTATTCGGATAGAAAGTGGAGTGTATCATAGAGTCGGCCCCGCTCGACTTTAGCTTTTCCTTACTTGTTTACTTCAGTCTTGTTTGACACTTATTCAAGCTAATACTGCGCCAAAAATGTGCATTACGATGAGAATCTACGATTTGCGGCCAAAATTCAGCTTCCATTCCATTTCTTGCTTAATGGCTATATTAAAAAGCAAAATTGGTCTAGTTACCTGCAGTGTTTCTAGATCATGTGATACACCTTTTCCTTTGGAAAAGGCACCATATAGTCTGTTTGAATACCATAGAGGAATTGGATGCCAAATCTACTTAATTGATTTTTAAATTTTATATGGAACGAGGAAATAAATGTGAAGGATGGTTCTATGATAATAAAGATTATATTTTCACTGATCATCATAACACTTTCTACATTTTATTTCGGTTTTGTAACCGAAGCAATATTTCATTACCCACTCTAGTGTAATAATGACAAGTTTCTGTGTATTTCAATGAGATTTCAATTGCACACCACACATGTGTTGACTCATATTTAAAATGCATCCTTTATCTAATGGCGATTTCTTCTCAAGTATAGAAGACAACAAATGCATTTTCCCAGCACTCGACCAAAAGAGAAGTGCAAACGAAAAATGTTTAAAAGAAAAGACTGGACTTCCTAATCATATTCTTTTATTTTTATTCTTTCCATATCATTGTTTCTTTCTATATCATTGCTGGATTTCTTCAAGATATTGACTTTAAACTTGAATGCACTTGTCGCACCATTATCTACCAACTCATCCATACACGGCAGTAAATCAATGCACTTTGTTTTGAAAACCATGTATGAAAAAACAAGCACGAAAACGCCAGTCGACTAAACCGACATACATATATATGGAAGTTATAAGGACTTACGTTTTACTTAGGGTCGGGAGATGTGTGTTGGAGGTACTAGAAGGTTCGTGACACATGGTCACATTTTCCACACCTATAAAACAATATTAAAAAGCAAGATCAAATATCAAGTCATAGTGGATTCCAGACACTAGTATATTAGGCTGGGTCGCGGGCCTTACAAATGGGAAAACAATTTCCAGTCACCCCACAAAAATAAAGTTTGGATTATTTAATGATGATCTGCAAAATATTTCGTCACTGGGTCAAGCCATCCGTGAGGTAAACGCTCCTAAAAACAACTCCAAAAATCAGGAGTTTCTCGTGTATTTATACCCTACACCACTTCGTGGACTAGGGTATTATAAGTTAGTTTCGCGCCAAATGTTTCTAAAACCAAGAAATAATCGAACTAGATCCACCTGTAAGTATACCGATCGGCTTAGAATCAATAGCTGAGTCGATTTAACGATGTCTGTCCGTCCGTCTGTCGGTCTGCTGTTCATCTATAGATTGTTCGCACGATGCAGGTCGCAATTGTTGCCCGATTGCCATGAAATTTGGCAAAATAATTTTTTTGGGGCAAGAACGATCGCTATTGAATTTGGAGGAAATAGGTTCAGATTTAGATATAGCCTCCATACAGATATCCCTATAATTTACACTATTACTGCTCTAGAACCCACATTTCACATTGGATCTTGATCAAATTTGCAGGATCATGTCATATTTGAAATAGAAACAGCTAACGGGAAAGTGGGCCAAATGGGTCCATGTTTCGATATAGCCCCCATACAAATGAACCTCCGATTTACAATATTACGGCTCTAAAATGCACATTTTACATCGGATCTTTATCAAATTGCCCACACAATGTTACATTTACACTATAAACACCTACTTTGAAAGCCAGCTGTATAGGTCAATGTTTTGGTATATGCCCCATACAATAACCCACATCTTACATTGGATCTTGATAACATTTTCCAGATCATATTTCAATAAAGAATACATATTTTATCAAATCATTTATCATTTATCAAATTTTACAGATTATATTATATTTCATCTAAGAATACATACTATGAAAGTGAAATATATGGTTCCACATTTTGGTATAACCCCCATACAAATTGGGCCCCCATTCTACTCTATTACAGCTCTACAACCCACATCGTGCAGTGGAACTCGGTACAATTTTGCAGATCATGTTATATTTCATCTACGAATACCTTCTATGAAAGTGACCTATATGGGCCCACTTTTTAATGTAGCGCCCTTACAAATGGTAATAAAAAAATTACCCCTATATATGAACTACATGAAACACCTGGGTTTTCTATTCAAAGCGAGGTATATAAGCAGGGAGTGGAGAAGGGTATTATATAGTCGGTACCGCCCGAATTTAGCCTTGTTTTTACTAAAATTCAAATTTTCGCCGAAGGTACCCTGAATTATACGGCTGCTAATCTAATCTAATCGAAAAGTCTTTTTATACATTTTTTGGCATTTTTCTTTCTAATTTTTATACCCTCCACCTCCAGGATGGGGTTATACTAACTTTGTCATTCCGACATGAGACCCTATAAAGTATATATATGTACGTCGATAAGCCAGCTACAATTCAAAAGAGCTAAAGGATGAGATAATTCGGCACATTCACAGCATAGAACCTCAATTATGCCTCAGCGTCATCGAAAATTAGGACCATCGGATGGAGGTGTGTCGCCGAGGTCGCGGCGGCCATTTGGCCGATATTTTGTTCCATACATAATTGAACCATACCAATATTATCATAATAAAAAGAAATGACAATAATTTCCTAAACAATTTGTGTTTTATTCAAAATCAACATCGGTCCTTAAAATTTAACCACCTTTAGGTAAGTTTTTAGAAATATCCATTTATTTTACAAGTCGCATTCTACGTCTACGAATTTCATGTTTATATTGGTCCACGCTATACGTATGTACCAAATCTTACCATGAAGCGGAAATTAAAAAAATGTTAAATACTCTAAATATTAGAGGGTTTTTTCAGTCCTTGTTAAGGAAAAATTTTTCCTTTTGGGCCGATTTCACCCATTTTCAATCCCAAATGACCATTAGACACATACATATATGGAAATTTTCAAACGTCTGGATCATTTCGTTCACAAGTTAGCGTGCTTTCAACAGGCAGACAGACTGACATGGCTAAATCGTCTTAGAATTTAACCACGACCCAGAGTATATATAATTTATGGGGTCTCCGATGAATATTTCAAGGTGTTACAAACGGAATAACTAAATAACCATCCTAAGATGAAAGCTATGGAAACCGAGGACGGAAAAAGTCAAGCCGGGAGCGAAATTTGTATGGGAGCTATATATAAATCTGAACAGATCTGACCCATTTACACCATATTTGTTTCTAATTGTAATATAAGATATTTTGCCAAATTTGAGAAGATCTGCAAAAATATGTAGTATCTAGAGTGAAAAGAGTCAAATCGGGAGTAAAATTCGAATGGGGGCTATATCTAAATCTGAACCGATTTTCTTCAAATTAAATAGCGTTCGTCCTTGTCCCGAAAAACTTCATTGTGCAAAGTTTCATTTAGTTATGTCTACAATTGCGACCTGTATCGTAATTACAAGAATAGATGGACAGACGGACGGACGGACATTGCTAAATCGACTCAAAGAGTGAAAAAGCGGTATAATTAACAATGGGTCTATCTCGTTTCCTTTTGGGTGTTACAAACAAATGCACAAAGACATAATACTCTCGCGGAGTGTATAAAAATTTTTTCCTCAGTGATTATTGTATCGATTAACGTTTGCTGTCATAGATATTCAATTTAATGATACGGTCATGGATATCTAATTCAGATTACGCCAATGGAAGTGTATGCAAGGTCGCTTAAGTGGATTTTGAACAATGTTTAAGGAACACCTTTCGCATGAGTTCGATATTTCATACGGTGAACTGGAAAAATCAATGTATTTAAGATGTTATGGCAGATTTTAGCTCCAGGGGCTATATTTAAAAATTTTATACTTTATATTTCATTTATTTCGTTCCAGGTTTCAATATATCCGAATACAATTGTCCTTTCCGATTTAACATTTTTAGTCAAACACATACATTTACAGGATACAAAAAACCTTCCCGTTTTCACTTTTTCACCGAATTGAATTGTATTCGATCACAAATAAGATAATTGAAATATGGACAGGAACATTTTTGTCGGGTCAGCTAGTTTATAATACATACAATGACACCCTAAATGTTACGATGTTGACGAAATTTGACAATTGCGATTTTCACTTTATAAGAATTTGCTGTTAGAATACTCACAAAATTGACTTTTTATACCCTCCACCTCCAGGATGAGGGTATATTCACTTTGTCATTCCGTTTGTAACACCTTCAAATATTCATCGGAGACCCCATAAAGTATATATATTCTGGGTCGTGGTAAAATTCTAAGACGATATAGCCATGTCCGTCTGTCCGTCTGTCCGTCTGTCTGTCTGTCTGTCTGTCTGTCTGTCTGTCTGTCTGTCTGTCTGTCTGTCTGTCTGTCTGTCTGTCTGTCTGTCTGTCTGTCTGTCTGTCTGTCTGTCTGTCTGTCTGTCTGTCTGTCTGTCTGTCTGTCTGTCTGTCTGTCTGTCTGTCTGTCTGTCTGTCTGTCTGTCTGTCTGTCTGTTGAAAGCACGATAGCGGCCGTACGAAATGAGCTAGGGGTTCAAATTTTGCCTAAATGTGTCTTATGGTTGTAGATCGGTTGGGATTGAAAGTGGGCGAAATCGGCCCAGAGGGAAAAATTATTCCCTCACAAGGACTGAAAATACCCCTAATATTTAGAGTATTTCAGCATGTTTTTTAAAATATTAGCTTGTATTTACTTGATATTTGCAATGCGCACTTCCTTTATAGCACAAAAGGGCACCATAGAGTGTTTTTTATTTGTA
The DNA here is from genome assembly GCA_947397865.1 of Polietes domitor. Lineage (NCBI taxonomy): Eukaryota > Metazoa > Arthropoda > Insecta > Diptera > Muscidae > Polietes > Polietes domitor. The sequence goes on from OX377620.1 coordinate 75,057,660, forward strand.
GGGGGCGAAATGGGACAAAAAGGGATAAAAATGGTACCTATCAAACGACAACAGATAGAAACACGAAATTTGGCGTGTACATTCCTCTAGTAGAGTAGATACATAATATAAAAGTATTTTTTCTAAATTCGTACTTTTAAGGGATAGAGGGATAAAAATAGTACCAACTTAACGGCTGCACCTAGAATAATGAAATTCGATGTTTATATTCCTCTGTTTGCGTAGACACGTAAAATAAAAGAACTTTCCAAAATTCGTACTTTTTGAGGTTCAAATGGAAAAAGGGGATAAAAATAGTACCTACCAAATGACCGTAGCTAGAATCATGAAATTCGGAGTATACATTCCTCTAACTGCGTAGACACGAAAAATAAAACGTTTTTTCCAACTTCGTACTTTCAAGGGATACAATGGCTACAGGGGATAAAAATAGTACCAACTAAACGAATACAGCTAGAATGATGAAATTCGGTTTGTACATCCCTCTAATTGTGTAGATACGTAAAATAAAGAGATTTTAGATAGTCGTACTCTTGAGGGGGAAAACTTGGAAAAAGGGGATAAAAATGGTACCAACAAAATGGCCGCTGATAGAATCATGGAATTCGGTGTATACATTCCTCTGACTGCCACGTAAAATATTTTTTTTTTCCAAATTCGTACTTCATTTTGTTGCTTTTACGACAAAAAATGGTAGAATCGTGAAGTTGTCTTATACTGCGTTGGTGAGAGATAAGGTATTTTCAAAATTTATACTTTTGAAATTAAAATAGGATGGAAATACAACAAACCAAACGACTGTAGCAGTAGTACACTCTCTATCCCCCAATATTTAGGGTATTTATGATTGCTCCCTTATATTTACTTTATGAATTGAAGTATTATTTCCATTATATATATAGGGTGTTTTTTATTGAGGTATAGAACTTCGAATAGAAATAAAACACAAGAAAATCGTTTTAATGTCCATCAATTTGGCTTTATTGGAAGGATAATTTTATGCCATTAATGTTTAAATATGATTTCGGGCATGTGGCCGCCGCGGCTGGCTCGAATATAGCCAATTCTACAGGTCCAATTTTCAACCACTTTCTCCAATTGCTGTGCAGCTCCAATTGCTGTGCACGGTGGCGAATCGATTCATTCGGGTCCTCTTCAACACTTTGCTCTACAGCGGCAATTGTTTCTTCGGTGCGCACTGTTCGACGTCTCTGCGGATGCGTATTATCACATAGAGTAAATGTAGTGCGAAAACGATCCATGGTTAACCGAATTAATTGCTCTGATGGACGATTATGTCGACCATAAAATGGACGGAGCTTGCGGTGAACTTCGCGAACTGAACCATTACTTTCGAAATAAATTTGCACGATTTGCAAGCGTTGTTCTTTTGTCAACCTGTTCATGATGAAATGGCAAACCAAACTAAATATTAATCACTTGACAGCTGACAAAATGGCCGCCAGTTAAAAAAGTGATGCCAACTTAAAGTTCTATACCCCAATAAAAAACACCCTTTATATACATAGTATACAAATATTGGTAGCCCTGGCTTATTAATTAAATTTCTTATTTTCATACAGTTAAAATTTGCTGCGGACATTCCTCTTGTAGCTTGGAAGCACCACAAAGATATAGTATATAGTACCAATTATACGACAACATCTAGAATCATGAAATTCGGTGTGTACATCCCTCTAATTGCATAGACACGTAAAATAGAGGGATTTTTCGAAATTTGTACTTTTAAGGGATATAATTAAAAAAGAGGGATAAAAATGGGACCCACCAAACCGCTGAAGTTGATATCATGATATTCGGTGTATAAATTCTGACTATGCAGACTCGATGTTTTTTTCGAAATTTGTACATTTGGGCGGAGAATGGGGCGAATGGGGATATCTTTAAAATGTATACTTTTCTTATCACTTTGTCTGTATCTGAAAATGCTTCTTTCTAATGGCGACTGACAATCTCCTAATATTTAGACATGTTCACTTTCACAATTGCAGCATTTTATTTATATATAGTAGTCGATTTTAAACAGTGCGCATAAGTATACTTATACTTTGAAATAGTAAACAAATATGGTACTGTGCTTCTATGTAAAGTCGACATCCTTTAATCTGCTGGTAATACTGTGGAATGCACTCCGTGGTGGAGGGTATATAAGATTCGGCCCGGCCGAACTTAACGCCTTCTTACTTGTTTAATTTGGAAAATGACTGAAAAAATCATCTCTTACCACTCTAAAATCTAATCCAAGTACTTTTGGATATCTTCAATTCACTTGACCCATTCTAATGTACATACTTACACATTATTACAGTTCTGTCAAGTCAACTACAACTCCACACTGCAAATTGTCGGAAAAATCATGACATAAGCACATCATTCCTGTTAGCTGATAATTGCCGTAAAAGCAAAATAAAGTTGTTAGAGATTGAAAATGAAAATATAACATACCTGCATATATATTTATCGATGGCTTAATTTATAAAGGGCGTATCACAATTTTTTAAAATAATTTTCGATAGGCAACGGTATACCCGCCATTCAAATATTAAATTTTTTTATTTTATATTTTTATTATTAAATTTTATATTTTTATTTACATACATGTATGTTACATATATGTTCATATATATAGCTGTTCTGATTTTATAGAGTTTTTTCCTTCTCTTGTAAATAAATGAAAAATCGACATACTCCCTTTCTATATTAAGCCATCGATATGTACACTTAAAGCAACATTATCTGCCCAACGTTTGTGTAAATTTGTTATTATTTGAATTGCTGACAAATTTTAAATGTCTGTCTGACTGATTGTTTTTTGTCGTAATTTTTTTGATTGTGTTTACAAAGTGCCAGTGAAAGTATTTTCTATTTTCATTCCAAATGATGGCTGTCTAAGTGATTGCTATACTGTGTTCACAGCATTATCTCTAATGTCAGGACGGTAAATGCTGTTTTTATGTAGTTAAACAAACAGCACATTTTATCGATGATTTTTTTACGTAAATGTTTGTTTTTTACATCTCGTATAAATTAAAATTAAACGAAATTTGACAAAAAAACACACATAGAGTATCTAAAGTTGAATTTAGATTGAAATTTCTTTTATGATCACAAACAGTGGAAGCTTCAATGGCATGTTTATCAAACATTGACACGGCCTGCTGAACATTGAAAATTCTAGATTGTGCTATGACAATGGTATCAGCTTTACGCAAATAAATTTTATCTTTTTTGTACACAAAATCCTACGAAATGGCACTAAGCAATGCTTTGGAGAATATTAAATTGCCGTAATCCTGCATGGTGCAGTTTAATAAATATTCGTATTTGCATATATTGCTTACGTATCAGATTTTCCAATCATTTTATTCCATTAATTTTTGTTGTTGTAATATTTTGCTGGAATAATCCTACTTACGGAGGGTGAAATGTGGTAAAAGGGATAAAATGGTACCAATCAAAAAACAACAGTTAATAACATGAAATTCGGTGTGTACATCCTTCTGATCGCGTATACAAATAAAATGAAGGGATTTTTCGAATTACGAATTTCGAAAAATCTCTTTATTTTATGTGTATACCCGATCAGAAGGATGCAAATTGGAATATTGAAATTGTGGAAAACGGGATAAATTTGGTACAAACCAAATGACAGCAGCTACAATGATAAAGTTAGATCTATACATTCCTCTGACTGTATATACGCGGAAAATAAAGAACATTTTCTGAAATGTTTACTTTGAGGAGGATAAAGGGACAAAGTGGGTAAAAATTGTACCTATCATCAGGCTTGCCAGCTGATTTTTTTTCTTTTCCCAAAAATTGCCATGAAAAACCCCCCAATAATACCCAAATATACAGAAGATTGTTTATTTCAAAGAATTCGACCAAAACAAAAACAATTTATGAATGATTTATTGATTCGTCAAAAATCATGGACAATTTTGTGCATATTTGTCCCCAAAATAGTCATAAAAATCCCCAATTATACAATAGTTGTTTTATTTTAAAGAATTGTATCAAAACAAAAAGAATTTATGAATGATTTATTGATACGTCAATAATCTAAGAATGTTTTGTCCATCCTTTATTATGAACTGGCTCCTCATAAAAATTTCATCAAAATATTTCGTGTAAAAATAACAATAAACAAGTAAGGAAAGGCTAAAGTCGGGCGGAGCCGACTATATGATGCACTCCACTTTCTATCCGAATACAATTCAATTCGGTAAACAAGTGAAAACGGGAAGGATTTATGTATGTTTCCTAATCATAGGCGAATATGACATGACCCAATTTGTCAAATTGAGAAGAATATATGTATCGGAATAATATATTTTACAATAAGTTTTTTCAGTTCAAGTAAACGTGTTATGCTCATTTTGAAGAAATTCGGTGAAAATATGTGGTTTCTGGGGGCGGAAAAAGTCAATCCACGAGCGAAATTTGTATGGGAGCTATATGTAAATCTGAACCGATCTGACCCATTTTTAACATGTGTGTAGGGTTTGTGGTCCGGGATTTCCCGAATCGTTTTTCCCGGGAATTCCTGGAAAATTTTGGACGGGAATTACCGGGAAAACATTTTTAATTTCCAGGGTATACGGGAAATATTAAAAAAATATTTTATTGAATACTTTGAGCATTAATTTAGATTTACTATATAAATTGGAAATTTTTAGATATATTTCAAATTCATATATTTACATTACTGACAATAATAATGGGTATTTGTTTATTACTACAAACATAACTTTTTAAATTCGCTAAGTAGCCATTTTTTGCGAAACCCAGCTAGGAGAATACGAACTTTTTTTGAGTATATTTGCATGATTTTAATTGTGAAACAAAAATATATTTTTAATTCTGACGATTAGTCTAGAGTAAACTATTTGTAAAATGAAAAATAACATGTACAATATTTTGACAAAAAATAGTCTAATTTGTAATATATCCGGAGCCGACTATATGAGACACTCAACTTTTTATCCTATTACAATTTAATTCTGTAAAAATGTGAAATCGGGAAGGATTTTTCTACCCTGTAAATGTATGGAACGATGCGACCTGTTTTCACCATGTATGTTTATAGGTGAAATATAATATTATAGTTTGGCCAAAATCGGTTAAACATTTGGGAGCAACATTTGTATATATATAAACAAAATATATCTAAAGCTGAACCGATATTACCCACATTCACCATAGGTATATTTAGTTGGATTATAAGATTTTGTGCTAATTTTAAAGAAAATCGGGTACAATGTGATTTCTAGAGCGGAAAAAGTCAAATCGGTAGCGACATTTGTATGGGGGCTATATCTAAATCTGAACCGACCAAACACATTTTCATAACAGGTGTTTCTAGATGAAATATAAGATGTTTTGCCAATTTTGAAGAAAGTCTGTTAAAATATGTGGTATCTAGACTGGAAAGAGCCAAATCGGGAGTGAAATTCGTATGGGGGCTATATCTAAATATGAACTGATTTTCTTCAAATTAAATAGCATTCGTCCTTATCCCGAAAAACTTCGTTGTGCAAAGTTTCATTTGGTTCTGGGTACAATTACGATCTGTACTTTGGTTACAAGAATAGATGGATGGACGGACAGACAGACGGACATCGATTCCCACCAGAGGCTCTGGTCTGTCGCTGCAATAACTAGCTACAATGGTCTTAGTCACCCCGGCTCAATCCCTGGACCCAAAATTAGAATATAAATTTATTTTGTATTGTAATTCATAATAAATAAATAAAATAAAAATAAAGGGATCTTTCGACATTCGTACTTTTTAGGTCGAAAACCGTCAAAAGGGATTTGAATTTGTATCTACCTTGTGGAATTTTAGTGACATTTAAAATAAAGAAAATTTTGAAAATTTACTATAAGAGTGAAAGCGGAAGGTAAAATAAGTACCAACCAAACGGCTGCAGCTAGAATCGTGAAATTCAATTTATCCACTTCTCCGACTGCGTAGACGTGCAACATAAAGTGTTTTTTTCCAAAATCATACTTTTAGGAAAAACGACGATAGCTGGAATCGTTAAATAATATGTTTGCATTCCTCTGCGGAAAGATAATGATTTTTCGACATTCGGAGTTTTAGGATAAACATGGGACAGAAATGGCAATGGTAAATGGATAAGAGGTCGTTGTCTTTAAAATCAATTATTTTATTTTCAGTCAAAATTATAATAATTTACTTAACAATTATCGCAATTAGCATAAACATATTGTAATGTTCCTAAAAAGAAACAATTGGTATATTTACCATTCTGACCTAGGAATTCGTGCACTGAATTTTGAATCTACCACATCTCATTAATTGGGTCAATTGTCGAAAAAGCGACCATCCTTAACAAGATTGGTGTCACAACAACAGACCAATTAAAGCAAATAACATCGTATTTTTACGACATTATTGTCAAATGAAAGGTTTCACTCCCTACTTTCGAATCATATCTCTAAATATTTTTATATAAAGGGTGATTTTTTAGCTATTATATTTTTGCCAACACTGGTTTAAACAGCTGACGCACGTTTCGTGTTTTGTTTCACTGTCAAACATCTTCAGTTTGGTCTATAATTTAACCATGAATCGTCTTACAAACGAACAACGCTTGCAAATTATTGAATTTTATTATCAAAATGTGTGCTTTGTTAAGAAAGTTCATCGCGCGCTTCCATTTTATGGTCAGTTTAATCAACCCACTGAAGTGGCTATTCGGGCTATTGTGATTAAATTTCGCACCAAATTTACATTGTTGGACATTAAACCACCAACACGCTTACGTAGAGTGCGAACTGAAGAAATTATCGCAGCTGTATCGGCCAGTGTTAATGATGACCATCAATTATCGATTCGTCGCCGTTCGCAGCAATTGGGCCTTTGTTACTCAAAAACGTGGAAATGCCAAAATTGGACTAAGCGGATGGACCATTTGAGGTGCAGTCAAGGTCAACATTTACATGAAATAATCTTCAAACATTAAATTATATATCGATTCAAATAAAGATTTCATGCCTTTTTCCGAATTTTATGTGTTTTTTTGAAAAACTTTCCCTTTAAAAAATCACCTTTTACATAGCCGCTGAAGGTAACTATCTTTTGTTTTAGGTGAAACATTGAAAAAGTCCGATTTTCGGTGTTTTGTACATATCGTCCATACGCGCATTGAAAGCGAATTTAAGATTTTTCCCCTTTTTGGACAGTAACACCAAATATTTTTGCTATTCCAAAGCAAACAGAAAAAACATTTCATAATCGTTACGACCTAATATATATAACAGGGATGCCCATATTCGACGGACCCATGTTTTTTTTAAAAAATCAAAGAAGAAAATAAAAATTTGGCGGTTGGCAATCTTAATCATTTAATTTGTTCCAAGTAGATTTGTAGATTTACATCAATTTTTGAATATGATATCTCTCAAATGGCCGCCTCTGGCGTTGATGGCGTATTGTGCCCTTTTTGCAGCATTTTCCATCGTTTTCGCCAACATTTCGGCCGGAATAGCGGCTATTTCTTCAGGAATGTTGTCCTTGAGCTCTTCTACGGTCCTTGGCTTGTTAACGTAAACCTTTGACTTCAAATATCCCCACAAGAAGAAGTCAGGCGGCGTCAAATCGGGCGAACGCGGTGGCCAGTCCAAATCACCACTTTTCGACATCAAACGGCCCGGAAACAAATTCTTCAGAAAATCGATTGTTATGCGACTTGTGTGCGGTGGAGCGCCGTCTTGTTGAAACCAGAACTGTCTCATACGCTTCCGACGAATAATTGGCATCACAGAATTGGTCATCATGTCGCGATAACGCTCCTGGTTGATGGTAACAGCATGGCCATTTTCATTTTGGAAGAAAAACGGCCCAATGACCGTTGTCGCACTAACGTCGCACCAAACTGTGACTTTTTCGTCATGAAGAGGCACTTCTTGAATCTCCTGAGGATTTTCAGTGGCGTAAATACGGCAATTTTGCTTATTTACGGTCCCATTCAATGTGAAATGGGCTTCATCGGACATGATAACTTTGTTCCAAAATTGCTCGTCATTTTCGGCCATTTCGATGACTCTTTGGGCCCATTCCAATCGACGAGGCTTGTCCACAGGCAACAATCTTTGCGTCAATTGAATTTTGTACGGGAACAAATGCAAATCAACGCGAATTATCCGTTGTAAAGTGGACCGAGCCATGCCCAACTGCTGAGAACGGCGTTTTTGGGATGTTCTTGGGGACCTCTCAACACTGTCTCGTACGGCAGCGATATTCTCGGCCGATCGCCTTGGTCGACTTTTATTTGGCCTCTTCGGATTAGAAAGAGCCTCACCAGTCGAAAATTTTTTGTATAAACGCTTAATGGTGTTCTTAGAAGGCGCACTTCTCACATTTTTTAATATTTTAAAAGCACGTTGAGTTTTCACAATTGACTTGTTCTGTTGAATGTAAATTTCAACTATTTCAGAGCGTTCGCGTGGCGTGTATTGTTGCATGGTAAAAATCTGCTTGGACTGACGCTTCAAACGCGGTATGTCATTAAGCGATCTGACATCTCTGTCAAAAGTTATGGCGTTGCCAGATGGGTCCGTCGAATATGGGCAACCCTGTATATATATATATATATATATATATATATATATATATATATATATATATATATATACTTTTATTTACTACTATTATATATATACTTTTTTTTACTACTATTCCCATTTACGTTGATGTCACCATTAATATTTGTACTATAATTTTGGAATTAAATGTCCGATCACTACAGCTAATATGTTTAACTAAATGTTATGTTATGAAATTCTTACTTTAACTTGGAAACAGTGGTTTAGGAACAGTCATAAAAGATTAAGAAAATTTCAAATGTTATATTTTTATGTCTATTCGCAACGCTCTTTGTGAAGTCGAATTGTAGAATTTCCGTTACACCCTAAGTTACGTGTGTACGAATGTCTACATTTAAGTAATTAGAATAATGAAAGAAACCAAACAATAACCTGCAAATGAATTTCAGCAGTAAATTAATTTCCAATCATCATCCTCCTCATAGTCATTGCCATCATTCAGGATCAAATAGAAACCACATGATTATTCGTCATCATCTTGTTGTCGTTGTTCAGTGTTGCGATGGAGTTGGGTGTCATGTTTGTTGTTCTGCAAGTGAAGGTACACACTTTCATAACATAGACAACAAATTTTCTGAGCGCCACAGGACATACTTACGGAAAGAAATTGGTAAATACAAACGGTAGGTACGTCAAATGTGGATCCTATGTGTTAACTGGACACCTTCTACCCCAGTGCGGACTTTCACACACACTTGCATACTCAAACCTTACCGATATTTGAGTGCAAGTGTGTGTAGATGACTTGTTTCGAAAAGTAAGATACGTGTTGTTACGCCCTCCACCAGGATCTTTGTATATTTGTTTTTTATAGGGTGGACCATTTAACATTTTAAATATGAACTACCGATTACTTTGACATTTGCAAAATGGGACGCTATACGATTGAACAAAATTGTCAGTCCATCTTGTTGGCTGGTGTACACGAGAACTCTCGAAAGAAATTAAGGAATCAATTCAAGCTTTGCACATGGTAATATTTTCCCCAAACTGAGTTTGAGTTCGAAGATGGACGAAATTGCCACGCTCCTTCTGGTACCTCCTACACGAATGATCCATATTACTATGTTAGATTAAAACCCATATAACTTCCACACGTATATTTGTAATTAGCTATATTTTGATATTTGATAATGTTTTTATAATCACTTTAAGTATACTAAATATGACGCGTATTGTCATGTCCCTTCAAGTACCTCCCAAATCACGCAAAACTAATTAAAATTAAAGCTCTTATAACTTTTATATAGCAATGCTTTTATAGTGATTTCATTCACATGGAATATGGGCGATATTGCCACACCCCTTTTGGTACCTCCCACACAAAGTGGCATAATCTTTGGTTACAATAAAACCTATAGAGAATCTGCGTATATGGTAGGTATAGAGCTGAAAACTATTTTTAAAGATTTACATCCACTGTGTCCGTATGAACAATTCTGCCTCACATATATTTACAAGCCCTCGGTGTGTACTTTCCGAATATGCAAACACATTTTTCAAAAAAATCACATACATATTTACGAATATTTCCATTTATTAGTCACAAATTGCAAAATTTGACTGTGGCAAATTTAATTCTTTTAATGGTACCCGATATGTGGAGGTGCGCAAATTATTGAGTTATATTATGAACTCAATATTCCGCCTTTTATCTCAACTCTTGAACATGCAACTATTTTTATACACTCCACCTCCAGGATTGGGGTATACTAACTTTGTCATTCCGTTTGTAACACCTTGAAATATCGACCTGAGACCTATAAAGTATATATATTCTTGATCGTCATAAAATTCTAAGACGATCTAGCCATGTCCGCCCGTCTGTCCGTCTGTTGAAAGCACGCAAGCATCTAAAAGAAAGGAGCTAGAACGTTCAAATTTTCCATAAAAGCGTCTTATAGTCGTAGATCGGTTGGGATTGAAACTGGACGAAGTCTGCCCAAAGGGAAAAAAATTTCCCTCACAAGGACTACAAATACCCATAATATTTTACCGTATTTAAGCATATTTTTTGAATAAGTCTGTTTATATTTGCTTGATATTTGGTATGCGCATTCCCCTTATAGCAAAAACGTGCACCATAAAGTGATTCTTATTTGTAGGGGGTGAAATGGGGAAAAAAGGGATAAAAATGGTACATATTAAACGACAACAGCTAGTGTGTAGAATCCTCTAATTGAGTAGACACATAATATAAAAGTATATTTTCCAAATTCGTACTTTTAAAGGGTAAAATGGGAATAGAGGGATAAAAATGGTACCAACCAAACGGCTGTACCTAGAATAATGAAATTCGGTGTATACATTCCTCTGATTGCATAGACAAGTAAAATACATGGATTTTTCAAAATTCGTACATTTTGGGGTTAAAATGAAAAAAGGGGATAAAAATAGTACCATTCAAATGACCGCAGCTAGAGTCATGAAATTCGGCGTATACATTCCTCTGACTGTGTAGACACGGAAAATAAAAGTTTTTTTCCAAATTCGTACTTTCAAGGAATACAATGGGTACGGAGGTATAAAAAGGTCCCAACCAAACGGCTACACCTGGAATAAGGAAATTCGGTGTATACATTCCTCTGATTGCGTAGAAACTTAAAATAAACAGAATTTTTGAAATTTGTACTTTTTGGGGTTAAAATGAAAAAAGGGGATAAAATAGTACCAATTAAATGACGGCAGCTAGAGTCATGAAATTCGGAGTATACTCTGACTGCGTAGACACGGAAAATAGACGAATTTCGAAATTCGTACTTTCAAGGGATACAATGGTACAGAGGGATAAAAATAGTACCAACTAAACGACTACAGCTAGAATGATGAAATTCTAATTCTAATTGCGTAAAAACGTCAAGGGGGTAAAAATGGTACCAACCAAATGGGCGCAGCTGGAATCATGGAATTCGGAGTATACATTCCTCTAACTGCATAGACACGCAAAGTAAAAAGTTGTTTTCCAAATTCATACTTTTTCTTTTACGACAAAAATTGGTTGAATCGTGAAGTTAGGTTATTTTGCACTATGTACGTCTGATAATGGATTTTCAAAATTTGTACTTTTGGAATTAAAATAGAATGGAACTACAACCAACTGCAGAACCGACTATCTACCAATATTTATGGTATTTACGCTTTTTGAAAATATAAATATAAGAATATTTATTTTTTGATTTGAAATAAATAATGGTTTGAAATAATTAAAATATTATATTTATTTATAAAATTATTTTTTTGAATATTTGTATTTGTTTTGGTTTGGCTATATTAAAAAATTTATATTTTCCTGTAGTATTACTGCACTTCTACGAAAACCGACAACATCTGTGGAATGGTGGAGGGTATATAAAGTTCGGCCCGCCGAACTTAACGCCGTTTTTACTTTTACTTGTTAATCCATCCTTTATCTAGATGTTCTTCTTTCTCTCATTTCTTTAATTTCATAGACTATATATGTGATTCTAAATATTTAATTTCCCCTTTAAACTTTTATTCAGCTTCATTTAAAAACAAGTAAGGAAAGGCTAAAGTCGGGCGAGGCCGACTCTATGATACACTCCACTTTCTATCCGAATACAATTTAATTCGGTGAAAATGGGAAAACGGGCAGGATTTTTACATCCTGTAAATGTGTGTGTTTGACAAAAAATGTTAAATCGGAAAGGACATTTGTATGGGGTATATTGAAATCTGGAACGAAATAGGTGAAATATAATATGTATAGTTTGGCCAAAATCGGTTAAACATTTGGGAGCAACATTTGTATTTGCGCTATATCTAAATCTAAACCGATCATAGCCACTTTCACCATAGGTTTTTTACTTGGATTATAAGCAGTTGTGCCAAATTTAAAGAAAATCGAGTACAATATGTGGTTTCTAAAGCGGCTAAAGTCAAATCGGGAGCTACATTTGTTTGGGGGCTATATCTAAATCTGAACCGATCTTACCCAATTTTTGGATAGGTGTTTCTAGTTGGATTATAAGATGTTGTGCCAATTTAAAAAAAATCGGATACAATATGTGGTTTCTAGAGCGTAAAATGTCAAATCGGGAGCGACATTTGTATGGAGGCTATATCTAAATCTGAACCGATCCTACCCAATTTTTGCACAGGTGTTTCTAGTTGGATTATAAGATGTTGTGCCAAATTTAAATAAAATCGGGTACAATATGCAGTTTCTACAGCGGAAAACGTCAAATCGGGAGCGACATTTGTATGGGGGTTATATCTAAATCTGAACCGATCTTACATAATTTCTGCATATGTGTTTCTAGTTGGATTGTAAGATGTTGTGTCAAATTTAAACAAAATCGGGTACAATATGTCGTTTCTAGAGCGGAAAATGTCAAATCGGGATCGACATTTGTATGGGGGGTATATCTAAATCTGAACCGATCTTATCCAATTTTTGCATAGGTGTCTCTAGTTGGATTATAAGATGTTGTGCCAAATTTAAAGAAAATTGGGTACAATATGTGGTTTCTAGAGCCGAAAATGTCAAATCGGGAGCGACATTTGTATGGGGTCTATATCTAAATCTGAACCGATTTGCCTCAAATTAAATAGCGTTCGTCCTTGATCCACAAAACTTACTTGTGCCAATTTGTGTTAAGATCGGACTATAATTGCGACCTGTAGTTTGATTACAACAATAGATGGACAGACAGACGGACAGACGGACATTGCTAAATCGACTCAGAAAGTGATTCTAAGTCGATCGGTATACTTAACAATGGGTATATCCCGCTTCCTTTTGGGTGTTACAAACAAATGCACAAAGCCATAATACTCTCGTGGAGTGTATAAAAAATAATTTTTCTTACTCATTGTTAATTTCCTTATTTCATGCATTGTACACTGGAAACGGAAGTTATTTCAACTCAACGCCAACAGATGTTTGCAGGGCCATGCATTCAGGCAACACCCTGTCTCATTCCCGGTGTGCTTCCATCAACCCATAATCAAAATAAATGTATTTTTCTTAGACAAACCCCTGTTTCATTACAGTAACAACTACCTTCTCTGCAACATCAACAAACATGGTAGCATTTGGTGTTATAAAGACGATGGTATGATTATTTTTGGGAATGAAATTCTGTGAAAAGGAGTGAATAAAATATTGTTCACAAGGGTTCATGTTTTGGCATAGTCCCTCTTACAAATTACACTGTTGATTTGATTTTTAATACCTCATGAGCCATATATTATTGCCGATACTGATCAAAACGAAATTTAGTTCGAATAACGTCATGCTTTGATATAGCCTTCATATAAATGGCTCTCCCAATTTGAATTATCATCACTGTGTAAACTACACATATTATAACCGATTTTGATCAAATATGTTTATATTTCAGCTGACAACATCTACATTGAAGGAAAGCTATATCGTCACATATATTTATTCAGCTAGCCCCATGTAAATGTAGCTTCGGATTTGCACTCTATAGTAAAGATTCGATCAACTTCTACTTTATTTTGACCAAATTATTAAACTGTCCACATACCAGAAATGACCTAGTTTCTATCTATTTAGCACATATTACGAACTTTAAACTTTCTCTTTTATATAAAAAAGGCCAAACAGTAGCATTCGAGAATGCATGGCACGTTCACTCTTGGTGGGGTGCAACAAAATTTCATTTTATTTCTCGCTGACTTCAGCCAACCACACTATGTACACTAGGATGGTTCTTAGCTTAAGGGAACTTTCACAATGACAAATTTGTATTGCTCTCACGTCAATAGAAATGCACATAAAAATGACGCAACTGCTAGACGTAGAGGTAGAAAATATTCATATTAACATTTCATACTTAAACATTTATTTGTAAAGTTAACAAACTAAGAAAAATAAAGTAAAATTTGACGTCACCAGAGTCTCTAGGTGGAAAATTAATCATTATAGATTCAGAAAAACACCAACATTTATAGGGATAACATTGAAAAAATGAAAAAGAAAGAATTACTAAAATTTGAATTTTCCTTTACCTTTAATATTTGTACTCTCATTTTGGGAATATAAGTCCGCTACCACCCGCTTAAACGTTTAATTACATAATAATTATGATGGCTACAAATCTTGCGAATTTCACTCTCACATAGAAAGAGTGGTTAAAAATTAAGAAAAATTTAACTTAAAAAATATTGCACGAAAAAACACGACTTATATACATACCCTCACTCTGAGAAAACATATGTACGGAAGTCAGAAGAACTTAAATTTTACTTAGGGCAGGATAATGTGTGTGGAAGTATTCGAAGGTTCTTGGGACATGGTCTCATGGTCTTCCAGATTTATAAAATAATTGTAACAAGTAAGGAAAGGCTAAACGGGCGGGCCGACTCTATGATACACTCCACTTTCAATCCGAACACAATTTAGTTCGGTAAAAAAAGTGAAAACGGGAAGGAATTTTGTATCCTGTAAATGTATGTGTTTGACAAAAGAATTTTGAATCGGAAAGGACATTTGTATGTGGGTATATTGAAATCTGGAACGAAATAAGTGAAATATAATATGTATAGTTTGACCAAAATCGGTTAAACATTTGGGAGCAACAGTTGTATTTGCACTATATCTGAATCTATACCGATCTTAGCCACATTCACCATAGGTTTTTTACTTGGATTATAAGCTGTTCTGCCAAATTTAAAGAAAATCGGGTACAATATGTGGTTTCTAGAGCGGAAAATGTCAAATCGGGAGCAACACTTGTATGGGGGCTATATCTAAATCTGAACCGATCTTACTCACTTTCTGCATAGGTGTTTCTAGTTGGACTATAACATGTTGTGCTAAATTTAAAGTAAATCGGGTACAATATGTCGTTTCTACAGCGGAAAATGTCAAATCGGGAGTGACATTTGTATGGGGGCTATATCTAAATCTGAACCGATTTGCCTCAAATTAAATAGCGTTCGTCCTTGATCCACAAAACTTTCTTGTGCCAATTTTTGTTAAGATCGGACTATAATTGCGACCTGTAATTTGATTACAACAATAGATGGACAGACAGACAGACAGACGGACATTGTTAAATCGACTCGATCGGTATACTTAACAATGGGTCTATCTCGCTTCCTTTTGGGTGTTACAAACAAATGCACAAAGCCATAATACTCTCGTGGAGTGTATAAAAATATCAATTCCAGAAACAGTCCTTGTGAGGGAAAAATTTTTCCCTCTGGGCCGATTTCGTCCACTTTCAATCCCAACCGATCTACAACCATAAGACACATTTAATTTGAACCCCCTAGCTCATTTAGTTCGGCCGCTATCGTGCTTTCAACAGACAGACAGACGGACATGGCTATATCGTCTTAGAATTTTACCACGACCCAGAATATATATACTGGGGTCTCCGATGAATAATCCTGGAGGTGGAGGGTATAAAAAAAGGAAATAAGAAAAAACATTTAAAAATATATTTTGTTTTAGTTTAGAAAGAGTCGCATGAAAAAATACTAGAGAAAATATTTGTTTTATATTTTAAGAAGGAAATCAATGTCTATGAGTAAAAGGTCTATGGATAAATGTACATGTTTTTGACCCCGTTTATAGCTCCAGTTTTTTTTTTTTTTTTGAAATAGGAGACAAACAATGGGCAATGTAGATATGTGTATTGTTTTTTTTTTGGCAAAAAAGGAAAATGTTTAAATTTTGGATTGGTACCCTTTTGTGGAACAGGTGCTGTAACTTACAAATTTCGAAACTGCCATGTCGGAAGAGATCGTTTGTTATCGATTGAAATCACTCCAAAGTTCAAAAATAAGAGCCGCCCTAATATGTAGAAATGGTTTATACTTCACAGTTCCCAAAATACTGTTTCAACCATGGAAGACGATAACAAACATGCAAGTGTAACTACATATGTATAAATGCATTCATACATTCAGTCACACAAACCTAGTCAAGTTCTTTAAACGGTAAGTCTCTCCTCATCTATGTATCCGTTCACACTCGTATGGCTTTGTATTAATTTAAAAGAAATGCATATGCTGTTCAGATAACTTTTCGGATAAGACTTACTTTACGGATGTAATGGTGATGTGTGTGTAAGCGTGGCTTAAAAACGGAAGGCTATTGTCTTCGTCTAATGAAGTCGTGAATCTATATATATAAAAGAGTTGCGTTACTGACTGACTGACTTATCATTGACCAGCCCCCAGACCAAACGGCGGAAGCCAGAGTCATGATATTTTCATGGTAGTTCCCAAATATGACGTCGACTACTAAAGGGTTTTACAAAATTCGTACATTTAGGGGGTAAAATGGGACAAAAAGGGATAAACATCGAACCTTCGCCCTGATCAAACTGTAGTAGCTAGAAACATGAAATTCGGTGTATTCCTTGCTATGAGCATGCAGACGAGCTACAAATTGGGATTTTTCGAAATTTGTACTTTTAAGGGAGGAAAGAGACAAAAAGGGATAAAAATGGTACCAATTTTAGAATTGCAGCTAGAATCGTGAAAATCTGTATTTATATATATGTATGACAACGTAGACTTTCAATGTAAATTGATTTTTTTTTTGAAATTTGTACTTATAAGGGGTGAGCGGGACAAAAAGGGATAAAAATGGTACCAAATAGAGTATTTCACATAGAATAGTGAAATTTGGTATGTAAATTCCTCTGACAACATAAAAGCGAAGTAAAATTGGATTTTTCGAAATTTGTACTTTTAAGGGGCGAGCGTGATAAAAATGGTACCAAATAAAGTATTTCACATAGAATAGTGAAATTTGGTATGTAAATTCCTCTGACAACATAAAAGCGAAGTAAAATGGGATTTTTCGAAATTTGTACTTTTAAGGGACGAGCGGGACAAAAAGGGATAAAAATGGTACAAACTAAAGTATTACACCTAGAATCGTGAAATTTGGTATGTAAATTCCTCTGACCCCATAAAACCGAAATAAAATTGGGTTTTTCGAAAATTGTACTTTTAAGGGGCGTGCGGGACAGAAAGGGATAAAAATGGTACCAACTAAAGTATTACACCTAGAATCGTGAAATTTGGCATGTAAATTCCTCTGACCATATAAAAGCGAAGTAAAATTGGATTTTTCGAAAATTTTACTATTAAGGTGCGTGCGGGACAGAAAGGGATAAAAATGGTACCAACTAATGTATTACACCTAGAATCGTGAAATTTGGTATGTAAATTCCTCTGACCATATAAAAGCGAAGTAAAATTGAATTTTTCGAAATTTGTACTTTTAAGGGGCCAGCGGGACAAAAAGGGATAAAAATGGTGCCAACTAAAGTATTACACCTAGAATCGTGAAATTTGGTATGTAAATTCCACTGACAACGTAGTAGCGCAAATCTAAATGGATTTTTCGAAATTTGTACTTATTAGGGGTGAGTGGGACAAAAAGGGATAAAGATTGTACCAACCTAAGTATTGTAGCTACAATCGTGATATTTGGAGTGTAAATTCCTCTGGCAACGGATAAAAGTAGTACAAAATAAAGTATTGACAATTTAGAAGTGTTAATCTATAAGAATTTTTCGAAATTTGTACTTATAAACGGTGAGCGGGATAAAAATAGTACCAACTAAAATAGTGCAGTTAGAGTAGAAGCACAATCTAAATGGATTTTTTTTAATTTGTACTTATAGGAGGTGAGCGGTACAAAAAGGGATACAAATGCAGCTATAGTCGAGAAATTTGGAGTGTAAATTCCTCTGACAACGTAGACTTGCAACAGAAATGTATTTCTTGATTTAGTATGTAAATTCCTCGGACCACGTAGAAACGCAGTAAAATTGAACTTTCGAAATTTGTACTTTTAAGGGATGCGCGGGATGAAAAGGGATAAAAATTGTGTACAGTCCTTTAATTACTTAAACGCGGAACATAAATGGATATTTAAAAATTTGTACTTAATACAACTATACGTCCCGACAAGAAATAAATGTGTTACAAAATAAAGTACATATTTTTAGGGGAAGCAAAAACACATGTTACCTATAGTGGTTTTTCAAAATGTGTACTTTTTGGGAAAGAGGTGCAAAAGTTATAAAGTAGCTGGCTGCATCTAGAAACATGAGATCGAGGATATAAAGGAGGAGGTAATTTTTTGTTCAAAACTTGGTAGAAAATGATCAAAATTATACATACGAAGGAGTTCAGCTAAAATAGTGCATATCGACAAGCACATTACTTTGACTGTGTGTGAGTGCTATATAATAGAATGTTTCCAAATTACTATTTTATTTTTCTCTATATCCACCAAAAGATAAATAGATAAATAAATAAATAACAGACGGATAAAATTAACAATTAACTAACTTTTTCGCGTGCGAAGGAGCGGGTACTGCTAGTAATAAAATAAATGAGTTCACAAAAGTTCAAGAACAGACAAAAGACAAACAATGACGTCTGTGATTTTTTGAGAAATTAAACTGGATATGAGTCATTCCATGTCATGTGAAAGTTTGTGTATGTATTCTTCTCATAAAAATATTGTGTACGTATTTTTGGATAAAAATTAGTAAATTATATTTCATCGATTATGACCAATTTAAAAGTGAAAACTAAGATTTTTTCTAAAAAGTGTGTTCATTTAATAGCATGTAGCTCCTGAAATACTTGACCGATTCTAATATTTTTATTGGAAATAAGAGACTAAACGTTTAAAATTTCATATGATAAGTGTTTTAGCGGCATATTTTTGTTCTAAAAAATGTAACTTAATTGTTTCTGGTGTAATTAGTTAGCTGTTATTTGCAATAAAACACTTTTTAAACATTTCAAAATTCGGACAAATACTGCATAGCGGGAAATCGCATCATCAACTCTTCTAAGATATTTCCCAGAATATCAATGGAATTTCGATCATTTTCCAATCTTGATTTTTAAATATTTGGATTTTTAATATTGATTGAGGATAAATAAAATTATACTGCAAAAAATACATTAGCGACTCTTAAATCTACACGAAAAGTATGTTGTATACTTTCCTACAGAATTCTGTTTATTGCAGAAACATTTTCATAACTTTTCATTACAAATTAATTTACATACCTGTGTAAGTATTTTCTATTTTACAAAATATTTTATCTTCTAGCTTTTTGTTTCACAACAGGTGTTTTTCTTCATTACTTTGGGATGAAACGTCAACAATATAACAAAAGAGAATGTAGAATATTTGACAGCTTGGCTTAAAAAAAGTGCTAGGACCAGTTATCACACATTTTCTTTGTATTCTTATTCAATAATATCCAATCTTAATTTAATACTTCATTATTCATATTCCTTAACCCATTTGTTTTATCATTTCTTATTAATCATTACTTGTTATCATTATCTATTCACTATTAGTTTACATGAACTAATAGTGAATAGATAGAAACATGAACAAGACTCAATGGCCTGTTTTTAAAAACTGAGTTCAGTTGTTATCCATACTTAGTTGAATAAAGTTGAGTTTTGTTCTTACAACGTTAGTTTAAATTAAAATTATAATAAAGTTATATCGTTCTTACTCCACGCTTTATATTTCACTGCAATACCACAAACACAGACCAAAATATATATGTGCCAGTTAGAATGATAGTGGCCTAAGTCATACTTTATCCGTTCTGAGATATGCAATGGTTTATTTTTGAGTCAATTGAAAAATATTTTTTCACCGAAGCATAATTTTGTTAGAATATCCTACTACTATATCGAACTTTTATAAAACAAATCGACAACGTTGATACCCCTAATGGAACCTCTACTTTCAGAGAATGTACTGACTTAGACCATTTTCATTCTTCTCAAAATCATCACCACACATCAATATTAGTGGATATAGTGTGACTTAGACCACTTTCAAACTAACACTAAAGACAATTTTGGTGTGCATAAAATGAGAAATGCATTGTAAGGGTACATTTTTTATAAATGTCAAAAATAAAAATTCTTAAATTAGAGATCTGATCAAAGTAAAGAGAAAAATTGAGATAACTTAATTTTTTGGATTTTTGACATAGACCACAATCATTCTAACCGGCACTCACTCCCGATTTGACTCTTTTCACGCTAGATACCACATATTACTACAGATTTTTTTCAAAATTGGCAAAACATCTAATATTTCAACTAGAAACTCCCACGGTGATAATGAGCCAGATCGGTTCAGATTTAGATATAGCCCCCATACGAATTTCACTCCCGATTTGACTTTTTCTGCTGTAGAAACCACATATTTTAACAGATTTGCTTCAAAATTGGCAAAACATCTTATATTTCAACTAGAAACACCCACGGTGAAAATGAGCCAGATCGGCTCAGATTTAGATATAGCCCCCATACGAATTTCACTCCCGATTTGACTTTTTCTGCTGTAGAAACCACATATTTTAACAGATTTGCTTCAAAATTGGCAAAACATCTTATATTTCAACTAGAAACACCCACGGTGAAAATGAGCCAGATCGGCTCAGATTTAGATATAGCCCCCATACGAATTTGACTTTTTCTGCTGTAGAAACCACATATTTTAACAGATTTGCTTCAAAATTGGCAAAACATCTGATATTTCAGCTAGAAACACCCACGGTGAAAATGAGCCAGATCGGCTCAGATTTAGATATAGCCCCCATACGAATTTGACTTTTTCTGCTGTAGAAACCACATATTTTAACAGATTTGCTTCAAAATTGGCAAAACATCTGATATTTCAGCTAGAAACACCCACGGTGAAAATGAGCCAGATCGGCTCAGATTTAGATATAGCCCCCATACGAATTTGACTCCCGATTTGACTTTTTCTGCTGTAGAAACCACATATTTTAACAGATTTGCTTCAAAATTGGCAAAACATCTTATATTTCAACTAGAAACTCCCACCGCGATAATGAGCCAGATCGGTTCAGATTTAGATATAGACCCCATACGAATTTCACTCCCGATTAGACTTTTTCTGCTGTAGAAACCACATATTTTAACAGATTTGCTTCAAAATTGGCAAAACATCTTATATTTCAACTAGAAACACCCACGGTGAAAATGAGCCAGATCGGTTCAGATTTAGATATAGCCCCCATACGAATTTCACTCCCGATGTGACTTTTTCTGCTGTAGAAACCACATGTTTCAACAGATGTTCTTCAAAATTGGCAAAACATCTTATATTTCAACTAGAAACTCCCACGGTGATAATGAGCCAGATCGGTTCAGATTTAGATATAGCCCCCATACGAATTTCACTCCCGATTTGACTTTTTCTGCTGTAGAAACCACATATTTTAACAGATTTGCTTCAAAATTGGCAAAACATCTTATATTTCAACTAGAAACTCCCACGGTGATAATGAGCCAGATCGGTTCAGATTTAGATATAGCCCCCATACGAATTTCACTCCCGATTTGACTTTTTCTGCTGTAGAAACCACATGTTTTAACAGATGTTCTTCAAAATTGGCAAAACATCTTATATTTCAACTAGAAACACCCACGGTGAAAATGAGCCAGATCGGTTCAGATTTAGATATAGCCCCCATACGAATTTCACTCCCGATTTGACTTTTTCTGCTGTAGAAACCACATGTTTTAACAGATGTTCTTCAAAATTGGCAAAACATCTTATATTTCAACTAGAAACTCCCACGGTGAAAATGAGCCACATCGGTTCAGATTTAGATATAGCCCCCATACGAATTTCACTCCCGATTTGACTTTTTCTGCTGTAGAAACCACATATTTTAACAGATTTGCTTCAAAATTGGCAAAACATCTTATATTTCAACTAGAAACTCCCACGGTGATAATGAGCCAGATCGGTTCAGATTTAGATATAGCCCCCATACGAATTTCACTCCCGATTTGACTTTTTCTGCTGTAGAAACCACATATTTTAACAGATTTGCTTCAAAATTGGCAAAACATCTTATATTTCAACTAGAAACACCCACGGTGAAAATGAGCCAGATCGGCTCAGATTTAGATATATCCCCCATACGAATTTCACTCCCGATTTGACTTTTTCTGCTGTAGAAACCACATATTTTAACAGATTTGCTTCAAAATTGGCAAAACATCTGATATTTCAGCTAGAAACACCCACGGTGAAAATGAGCCAGATCGGTTCAGATTTAGATATAGCCCCCATACGAATTTCACTCCCGATTTGAGTTATTCCACACCAGAAACCACACATTTTAACAGATTTTCTTCAAATTTGGCAAAATATCTTATATTTGCGTGAGAAACACCCAGGATGAAAATGAGTCAGATCGGTTCAGATTTATATATAGCTCCTATACAAATTTCAATCCCGGCTTGATTTTTCCTCCCCAGAAATCACGTATTTTCATCGAATTATTTCAAATTGAGAACTGGGAGAACCTATTGTGAAATGGGTCACTTCATTCCATGTTTGGATATAGCCCTGACACAAATATTCTTCTCGATTTGACAAATTGAACCAGGACATATTAGCCTATGATTAGGAAACATACAAAAATTCTTCCCGTTTTCACTTTTTTCCGAATTGAATTTATTCTGATAGAAAGTGGAGTGTATCATGTAGTCGGCCCGCCCGACTTTAGCCTTTCCTCACTGGTTTCTTATATGAATGCCACATGCGTTTCGTATCGACCTCTGTTTGTATCGAAGTGATATCACGGGTAATTCTTGTTGTCTATACCTGGCTGCCAGTAACTAATTCGAGCGAACACATCAGTAATGTGGAAGCCAGTAAATTCAATGGAATAAAGTGCTTAGCTATTGGCTGTCACATACAATCGCAAGGGTCGCAACACTTCATCCACATAAATAGTGAAAATCGTATAAGGCGTTATCGCAAATCCTCAGGAATGAATCCTCTTTTCCAGCGAATTCGAATTGAATGAAACGATTGAATGTGTCTTGCGGGTGTGTGTGTATTCAATTGGGTCGTGCTAATGTACATTTGTTTATTTCTTATCGCAAAATATTTTAAATAAATATTTAATAAAAATAGTTAAATAAACATATAGATCGATAATTCATTTTAAGGTTATGTCAATATATATATAAAATAGCTCTAAAAATTAAATTAATGATTATATATATATAATTATATAAAATGAACGATGGATATGAATAGCAGAACTCCACACAATATACCGAATATTTCTACCGTATGCCTTATAAGATAATGATCTATTTTCTTCTTTTTCCTCTCTCATTTGATACCAAAAATGTCAAGTCCTTTTAAACGTAAACTCGAGCAGGGAAGTCGAAAGGAAGTAATTTGCGACCGATCTGGCATAAATGGTTGCAATACATCATATTTGACTTTTTGGAAATTTATATTTTTTTTGGGAATAAACTAAAATTGATTTCGATAGTAAATTTTCGATATCGGGCCTGACTGTGAAAAACTAAGTACACAGTTCACAGTGGTTTAGAATCAAAATTCATCTGCCAAAATTCAATAACTTTTGTTCTAGTAGACATTTTTGAGTTCTGTAAAAAACCAAAATTAGACAAGGACCCAAAGATTATTTTGATATGCTAAAAAAAATCGGGAAATCGGAAATATTTCAGAAATCGACCCAAAGTTGACTACTTTTCGCATTTTTCAATTTTAAAGAAAATTAAATTTTTTATTATTTTTTATTTTTATGTTTTTTTTAACATATTTTTACGTATTTGTTTATAATGCGAAGAAAAAAAATTAATTTTGGTTATTACACGATTTTCACGTGTTTCAGATTTTGAAAATTGAAGAAACCTAATTTCTTTTTTTGACACAAACATAGTTTTTGCGTCATAACAAAGCCGAGAAACCACAATTTCTTATAAACAAATTTGAGTGCAATATCTCTTAAAATGTTTGAGAAACAGTTCGACAGAATAAAAAAAAAAGAAATTACATTTTTTTCAATATTCAAAATGTGAAAAACGTGAAAATCTGTAATACAAAAAAGATTGTTCTTCGCACTATGAGCAAATACTTAAAAATATGTTAAAAAATAATAAAATAAAAATTTTAATTTTCTTTGAAATCGAAAAATACGAAAACTCTGGCCCGATGGATTTTGATTCTGAACCACTGTGAGTTGTGTTATGTTTCATGTCAGCTTTCAGAATTATAAATATAATTAAATATTCCCATAACCTGTCATTTTTTTTAATTTGTTGTCATCGGGAAGCTTATTAGATGGAATTTTATTTCTATACTAAAGAGTGATTTTTTTGAGGTTAGGATTTTCATGCATTAGTATTTGACAGATCACGTGGGATTTCAGACATGGTGTCAAAGAGAAAGATGCTCAGTATGCTTTGACATTTCATCATGAATAGACTTACTAACGAGCAACGCTTGCAAATCATTGAATTTTATTATCAAAATGCGTGCTCTGTTAAGAAAGTTCAGAAAGAAAGAAATTGTGTTCAGCGACGAAGCTCATTTTTGGCTCAATGGGTACGTAAATAGGCAGAATTGTCGATTTTGGAGTGAATATCAGCCAGAAGCATTGCAAGAGCTACCAATGCATCCAGAAAAAGTCACAGTTTGGTGCGGTTTATGGGCTGGTGGCATCATTGGACCGTACTTCTTCAAAGATGATGCGAATCGTAACGTAACTGTGAATGGTGAGCGCTACCGTGAGATGATATCCAACTTTTTTTGCCCAAAATGGAAGAACTGAACTTGGTTGACATGTGGTTTCAACAAGATGGCGCTACATGCCACACAGCTCGCGATTCTATGGCCATTTTGAGGGAAAACTTCGGAGAACAATTCATCTCAAGAAATGGACCGGTAAGTTGGCCACCAAGATCATGCGATTTGACGCCTTTAGACTATTTTTTGTGGGGCTACGTCAAGTCTAAAGTCTACAGAAATAAGCCAGCAACTATTCCAGCTTTGGAAGACAACATTTCCGAAGAAATTCGGGCTATTCCGGCCGAAATGCTCGAAAAAGTTGCCCAAAATTGGACTTTCCGAATGGACCACCTAAGACGCAGCCGCGGTCAACATTTAAATGAAATTATCTTCAAAAAGTAAATGTCATGGACCAATCTAACGTTTCAAATAAAGAACCGATGAGATTTTGCAAATTTTATGCGTTTTTTTAAAAAAAAGTTATCAAGCTCTTAAAAAATCACCCTTTATATGTGCTATTTTATTCACGACCCATTCTAGTACAACGTATACGGTGGTTTACGATGGTATAAGTTCATCACGAACATTAGCTGTTGTCGACTGTAGTCAGTCTATTTCTGCGTCAAAACCGAGCTCTAGCCTTTTTGTGTTTTCAAAAGACTGTTCATGTCAATACATTTATCCCGCCATTGAGAGGGTAAAGTGCAATCGACAGATAGACAGACATTAATGTACAGACGGATGGGCGGATTGGCAAACAGATGGATGGAAGAAAGGCCATACCGGCAAAAGTGTTATAGCCGTCGCAGCCATTTTAATGTTGGTTCAACTCTTAGCAACTTCACACAACACTTTAAAGAAACTTTTGTTAAGACTTTTGAGCTAAGAAAGGACGGACAAACTACTCTGGTGCTGTGCAATAATACGATACGAGCAATAGCATCAGCATCAGTCAACTAAACCTAAAGCCATTATGCGTTTATACTGCGATGCAATAAAGAAAGGATCAATTCAACAGCCATGCATCGGTTGTGGTTATGGATATTAAGCGAAACACGTTCTTACATAGCTTCTTTCTATCCACTGCATTCGTGTCACATGAAATTTATATATAAATAAGAAACAACAGCTCGAAGGAAAGCTATGCAAGAACAGGACAAATTTCCTAAAGAAAAAAGAAAAGGAAGGAAAAGACATTTTAAAAGTTGCTCACTTTATGAAAATCCCTGAAAAAAGTTGTTTAAGAATTTTTTGTTGAAGTTCATCGGATTCAACAGATTACACAATCGAGCATTTTCTTATCATTGAAAATTTAGTATATGGATATATATTATGTTACTTATGTGTATTAGAGTGCACAGATCAATTTCTTGGAAATAATTCTATAACTTTTTAACAGAGAGAGAGAGATATCTTGACGAAATTTCACATTAACCGTTTAACCGTTTTTCTTCAAATTTGGCACAACACCTTATATTTCAACTAGAAACATTTTTGGTGAAAGTGAGTCAGATCGGTTCAGATTTATACATACCTCCCATATAAATTTCGCTTCAGATTTAACTTTTTCTGCACTAAAAACTACGTATTTTAACCGATTTTCTTCAAATTTGGCGCAACACATGATATTTGAACTAGAAACATGTGTTATGAAATAGGGTCAGGTAGGTTCAGATTTATAAATAGCTTCAATAAGTTAAGAAAGTCCATCGCACGCTTCCATTTTATCGACACACTGAAGCGGCTATTCGGGCTATTGTGACTAAATTTTGCACCAAATTTACATTGTTAGACATTAAACCACCAACACGCTTACCTAGAGTGCGAACTGAAGAAAATATCGCAGCTGTATCGGCCAGTGTTATTGATGAACATCAATTATCTGTTACTCAAAAACGTGGAAATGCTAAAATTGGACTAAGCGAATGGACCATTTGAGGCGCAGTCAAGGTCAACATTTGCATGAAATATTCTTCAAACTTTAAATTATATGAACCGTACTATCGATTCAAATAAAGATTTCATGCATTTTTCTGAATTTTATGTGTTTTTTTTTGAAAAACTTTCCTATAGCTTTTAAAAAATCACCCAACATATTCAAAAAATATCCTTAACATATTCAAAAAATATCCTTAAATACCCTAGATACTAGATATCATTGACGGTATCCTAAAAGTACGAATTTCGAAAACCTTTCCCGTTTAGAGTGAAATGTACACTCCTAATTTTACAATTTTAGAAACAATCTTTTGCTTGGAAGCTGTTTCATCCATTTTACAAAATTCCAAAAAATCTATATGTTGCATGTCTACACAATCATAGGAATGTACATAAGAAATTTTATTAGTCTAGATGCAGCCGGTACCAATATTTTCAGTATGAATATCGAAATAACACTTTATTTTTGGAGTCTAGGCAGCCAGAGCTGTCCATCTAAGCTTGTTCGCACTCTACAGGTCGCAATTGTAGGCCGATTGTTATGAAATTTGGCAGAGGTTACTTTTTTGGCCAAGGACGACTGGTATTGAATTGGTTGAGATTCAGATATAGCCTCCATACAAATATCCCTATAATTTACACTATTACTGCTCTATAATACACATTTTACATGGGAACATGACCAACTTTACAGGATCGTGTTATATTTGAACCAGAAACAGCTCACGGGAAAGTGGACTATATGGGTCTATGTTTTGATATAGCCCCCATACAAATGTACCACCGATTTACAATATTATTTCTCTAAAATTCACATTTTACATCGGATCTTGATCAAATTTTCCACACAATGTTACATTTATACTAGAAACACGTATTTTGAAAGCCAACTATATAAGTCAATGTTTTTGTATAGCCCCCATACAAATGGGCCCCCAGTTTACACTATTATCGCTCTAGAATCCACATCTTACTCTGGATCTTGATAAAATTTTGCAGATCATGATATATTTTAATAACAATTTTATTGTAGCGCCCTTACAAGTGGGCCCCCATTTTTATTATTACCTCTTTAGGACCCACATTTTACATCGGAAGTTTTTCAAATTTTTCAGATTATGTTATATTTCAACTAAGAATACATACTATAAAAGTCAACTTTATAGGTCCACATTTTGGTATAACCTCCAAACAAATGGGCCCCATTTCATGCAGTGGATCTCGATATAGTTTTGCATATCATGTCATATTTCAACTAAGAATACCTACTTTGAAAGTGATCAATAAGGAACCACTTTTTAATGTAGCGCCCTTACAAATGGCCCCATTTTAATTTTTAACCCTCAAGGACGCAAATTTTACATCGGTTTTTTTTTAATTTTGAAGATTATATTATATTTCAACTAAGAATACATACTATGCAAGTTAAATATTTGTCCATACTTTGGAATAACCCAAATGGGGCCCATTTTTCTCTATTACACCTCTAAAAACTATGTCTTACATCGGATCAGGATATATTTCAACTAGGAATACCTACCGTGATTGAGAAATATATAGGCCCATGTTTTGGATCAGGCCCCAAGTTTTGTTATAGGCCCCCTTTGAAATGTTGGTCCGATTCATCCTATTACTACTGTATAATTTGTATTTGTCTGCCATAAAATTGGATCAATTATTTACCAACGACCATCGGTATTGAATTTGGAGGAAATCGGTCCAGATTCAGACATAGCCTCCTTTACCCTATTACTGCTCTAGAATACAAATGTTTTTCTTTGGATCTTGATACAATTTTCAGGATCATGTTATATTCGGACAAGAAATAGCTAACATGAAAGTGGTTACATGGGTCCATGTTTCGATATAGCCTCCATACAAATGTACCTCCAATTTACACTATTGTTGCTCTGGAATACACATTTTACGTCAGATATTGATCAAATTTCCCACACTATGTTATATTTAGATGAGAAACACCTACTTTGAGAGTATATGGTTCCATGTTTTGGTATAGCGCCCTTACAACTGGGCACCCAATTTATACATTTATCGCCCTATAACCCACACCTTACATTGGATCTTGATAACATTTTGCAGATCATCGTATATTTCAACTAAGAATTCCTACTTTGAAAGTAATCTATAAGGTCCCACTTTTTAATGTAGCGCCCTTACACATGGGTCCAATTTTTATTATTACAGCCCTCGAACACACATATTACATTGGATCTTGGTAATATTTTGCAGATCATCAAATAAGAATACTTACTTTGAAAGTGATATATAAGGTTCCACTTTTTAATATAACGCCCTTTTCTATTTTTACCACTTCAGAATCCATAGTTTACATTAGGCGTTTATCAAAGTTTGCAGATCATGTTATATTTCAACTAGAAACAGCTACTATGAAAGTCAGATATATGGGTTCATATATGGTTATATCCCCATACAAATGGGCCCTCGTTTTACTCTATTACCGATCTAGAACCTTCACTTCACATCGGGTCTTGATCAAATGTTGCAGATCATGATATATTTCAACTAGGAATACCTACCGTGAATCAGAACTATATAGGCCTATGTTTTTGGCACAGGCCCCAAATTTTGTGATAGACCTGCCGCCAATTTTCAATAAAACCTTCCCAGCAAAAAAACTTATTACGGATATTAACATATTATAGAATTTTTTGGAAGTTTTTAATGAACTTCCTCAAAAGCGGGGAGAAATGCAAATTTGGATTTTGAGATGCGATTAAAATGTGATTTCTACGGAACTTCCAATTTTTTTGCTGGGTTCTTATTACCATGCACCATATAAGTGGACCATTACGTAAATATATTGTCCGCTCATATGCACCTTCCCAATTATTGATAACACTCTGGATTCAGTTATTAGAGCCAATTTTGATGAAAATAATTGTTATATTTTTCACTAGGCGCAGCTACAATGAGATGGCATGATACTGATTTTTCTTGTACAGGGTTTTCCAATAAAAGGTGTTATTTTGAATCACCCAGTATTTCGGTAGATGCCACTTTTGAAGCTTTTATTCTTTGACATTTGACAAGTAGAAGCTACGCCATTACTAAAAATGGAACGATACACGCTTCAACAACGCATTGAAATTATTAATATTCACTACAAAAATGGTGAAAATCTTGCAGTCACAGTTCGCAAAACTAAAGCGTTTTTGAGTCGTCGTGAAGCACCTTGTCGGACCGCAATACAGAAATTGGTGGACAAATTCGAGCTGTTTGGACAAGTTAGTGATGTGAAGAATAAAACCCGTGCACGTCGCTCAAGAACAAGTGAGAATATTGCTGTAGTAGCCCAAAGTGTTGAAGAAAACCCATGTTTGTCCAGTCCTCGTCGTTCTTTTGAATTGGGCATTCCACAAACGTCATTACACCGCATTTTGCATAAAGACTTGGGTCTTAAGGCTTATAAAGTTCAGTTAACACAAGAACTCATGCCGGCCGAGCATCAACAACGTCGTGTCTTTGCTGATTGCGTCCTTGAGATGAATGAAAATGATCCGAAATTCCATCGAAAAATCGTCTTGACTGATGAGGCCCATTTCCACCTCGGTGGCTACGTCAACAAGCAAAATTGTCGCATCTGGGGCTCCGAAAACCTAAGAGTTGTTGAGAACCCTCTCCATCCTCATCGTGTGACTGTTTGGTGCGGTTTATGGTCCAGCGGGGTCATTGGATCTTAATTTTTCGAAAATGAGGTTGGATCAACAGTTACGGTGAATGGATTGTATGGATGATTAATAATTTTTTATGGTCGGAGTTACATGGTATTGATCTGGACAACGCTTACTTTCAATAAGACGGCGCTACGTGCCACACAAGCAACGACACCATTCCTTTTTTACGGGAAAAGTTTCCGGACCGTGTTATCTCTCGATGAGGTGATCACAATTGGCCACCGAGATCTTGTGACTTAACACCTTGCGACTTCTTTCTTTGGGGCCACGTGAAAGATAAGGTCTACCCAACAGCCCAGCGTCGATTCAAGACCTCAAAGATAGAATTCGTGAGGCTATCGAGGACATAGGGCAGCCACTTTACGATTTCGTTATGGAAAATTTCATGAATAGGATATGACCCTATAAGCGCGGTCGTGGTGGCCATTTGGCTGATGCTGTTTTTCATTACACTAGTCAACAGTCAAAATGTACTCGGGATGCGATAATTTTTTCTGTGTACGTAACCTTGACATGAGCTCGAAAAACGCAATAAAAATTTTTTTTTTCGTTTGTTTTTTTTTTTTTATTATTTTTTTTTTTAATTTTAAAATTTTTTTTTTGTTAATTTGTTTCGTCCGGCATAACTCGGGAACCACTAGCCCGATTTAATTGAATTAAATTTTAAAAAATTTAAAATTACAATTCCCTTAATCTGTTCATATATTGTTTTCCTATACAAGCAACAGTTTCCAAGTTAAAAATGAATATATAAAGGAAAAAACTTATTTTTTGCCTAAAGATTTAATTTTTTTTTTAAATCCATAAAAAATCCAAAATGAAAAAAAATGTCAAATCTTATTACTTTTACGTAAAGTCACATAACCTATGAGCAAAATGAGACAAAGATCATGAAAATCGATGCACGCGTTTCGCTTTTATTCGCAAATGAGTAAAGGTATGAATTTCAAAAATTAAAAAATTTTTTTTTGGTTAATTTGTTTCGTCCGGCATAACTCGGGAACCACTAGCCCGATTTAATTGAATTAAATTTTAAAAAATTTAAAATTACAATTCCCTTAATCTGTTCATATATTGTTTTCCTATACAAGCAACAGTTTCCAAGTTAAAAATGAATATATAAAGGAAAAAACTTATTTTTTGCCTAAAGATTTAAATTTTTTTTTTTAAATCCATAAAAAATCCAAAATGAAAAAAAATGTCAAATCTTATTACTTTTACGTAAAGTCACATAACCTATGAGCAAAATGAGACAAAGATCATGAAAATCGATGCACGCGTTTCGCTTTTATTCGCAATTGAGTAAAGGTATGAATTTCAAAAATTTGCTCGACATATGCACAACTTTGTCTATGGTAAGGGTTTTTCTTTTTTTTTTGATTCTCAGAATTAACAAAACGGAATAAACAAAGGGTTATTTAATTTTTATGATTGCGTAAGCAAAGTAATAAACGCTAATAAATGTGCGTGAACAATTAAAAGGAAAAAAGGAAAGGGGACTTTTTTAATTATTTGGGTTTTCCGTTGGCTACCTGTATTATTTTTTTACAGAAATGCAACCCACATTTAAGGGTGGTCATTATTCGGAAAATTTAAGACTCACACATGGTGAAACAGGTATGTAGCCACCGTAAAAAAATATACACCCATTTATAAGTACCTGTCAGTAAAATACTAAACAATACACAGTATAAATAGGTCTTCATTGATCGATTTTACTCATTCAACAAGTGTCGACGAACGCGATAGTTAAAATGAGCAAACGTTCGCGAGGATTTGAATGCAATACCAATCCAAGTAATTTTTGTTACATGTGCGCCATGCTCGTCACTCACATCGCCCAGGTTGTCCGGAAAGAAGTCCAAGTGCGAGTGTAGAAAATGTATCTTAAGCGACATATTTGCTCTAATTTTTTTATAATTTTGGAGTAGTTGTTCGATGATCTCTCTGTAATTTGAGCTTTTGTTGTTTCCAAGAAATCCGGAAACAATTTGCCGAAATGAGTTCCAAGCTGCAGCTTCATTTGGTGATAAAATGTGCTCAAACTGTAACTTGCAACAACTTTTAATTTGCGGACCGTCGAAAACGCCTTCCTTAATCTTTGCCGATGAAAGGTGAGGAAAAATGGTTTTTAAATAGGCGAACGCTTCGCCATCTTTGTTGATAGCTTTCACGAAGTTTTTTATGAGTCCGAGCTTTATGTGAAGAGGTGGGAGAAAAACATTTTCCTTTTTTATGAGTGGTGTATATTTCACGTTGTCCTTACAAAAACAGATGTTGTCTTTTTTTGTGTAGTACCTTGCGTATGGTTCATGACGCTTCCTGTAGATTGTTGTCACCACACCAGGAGCCAAGAAACCGAACTGTTGCATGCGCGATGCATGCAACTCTGCATCTTCCTTGGAGAGTTTCAATTCTCTAACCCAATCGTTCAGTTCTGCTTGGGAACATAAGCGTTGACCTCCATGCAATGTATATGTTGACTCGCATTCTGATGTGGTTTCTACTGTCTCCGGATCTGATGTTGGATGTATCGCCTCATTATTAGATGCCCATCTTGAAACGGACGGTTGCGGGTCCACTGGTTCTTCGGAAAATGGCACTGGAAAATTCACTGTTGAAACAGCAGCGTAAGTCCATCGTATATTTTTTTCCCACGCCTGTTTTTTTGCTAAGACAGAAGTAGCAATCTGTTACATGACAAAGCGGAGCTCTCCAAAGCATTGGCATGATGATTCTCGGCTGTCGTCTGAAAGAATTTCAATAATAAGTTATATATGTTCTTGAATTTCGTAATCTACACTTACCTTGAGTCAGCTAGCTGTACGTAGCACCTTGGACATAGAGCACTTGGTGTCCACCGCTCATCTATGTTTGAGACCTTTAAATTGAAGCTCTCTTCAAATGAATCTCTCAATTTAGGTGAAAAACAACGCTTGTTTTTGCAGAAACGTATTCTCCGCACATGTAACAAAAATTACTTGGATTGGTATTGCATTCAAATCCTCGCGAACGTTTGCTCATTTTAACTATCGCGTTCGTCGACACTTGTTGAATGAGTAAAATCGATCAATGAAGACCTATTTATACTGTGTATTGTTTAGTATTTTACTGACAGGTACTTATAAATGGGTGTATATTTTTTTACGGTGGCTACATACCTGTTTCACCATGTGTGAGTCTTAAATTTTCCGAATAATGACCACCCTTAAATGTGGGTTGCATTTCTGTAAAAAAATAATACAGGTAGCCAACGGAAAACCCAAATAATTAAAAAAGTCCCCTTTCCTTTTTTCCTATTAATTGTTCACGCACATTTATTAGCGTTTATTACTTTGCTTACGCAATCATAAAAATTAAATAACCCTTTGTTTATTCCGTTTTGTTAATTCTGAGAATCAAAAAAAAAGAAAAACCCTTACCATAGACAAAGTTGTGCATATGTCGAGCAAATTTTTGAAATTCATACCTTTACTCAATTGCGAATAAAAGCGAAACGCGTGCATCGATTTTCATAATGTAATGTAATGTAAGTAACATAATGTAAATTATTTTCATCAATTTTACCATATTCGTTAAATTTGACTAAAGATTAATTTATAGTAGATAATATACACGTATATAATTTATACGAACTACATAAAATTGCACCCATGAAACACCTGGGTTTGTAATCAGAGCGAGGTAGGGTATTATATAGTCGGCCACGCCCGACTTTAGCCTTTCCTTACTTGTTTAAGATAAACCCTTTATTTTTCGTGTACGTGCGATTAGAGGGATGTACACACCGAATTTCACGCTATAAAAATAAATGTCAAGTCAAGTCAATTCAAAACAGAAATCTTCTAAAAATGTGCTTAAATATTCGAAATATTAGAAGTTATTTTCTGTCCATGTTCCTTTGGACTGATTTTTCCCATTTTTATTCCCAGCTATTAGACGAGTTCTTGGTAGGGACTGATAAAACGTTTTTGGTCGAAAGTTGAAATGATCGACATTTGGAGTCTATTTTACGCTTCGACGGTTCGAAATACCTAACAACCTTTTTAAATGGACGACATGTTTCGTTTGAAAACATACACGTTTAGCGCTACTCTTTAATTAGCTGCGCACTACTTTTTGTTTAACTGGTAAAGCTAATAAAAGCATCTTTGCGTGAAGAAAAACAATAACTTGCAGGTATGTATATATGTACTTTTCGAGAAGTTTTGAGAACAAATTACGATATTTCGAATGTCCAGCAATACCATTTGTTTTAATTATTTAACACAGCCTGCCATAGGAACATAGGTGTATTGGATATATGTCCTTATAAGGCAGTAAATTGGCACAGTCTTCAAAATGTGAATGCTGAAACAAAACAAGAATACTCCATACTGCTCAAAATGTTTCTTCAGCTTCTTCAACCTCAATGACTCTGACGACGACGATGACTTGGACGAGAAAGAGAAACAATTAAGTGGCAGTTGATTAAATTAATTGGTACACTTGTCCATCCATCCACTCATTTATACCTACTACACATGTCGGTATATACATAAAGTATTGCTCGCATGTATTTCGGTGTGTGTTACATACCACACACCAATACAGAGTGGGAGTTACTACATTGCGTGTGCAAACGCACGCAATGAAAACATTTGTGGAAACACAGCATGTCTAAAGAATTGTTTGACTCAATGATTGACTGATTGAATCTTTGACTTTTGTCGGGCATGACTTAACAAAGGGTTCCGAAAACCACACAGGGGCATAGGCGCACACAATTGCAATCAAATGGCCAGCAACTGAGACCAGGACAATGAATAGGCGATATGGGGTACCCAATGTTGTATACGGCATAATAAATAGGGATCCTTCACTTCTTAACATCTATTTAAATTCTCTGTTATTCGCTCTTCTTGTATGTATATGTTCACATTCTGCTATGTCACCGAGAGACGCTTAAAATGATATATTGGGCCATCCGGCCATATTTGATTTGCTTGTCATGGACTCCTCCATCCTCACAGCAGTCTGCTATGTGCGTAAAGCGTAACGTACAAGTGACATGAGAATGGCAAATGTGAGAGTTGATGCCTACATGAAGATGCTTCCGGCTGCTCCAGGATATCCTTGTGAAACGTTGTGCATCAGTTATGTCGAATCACTTCATAAATTATAGACACTTGGGTTTAAAGAAAATGTTAAGGATATACCTTTAATGGCCCCTAAAATGGGTCAGTGAAATAAAACAAAAAATCTGAAAATGCTTTCGAACCCGAATACAAATTCAATTTGAGTATATGCTAAAAAATATGAATCGTCCTACTGCCATGCAAATGTACATTAGGTTTATTCATGAAAAATTTTGATTTTTTAACGATGATTTGCGAATAATTAATTCCAGCATCAAGCCATATGAGAGCTAAATGCTCCTGAAACAAACTTTTAGGGGGGACGTACGAAAGGGGATACAAATGGTACCAACCAAACAGCTGTAGCTAGAATAAAAAATTCTCTGACTAAGGGTATGTAAGATTCGCTCAGGTCGAACATTACATCTTTTTCTTGTTTTATGATGTACTTTCTTAAAATTTTTAGTTGTCACTACTATAAACGTCCAATAATAGGTCTGGGACAATAGTAGAAAGGGTCTATTAAATCAGAAAGTAGACGAACAGAAATAAGAATATTCGTCACTAGCATAAAGTCCATTCTCATGTGGTGTCAAAGTCTAACTGCCAGAAATTTCAGGTGTTTGTCAACAAATGTTAGCGTGCTATTTGCCGCATTTTCTATCCAAGGATCATATCAAACACAGGTCTGTTGCCACTAACAGCGATGCTACTCATCAATGTCGAAATAAAGAGGAGAAAATGGCGATGGATGGCCACACACTCCGTAAGGAAGGCAATGGAATCGCGAAGGTGCTCGAAGTAGAGGTACATATATCACGAACAACATGGAGGAGGTCGATACAATCCAAAAGCCGACATATAGAGTTTCATAGTCTCTGACTATGTTCCAAATACAGATATTTTGCCCACATGTTACATTTTTATACACTCCACGAGAGTATTATGGCTTTGTGCATTTGTTTGTAACACCCAAAAGGAAGCGGGATAGACCCATTGTTAAGTATACCGATCGACTTAGAATCACTTTCTGAGTCGATTTAGCAATGTCCGTCTGTCTGTCCATCTATTGTTGTAATCAAACTACAGGTCGCAATTATAGTCCGATCTTAACAAAAATTCGCACAAGCAAGTTTTGTGAATCAAGGACGAAAGCTATTTAATTTGAGCCAAATCGGTTCAGATTTAGATATAGCCCCCATACAAGTGTCGCTCCCGATTTGACATTTTCCGCTTTAGAAACCACATATTGTACCCAATTTTCTTTAAATTATCTTATAATCCAACTAGAGACACCTATGCAAAAATTGGATAAGATCGGTTCAGATTTAGATATAGCCCCCATACAAATGTCGCTCCCGATTTGACATTTTCCGCTGTAGAAACTACATATTGTACCCGATTTTCTTTAAAATTGACACAACATCTTATAATCCAACTATAAACACCTATGCAAAAATTGGGTATGATCGGTTCAGATCTAGATATAGCTCCCATACAAATGTCGCTCCCGATTTGACATTTTCCGCTCTAGAAACGACATATTGTACCCGATTTTTTTTAAATTTGACACAACATCTTATAGTCCAACTATAAACACCTATGCTGAAAGTGGGTAATATCGGTTCAGATTTAGATATAGCTCCCATACAAATGTCGCTCCTGATTTCACATTTTCCGCTCTAGAAACGACATATTGTACCCGCTTTTATTTAAATTTGACACAACATCTTATAATCCAACTATAAACACCTATGCTGAAAGTGGGTAATATCGGTTCAGATTTAGATATAGCTCCCATACAAATGTCGCTCCTGATTTCACATTTTCCGCTCTAGAAACGACATATTGTACCCGCTTTTATTTAAATTTGAAACAACATCTTATAATCCAACTATAAACACCTATGCTGAAAGTGGGTAATATCGGTTCAGATTTAGATATAGCTCCCATACAAATGTCGCTCCTGATTTCACATTTTCCGCTCTAGAAACGACATATTGTACCCGCTTTTATTTAAATTTGACACAACATCTTATAATCCAACTATAAACACCTATGCTGAAAGTGGGTAATATCGGTTCAGATTTAGATATAGCTCCCATACAAATGTCGCTCCTGATTTCACATTTTCCGCTCTAGAAACGACATATTGTACCCGCTTTTATTTAAATTTGACACAACATCTTATAATCCAACTATAAACACCTATGCAAAAATTGGGTAAGATCGGTTCAGATTTAGATATAGCTCTCATACAAATGTCGCTCCCGATTTGACATTTTCGGCTCTAGAAACGACATATTGTACCCGATTTTCTTTAATTTGGCACAACATCTTATAATCCAACTATAAACACCTATGCAAAAATTGGGTAATATCGGTTCAGATTTATATATAGCCCCCAAACTAATGTAGCTCCCGATTTGACTTTTGCCGCTTTAGAAACCACATATTGTACTCGATTTTCTTTAAATTTGGCACAACAGCTTATAATCTAATTAAAAACCTATGGTGAAAGTGGCTAAGATCGGTTCAGATTTAGATATAGCGCAAATACAAATAATGCTCCCAAATGTTTAACCGATTTTGGCCAAACTATACATATTATATTTCACCTATTTCGTTCCAGATTTCAATATACCCCATACAAATGTCCTTTCCGATTTAAAATTTTTTGTCAAACACACACATTTACAGGATGCAAAAATATTGCCTGTTTTCACTTTTTCACCGAATTAAATTGTATTCGGATAGAAAGTGGAGTGTATCATAGAGCCGGCCCCGCCCGACTTTAGCCTTTCCTTACTTGTTAATGAATTGTATCAGGTGTCGGCAAATTATACATTGGACCAAAATGTGACACAAGAAAAATTACATTGGAAAACATGATTTTTTGCGATTTTTTCCGGAGCGTTCAGCTCACAAACATAGAGAGAAAATATTTTGCCAATAATCTTTAAAGTATCCAAACTTTATTTTCATGTGGTGACTGCAGATAATTTTTATTTATATGGATCTCGACCCAGCCTAATATACATACAGCTAACTAGCATTTGTCAAAGAAGGTTCATGGAAATAGAACTGGTTTTGGTGGATTGCTTCTTAACTTATTTCGAAGAATACTGATATTTATGTATGAGAGCAATTCGTTACTGATAATAAGAACTTTGACTTTGGTTGGAGTGCAAAGTCGTGAAAATTTGGCGTCATAGGGCGTCATAGATGATGACAAAATTCCAATCTTCACCCACAGATCGAATATGGAGACTGGCTCAGGAACGCGACTGAATCTCAGAATCTCCACCAGACTTCTAGATTAACATACTGTGTTCCAGGTATTAATTAATATTGCTGCAAGCCAGATTTAGGAACAGAAAATACCTCCAGCTAAATTCAATATCTATGTTGACAGTTGGGCCAGGGATAGAAACATCACATCACGCTACACGGTATATTATCAGCGGCAAAAACTGCCAAATTTGATTGAAATCTACAGAGAACATTCCAATCAAGCGTATGCTAAAAGATAAAAATGCATATGGGCGGCGGGTTAAATCTCTGTATTAACGTATACATTAAAATAATAAATAGACCATATGATCGATCTTAGCTGATGCATTTATGGCAACGCTGTATCATCCACAAATTGAAGATCGACTTTATGATCGATCTTAAACATGTGTTTGGTTTCTTTATGGTTGTAAAATCAATAGTTTTTGTACTCAATATTTGCTGAAATAATATATTGATAATAAAATAAATAAAATAAAAAACTAATTTGTTTTGTGGTTGTGGGCGGATTAAACAAAAGCTTTTTTGATCATATTTGACAATATAAGGAATGTATGCGAAATTATTCGTTCTAATTTTTGCCGTCGCATGTATTCCAATGGAATTCACGCTCGGCTCGGAGTTCAAGGACATAACTACGTGCCGGGAAATGCATTAGCAGACGAATGTGTCAGGCTAGGCTCCTATGTGCGAGTAGAGACCGTGCTTTTACCATTTGTAGAACTTAAAATTCACGTCGACACATTAGAAGCGGCAAAAAGCAGGTCGAATTGGGAATGAGAACGAAATTTCAGGATGAATTGATATCTTTGGCCGTTCATTGATGATGCTTTTCTTCGACAAGAACATACTTCGTATTCTTATGGTGCCATCATCGCCCAATGTGTGATCGATGTGATATCATGTCTTGCAAGAGGGAGCTCTATAGAAGTACAGTGTGAGCTCGATGATCGCAAGTACCTATCATCGCAACTGCTCGTTGTTTGCAACTTATGGTCTCGATTATCGCAACTTCCATTCAAAAGTTGTAAATGTTTTCTATTTTCGGGATAGATACTTTAAATTTAACCAAGGACGACGCTGAATTAGAAGGACCGCGCATTACTAAGAACCCATATAATCGTCCCAGCAGTTTCGGAAGTGTGGAAATTTGCAGCGATATTTACGAGAACTCAATCTGAACTAGGGTTTGCATTTTCCCGTACTTTCTATTTCCCGGAAAACGGAAATTATTTTTTCAATTTCCCGGGATCCCGGGACAGCACGGGAAATCGTCAACATACTGTTTACTTTGAGTTAAGCTTATTTTTTACAATGAAACATACACATTTAATTAAAGTAAAATAAATATATATATTTCACAACGAACCTGTTGCAGAAATCATATAATAAAGGGCAATGTGAAATCAATTCTTTTCTTTTCAAGTTTCAAAATTAATTAAAGATCACATATTTCTTATTTTATTGGAAAATGTGGACGCGAATTCCCGGAAAATTTCCCGCGGGTGTTTCTAGTGGAAATATAAGATATTTTGTAAATATTTCTGGTTTCTAGACCAGAAAAAGTCAAATCGTGAGAGAAATTTGAATGGGAGTTATATATCTTAACCGATCTAACTCATTTTCAGTTGGAATAGTATAAGATATAAGACAATTTTGAAGAAAATATGATGTAATATGTGGTATTTCGAGTGAAAAGAGTCAAATCGGCAGTGAAATTCGTATGGGGGCTATATCTAAATCTGAAGCGATTTTCTTCAAATTAAATAGCGTTCGTCCTTATCCCGAAAAACTTTGTTGTGCAAAGTTTCATTTGGTTCTGGCTACAATTGTGACCTGTACTCTGATTACAAGAATAGATGGACGGACGGACGGACAGACAGACAGATGGACGGACATTGCTAAATCTATTCAAAAAGTGATTCTAAGTCGATCGGTATAATTAACAATGGGTCTATTTCCCTTCCTTTTGGGTGTTACAAACAAGTGCACAAAGACATAATGATCTCGTGGAGTGTATAATGACAAGCTGAAGACGATAATTATCTCAATATTGCCTATAGTTTCAGAAGTTAAAGTGTAACGATTTGTTTTAAATTGTCGTACAGACTTTTACATTTGTTTTGCTTTCTCCAAAAGAAAACATATATCGCGGTAGAAGCCACACCATGAGATATATCAAAGTATAGATAAATAATAATTTCTAGTGCCTTTCTCTCTTACACTTTATTATACGTTTTT
The DNA here is from genome assembly GCA_947397865.1 of Polietes domitor. Taxonomy (NCBI): domain Eukaryota; kingdom Metazoa; phylum Arthropoda; class Insecta; order Diptera; family Muscidae; genus Polietes; species Polietes domitor. The sequence continues at coordinate 75,099,224 of OX377620.1, forward strand.
TATTGTAATAAACAAATAAAATTTTTGAAAATGTTGCTCAGTCAGTAAGGTGCTTAAATGCAATTCTGTGAAATGAAAATAGTCCTTGAAAGTTATTTGAATAAAGCCTACAAGCGATTTTTTCTAAATGGTTATACATTTTATACCCTCCACCTCCAGGATGGGGGTATATTCACTTTGTCATTCCGTTTGTAACACCTTGAAATATTCATCGGAGACCCCATAAAGTATATATATTCTGGGTCGTCGTAAAATTCTAAGACGATATAGCCATGTCCGTCTGTCTGTCGAAAGCACGATAGCGGCCGAACGAAATGAGCTAGGAGGTTCGAATTTTTCCTAAATGTGTCTTATGGTTGCAGATCGGTTGGGATTGAAAGTTGGCGAAATCGACACAGAGGGAAAAATTTTTCCCTCACAAGGACTGAAAATACCCCTAACATTTAGAGTATTTCAGCATGTTTTTTGAACATATTAGCTTGTATTTAGTTGATATTTGCAATGCGCATTCCCTCTATAGCATAAAAGGGCACCATAGAGTGATTTTTATTTGTAGGAGGCGAAATGGGACAAAAAGGGATACAAATGGTACCTATCAAACGACAACTGATAGAAACACGAAATTTGGCGTGTACATTCCTCTAATAGAGTAGATACATAATATAAAAGTATTTTTTCTAAATTCGTACTTTTAAGGGGTTAAATGGGGATAGAGGGATAAAAATAGTACCAACCTAACGAATAATGAAATTCGATATATACATTCCTCTGATTGCGTAGACACGTAAAATAAAAGAACTTTCCAAAATTCGTACTTTTTCGAGGTTCAAATGGAAGAATGGGATAAAAATAGTACCTACCAAATAACCGCAGCTAAAATCACAAAATTCTGAGTATACATTCCTCTGACTGCGTAGACACGAAAAATAAAACTTTTTTTCCAAATTCGTACTTTCAATGGATACAATGGCTACAGGGTATAAAAATAGTACCAACTAAACTAATACAGCTAGAATGATGAAATTCAGTGAGTACGTCCCTCTAATTGTGTAGATACGTAAAATAAAGAGATTTTAAATAGTCGTACTCTTGAGGTGGCAAAATTGGAAAAAGGGGATAAAAATGGTACCAACAAAATGGCCGCTGATAGAATCATGGAATTCGGTGTATACATTCCTCTGACTGCATAGCCACGTAAAATATTTTTTTTCAAATTCGTACTTTATTTTGTTGCTTTTACGACAAAAAATGGTAGAATCATGAAGTTGTCTTATACTGCGTACATGAGAGATAGGTATTTTCAAAATTTATACTTTTGAAATTAAAATAGATAGATGGAAATACAACCAACCAAACGACTGTAGCTGTAGTACGACTGTAGCTAAAGTACACTCTCTATCCCCCAATATTTAGGGTATTTATGATTGCTCCCTTATATTTACTTTATGAATTGAAGTATTATATTTATTATATCCATTATATAGTATACAAATATTGGTAGCCTTGGCTTATAATTACATTTCTTATTTAGTTACAGTTAAAATTTGTTGCGGACATTCCTCTTGTAGCTTGGAAGCACCACAAAGAAAACAAGTAAAGAAAGGCTAAAGTCGGGCGGGGCCGACTATATAATACCCTACACCACTCCCTGCGTATGTACCTCGCTTTGACTACTAAACCCAGGTATTTCATGGGAGCAATTTTATGTAGTTCATACAAATTATACCATTTGGGTTATACCAAAGTATGGACATATAGGCATCACCCAAACAATGCTCATTGCAATTCAATTCGGTAAAAAAGTGAAATCGGGAAGGATTTTTGCATCCTGTAAATGTATGTGTTTGACAAAAAATGTTAAATCGGAAAGGACATTTGTATGGGGGTATATTGAAACCTGGAACAATGTGACCCGCTTTCACCATGTCTGTTTATTGGTGAAATATCATATGTAAAATTTGGCCAAAATCGGTTAAACATTCGGGAGAAACATTTGTATGAGGGCTATATCTAAATCTGAACCGATCAAACCCACTTTCAGCATAGGTGTTTCTAGTTCGATTATAAAATGTTGTGCCAATTTTAAAGAAAATCGGGTACAATATGCCGTTTCTAGAGCGGAAAATGTCAAATAGGGAGCGACATTTGTATGGGGGCTATACCTAAATCTGAACCGACCTTACCCAATTTTTGCATCCGTGTTTCTAGTTGGATTATAAGATGTTCTGCAAAATTTAAAGAAAATCGGGTACAATATGCCGTTTCTAGGCGGAAAATGTCAAATAGGGAGCGACATTTGTATGGGGGCTATATCTAAATCTGAACCGATCTTACCCAATTTTTGCATACATGTTTCTAGTTGGATTATGAGATGTTTTGCCAAATTTAAAGAAAATCGGGTACAATATGTCGTTTCTAGAGCGGAAAATGTCAAATCGGGAGCGACATTTGTATGGGGGCTATATCTAAATCTGAACCGATCTTACCCAATTTTTGCATACATGTTTCTAGTTGATGTTTTGCCAAATTTTAAGAAAATCGGGTACAATATGTCGTTTCTAGAGCGGAAAATGTCAAATCGGGAGCGACATTTGTATGGGGGCTATATCTAAATCTGAACCGATTTCCTCCAAATTCAATACCGATGGTCCTTGGCCAGAAAAAATAACGTCTGCCAAGTTTCATGACAATCGGACAACAATTACGACCTGTAGAGTGCGAACAAGCTTAGATGGACAGCAGACGGACGGACGGACGGACAGACAGACAGACAGACATCGTTAAATCGACTCAGCTGGTGATTCTAAGCCGATCGGTTTACTTATAGGTGGGTCTAGCTCGATTATTTCTTGGTGTTACAAACATTTGGCGCGAAACTAACTTATAATACCCTAGACCACGAAGTGGTGTAGGGTATAACTAGACCACGAAGTGGTGTAGGGTATAATAAAAGTTTTAGCGGGCGATATGGGACAAAAAGGGATAAAATATGGTACCAATTCATACGACAACAGCTAGAATCATGAAATTCGGTGTGTACATCCCTCTAATTGCATAGACACGTAAAATAGAGGGATTTTTCGAAATTCGTAGTTTTAAGGGATATAATTAAAAAGAAGGATAAAAATGGAACCTACCAAACCGCTGAAGTTGAAATCATGAAATTCGGTGTATACATTCTGACTATAAAGACTAGAAAAAGTTTTTTTTTCGAAATTTGTACATTTGGGTGGAGAATGGTGCGAATGGGGATATCTTTAAATTTTATGGAAATGCTTCTTCCTAATGGCGACTGACAATCGCCTAATATTTAGGAATGTTCACTTTCACAATTTCAGCATTTTATTTATATAAGTATACATTATTATTTGAAATAGTAAACAAATATAGTAATGTGCATAAAAATATCACAATTTTCGTAATATGGTACTGTGCTTCTATGTAAAGTCGACTTCCTTTAATCTGCTGGTAATACTATGGAATGCACTCCGTGGTGGGGGGTATATAAGATTCGGCCCTGCCGAACTTAACGCCTTCTTACTTGTTTTATTTCAAATTTAGGTCTCATTCCAATTCCTTTATCGATTTCTCCAAATCTCGCATGAAATTTTGCTTAGAATCTATTCCAAATTCATGTGTGATTTCAACGATTCAAGAGGCCAACGTGAATTGCGCAACTGTAAAATGAATCGTGCCACTGCTTCTTCAAATTTAGAAATAGCATCCTATTTGCTTTAAATTATTCGGCACATTGGCTATTCTCAGATGAAGAATTTGAAACGTTTTATTTGTCAATCTGTTTTTGATAGTCTCCAAAATAAATCGATTTCAAAAACTAAACAAACATACAATTACTTTGTGGTCAATGGCAAATTTCTCTCAAAGTAAGAGCTACTCTAAAATCATCCGCATCACCTTCAGGCAACATTTGAAAGGCGTCCTTATTTTTTGTTACAAAACTGCATTTCAGGAAATCGCATTGTCCTGCACAATCTCACAATTTGCAATTACAATTTTACAAAGGCACTTATTCACAAAGCCAACTGAAGTACCCACAACAGTGTGGCTTGAATTGAATATTTAACGAATGCTTGATAGCATCCTGAGTTCTGTGAAAGTTTAAAGGTTTTATCTTCATTTTAAATTTATGCTTCATGTAATGTAAAATGCTGAAAATCTTTTGATGAAAACCATAATTACATTTACGCAGTAGCATAAAGCGTATACATTTAGGTTTCATCCTGGCCGTAGTTATCGTTTCACGCACTGTGTTCTGTTTTATTTGTGGTTGCCTTGGGCATTAAAAGTGTTCTTAACCGCAAGACTTAAATTGCAAATTGGTGGATCTCCTCATGCCGTTTTGCTATACGAAACACGTTTTATTTGCTCACAACTTGGAAAACATTGACAGACAAAAATGTTGACCACTTGTGAAAGGTGTAGAAAATGAAGATGTACAAATGAAATGCTTATTTTGAAAGTAACAGTCTGAATTGGAATTATTCAAGGTACATTATAAACTATCGAATATTCGACTTAAATGATTTTCCGTGTAAACTCTTCTTTTGGCTTTTGTTCGTCAAACATGTTCGCTTTCGGGTATAAATTTTGAGGTATATGAATTTTTAGTAATATTTTTTATGTTATTTTTATTAACATTTATTATACATAAATAATAATTTGTTGGAAAATAAGTCTTTAAAAATAGAAATTTTCGAAAAAAATATAATAAATTGTTACTTACGTTTTCTTTTGTTGTAGTATGGATGAATACTGAAAGTCTTTTCAATTGATTTCAGTGCTTCTTGAAGAATACAATATCCATAACAATTCACAGCTCCAGTTGCTACGCATTTTTTCTTTTTTTCTCGAAGGAGAAGATGATTTTTGTTTAAGTTTCGGATATAGAGATGACCTTAAGTAAAGTCAGCATAATGTGCTGCACATTTCGCCTACGGAAATTACACCATGCTCCAACTCTCAAGAATAATTTGAGTTTGATTTTAATTTAAACCAACCACAGTTCGTGGGTTTCAGGTTTAATTTGAATGTTTGCCTCCGTTTCCGCTTCTTTTTGCTTTTCCTGCCGTCGCACTTGATGAAGATACTTTTGTAAACATGGCCATTTTTTGGCATTTACATTGTTGACTGTTCATTCACCCGTTTTTTAATTTGTTTGTTTTCTTCAACATCCACCTCCTTCTTATTGTCGCAGGTGGAAAGTTTTTGTGAGCATTTTGTGCTAATTGTAACTTTTATGAGTAGAAAATTATACTAAATTTATGCAATTATTATTCATTCCAGCAACGCCATTGAAAATGCTAAAACGAGAAACTGAAAGTCCACAGGCAGAAGAAGAAATGGCAAGAAGGCTAACATTCAACCGCATCACCTGGGATACCTTTAGTTGATATTCTGGAAAGAATACAAAAATAATATTTAACCATATTGTACATACATATAATTGAATATCTAAAATATAAATTAAAAAAAATAAATAAATTAACTTGCTTAATTGAAGGCAAGCAAAAGACATCAATATAAACTTATAATAATAAGAGAACTAAAATATTTTTATTTAAATCGTGATATGTTATGCCATTCCCAATGACCACGTCCACTTGCAGGAAGGAGCGCGGAATTATTTTTCATTAGTTGGCTATTTAGTTCCACTTCCTAAACCAAAAAAATATTTGGATTGCTCAAAATGGCACTTTTCATTTGGAACCAATATCGTGTTTCTAAGACTTGTAGCCATTAGGCTGGGTCGCCGTTCATACAAATGGAAAAACAACTTTCAGTTACCCCACGAAAATAAATTTTGGATTAAATAATGATTTGCAAAATATTTCGTTCCTAGATCAAGCCATCTGTGAGCTAAGCGCTCCTGAAAATAACAATACAAATTTTTTTTCCGGTGTATTTTTTGTGCTAAATTTGTTCCCATTTTTTCTGAAATGAATGACCCTTGAAAACACTTTATATGAAAATTTTGATTCTTGTCTTAGAGTACCTTATTGGTTGAATTATTGGACGTTTATAGTATTTTTTGTGGATTTTCACAGTGACTATTGAAAACTTTTTCGTATTTGGTGGTAGTATTTTATAAAAAAATAGCTGCTGTCAATATCTTTCGAACGATGCCTAAATGATGAACAGGAGTGAAATTGACGTGCAGCGCTCATTTTTGTAAAAACATTTTGGCTGTGAAAACCATCACCTGCATTAAATTATTTCACAAAAATGGAATCAGTTTTCGTCCGTAATTCATCATTTAGGTATCATTCGAAAAATGTTTCCAATAAATATGAGTTTTTAGCTGTCACTTTGAAAAACCGCAAAAAACAATATAATAATCAATCAATATATTCTAAGACAAGAATAAAAATGTCCTTCCAAGGGTCTTTTAACTCAGAAAAAAAAAATGGGCAAAAAAGCAACATAAAACAAGTAAAAACGGAGCTAAGTTTGGCCGGGCCGAACTATATATACTCTCCACCATGGTTTGCATTCTACTGAGGCTTTCGATTTTCGTAGAAGTGCAGTAATATTACAAGAAAATATAGTTGTTTAATATAGCCAAACCAAAACAAATACAAGTATTGAAAAAAATAATTTTATAAAGCTATATTATCATTGAAACGAAGTAAAATTGGATTTTTCGAAATTTGTACTTTTAAGGGACGAGCGTGATAAAAATGGTACCAACTAATGTATTACAGCTAGAATCGTGAAATTTGGTATGTAAATTCCTCTGACCATATAGAAACGAACTAAAATGGGATTTTTCGAAATTTGTACTTTTAAGGGTCGAGCGGGACAAAAAGGTATAAAAGTTGTACCAATTCAAGTATTGCAGCTATAGTCGTGAAATTTGGTATGTAAATTCCTCTGACCATGTAAAGAGTGATTTTTTTGAGGTTAGGATTTTCATGCATTAGTATTTGACAGATCACGTGGGATTTCAGACATGGTGTCAAAGAGAAAGATGCTCAGTATGCTTTGACATTTCATCATGAATCGTCTTACAAACGAACAACGCTTGCAAATTATTGAATTTTATTATCAAAATGCGTGCTCTGTTAAGAAAGTTCATTGCGCGCTTCCATTTTATGGTCAGTTTAATCGACCCACTGAAGCGGCTATTCGGGCTATTGTGACTAAATTTCGCACCAAATTTACATTGTTGGACATTAAACCACCAACACGCTTACGTAGAGTGCGAACTGAAGAAAATATCGCAGCTGTATCGGCCAGTGTTAATGATGACCACCAATTTTCGATTCGTCGCCGTTCGCACCAATTGGGTCTCTGTTACTCAAAAACGTGGAAATGCCAAAATTGGACTAAGCGGATGGACCACCTAAGACGCAGCCGCGGTCAACATTTAAATGAAATTATCTTCAAAAAGTAAATGTCATGGACCAATCTAACGTTTCAAATAAAAAACCGATGAGATTTTGCAAATTTTATGCGTTTTTTTTTTAAAAAAAGTTATTAAGCTCTTAAAAAATCACCCTGTAGAAGCGCAGTATAATTGGATTTTTCGAAATTTGTACTGTTTAGGGGGTAGGCGGGACAAAAAGGGTTCCAATTTAAGAATTGCAGCTATAGTCGGGAAATTTGGAATGTAAACTGTGTGTAAAGCGCAATCTAAATGAATTTTTTCGAAATTTTCTTATAGTGGGTGAGCTACACGGGATAAAAGTAGTACCAACTAAAGTATTGGAGCTATAGTCGTGAAATGTGGTGGGTAAGTCCCACTGACAACGATAAGCGCAAATCTAAACGAATTTTTCTAATTTTGTACTTATAAACAATGAGCGGGATAAAAATAGTACCAACTAAAATATTTCAGCTATAGTCGTGAAATTTTGTGTTTAAATTTCTCTGGCAACGTAGACGTGCAACATAAATGGATTTCTCGAAATTTGTACTTTTAAGTTGCGAGCGGGAACAAAAACTGATAAAAATGGTACCAACTTTAGTATTACAGCTAGAATCGTGAAATTTAGTGTGTAAATTCCTCTGACCATATAGAAGCGCAGTAGTTTGATTTTTCGAAATTTTTACTTTTAAGGGGTGCGCGGGACGAAAAGGGATACAAATGCTGTACAATCCTTTAATTACTTAAACGCGGAACATAAATGGATATTTCAAAATTTGTACTTAAAAGGGGGATACGGGACAACAAGGAATAAATGTGTTACCAAATAAAGTACATATTTTTAGGGGAAGCAAAAACACATGTGATTTTTCAAAATGTGTACTTTTTGGCAAAGAAGTGCAAATAGTTATAAACTGGCTGGCTGCATCTAGAAACTTGAGATCGAGGATATAAATGGTTGTAATTTTCTGTTCAAAACTTGGTAGAAAATTATAAAAATTATACATACGAAGTAGTTCAGCTAAAATAGTGCATATCGACAAGCTCATTCCTTTGACTGTATGTAGTAGGGTGTTTCCAAACTACTATTTTAGATTTATCTATATCCACCAAAAGAAACTTAAATAAATACTATCCAAAAACAAAGACGGATAAAATTAACAAATAATTGGCTTGTTCGCGTGCGAAGCAGCCGGTACTGCTAGTAAATATAATATTTTTATTATTTCAAACCACGCTTATAAAGAGAGGCAACTAATACGTTTACATATCGAAATAATCGTCAATTCAAAAAATAAATATTCTTATATTTATATTTTCAAAAAAGCTTAAATACCATAAATATTGGTAGATAGTGGGTGCTACAATTGGTTGTATTTCCATTCTATTTTAATTCCAAAAGTACAAATTTTGAAAATCCAATATCTCACGTACATAGTGCAAAATTACCTAACTTCATGATTCAACCAATTTTTGCCGTAAAAGAAAAAAGTGCGCATTTGGAAAAATCTTTTTATTTTGCGTGTCTATGCAGTCAGAGGAATGTATACACCGAATTGCATGATTCTAGTTGCGGTCATTTGGTTGGTACCATTTTTATCCCCTTTTTCCTATTTTACCCCCTTTAGAGTACGACTTTCTAATATCTCTTTATTTTACGTGTCTTAGCAATTAGAAGATGTGCGCACCGAATTTCATCTTTCTAGCTGTAGTCGTTTAGTATCTTATCCCTTGAAAGCACAAATTTGGAAAAAATCTTTTAATTTTCGTGCCTACGCAGTCAGAGGAATGTATACTGCAAATTTCATGACTCTAGCTGCGGTCATTCGGTTGGTACTATTTTTATCCCTTTTTTCCTTTCTAACCCCAAAAATTACGAATATCGAAAAATCCGTTTGTTTTATGTGTCTACGCAATCAGAGGAATGTACACACCGAATTTCGTGTTTCTAACTGTTGTCGTTTAATATGTACCATTTTTATCCATTTTTGCCCCATTTCTCCCCATACGAATAAAAATCACCTTATGGTGCACGATTTTGTTATAGAGGGAATGCACATATTGAAAAGATATGCTTAACTACTCTAAAATATTAGGGGTTATTACGGGTATTTTTAGTCCTTGTGAGGGAAAAATTTCCTTTGGGCCGATTTCGCCCAGTTTCAATCCCAACCGATCTACGACTATAAGACGCATTGATGGAAAATTTGGAACTCCTAGTTCCTAGATGCTAGCGTGCTTTCCACAGATGGAAGGACGGACATGGCTAAATCGTCATAGAATTTTATCATAATCAAGAATATATATACTTTATAGGGTCGCAAGTCGATATTTCAAGGTGTTACAAACGGAATGACAAAGTTAGTATACCCCCTGGAGGTGGAGGGTATAAAAATTACACGGGAAAACATGATTTTTAGAGGTGTTTTCAGTAGTGTTTAGCACTCAGATGGCTTGACCCAGTGACGACATATTTTGTAGATCATCATTAAACAATCCAATCTTCATTTCTGGGGGGTGACCACTGCAATTTATTTCGTGACCGCAGGTCCATACACAATTTTGGAAAATTGTGAGTTAGCAATTTCCATTCTTGTGTTTTACCACGATCTTCCAACATACGTAATCACAATTTTCTTATCTGTACTAGTTTCTCTACTAGAAAATGGCATGTAGGTTCAAATAGTATTAAACCGATGATATTTAAAAATGTTTTGAATAATTATAATAAATAATAAAAAGTTCTGACGAGATGGGGTAGCGCCCATCGAAAATGCGCAGTCAACTTTTAGCTGCAACAATAAAGGTCTCACTTTGCCTTTTTGCTAATTTTGGGTTCTGCTAAAGACTTCAGCACAACCTTTGGTCTTAAACCAAAATAAATGACAACACGTTTTGAATAAAAAAAACTCGAAATTTTGGGGTTTGTGGCACCAGAATGTGGGCTAATCACACCTGTAGTGTTGCTGTTATAACTCACATCGGTGTAAGTGAATCAAAGGCGTGTAGATCCTTTTTGTTACCTTTAGCAAATCTGAGCCGAAACATCACTTTCATTAGCATTGGGCGTCTTGAGCGGGCCATAAACAGTAAGTTCCTTTGAGTGAAGAACAAATTTCAATTGAACACTAGTATAGGTCGAATAAAGTTGAGTCTACTACATCTGTGCACCTACATACGGCCCAACTATGTGTTACTGTGTTGCGCTATTATTTGTATGCTGTCGAAATAAAGCGCATGTTTTGTCAACGGCTTCATTTTTCCTTTGGTCACTTCTGAGTCCGAAGTGAATATTATATGAATATTTCTAATAGTATTTTTACGACAAGAAAAAAAAACAGAATAGAAATATTGCTGTCTTTGTTTTATTTTTCTCTTGATCTTCGTACAATAATTTCATGTAAAGTAAATGCTTCGGTATTATTCGAGGCTTTGTATTTGTTATTATGATCATAATTTGTCTGTAGCTAGAATGCTTTTGGCAATGTCATCACAGTTGCCTGTATAAACAAATTATATTAACATGGGTTTAACACCAGGCCAAGAAAAATACAAATTACAGAACGCAGATAGTAAGTGACATTTTATTACAATCATATACCCATTTACGACAACATTTGTTGTGGTGTAAAATACGAAAATTCTTGCCTCATTCGGTAGGATTTTTGATTATTTGTAGAATGCCCGCATCCTAATTGAATATAAAGAAATTACTCTAATAAGTTCTAAGATAATCATATAATAAAATCAATGTTAACCACAAATAAAACTAATATAAGACTAAGTGTAATAATATAAGACTAATATAAGACTAAGTGTAGGAAACACGAATCTTATATACCCTCCACCAGGGAGTGTATTCCTCAGTATTACCGGTAGATTAGATGCTTTCGACTTTCGATGAAGTGAAGTAACATATTTTGAAAATTGTGATATTTTGAATGGGCATTACTAGATTTGTTTACTATTTGAATCTATAAGGTATACTTATGCGCTCTGTTTTAAAGAAATTTCATTGCGTCATTATTATAATATTAATAGTCTACTACTATATATAATACTGCAATAATAATAGTAGAATATGAGGGAACAATCTTTCAAAATGTACTCTAAATATTACGTGTATTGTCAGTCGTCATTAGGGAGAACCATTTTTCCTCTGGGCCGATTTCTCCCATATTGGAATCAACGCATTTAATTTAATGATTCTAGGTACATCCGTTGGCTTGGTATTTATGCTGGTATTTTATGCCGTTTTGATCCTAAAGGTATGAATATCGAAAGATATCTTTATTTTTCGTGACTACGCAGGCACAGCAATGTACACACCGAATTTCTCTATTCTAACTGCAACCGCTTGATTGATCGTAAAAATCCTTTATGTTTCGCGTCTATGCAGTCAGATAAATGCATACACCGAATTTCATGATTTTAACTTCAGCGGTTTGGTTGTTACCATTTTTATCCCCCTTTCTGTATCCCTTTAAAGTACAAATTTCGATAAATCTGTCTATTTTACGTGTCTACGTAATTATAGGGATGTACACACCGAATTTCATGTTTCTAGGTGTTGTCGTATCATTGGTACCATTTTTATCCCTTTTGTCCCATTTCACCCGCTAAATCTATTTGGTACTTTTTGGTGATTACACGTTACTAGAGGAAGATACGAAGCAAATTTCAAGTGTATAAAAATCAGAAATTTTCAAAAAAAATTGTTTAAATAGTCTAAATATTAGGGGTATTTTCAGTCTTTGTTAGGGAAAAATTGTTCTCTCTAGGCCGATTTCGCCCACTTTCAATCCCAACCGATCTGCAAACATAATACACATTTACGGAAAATTTCAACATCCTAGCTCATTTCGTTCGGCCCCTATCGTGCTTTCAACAGACAGACTGACATGTCTAACTCGCCTTAGAATTTTACCAGGATACATAATATAGAGTCTCCGATGATTATTTCAAGGTGTTACAAACGGAATGATAAAGTGAATATCCATCGTGGAGGTGGAGGTATAAAAACTAACTAACAATTGACCTAAGATTCTTTGATAGTTAACTTTGATATAAAACAAAAAATATCTTTTAAAAATATTACAGATTGTGGAGAGTTCTCATCGCAGTCCACATGCAAAATTTCAGCACGCTAAAATGATGGGAAGGCGATGCACCTCGGTCGTTAGTAGTGATGTCTACAGGGCAACTTTGATTTGATTTTCAGAACCCTGTGGCGTTTATAGATTTACGTACATATATTATCGTAGCCTATCTCAAGACAATTTACGATACAGTTCAAAAAATAGAAAATTAAACAAGTAAAAATGGTGTTAAGTTCGGCCGGGCCAAACTTTATATACCCTCCATTACAGAGGATGTAGATTTTCGTAGAATTACAGTAATATTACAGGAAAATATAAATTTTTTGATATAGCCAAACCAAAACAAATACAAATATTGAAAAATAGTTTTGGAAATAAATATAATATTTTAATTATTTCAAACCACGCTTAAAGACAAGGCTACAAATACGTCAATTCAAAAAATAAGTATTCTTATATTTATATTTTAAAAGAGCTTAAATGCCATAAATATTGGTAGATAGTGGGTACTACAGTTGGTTGTATTTCCATTCTATTTTAATTCCAAAAGTAAAAATTTTGAAAATCCATTATCAGACGTACATAGTGCAAAATATTCCAACTTCATGATTCAACCAATTTTTTCCGTAAAAGAAAAAGTACAAATTTGGAAAAAAACTTTTTATTTTGTGTGTCTATGCAGTCAGAGGAATGTATACACCGAATTCCATGCGCCCATGCCCCCTTATGGTTGGTATCATTTTTACCCCCTTGACGTTTCTACGCAATTAGAATTTCATCATTCTAGCTGTAGTCGTTTAGTTGGTACTATTTGTATCCCTCTGTACCATTGTATCCCTTGAAAGTACTAATTTCAAAAAAATTCGTCTATTTTCCGTGTCTCGCAGTCATTCCTCTGACTCCGAATACTCCGAATTTCATGACTCTAGCTGCGGTCATTTGATTGGTACTATTTTTATCCCCTTTTTTCTTTTTAACTCCAAAAAGTACGAATTTTGAAAAATCCGTGTATTTTACGTGTCTATGCATTACGTGAATGTATACACCGAATGTCATTATTTTAGGTACAGCCGTTTGGTTGGTATCATTTTTATCCCTCTATTCCCATTTTACCCCTTAAAAGTACGAATTTGGAAACAATACTTTTATATTATGTATCTTCTCAATTAGAGGAATGTACACACTAGCAGTTGTCGTTTAATATGTACCATTTTTATCCCTTTTTTGCGCCATTTCACCCCCTATAAAGGGGAATGCGCATACCAAATATAAAGCAAATATAAACAGACATATTCAAAAAACATGCTTAAATACGCTAAAATATAGAGATTATTACGGGCATTTTTAGTTCTTGTAAGGGAAAAATCCTTTTGGGCCGATTTCGCCCCGTTTCAATCCCAACCGATCTACGACTATAAGACGCACTTGTGGAAAATTTGAACGTTCTAGCTCCTTTTGTTTAGATGCTAGCGTGCTTTCAACAGACGGACAGACGGACGGACGGACATGGCTAGATCGTCTTGATCATCTTTTATGATGATCAAGAATATATATACTTTATAGGGTCTCAGGACGATATTTCAAGGTGTTACAAACGGAATGACAAAGTTAGTATACCCCCATCCTGGAGGTGGAGGATATAAAAATAAATGTTGTTTCTATTGTATGTGAGAATATTTTTTTTAATTTATAGCATTTATAAAAATCTCCAAACTACTCACTATAGTGTTTTTATTTTGACAGTAGTGCGTATACGTTTTATAAACACGAATGCACACATTAAATATACGCCACAAGGGCCATCGCCAACAGGCAAAGTGCTTTTCGGGGCATAAGAAACAAATTCATTTCATTAAACAAATCCACAAATTGTCATTAAAAATGGTTGCGATATGCTAAAAAAATGCATAAAGGCCTATTGTGGAATAATTTTTATGAAATAAAATTGTAATTTTCTTCGGAAGAGGCTTTCATACTACAAATGATATTTCTTTAACGTCGAAATAGTGGTTTTGCCACATTCATTAATATTTATAAAAATCGAAAAACAAAGCTTTTTGTTGTTTATCGTTTCATCTTTTGCTGGAATATCTCCTTGTTTTTGGGACTATATCAGAAGCTTTTAGTTGCTTACAGTTGTAAAATTTATTACTGTTGACATGCCCTATATTCACATTTTCCGTCATATAGTATATTTGATGAATTTTTCTGATTTTTTTCAGAATTTCTCTTTGAATGTGTGGTGAAGACGGATATGTAATTGAGGTTGGAAATTGAAAGTGTGGTCACAGTATATACAAACCACTTGTTGATGCTGTCAAATGACCATATTTACATTACATTTTTCAAGAAAGTGAAATTGAGGACTTTTCCACTTGACTCCTTTATGCGCAGAATCCAGTGAAGAGAGCATTGATTCTTTTTTTTTTGCTTTAGTTTTTTTTGTAGCGCATTTTTAAATTCCTATATTAAGCAAGATGCTAAGGTTTTAATACGGGCAAGTTAGGGGTTATCTGTGGCAGTTTTGGGTTTTGTTGCTGAACTCAAATTCTTTGCAGGAGTGTTGTCTTATGTTTCCCAATGCGAATATGTAACCCCTATGAAATCCAGAAACTTATTAAACTTTCGTTATTGTGTTTACATTACTCTACAATATTTTTTGTTTGTTGTGCTTCTGTCAAACCTTACCTAGGTGTGGAGATGTGGTTTGTCGCAAGCGTTTTTCATTCATATCTTGTGTAGCGATAACATTTGCTATATCTCGTGGTAATAAATATTTCAGTTCACATACCATAATGATTACAAATAGTTATGGTTTGCTTTGAATACGCAAGGAGTCATTGCAAATTCTAGGGCCTGTATATTTGTATGTGGTTCGAAGTTCAACATTGAATTCAGTACTGCATTCTTGAAGTTCATACCCTCGACTAGGGAATTATGTCTTTGCGCATTTGTTTGTAACAACCAAAAGGAAGCGAGGTAGATCCACTCTTTAGTACACCGATCGACTTGGAATAATCGATTTAGTCATGTCCGTCTTTTTGTCCATCTATTCTTGAAATCAAAGTATATGTCGCAATTATTGTCCGATCCTAACAAAAAGGACACAGATAAGTGTTGTGGTTATAAGACGGACGATGTTTAATTTGAATACCAAATCGGTTCAGATTTATATATATATCCCCCATACAGATGTCGGTGTCGATTTAACTTTTCCGCTCTAGAAACCACACATTTTACCATATTTTCTTCAGATTTGGCATAACACCTTTTTTCAAATTTCTGGTGAAAGTGGGTGAAATCGGTTAAGATTTAAATAGTCCAGTTTTAGATCGTTCAGATTTAGATATACAGTTCAATTTTCGATCAAGTTATCAGTTTTTCTGCCCTCAAAACCATAACCATACTATAACCGACTTCGATCAATTTTGGTTGTATCTCGTCAATGGTTCGTTTCATGTTGTATTCCAATGCATCAGAGGTTTATGCATAAACAAATAACTTCACTAAATCACAGAGAAAATAATCTAGAGCCGTTAAATCAAATGATTACTGCAATATGTCAACGTAAAGACCAACGATTCTACCCGCTCACGATTTTCATTTTTCAATATTTGAGCTTTGTTCATAATTAAGAATGGCCGAAATTTTTGAAAAACTAAATTCTTCTCCAACATTTTTTGGGTGATTGTTCATTTTTCTCATTTATGACTGAATAGCTAATTATGATGAGGTCATGACAGCATATGTTGTAATCCTCTGGGATATATCGCATACACAGTGTAAAGATTTTCTTCATTGTCGGCTTTCGGCAAGTCGTAAGGATTTTCTCCTGTGGGCTACGCAGAGTAGCAGGCCTTAGAGATTTTCAAGCCCAATGAAATTGAAATAACCCCCAAATAATTTTTATTCTGCGTAGCCGGCAGTAAGTAAAAAATCTTTAAGCCGAAGACCGGCATCGCTGGAAACCTTTGATCAAAAACACACAATATTTGTTGTGAAAATGAAAGAAACCCCAACTAAGATAAAGGAATACCAAAAAGCAAAAAACGATGAAATTATCCTCCAAAAAATGAATATACTTTCGAAAAAATTAAATTATTTTTTCCATTTCTTGCAGAATATTTATTTTTCGCTTGAGGGTTATTTTGTATCGCCAGATTTTTTTCTTACTACTTGAAAAAAGTAAGTAACTTTCAGTCGGTTTAACCGACTCACTTTCAGAAAGCATCTGTATGGAATGACTTAAATTGTACTTAGCACCGTAATATTTGTTTGATGTCGTATTGGATTTCAGGCACATTTATTGATGTTTTAAAGGATCTAATTTTACCTAGAATAAAGACAATTGTGTGGTAGGTTCTAGAAGAGGCATGAGAAAAAAATTAATATGTTTTAGGTTTACAATGATTATAAATCTATTTCCAAAAATCAAATAACAACTGATTTCGACAATCCGTATGGATGTTATATTAGTTAAAACAATCAAAGTCTATGTCAATTTGTATGGGAGATGCAAGAAGGGGTGTGCCGAACACCTAACTTAATAGTAGGTCACTCTGTATAGTGAGGGTATAAAGTTATCTATGGATAAATGTGAAAGTAACGACCTTCTTTGTAAGAGAAAAGTCAGGTTTTTAAATTTTTTAATAATTTTTGCTGGCTCCATAAAAACCCATTAAAATCAAAAATTCAAATATATTTTTCCATTTTGTAATGATTGAGATTGTAACTCGAAATTCGGCAGTTTTGCTTATTTGCTTATTTATTCATGATGGAATGGAAAACAAAATTTAGCACAATTTGTGACAAATCAATCTCTGTCAGTATAGTGTAATTATTATATGTGTTCGATTGACTGAAATTTGATTTCGACTCACCTGTAATCCATAGAATGGATATGATTTCTTTTATGTATTTATATATAGGATATATATATATATATATATATATATATATATATATATATATATATATATATATATATATATATATATATATATATATATATATATGTTTGTCTGTCTGTATGTCCTTTATAGAATCGTAAACTATGCATTGGATCATGTGATGATCTTCAGCAAAGTTGTTGTGCATGAGCCCGCGAAGGTTTCTGAGTTGGTACGACCAATTTTCGACAGATGGCGCCACTGTTATCCCCCAAAAATTGCTCTGACGACATTTCTAATAGACCGATTGTTATGAATATTTCACAATGTGGCACTGATAACCGAAATTTTCACAGAATGTAGCAGCGTGGTAGGTGGTAAAAATAGGGTACTTGAATTATTGATATGTCATGCGGACGTGGCCCCGCCCATTGGATTCTATTTTTGAAATCGCAATATCTGGAGGACTGTTTCACCAATCGCCTTGACAATTTGTGTGAATGCATTTGGCAGAAAAATACATGACCCAACAAAAATATTGCGGTATCGAATCAGTGGGCGTGGCATACAACTTGAAACTTGAAACGGCTGTATCTCATGAACTATCAGAGGTATGAAGATGATATTTGGTATATATGTTGTTATTACAGTATGAATTACAGCCAGATTAGAAGTGGGCGATGCCACGGCCATTTGAAAAGAAACCGTTATAACATTCATAATAATAGTTTTATCGTACTGAAAATTTAACAGTATGGTACATTTGGCCTAGAGATATGAACAGGTTATTTGGAATCAAGTTGGCAAGAAGGACCGAGGCGCCGCCCACACACATCAATATTTGGCTATTACATATACACTGTATCAAACATTTTCCGGTAGACCAGTTAGTTGAGAACAAATGTCCACGCACGTTATTTGCCATAATATTGACAACCTGCCTCCCATCTAATCCAAAAGATATTTGGGAAAAATACAAGGACTACATGAGTGAAGATATACTACGTCGTTTGCGCGCTGCGAATCAAAATCCATACATTCAATTCACACCAAACGTGCATAATGAGGCACTGATTTTGATTGAGGACATATGTTTGGCTATCGCTAACAAGCCACTGGTGCAACTGGGAATGCCTGCTCCGAACAGACCACCGAACGACCTTTTCGATCGTGATTTGCAACGAGAAACATACTTTTATTCAGACGAACTGGGGAGATTTGTTCAGACAAATCTTACGAAGTTGGTTCCAGAACAACGCATTGCGTATGACAGAATTATGCATGCAATCACAGAACAAAGCGGTGGACTGTTTTTCATAGATGCGCCCGGTGGTACAGGCAAGACTTTTCTTCTTTCACTCATTATGGCAACCATACGATCACAAAATAATATTGCACTGGCCATTGCATCATCTGGAATTGCGGAAAACTCTTTTGGATGGTGGCCGAACAGCGCATTCAGCATTGAAACTGCCGTTGAATTTACAAAACACTGAGGCACAAACATGCAACATCAGAAAAAACTCTGGAATGGGCAAAGTACTCCAAACGTGTCAAATTATCATATGGGACGAATGTACAATGTCTCACAAGAAAGCATTGGAAGCGCTTGATCGAACACTGCGAGATTTTAGAGGAAACGCACGGATCTTCGGTGGCGCACTCATTTTATTGTCTGGTGATTTTCGGCAAATACTGCCGGTTATACCACGTTCAACACCCGCTGATGAACTTAATGTATGTCTCAAATCATCTGTTTTATGGCGTCATTTACATAAATTGACTTTGAAAACCAACATGCGTGTACAACTACAACGGTATGCAGCGGCTGGAAATTTTGCAAAACAATTAATAGATATTGGAAATGGGCGAATGCAAATTGAAGAATCTATGCAATGTATCACCTTGTCAGCAAACTTCTGTAAGATCACAAAAAGCATAAACGAATTGGTGCAGAAAGTTTTCCCAAACATTGCACAGAACTACAAAAATCATCAGTGGCTCAGTACGCGTGCTATATTAGCGGCCAAAAACATCGATGGCAATACCATCAACTTCAATATTCAGAATGGAATTCCCGGCGAAGCGACAACATATAAGTCCATCGATACTGTGGTGAATCAAGACGAAATTGTCAACTATCCAACTGAATTCTTGAATTCGCTTGATTTGCCAGGCATACCACCGCACGTTCTTACATTGAAGATTGGCGTACCAATCATTCTTCTTCGAAATATAAATCCACCACAACTTTGTAACGGAACGAGACTTTCAGTCAAGAAAATGATGAACAATGTTATCGAGGCAACAATTTTGACTGGAAAATTCAGAGGTGAAGACGTATTGTTGCCACGTATCCCAATGATTCCGACAGATATGTCGTTCGAATTCAAACGTTTGCAGTTCCCGGTGCGACTCGCTTTCGCAATAACAATCAACAAAGCACAAGGACAATCGTTGCAAGTGTGTGGATTAAATTTGGAGAATCCATGCTTCTCACATGGGCAGCTCTATGTGGCCTGCTCACGCGTCGGAAAACCTTCTGATTTATTCGTTTACGCACCAGATGAAAAAAAAGAAATGTTGTGTATCCCACAGCACTTCAATAAATATCGAATTGAAACAAAACGCCGCAATGTCACATTTTTTTCGAAATGAACAAAATCAATAAAATGATTCAAACTGAATTCAATATTTGTAAAATGTCTGTCTTTCAAATTAATTTTAGTTGGTAGCGTAGCAACGCGCGCAGTGTACATCGGTAATAACAAATTTATTATTTTTGCTCCGGTTAACGGTATTTGAACAACAATTGGTATGTCGGTTCTATGTACCTATCATTCTTCTTCGAAATATCACCATTACTTTGCAACGGACCCAGAATTTCAGTGAAAATACAATTTGAAGGCAAAACCATGTTTGCCGGGTCAGCTAGTAGGATATATATATTAGGGTGTTTCACAGAGGTTCTATGAAATCTCACCCAAAAGGAATAAGTAAGGAAAGGCTAAATTCGGGCGAGCCGACTATATGATACACTCCACTTTCTATCCGAATACAATCCAACTCTGTAAAAAACGGGAAGAATTTTTGTATGTTTCCTAATCATAGGCTAATATGACCTGGTCCGATTTGTCAAATCGATAAAAATATTTATATCGGGGCTATATCCAAACATGGAATAAAGTGACTAACTTTCACAATAGTTCTTCCAGTTCAAATATAACGTGTTATGCTCACTTTGAAGAAATTCGGTAAAAAATCATGGTTTCTGAGACGGAAAAAGTCTATCCGGGAGCGGAATTTGTATGGGAGCTATATGTAAATCTGAACCGATCTGACCCATTTTCACCATGGGATACAATATGTGGTATATAGAGCGGAAAAAGTCAAATAGGGAGCGAAATTTGTATGGGGGCTATATCTTAATCTGAACCGATTTTCTTCAAATTAAATAGCGTTCGTCCTTGTCCCGAAAAACTTCGTTGTGCAAAGTTTCACTTGGTTCTGGCTACAATTGCGAACTGTATCGTGATTACAAGAATAGATGGACAAACAGACAGACAGACGGACTGGCGGACATTGCTAAATCGATTCAAAAAGTTATTCTAAGTCGATCGGTATAATTAACAATTGGTTTAATTTTTCTTCCTGTTGGGTGTTACAAACAAATGTACAAAAATATAATACACTCGTGGAGTGTATGAAAATGGTAAAAATGACAAATAGCAGATGTCAATAGTAAGCAAAAACTGTAAAAATGAGAAAATATGGCCCAAAAAAGCTATAAAATAACATTTAAGTGTGTGTACTCAAATGACATGGAATTTTACATGAATAAATTTGTCCAGCATTGTCGGTCATCTATCGGGCTTAAAAATGTTACCCTCTTCTACGCTTACATAAAGTAAATATTTTCTGCGTTGCCGGATTTCAGGAGAACTTTCTCCTTTGGTTTCAATTGTCACAGATTTGGAGATTGTAGATGTAATATAAATAAAAATGTAATACAATTCAAATTGTAAATTAATTGAATTGCAATATATTAAAATTTCGTATCTCTATTTAACTAAATTATTTATGAACAGTTATTTTTTGCAAAATAACGTTAGTGCTGGTTGTTTACTCTAATACGAGGTTGAGTCACTCTAATACAAAAGTATTTGCACAGTTGTGGATGATGATTTGAAAGTGAGCAGGATAATGACATCCACGAAATACGAGCACAATGTAATGTGCGTTTCACAAACTTTTAATTGATTAATTTTTGCGCTTTCATTACATTCGCAATTGTTCGTAGACTATTCGTTGCTACTTGTTTGAAATTACAAATCGCTCGTTGACTGAGACTTTAGTCGACGACTAAACATAAATCATAATTCGCACTAGAAGGGACATTCTAAATTAAATTAAATGGTAATTAAGCCATTAAGTGGTAAATAGTTTAAAACATTTAAATTAATTTAAATTTGCGAATATTATGAAAATATTTGTATGATAAAATTTTGGCATTTAAATAAAACGGTTTTGCAAATTTACTGTTATTATTTAAATATGCATGAGTTACTATTAAACTATTAAGTGGCAATTAGTTTAAAACATTTAAATTAATTTAAATTTGCAAATATTATGAAAATATTTGTGTGATTTGCCATACAATTTTGGTATTTAAATAAAACGTTTTGCAAATGTGTAAATGTGCAAATGTAAATATGTGTGAGCTACCATTAGTTTTCGCTATTTATATACAACGTTTTCATATTTTATTGTTTATAATACACAATGGGGTATGGGTTACTATCATTCCCCGCTTAATAGATTTCGCTGTTTCTATACCCTCCACCTCCAGGATGGGGTATACTAACTTTGTCCTTCCGTTTGTAACACCTTGAAATATCGACCTCAGACCCTATAAAGTATATATATTCTTGATCGTCATAAAATTCTAAGACGATCTAGCCATGTCCGTGCGTCCGTCTGTTGAAAGCACGCTAGCATCTAAGCGAAAGGAGCTAGAACGTTCAAATTTTCCACAAATGCGTCTTATAGTCGTAGATCGGTTGGGATTGAAACTGGGCGGAATCGGCCAAAAGGGAAAAAATTTTCCCTCACAAGGACCAAAAATACCCATAATATTCCCTAATATTTTAGAGTATTTAAGCACATTTTTATACCCTCCACCTCCAGGATGGGGGTATATTCACTTTGTCATTCCGTTTGTAACACCTTGAAATATTTATCGGAGACCCCATAAAGTATATATATTCTGGGTCGTGGTAAAATTCTAAGACGATATAGCCATGTCCGTCTGTCCGTCTGTCTGTTGAAAGCACGATAGCGGCCGAACGAAATGAGCTAGAAGGTTAAAATTTTTCCTAAATGTGTCTTATGGTTGTAGATCGCTTGGGATTGAAAGTGGACGAAATCGGTCCAGAGGGAAAAATTTTTCCCTCACAAATACTGAAAATACCCCTAATATTTAGAGTATTTCAGCATGTTTTTTGAACATATTAGCTTGTATTTACTTGATATTTGCAATTCGCATTCCCTCGACATCCTTTAATCTGCTGGTAATACAGTGGAATGCACTCCGTGGTGGAGGGTATATAAGATTCGGGCCGGCCGAACTTAACGCCTTCTTACTTGTTTCAATATGTACTTGCTTGTACTTACTTGATATTGGGTGTGCGCAGTCCCCCTATAACAAAAACGTGTACCACAAGGTGATGCGTAAAGGGTGAAATGGGGCAAAAAGGAATAAAGTGTCAAAGTGTAATACATATATTGGTGTTTTTGGCCCATGCGTTGCTCATCGGTGACCGCCATAGCTGATTCATGCACAACATGAGCAAAACTACTTTGTCACATTGTTTCCCTATTGCAAATCGTTTTACCTGTGAAGTAACGGTCTATATTTTATTGTAACAATAGAAGAAATTAGTTCAGTAATAAGGCGTTGGTGGCTCAACAAAGCATTATTAAATATTTCAATTTCCATTATACAACGGTAAAAAAACTAAAAAAATGTCTTTTACGATCAGTGCATTAAACAACACTATGTTACCGACTAAGTACGATGTTATTAATTATTTCTTGTATCTGCGGCATAACACTAATCCCAATAGAAAATTGAGTGCTTTTAAACAAGAAGCTTTCAGAAGCATTACCCTTTTATGGGAGCGGGCAGGCATTCCAATTATATCGGTATCAGGTGTTCGTAAACGGTTGGATAAACTTCTAGACGATTACTATAAATTGGTTAAAAGTCCATTGAAATGCAATGTAAATGAGTGGAATAAATTGTTCTCAATTTCGCGTTGTAAGTGTGGCATAGAAAGAAATGTTCCATGCAGTTGCACCGCCTCTGATAAAATCCCAGACGATGCGAAAGACTTTTTCATCGATCAATGGGGTCCACGGCTAATGACTTTGGATAATGTTTATCATATGATGTCGATGAAAAATTGCGGTGTTCAAACGTGCTCAATTGTTGCACCATCAAAAGCGGTATATGCCGAGTCCAACAGTATTGGGTATCAACCAGTCAGCGATGAACAGGTAGCATTTTAAGAAAATGTTGGCGATTCCTCAGAGAAGATTAAAACAACATTTACGGTGGCGGACATTTCTTTGCGTAATTTTAGTTCGGCTTTGGATCGCAGCGATACTTCAGTTCGCTACGGTGCCTTGCTTGCGACCATGTTAATAAAGGATTTAAAATTGTCTATTGCCGCAAAAGCCAAAGAAGAGTTATCTGCAGAAACAGCCGAAAATATATGTCAGTTCTTTGAAGGGCTTATCATCAATAAAAATAAAATATTTCGAGAACGTGTGAAGTTCCGTAAGGAAGCAAAAGCGGCGGCCAAATGCCATCAATTATTAAAGTGTATCTCTTTCGATGGCAAGAAAGAGCCAAAAGTAACCGAGGCAAATGTGACGCGAAATATTGTTTTAAATGAAGAACACATCACCATTGTAAAAGAGCCTGATTCCAAATTCATTGGTTATGCTACGCCCACTGATAGCTCTGCTTTGGGGATCCAGAGGAGCATCGTGGATTACTTGAGTCGTGA
This sequence comes from Polietes domitor, assembly GCA_947397865.1. Taxonomy (NCBI): domain Eukaryota; kingdom Metazoa; phylum Arthropoda; class Insecta; order Diptera; family Muscidae; genus Polietes; species Polietes domitor. Next base: position 75,123,672 of record OX377620.1, read on the forward strand.
AAACTTCAATTTGGATGACTTAGTTGCCATAAGTTGCGATGGAACTGCTACCAACACTGGGTACAAAAGTGGAGTCATTGTGAGAATGGAACGCCATTTACAGAGACCGCTGCAGTGGTTCGTGTGCCTTTTCCACTTCAACGAGTTACCATTTAATGCGCTGTTAAGATCATTGCTTTGAAAACAGAAAGGACCTGGAATCTGGCCCGGAAGTATCGGAGAAGGCATTCAAAATTGCATACACTACCCTGTAAGTTTAATATATTAATAGTGTTTCGTGTCCGTGTGTTCCGTATACTTTACTTGTGAGCATTTTATTAATTAATAATTCGCATATTTTGTTGCTTATTCCGTTTGGTCAGGCCAAACAAAATTTCGAACGCATTACAATGGGAGAAATGCCAGCGAACATAGATGGGTGGAATATTCGAGGCGACCAGCTTTACTTGTATCGTATGGTTCGAGCCGTTCATACCGGAGAATGCGATGAAAAATTAGCCAGCGAGAAGCCCGGCGCTATTTGCAAGGCGCGCTGGCTAACAACAGCCTCTCGAATTCTGCGCTTTTATATGACGTGTACGCAACCCTCGATGGTATAGAGAAAACTGGCTCAGTTCGTTGTGAAAGTGTATGCACCATTCTGGTTTCTTATAAAAAGCCAACCACTGGCAATTCACGGAAGTCGGAATGTTTTCCTTTAATTCGTCAGTTGCCAAAAGATATTCAAGAGGTCATCCGTCCGTTCATTGAAAATAACGGATATTTTTTTCATCCTGAAAATATTTTGTTATCGATGATAACAGACCCAGATCAACTAGTGCGTTCAGATGCCTATGATAAGATTTTATCAGCCCGCAATGAAGCCACGGGAAGCATTCGACAAATGTTCGGTCCACCAGTTCATAATTTTATCAATTTTGATAGTGACTCATATTTCAATATGATCGATTGGAAACAAGAACAGTTAGAAGCATTCCAATTTTCAGAAGAAATTATCGATTTACCAGGTTAGCACAAGAAAAACTTAATTTGATTGCTTTCTTTGCTGAACTCATTTATTTTCACAGATTATCCATGCCATTCTCAAAACACCGAGCGTTTTGTTCATGTTGTGCATGAATCAGCTATGGCGGTCACCGATAAGCAACGCATGGGACACATCTTTTCTAAACTTGATAGCCGCCAAAAATACACCCAACTTGAATCGCGTCGAAATATGGTTGATTAAAATTTTAATTGTACCTTAATTTTTATATTTATTGTTCTAAGAATTGAAATATGATGCGTAAATAGTAGAAGGGGGTTGTTGAGGTCAAGGACTTTAAAAACTGAAAACCTGGTACCTGCGGGACAAAAACACTAATATATGTATTACACTTTGACAACCGACTGTAAACATCGAAGATACAAAGAACAACTTATAAATACATGCAATGCTCTCGGTAAAATAAGAAAAAAACTAGTTTAACACTTTTTCTGCTGGGAAAATCGAAATACTTCCTTAGGAAGAGTTTCATGATTTTATGCGAGCTTTAATTTTCTGATATTAGAGTGGTACATTAGGGTAGTAGCAACTGAGATATGATGGGTAAGTACCAGAAGGGGGTGCTTGAGCTCAATGACTTCAAAGACAAAAAAATCGGCCTCGTCGAGACAAAAACATCGATGTATCACACTTTAAAATCCGTTTATAAATGCAGAAGTTATATAGAAAAATGTAAAAGCTACGTTCGGCATAAAAAAATAAAAAAATTTTTTTTGAAACTACCTTTCAATAATACTTCATATTCGAAGGTGTACGGCGAACTTTTTTTTTGAGGTAAATGTATGTGTTTGACAAAAATGATGATATATAGGTGGAATATAATGTGAAGAGGGGCCAAAATCGGTTAAACATTTGGGAGCAACATTTGTATATATATAAATAAAAGTATATCTAAATCTGAACCGATCTAACCCACTTTCACCATAGGTGTTTCTAGTTAGATTATAAGGTATTAAGCCAAATTTGAAAATCGGGTACAATATGTGGATTTTAGAGCGGGAAAAGTCAAATCGGGAGCGTCATTTGTATGGGGGTTTTATCTAAATCTGAACCGATTTGCCTCAAATTAAACAGCGTTCGTCCTTGATCCACAAAGCTTACTTGTGCCAATTTTTGTTAAGATCGGACTATAATTGCGACCTGTAATTTGATTACAACAATAGACAGACGGACATTGCTAAATCGACTTAGAAAGTGATTCTTAGCCGATCTGTACAATAAACGATCTAACTCGTTTCATTTCAGGTGTTACAAACAAATGCACAAATACATAATACTCTCGTGGAGTGTATAAAGATTTTAGAAAGTCGTACTCTTAATGGGGTAAACTAGGAAAAAGGGGATAAAAATGGTACCAACCAAATGGCCGTATCTTGAAGCATAGAATTCGTTGTATACATTCCTCTGACTGCATAGACACGCAAAATAAAAAGATTTTTCAAATTCGTACCTTTTACTTTTACGGCAAAAATTGGTTGAATCATGAAGTTAGATTATTTTGCACTATGTACGTGAGATAATGGATTTTCAAAATTTGTACTGTAGCACCCACTATTTATTGTATTTAAGCTTTATTGAATATATATATAGGGTCCGCCATCTAACGTTTTTGTTTTCAACTATTCAACCGTTGGACTAGTAGTTGTGGGGTGCCCTCAGCAGCCATGTGAATGGAATTATTTTCCATTATTAACAGGAAGGATTGTACTTTCAAATAAAAAAAGAAATTTGAGAAAATATTCAGTAGTTTTTTTATAGCATTTTCAAAAAAAATGTTATTTGGCGGACCCTATATAAGAATATTTATTTTTTGAATTGACTTGAAGTATTATTTCGATATATATAGTGTAAGGGTTTTGATACACTTGCCTTGTAAGCGTGATTTGAAATAATAAAAATATTATATTTATTTATAATTTTTTTTTTCAATATTTGCATTTGTTTTGGTTTGGCTATATTAAAAAAAATATTTTCCTGTGATATTACTGCACTTCTACGAAAATCGACTGGAATGCAATCCATGGTGGAGGGTATATAAAGTTGGGCCCGGCGGAACTTAACGCCTTTTTACTTGTTTTAAATTGGTCATAAAAAAATCTGTTTCTAGCCAAAAATATGGAATTATTTTAACCCAAATATCTCTTAAACTAATTGAGCTACATGCACATGAAAGCACATTTTTTGTAGGGATTCACGAGCAAGTGTCTTTTGGCAATCATTTTAAATTTTGATATGGCCGATGTGACCATCTGTGGAGGATCACCAGGTGGTCCCCATATGCACTAGAGAACCAGAATTTTACAAGTCATCTGTTGTAACCATTTGCAAGGTACAGAATTAATTAAAAATGTGGTCGTTTTGAATCATACACTTGTCGATTTCATCACAATTGATAATAAATTATAAGTATAATGTTTTTAATATTGCCAATTTCGCAGTTAATTAAAAACAAATTTAACACATTTTAAGCACAATAAAAATTTAATGTATGTATGTATTGAATTAATTTGGGCAGTCAATTAAAAACCAATTAGCTATTCAGTTCGATATACAAAACGCAAATTGAAACACAAATTAAATGTAAATGAAACCACTGAAGTGGATGTTACACCATGACTCCTACACCTCACCTCAGCATTAGCAGTAAACATCCGCACCCACACACACACAACCTAAGCGATTGCCTGTGGCCTTTTGGGAAACGTTGATAACCATTAGCACTTACTTTTGCCCATTCGATAGTGGCAGCCTTTGGGGCATTATAAGTTAGAAGACACATTAACATTTACGGTTATTGTGGTTTTATTGAAAATTAAGACGAACCACAAACGCCGACAATGACGGTAATTACAACAACCATTTTAAGCCACTTTACGATCGTACATTAATAGCTATCTTTACCATCCACCATTCCAATAAAAGTTGCATGATTTAATGTTTTCCATTAACGTGTTCATTTGATTTCGTTGTGGCGTTTGTGGCTGGGGAAAACAATTACACTGTCTTTGATTAGGATTCACCACATTTACGCAATTGTTTATGGTGCAATTTAAGTATTTTTTTGACCGTTGTGTTGTGTAATGATAAACCTCAACAGACACATTTCAAAGAGGTTAAGTGGCAGCTATATTCAGATGATGAGCAGTGGCAGTATGTAATTAGATATTGGGAAACAACGGAGTCATTTTAAATAAATTGTGGACAGGCTTGGAAAATAATCTTCAGGGTATTAGATTTGCCCAAAAATCAAAAGCCTATACCTTTTTCTCCATGTACGAGATAGTAAGGATTTTAAATAAAGGGTGATTTTTTAAAAGCTATATATATGCATGAAATCTTTATTTGAATCGATAGCACGGTCCATATAATTTAATGTTAGAAGATTATTTCATGCAAATGTTGACCTTGACTGCGCCTCAAATGGTCCATCCGCTTAGTCCAATTTTGGCGTTTCCACGTTTTTGAGTAACAGAGTCCCAATTGCTGCGAACGGCGACGAATCGATAATTGATGGTCATCATTAACACGGGCCGATACAGCTGCGATATTTTCTTCAGTTCGCACTCTACGTAAGCGTGTTGGTGGTTTAATGTCCAACAATGTAAATTTGGTGCGAAATTTAGTCACAATAGCCCGAATAGCCGCTTCAGTGGGTCGATTAAACTGACCATAAAATGGAAGCGCGCGATGAACTTTCTTAACAGAGCACGCATTTTGATAATAAAATTCGATAATTTGCAAGCGTTGTTCGTTTGTAAGTTCGTTAAATTATAGACCAAACTGAAGATGTTTGACAGTGAAACAAAACTCGAAAAGTGCGTCAGCTGTTTAAACCAGTGTTTCCAAAAAGATAATAGCTAAAAAAATCACCCTTTATATGTGACTCGTATTTTTGGCACTTTCTGGCGTTGAAAAACGTTGAAAATTTAAAAAAATTGAACACGGTCGTCACGGGTCTGAATGGAATGCAAAAATAATATTGCCCGAGCTAATAGTATGCGTCGTCCGTATGTAGATAAACTGTGATTTATGTTTACTTCCTCCTTTTAACAGGACTTTTAATTTCCAAAGGATATAGATATTTATACTCTCATTCTAGAGAGTATATATCACTTGGGACAGAAAAAAAGTGTAACGCATTGAAGGAGTGACATAAGACCCCAAGTATGTTTGGACCAAACCCATTTCACGACTTTTTAAGCTGTTTGAACCATTTCCGTCCATCCGTCTGTCTGGTGTACACGATAACTCTCGAAAGGAATTAAGGAATCATCAAATCAAAGGCAACTTTGAACATGGTAATATTTTTCCCAAACTTAGTTTAAGTTCGAAGATGGACGAAATTGCCACGCCCCTTCTGGTACCTCTCACTAATGACCCATATACCTATGTTAAATTAAAACCAATGTAACTTCCACACCGATATTCGGATTCAGCTATATTTTGGTATTTGATAAAGTTTGTATAATCACTATAAGAATGCCACCCACACAAAGTGGCATATACATTCTTTGATTACAATAAAATAAATATAACATCCATACGGGTAGTCAAAATCATTTGCAAATCGATATTTGAAAATGTTTTTATGATCACTTTAAACAGAAACAAGTAAGGAATGGCTAAAGTCGGGCGGGGCCGACTCTATGATACACCCCACTTTCTATATACAATTTAATTCGATGAAAAAGCGAAAACGGGAAGGATTTTTGTATCCTGTAAATGTATGTGTTTGACAAAAAATGCTAAATCGGAAAGGACATTTGTATGGTAGTATATTGAAATCTGGATCGAAATAGGTGAAATTTAATATGTATAGTTTGGTCAAAATCGGTTAAACATTTGGGAGCAACATTTGTATAGGGGCTATATCTAAATCTGAACCGCTCTTACCCACTTTCTGCACAGGAGTTTCTAGTTGGATTATAAGATGCTGTGCCAAATTTAAAGAAAATTGGGTACAATATGTGGTTTCTAGAGCGGAAAATCAGGAGCGGCATTTGTATGGGGCTATATCTAAATCCGAACCGATTTGCTCAAATTAAATAGCGTTCGTCCGTGATCCACAAAACTTACGTGTGCCAATTTTTGTTACCTGTAATTTGATTACAACAATAGATGGACAGACGGACAGACAGACGGACATTGCTAAATCGACTCAGAAAGTGATTCTAAGTCGATCGGTATAATTAACAATGGGTCTATCTCGCTTCCTTTTGGGTGTTACAAACAAATGCACAAAGCCATAATACTCTCGTGGAGTGTATACAAATGTTGTGCCTCTCACACTATCCTAAGTAATATGAAAACATTCATGGAATCCACTATGACTTCATATTTGATCATGTTTTTAGAATCATTAAGAAATGTTGCAGCTAGGTCCAATTTGTACAAACTTCTAGTACCTCCCTCAAACATAGAGGGTATATATAAGTCGGTTTAGCCGACTGACGTTTTCTTACTTCTTTAATAATTTATTTTCGATGTTTTCCGAGTCATACTAAGGGTTATCATGGTATCAAATGAAATAGTAGAATATCTGTATATAATATTTTAAATGTCATGCTTCCATCCGTATAAGTTTTGCTTTAATAAATATTTCATGATTTCGTGGGGCTAGTGATTTCAAAATTCCATTAGTTCCGACATAGCTAAAATATTTTAGCGCGCGAAGACGCTTTTAAAAAGTATTTTCTTGTGGATTTTTAGAAAAAGTATATAATTAAAAAACAAGTAAGGAAAGGCTAAAGTCGGGTGGAACCGACTATAGGATACACTCCACTTTCTATGTCATTACAATTCAATTCGTTAAAAAATTGTGCAGAATTTAAAGAAAATCGGTTAATATATGTGATTTGTAGAGCGGAAAAGGTCAAATCGGGAACGACATGTGGATTGGAGCTATATCTAAATCTGAACTGATTTTCATCATAGGTGTTTCTAGTTGGATTATAAGATGTTGTGCCAAATTTAAAGAAAATCGGGTACAATAAGTGGTTTCTAGAGCGGAAAATGTCAAATCGGGAGCGACATTTGTATGGAGGATATATCTAAATCTGAACCGATCTTAACCGCTTTCATTTTAAGTGTTTCTAGTTAGATTGTAAGATGTTGTGTAGAATTTAAAGAAAATCGGATACAATATGTGGTTTCTAGAGCGGAAAAAGTCAATTCGGGAGCGACATTTGTATGAGGGCTATATCTAAACCTGAACCGATCTTACCCACTTTCAGCATAGGTGTTTCTAGTTCGATTATAAAATGTTGTGCCAAAGTTAAAGAAATTCGAGTATAATATGTGGTTTCTAGAGCGGAAAAAGTCAAATCGGGAGCGACATTTGTATGAGGGCTATATCTAAATCTGAACCGATCCAACCCGCTTTTGCCACAAGTATTTCTAGTTAGATTATAAGGTGTTAAGCCAAATTTGAAGAAAATCGGGTACTGTATGTGCTTCATAGGACGGAAAGAGTCAAATCGGGAGCGACATTTGTATGGGGACTATATCTAAATCTGAACCGATTTGCCTCAAATTAAATAGCGTTCGTCCTTGATCCACAAAGATTGCTTGTGTCAATTTGTGTTAAGATCGGACTATAATTGCGACCTGTAATTTGATCACAACAATACGGACAGACAGACAGACAGACGGAGATTGCTAAATAGACTCAGAGAGTGATTCTAAGTCGATCTATATAATAAACGATGTGTCTAACTCGTTTCCTTTTGGGTGTTACAAACAAATGCACAAAGACATAATACTCTCGTGGAGTGTATAAAAAAGCATATTCTCTTGGCAATACAAAATTGCAAAAAATATTCGATTTCTTATGAGATATTCCCCTTAAATTTTAATTAATTTTGGAAGTAGCACAATGTGTTTACTTTCAATTGCAAAAAATAAATTCATGGGATTTCACACTACTAGAAAGTTATAAAAGAAAGTTATTTTCCAAATAAATATAATTGTACCCTCACTCTATAGAGTAGGAGGGTATATATCAGAAAAAGTGTAACGCATTCAAGTAGTGACTTAGACCCTAAGTATGTTTGGACCAAATTCGTTTGACGACTTCTCAAGCTGTTTGAGCCACGTCTGGCCGTCCGCCAATCTCGGCACATGGTAATATTTTCACAGACTTTGTTTAAGTTCAGAGATGGGCGAAATTACCACGCCCCTTCTGATACCACCACACAAATGTCACATATTCCTATGTTAAATTAAACTTCCATGCGGATAGCCATAATTTTGGTATTTGATAAAGTTTTTATAATCACTTTAAGAGTACACAATTTGGCGTTGTTTGCCGCGCCCGCTCTAGTACCTACCACACAAATCGTATACTGAATCTGAAATTTGTCATTCGGCAATAATTCTATAGACGTTACATTTATAACTTCAGTACTGGTGCCTGGAATCCACTATGAATTTATATCTGATCATGTTTTTACAATTGTTTTATAAATGTGGAAGCTGGGAACATGAGTCACAAACCTTCTGTTATCTTCCACACAAATTATTTAATTCCTTATATCTTTCATACATATTTTTTCTGAGAGTGAGGTTATTTATAAATCGGTACGTTTGGATTTTCATCCTCTCCGATTTTGATTCCGAATTTGGCACATACATTCTACTGGTGGTTGCGTGAAATATTCCGTTTACCGTAGATCAAAGTAGTACGTGGTTTATGTTTTACAGTGGTCCAAAGTTGGTTATCTCGTGTTTTTTTATGAGATGTCTTTCTTGTCGATATCATAACTTTGGATAGCGTAATCAGATTTTGACATCATCTGAAAGATTTATACCTCATCTTTCCGAATCTGTATGAAAATAAATGTCATTGCGCATCAAGGATTCGAAAAATTAAAAATAATTTTAATTCTTGAAAATCCTGTGAAATCCATCGAAAATTACACTATGTGTCACTTTTTTGACAAAAACTTTTTAACACGTCCCCTAAGACCACCTAATAAAGGGTGTTTTTTTATTGAGGTATAGAACTTCGAATTGAAATAAAACACAAGAAAATCGCTCCATGTCCATCAATTTGGCTTTATTGGAAGGATAATTTTATGCAATTAATGTTTAAATATGATTTCGGGCATGTGGCCGCCGCGGCTGGCTCGAATATAGCCAATTCTACAGGTCCAATTTTCAAATTTTCCATAAAGTTGATGGACAAAGCTCCAATTGCTGTGCACGGTGGCGAATCGATTCATTCGGGTCCTCTTCAACACTTTGCTCTACAGCGGCAATTGTTTCTTCGGTGCGCACTGTTCGACGTCTCTGCGGATGCGTATTATCACATAGAGTAAACGTAGTGCGAAAACGATCCATGGTTAACCGAATTAATTGCTCTGATGGACGATTATGTCGACCATAAAATGGACGGAGCTTGCGGTGAACTTCGCGAACTGAACCATTACTTTCGAAATAAATTTGAACGATTTGCAAGCGTTGTTCTTTTGTCAACCTGTTCATGATGAAATGGCAAACCAAACTAAATATTAATCACTTGACAGCTGACAAAATGGCCGCCAGTTAAAAAAGTGATGCCAACTTAAAGTTCTATACCCCAATAAAAAAAACCCTTTATATATATAACATAATAACATTTCCCTATGGCATTAAAGATTGCAGAAAGGGAACAACTTAACCGCTAATTTACATTCTTTAAGATGTAAACTTTTAAAACGGTGATGGACGTATATTTTTGCAAACCATTCCAAATTCCCTTGGTCAAACCTTGATATTAAAAACAAGTAAGGAAAGGCTAAAGTCGGGCGGACCGACTATATAATACCCTACACCACTTTGATTACTAAACCCAGGTATTTCATTTATGTAGTTCATATAAATTATATTATATTATTAAATTATTATATAAATTAATCTTTAGTCAAATTTAATGAATATGGTAATTAATAAAGTAACTGATCTAATTTTCCAACAGGTAAAGTAAATATAACATGATCTGGAAAAATTGATCAAGATCCAATGATAATACAGCGGTAATAGGATGAATCGGACGGGCATTTGAAGGGCATCTATAACAACACTTGAGGCCTGTGCGAAAACATGCTCCTATATATTTCTCATTCACGGTAGGTATTCCTAGTTGAAACATATAATGATCTGCAAAATTTGATGAAGATCCGATGTAAGATGAAGTTCCTAGAGCTGTAATAGAGCATATTGGCATTTCGAGACTGACGGAGCCGACTATATGATACACCCCACTTTCTATCTCACTACAATTCAATTTGGTAAAAAAGTGAAGTCGGGAAGGATTTTTGAATCCTGTAAATGTATGTGTTTGACAAAAAATGTTAAATCGGAAAGGACATTTGTATGGGGGTATATTGAAACCTGGAACAATGTGACCGGATTTCACCATGTATGTTTATATGTGAAATATAATATGTAAAGTTTGGCCAAAATCGGTTACAGATTTGGGAGCAACATTTGTATTGGGGCTACATCTAAATCTGAACCGATCTTACCCACTTTCAGCAGAGGTGTTTCTAGTTCGAATTTAAAATGTTGTGCCAATTTTAAAAAAAATCGGGTACAATATGTGGTTTCTAGAGCGGAAAATGTCAATTCGGGATCGACATTTGTATAGGCACTATATTTAAATCTGAACCGATCTGACTTACTTTCAGCAGAGGTGTTTCTAGTTCGATTATAAAATATTGTGCTAATTTTAAAGAAAATCGGGTACAATATGTGGACTCTAGAGCGGAAAAAGTTAAATCGAGAGCGGCATTTGTATGGGGGCTATATCTAAATCTGAACCGATCTTACCCACTTTCAGCAGAGGTGTTCTATTTCGACTACAAAATGTAGTGCCAATTTTAAAGAAAATCGGGTACAATATGTGGTTTCTAGAGCGGAAAAAGTGAAATCGGGAGCGACATTTGTATGAGGACTATATCTGAATCTGAACCGATATAACCCGCTTTCGTCACAGGTATTTCTAGTTAGATTATATGGTGTTATGCAAAATTTTAAGAAAATCGGGTACTATTTGAGGTTTATAGGGCGGAAAAAGTCAAATCGGGAGCGACATTTGTATGTGGGCTATATCTAAATCTGAACCGATTTCCCCCAAATTCAATACTTATCGTCCTTGGTCAAAAAGTAACTTCTGTCATTTCATGATAATCAGACAGCAATTGCGACCTGTAGAGTGCGAGCAAGCTTAGATGGACAGCAGGCGGACGGACGGACGGACAGACAGACATCGGTAAATCGATTCAGCTGGCGGTTCTAAGCGGATCCGTATACTTAAAGGTGGGTCTAGCTCGATTATTTATTGGTGTTACAAATATTTGGCGGAAAACTAACTTATAATACCCTAGTCCACGAAGTGGTGTAGGGTATAAAAAGTTTGATTCCTCTTATTAATAAACACAACAAAAACATTTTATCCAGTATTTCTTCACATTTTTTAATATTTTAATGAAGCAATATCTAAAGGAAAGAAAAATATAGTTCTAATAAAAATAATGAATTCGATTTATCTCGTAACAAAAAACATGCTTTCATTGATGTATTATGAATACAAAAATACTTCGCATTTAAGAATTTAGCTATTATATAATATTATAAAATATATAATACGAAAATATTATTACAATGCTTTAACATACAAATAACATACTCTATATAAAATATATTGCTATATATTTAAACTAAGAACGTTAATAGTTTTTAAGTATTCCCTTTTTGGTTATAAAATTCCCGCTTTCATTACCCAAAGAGAGAGTATGTACTAGAGTGGTATGCTTTTGTGGCTTCCTTTTCATAAAACCTTCAAATCGCATAATAGCCTAATAACACTGACCGTTATTTGCCGAAGGCTATTAAATTACGAAAGGCATTCACATGATTGTACCTAATTAACTCAATGGAGGCAATTTATGTGTTGGAGTTAATATGTAATTACGAGGAAATATATTCAACTTTCATCGACAGTAGCCGCAGCAGTGATAAATGAGTTCAAACACTGTACCACAAAAGCCAAATCGATAAAAAGGCGTTAGTGGATACAATTTATTGCAGAAGCGTTCACTCAGTAACATTCCACGATGCTCTATGCGAATAAAATGAAATTTAGAAAAAATATTGCTTTCAATTCATATCGGCTTTTTATTGAACATTTCTCGTATTGTGTAGATTTTTCAGTATAATACAAGAAGAACTTCAGGATTGAATTGCAATGTAAGGTTATGTGGAATTTTATAAAAAATATTGCTTTCACTTCATATGGCTCTGAAATTTTTCTCGTCCTTTTTTCCCATTCAAGTATGATAATGAAATTTAATTGCATCCTGTGTTATGCAAAAATTCTTTGAATATTGTTAGCTATATTTTACCAACTATTCCTTTGTGTCTGCACGCAATTTCAAACAATTGTCAAAGTGAATATTTTAAAGCTATTTAATGTCGAATTGACATTAATGCATACGAACTTCGTTTTAATGAAATCTATTTGAAATTATATAATTAAATAAAGCTTTAATGGATACTACTGAATAATTACAAACGCAATTATATGCATTTAATTAAAGTGAAATGTATAAAAGATTTTGTGGTCTATATCACTTATAGAATCAGATTCATTCGAGGACTAAATCTATATTTATTTAATAATTTATTATTATTAGGAGGAGATTTGAAAATAATTTATTTTTCAAAAATATTTTAAGAAGAAGTATGCGTTCGAAATTGTAATAAACGCGTTGTTATTCGTGACATTCGGCTTGATTTTTCAATAACTTTTTATACCCTACACCGCACGTGTTGTATTTCACCCCCAAACGGAAATTACTTGAAAAATTATTGAGATTTTGAATTAAAGTTTTGTACTCAGAATTATTATCATTTGTGTTGAAATTCCCATCAAGGATAAAGTAGAAAAGCGGACTGTGGAGTGGGTTCCGGTGCCTCCTCAGAAAAAGTTGGTCTATCATGTTCATTCCGACTTCGGAAAAAGCTGAGAGCTTATACATACAGAGAGTGGAAACTTCTATTAACTACAATATTTGATGTAATTAATTTATAAAAATCTATTATTTTAAGATAAAATAAAAACAACTGTTTTGACAATGTTGATTGTAGTAAATCAAATCAAACGAACGACTCACATGACGATGATTTGAAGTCATTCAGGCTGTCTGGTTAGTATGGGGACCACTGGATGACCCTCCAAAGTATTGCCAAAAGCATAAGTATTTACCGAATAATATTTGGCACAGTTATAGTGCTCATGAATACCACCAACAAATGTGATTGTGGTTGTACTTCAATCAATTTAAGAGATAAAGATAAGAAAACTTCTTAATATTATTGTCGTAGTTGATTTCTTATTTTTAACATTGTGATATTCAAATTATTATTTTGTTAGATTACACCGTCCGACAATTTTTAAAAAATGTCGCTACTCTTGAACCGGATGATATACTTATGGAATGATATAGCCAAAATTGAGTTAATTGGCGTTTTCAGCTTTTCATTTGTCACTCATCACAGGACTACAGAAGGATATAATTTTTCAAAAATTATTTCAAATTCTTATTCGCACCCTATGATAAAGGTATTGGTCTCAAATGAAAGAGAAGAATATCTATTAAAAATACATAAAATATCATGTTTTTATCTGTGATAGTTCAGCATTAACAAAAATCTCAAGTTTACTCCTTAATTTATTTAGTAAATTCATATTTTACTTTTTAAGAGGGAAAACTTGAAATGATTTTTAATGTCAAACTAATACCAAATAAAAGCTTACAATTCAAAGTATTTTTAGCTAATATTCTCTTCGATTTGAACTGCATCTATTGCATCTAAAGGGTGTCCCAAGAAGAACGCAATTTTTAAATCTGGCAACATTCGAAGTGTCATTGTTTGACATTTGAACAATTGTTATTGTTTGTTAGTAGAAAGTACGAGGTTAGTAAAAATGGAGCGCTACACGAATGAACAACGCATTCTCATTGTGAAATTGTTTTACCAAAAAGGTGAAAGTTTTGCGGCTACAGTTCGCAAATTGCGATCAATTTGGGGTCACAATAATGCTCCAAAAGAGTCAACTGTAAAGAGATTAATGGATAAATTTGCCGAAACTGGGTCTGTTAGTGATGTAAAGACAACAACGCGCCATCGACCAGGTCGATCGACCGAAAATGTCGCAGCTGTACGTGATGATGTCGCTCAAACTCCATCCACCTCAATTCGACATCGAGCTCAGCAAATTGGTGTCTCCAAATCCACTTTGCAGCGAATTTTGACGAAATCTTCCGTCAAAATTCGCTTCATGCATACAAAGTTCAATTGACTTAGGAACTGAAGCCAACTGACCATGGACAGCGAAGGGAGTTCGTTAATTGGGTATTGGAGAGACAACATGAAAATGCTGATTTTGCCGATAAAATCATCTTCAGTGACGAGGCCCATTTTCATCTTGATGGCTTCGTCAATAGGCAGAATTGTCGCATTTGGGGTGCGGAAAATCCTCGAGTGATTCACGAGAAGCAAATGCATCCTCAACGTGTCACTGTGTGGTGTGCTTTTTGGGCTGGAGGAATCATTGGACCTTTTTTTATGAAAATGAGGCAGGTCAAGCGCAAACAGTCAATGGTGTTCGGTATCGTGAAATGATAACCAGTTTTTTCTTGCCTAGAATTGAAGAAATGAATGTGGAGGGCATGTGGTTCCAACAAGACGGCGCCACATGTCATACAGTCAGAGAAACAATTCAATTGCTGCATCAGTCATTTTCAGGTCGTGTTATTTCGCGTTTTGGAGATCAGAATTGGCCGCCTAGATCGTGCGATTTAACACCATTAGATTTTTTTCTATGGGGTTTTTTGAAGTCGATGGTTTACGCGAATAAGCCGACGACGACTCAAGCTTTAAAAGACGAAATTGGACGCTGCATTAATGAAATACCGCAGCATTCATGCAAAACGGTCATTGAAAATTTCATTAAAAGATCGCGTACATGCCAGCAAAGCCGCGGCGGCCATCTGCACGATATATTGTTCCATACATAACCTCATTCTGTCTACTTTACGATATAATAAAGTTTCACGATTTTTTCTTAAATATCTGTGTTTTATTTAAAATTAAAAAAATGCGCTCTTCTTGGGACACCCTTTATGTTTAATATAATGCAAATTTATTTACAAATGGCATGGTGACATTTATTACTTGGCTGCACACTACCACTATCATGATTTCCACCCTGTCAAGGGTTTTTTAAGTGGCTTCGCAGCGACTTTTTAACATCAAAATCGGCCTCTTTAAGGAAATGTTTCTCACAAACGAATGAGGAGCACAACTCACTTGCCGAATATGAGTTTAAAAAATCGCATCAAGTAATAAAGCACACATGCCAACTTACAAGCATTGAGTTGCATATGTAAGTATGTGTATATGCATGTGTAGTTACACAGCAATACTTCTGCCGTGCCAACTAGGGTTTTTCGCACATTTTTCATTTCCCGTTTCCCAGGAAATTCGTACGGGAATCCCGCGGGAGTTCAGTAGGAAGTTTTACATATTTCTTCGCATATTTTTTCCATCATTTCCACAATAAAATTTGATTGTTGTATAAAAATTTAGATCACATAGCTTTTAATCAGGTGTGTCAAATATTGCAGTTGGATGACAAAATAGTTTTAAGCTGCGTTCGGATTTGGACTCAAAATCCACTTTTTCGGATTTTTCCTGTCAAGCTCCATATGGAAAAAATAAAATCCGGGAAAGTAGATTTTGGGCATGTATCCGAACGCCAAAAATAAAGAATTTAAAGTTTTCGAAGCGACAGAACAAAGAACAAACATTTCATTTAATGCTCTACTCACTATTAATGTGAACGATCGTTCTCCGTCGCGTCCACATTTTCCAATAAAATAACAAATGATCTTTAATTAATTTTGAAACTTGAAAAGATGTTTTAAACCCTAGTGCCAACGTTCATTTGTTTTAGTTTTTCGTTTGTATTTTTTGTCTGTAATCAATATTTGATTTGAAGTGGCCTCATTTTGCATCTATATTTCTTAATTTGACACTTATATTTAAAATAATTTTTGAAAATGTTTATGCTTCGGAACTCTGTAGTCCTTTTAAGGGTTAACAGGATGATGAAATGACAAATAAGGAAAGGCTAAAGTCGGGCGGGGCCGACTATATAATACCCTACACCACTCCCTGCTTACATACATCGCTTTTATTACTAAACCCAATAATTGATGCAATTCTGCGGCAGACAAATACAAAGTATACAGTAGTAATAGGATAAATCGGACCGACATTTGAAAGGAGGCCTATAACAATATGATGAAATATGATATGATATGCAAAATTATATTGAGATCTAATGCAGGATGTGGGTTCTAGAGATTAAATAGAGTAGAATGGGGGCCCAATTTGTATGGGAGTTATACCAAAATATGGACTTTCATAATATGTCTTCTAATTTGAAATATACTACAAAATTTGATAAACTTCCGATGTAAATTTTGGGTCCTAGAGGGGTAATAATAAAAAAGGGGTTCATTTGTAAGTGCGCTACATTAAAAAGTGGGCCCATACAGATCACTTTCGAAGTAGGTATTCATAGTATGAAATATGAATATAATATAATCTGCAAAATTTGAAAAACTTCCGATGTAAAATGATGGTCCTATAGAGGTAATAATTCAAATGGGGACCCACTTGTAAAGGAGCTACATTAAAAAATGGGTCTTTATAGGTCACTTTCAAAGTAGGTATTATTTATTGAAATATAACATGATCTGCAAAATTTATCAAGATCCAATCTAAGATGTGGGTTCTAGAGCGATACTAGTGTAAACTGGAGGCCCATTTGTATGGGGGCTATTCCAAAACATTGACCTATATAGCTGGCCTTCAAAATACGTGTTTCTAGTATACATTTTACTTAGTGTGGGAAATTTGATCAAGATCCGATGTAAAATGTGCATTTTAGAGCAGTAATATTATAAATCGGAGGTACATTTGTATGGGGCCTATATCAAACCATAGACTCATGTGGTCCACTTTCCCGCGAGCTGAAGTTTCCTGAAAATCCTGAAAATTTGGTCACGATCCCATGCAAAATGTGTAGTCTAGAGCAGCAATAGTGTAAATTATAGGGATATTTGTATGGAGGCTATATCTAAATCGGAACCGATTTTCTCCAAATGCAATAACAATCGTCCTTGGCCAAAAAAGTAACTTCTGCCAAATTTCATGACAATCGGATCACAATTGCGACCTGTATAGTGCGAACAAGCTCAGATGGACAGCAGACGGATAGACAGGCATCGTTAAATCGATTCAGCTGGTGATTCTAAGCCGATCCGTATACTTAAAGGTGGGTCTAGATCAATTATTTCTTGGTGTTACAAACATTTGGCGCGAAACTAAACTACACCACGTAGTGGTGTAGGGTATAAAGAACCACAACGCCAATTAACTCCGAAGGCGAATACATTAACTCGTTTCTTTTTAGTTTTTCTTTTAATAAGATATAATTTGGATACATTTAATATTCTTCTTGAATCATTTTGGAAAACGGACCTACCGGTGAGGTCCTCTCCAAATTTTCCAACTTTTCAATACAATAAAATTATTTGCATGAATTCTTAAATCACAAAGACCCTATCAGAAAATGATTAGTATAGGGGGAGGGCATTTAAATTAGAATCGGCTTTAAGAAAAGTGCTGACAATTTTTCAAATTTCAGTTTTTTTTTTTGAAAGATTGAACTTTCTCATTTAATAATGGAACATAATATCATTCATATGACTACCACGACTGGCTCGGCAGTAGAGCATATATTCCATGATACATAGCAGCCATTTTGTATTGATAATATTGAACAACCCAACTTTTTCCTGATGTTAACTAAGAAAGCTCATCTTACCGCATACTATTACATCAGTTTATTTATTTATTATTTTACATATAGTTTTATCGTCGTTCGTTTTATTGATGAAATATTTTTATAACAACTTATAGAAAAGTACTGATAATAACTCAAATTTCTGGTTTTATTGGAACTTGGTTGAATTTTGTCATTTAATAATGGAACACAATATCATTCATATAACTAACACGACTGGCTCGATAGTACCGATCAACACAACTTTTCAGTACAGCTCAAAATCCACAACAAACAGTGACTCATTGAGGATGCATTGACTTCTCAATAGTCACGTGTGAACCCCATATGCGTCAATTTTGCTTATTGACATAGCCACCGAGATGAAAATGAGCTTCATGAAGGCTGAACTGAAGGTCGATCTCTTCTCGAAAAATTTCCTCGTATTTTTTTACACTTTGCGTTGGAAGTAAGTTTTGTTTGTTCGAGCGGGTAGCGTCTTATTTTGCAAATAAACATAAATCAGAAAATAGAAATAACAAGTATGAAAACGTCAGTCGGCTAAACCGACATATATATACTCTCACTCTCAGAGAACTTATCTATGGTAATTACTTGGACGGGGTGATTTGTGTGGCTAGTACCTTCCAAAGGTTCTTAGTATATGGTCCTAGCTTCCACATTTACAAAATAATTTTAAAATCATGATCAAATATCAAGGCAATTGTGTGGGAGGTGCAAGAAAGCGTGTGGCTAATGCGTAAATATTTTTTGGTTTAAAGTGATTATTTGAATTTAAAGTGAATTTGACTACCCGTGTGAATGTTACGTCGGTTTTATTTTAAACAAGCTTATGTCATTTCGGCCATCTTCGAACTTAAACTAAGTTTGGGAAAAATATTATCATGTGCAAAGTTTGAATTGATTAACTTAAGTATATATGTATGAATTAACTCCCTTCGAAAGTTATTGTGTACACCAGCCAGACGGACGGACGGACATGGCGCAAACATCTTAAAAAGTCGTGAAAGGGATTTGGTCCAAAGATACTTAGGGTCATAAGTTACTCCTTCAATGCGTTACACTTTATGTCTGTCCCAAATGATATATACCCTCCTACTCTTTAGAGTGAGGGTATACAAATGAATCTTATTCTACATTCTTATTTCAAAGTCAAAGTAATCGGTAGTTCAAATTTAAAAATTTTAATGTCCCAAAGTATAGAGGAATTCGATATATGGGGTTATATTAAATTCTTCTTCAGAAAGTATTACAACATTCCTGCCGTAAATAAAGAAATGCCGACTATTTTAATAAAAATCCCAAATTTTGGAACATATTTTCCCCACTTTGGGAATTTGGGTATTTTGTTGGATAAAAAATGTTGGACTTTAGGAGACATTTTTTCTATATAATTCGAAAATTCCGTACTTATATCTCAATTACGCAAGTATCGGTATGAATTGGTCTTTTTAGTTACTTTTTATGAAATTTTTAGATTTGAGTGTAATGCATTATTACGTGTAATGTGTGATTAAAGCCCTGGTCCTGGCCTTCAAGTAAATATGTATTTTTTAACCTTTTTGTCTCTTTTTGTATAATAATAATATTATGCGTTATACGC
Source organism: Polietes domitor (assembly GCA_947397865.1). Lineage (NCBI taxonomy): Eukaryota > Metazoa > Arthropoda > Insecta > Diptera > Muscidae > Polietes > Polietes domitor. Next base: position 75,143,241 of record OX377620.1, read on the forward strand.
AATATTTTCTCCGGATGTGTTTCCGTACTCCTTTTATAAATTTATATTTTTCATTTAAGTGTTTTAACAATTTTTTCTAGCAAGTATTCAGAAATTTTTAAATTTTCATTTCGCATTCCAACCGTTGTGTGCATATGTATATTATTTTTGTTGTTGATGGCGTGTGTGTGCATTTTGTGGCATACATACATGTTGCTGCAGCCACCTACGAGTGGCTTAATGTTGCTGTATAGCAACGACAAGATTTAAAAAAATGAACAGAATATACGGACACTAGTTCTTCTTGTTGTTAAGGAACATATGAAAACCGGCCATCAACATGGACATGTTCATGTAAACACAAAAACTGAAAGCGTTGTCATATTGTTGACAAAATAGCATTTAACAATGTATGAAAAAACTAAGCGAAGGTAGGAAAAAATGTTCATATAAAAATTTATAAATGCTATCCTCGGTAACATATTCACAGCGTTGACAAAAAGGAAAAAAACTCTACGAACAATAAACGCAATTTAGGGTAATATGCATATAATATGTAATTGTTTTCATCATGTCTACATGCTTCCGGCTGGAGATAAAGGACCTGCAGGTATTATTATTCAGTTTGTGCATAGAATGTTTTTGGACAAGTTTGCAATTTTATTTTAAATTTTTAAATACTCAAAGTAGATATTAAAATACATGTATAAAATTGTTGTATTTTGTTAGATACAAAAAAACGCACATGACTTTTAAATCTACTTGAGTCATGCAGTCCGTTGGTCTTTCGCACTATCTTCTGTAATAAAGTAATTTTCGAATTTAAAATCTACCGGTTATATAGGTTCAATTAAAATGAATAATTTCAATATTTTTCGTCATTTTACACATGTTAATATAAATAATAACACCTTTGCCTTACGAATGTTCTTTTTCATTTTGAAATCAGTTATTACCACACCCTCATTCATACATATATACATTAGAATGGGTCGCGAAAATAAATTGATGCGGTCACCACCCATAAATGAAGATTGGATTGTTTTATGATGATTTCTAAAATATTGCATTCCTATGTCCAGCGGTCTGTGAGCTAAACGCTCCTTAAAACCGTACAAAAATCATGTTTTTCCCTTGTATTTATACACTCCACGAGAGTATTATGTCTTTGTGCGTTTGTTTGTAACACCCAAAGGGAAGAGTGATAGACCCATTATTAATTATACCGATCGGCTTTCTGAGTCGATTTATCAATGCCCGTCTGTCTGTCCATCTATTGTTGTAATCACGGTCGCAATTGTAGCCAGAACTAAACGAAACTTTGTACAACGAAGTTTTTCGGGACAAGGACGAACGCTATTTAATTTGATGAAGATCGGTTCAGATTTAGATATAGCTCCCATACGAATTTCACTCCCGATTTGACTCTTTTCACTCTAGATACCACATATTACAACAGATTTTCTTTAAAATTGGCAAAACATCTTATATTCCCACTAGAAACTCCCATGGTGAATATCGGACAGATCGGTTCAGATTTATATATAGCTCCCATACAAATTTCGCTCCCGATTTGACTTTTTCCGCTCTAGAAACCACATATTGCATCAGATTGCCTTCAGATTTGGTGAAACATCTTATATTCCCACTAAAAACTCCCATGGTAAATATCGGACAGATCGGTTCAGATTTATATATAGCTCCCATACAAATTTCGCTCCCGATTTGACTTTTTCCGCTCTAGAAACCACATAATGTATCAGATTGTCTTCAGATTTGGCAAAACATCTTATATTTAAACTAAGAACATCTATGGTGAAAAAAGGTAAAATCGGTTCAGATTTAGATATAGCCCCTATACAAATGTCGTTCCCGATTTGACATTTTCCTCTGTAGAAACCACATATTATACTCGATTTTCTTTAAATTTGGCACAACATCTTATAATCTTACTAGAAACACCTATGCAGAAATTGGGTAAGATCGGTTCAGATTTAGATATGGCCCCCATAAAAATGTCGCTTCCGATTTGACTTTTACCGCTTTAAAAGCCACATATTGTGGTCGATTGTCTTTAAATTTCGCACAACATCTTATAATCCAACTAGAAACACCTATGCAAAAATTGGGTAAGATCGGTTCAGATTTAGATATAGCTCCCATACAAATGTCGCTCCCGATTTGACATTTTCCGCTCTAGAAACCACATATTGTACCCGATTTTCTTTAAAATTGACACAACATCTTATAATCCAACTAGAAACACCAATGCAAAAATTGGGTAAGATCGGTTCAGATTTAGATATAGCCCCCATACAAATGTCGCTCCCGATTTGACATTTGCCGCTTTAGAAACCACATATTGTATCCAATTTTCTTTAAATTTGGCACAACATCTTATAATCCAACTAGAAACACCTATGCAAAAATTGGGTAAGATCGGTTCAGATTTAGATATAGCCCCCAAACATATGTAGCTCCCGATTTGACTTTTGCCGCTTTAGAAACCACATATTGTACTCGATTTTCTTTAAGTTTGGCACGACAGCTTATAATCCAAGTAAAAAACCTATGGTGAAAGTGGCTAAGATCGGTTCAGATTTAGATATAGCGCAAATACAAATGTTGTTCCCAAATGTTTAACCAATTTTGGCCAAACTATACATATTATATTTCACCTATTTCGTTCCAGATTTCAATATACCCCCATACAAATGTCCTTTACGATTTAACATTTTTTGTCAAACACACACATTTACAGGATACAAAAATCATTCCCGTTTTCACTTTTTCACCGAATTGAATTGTATTCGGATAGAAAGTGGAGTGTATCATAGAGTCGGCGCCGCCCGACTTTAGCCTTTCCTTACTTGTTCATTTTGAAATCAGTTATTACCACATCCTCATTCATACATATATACATTAGAATGGGTCGCGAAAATAAATTGATGCGGTCTCCACCCACAAATGAAGATTGGATTGCTTTATGATGATTTCTAAAATATTGCATTCCTATGTCCAGCGGTCTGTGAGCTAAACGCTCCTTAAAACCGTACAAAAATCATGTTTTTCCCTTGTATTTATACACTCCACGAGAGTATTATGTCGTTGTGCATTTGTTTGTAACACACAAAGGGAAGAGTGATAGACCCATTGTTAATTATACCGATCGGCTTAGAATCACTTTCTGAGTCGATTTATCAATGTCCGTCTGTCTGTCCATCTATTGTTGTAATCACGATACAGGTCGCAATTGTAGCCAGAACTAAACGAAACTTTGCACAACGAAGTTTTTTGGGACAAGGACGAACACTATTTAATTTGAAGAAAATCGGTTCAGATTTAGATATAGCCCCCATACGAAATTCACTCCCGATTTGACTCTTTTCACTCTAGATACCACATATTTCAAAAGATTTTCTTCAAAATTGGCAAAACATCTTATAGTTCAACTAGAAACACCTGTGGTAAAAATGTATTAGTTCGGTTCAGATTTATATATAGCTCCCATACAAATTCCGTTCCCAATTTGAATTTTTCCGCTCTAGAATCCATATATTTTAACAGATTTTCTTTAAAATTCGCAAAACACCTTATATTTAAAATAGAAACACCTATGGTGAAAATAAGTCAAATCGGTTCAGATTTGTATATAGCTCCCATACAAATTTCGCTCCCCATTTAAATTTTTCCGCTCTAGAAACCACATATTTTAACAATGGGTACAAAATTCGTTCCCCCAGAAACCGCGTATTTTCAAAGAATTGCTTAAAATTGAGCATAACACTTTATATTTCAACTGGAAGAACTTATTGTGAAAGTTAGCCACTTCATTCCATGTTTGGATATAGCCCCGAAACAAATATTATTCTCGATTTGACAAATTGGACCAGGTCATATTAACCTGTGATTAGGAAACATACAATTATTTTTCCGTTTTCTCTTTTTTACTGTATTGAATTGTATTCCGATAGAAAGTGGAGTGTATCATATAGTCGGCCCCGCCCGACTTTAGGCTTTTCTTACTTGTTATACACTCCACGTGAATATTATGTCTTTGTGCATTTGTTTGTAACACCCAAAAGGAAACGAGATAGACCCATTGTTAATTATACTGATCGTCTTAGAATCACTTTCTGAGTCGATTTAGCAATGTCCGTCTGTCTGTCTGTCCGTCCGTCCGTCCATCTATTCTTGTTACCACGATACAGGTCGCAATTGTAGACAGAACCAAATGAAACTTTGCACAACGAAGTTTTTCGGGATAAGGACGAACGCTATTTAATTTGAAGAAAATCGGTTCAGATTTAGATATAGCCCCCATACGAATTTCACTCCCGATTTGACTTTTTCCGCTCTAGAAACCACATATTGTATCAGATTGTCTTCAGATTTGGCAAAACATCTTATATTTAAACTAAGAACATCTATGGTGAAAAAAGGTAAAATCGGTTCAGATTTAGATATAGCCCCCATACAAATGTCGTTCCCGATTTGACATTTTCCTCTGTAGAAACCACATATTATACTCGATTTTCTTTAAATTTGGCACAACATCTTATAATCTTACTAGAAACACCTATGCAGAAATTGGGTAAGATCGGTTCAGATTTAGATATAGCCCCCATATAAATGTCGCTCCCGATTTGACTTTTACCGCTTTAAAAGCCACATATTGTGGTCGATTGTCTTTAAATTTCGCACAACATCTTATAATCTAACTAAACAAAACTATGGTTAAAGTGGGTAATATCGGTTCAGATTTAAATATAGCCCAAATACAAATGTTGCTACCAAAAGTTTATCCGATTTTGGCAAAACTATACATTTTATATTTCACCTATTTCGTTCCAGGTTTCAATATATCCTCATACAAATGTCCTTTCCGATTTAAGATTTTTTGTCAAACACATACATTTACAGGAATTGAATTGTATTTGGATAGAAAGTGGAGTGTATCATAGAGTCGGCTCCGCCCGACTTTAGTCTTTCCTTACTTGTTTTTTTTTCTGGAAAGACTTTTGTAAGAACTGTTATAAAAAATAAACAGAAGGAATCTATACCTTTCGAATGATGCCTAAATGTTGAATATCGGACGAAAAATCAATCCATTGACTCAATTTTTGTGAAATAATTTAATGCAGGAGATGGGTTTTCAGAGCCGAAAATTTCAAATTCTTTTTACAAAAATGAACGCTGAGACGTCAAATTCCTTTCGATGTTCATCATTTAGGAATCATTCGAAAGGTATTCACTACCGCTATTAATTTTTTATAAAATACCAACACCAAATACGAAAAACTTTTCAGTTGTTACTATGAAAAAAAAAACAGAACAAATTACTATAAAGGTCCAATAATTCGGCCAATAAGTTACTCTAAGACTCTATTAGTCTATTATTTCAGATTTTTTTTTTTTGACAAAAATGCAGCACAAAAAATTACACTGGGTAAACATGATTTTTAGGCGTATTTTCAGGAGTGTTGAGCTCACAGATGGCGAAATATTTTGCAAAACATCATAAAACATTGAAATTGAAAATTTATACGGGACTTATATATAAATCTGAACCGACCTGACTCACTTTCACTATAGAAGTTTCTAGTTGGATTATTAGCTGTTGTGCCCAATTTGAAGAAAAATGGTTTCTAGAGAGGAAAAAGTCAAATCGAGAGCGAATTTTGTATGGGGACTATATCTAAATCAAAACCCACCCGACCCACTTTCATCATAGATGTTTCTAGTTGAATTATAAGGTAATGTGCAAAATTTGAGACAAATCGAGTGTGGCTTCTGGAGCCGAAAATTAAAATCGGGAGCGACATTTGTAAGGGTCTATATCTGACTCACTTTCACTATAGACTTTTCTGGTTTAAATATAAGGTATTGTGCCCAATTTGAAGAAGATCGTTTAAAATATGTGGTCTCTAGAGCGGAAGAAGTCAAAACGGGAGGGACATTTGCATGGGGCTATATCTAAGTCTGAACTGGCCCGCGACACTTATTTATGGCAATGTTTGTTAGGATCGGAAAATAATTGCGACTGTACTTTGATTACAAGTACAGATCGACGGACGGACAGACTGACATTGCTATATCGATTCATAAAGTGATTCTAAGCCGATCTGTATAATAAACGATGGGTGTATCTCATTTCTTTTTAGGTGTTACAAACAAATGCACAACGGCATAATACTCTGGTGGAGGGTATAAATAGTTACAAGCTTACAGACGGCTTGCTCCAGCGACGAAATATTTTGCAGATCATTTTTAAACATTCCAATCTTCATTTCTTTAGGGTAACTGGAAAATATTTTTTTGTTTGTATGGACCGCTACCCATCTTAAGATACATATAGTGTTTTCAATTAGTGAGGAAAAATTGAAATACAATTCAACAGAGATGCGGCGCCGTAATGCGACTGTGGCAGCACCTCCTTTGGTGTCTTTCGTTTTCATACCTGCGCTCCATCCATCACTATTAACAGGCGAATGAAGAAGACATACCAACAGGCGACGGAGCTCTTAATGTTGTTGTTTTTCGACTTCTTCTTCGTCGAATGCTCCTGCTTGCAATTAAGAGCTGTCATTAACGCAACCCAGAAAGGTATACTCTGAGCACTCGGGAGTGCACTACCTTCGAGCAGATGCTTTCTTTGGAATTCCACTGTGTGTTGTGTTTCCTTTACGGTGTAGCCAAGATATGTGCCACTGCGAATTGGATGCACTTTAAGCTCAATTAAGTACCCTGGGCAACCACTGGGGATTTCATACCATTTTCTTTTGCATTTTCAACATATTGCAAATTGTTTTTCTTTATTTATCGCGTTTTTTGTTCGAACTGCTTTACATGCACGCAAGGAAGTGTTTCGATAAAGAAACATAAAGAAGAGGAAGCAATGTGAGACAAAAAGGAATTGTACATTCAGTAAACATTAATTGTAAAATTGTGGCGTGGATATTAAGGACATCTTCTGAATAGTGAAGATGAATTGAATTAAATTAAATTTGTAATTTCATATGAGTCACTAGCAAATACCCGCTACTTCGTATGCGGTGTAAGGATATACTCTTCAGGGTAAATCGCTTGTAAACGCTCAAAACTTAAAAAAAATACTTCATTTTGCGCAACTACGTATTCAGAGATATATTCATATTCTAACGATTCCAGATCCCACATTGCCGATGGAATTTATACACCGAATTAATGTTAGCCCCCTTTGTACAAATCATCATAATCAATTTATACGTAGTCAATAGTTTAATTTAAGTAGGCACGAACATTGAAACAATTTTCTTACAAAAAATCATATAAAGTAGAAAAATATTAGTCCGTCTCAACGGAGTAGGAGCGTATATATCAGTTGGGATAGAACAAAGTGTAACGCATTAAAGGAGTGACTTATGTCTAAAATCCCTTTCTCGTCCGTCTGTCTATCTGGCTGGCTGGTTTACAGGAATTTATTCAAACTCTGAACATAGTATTACTATTCCCAGAGTTATTTTAAAATTGGAGATGGTTGAATTGACTATGGTACCCCCACAGATATAGTCCAATTTCCTAGTATTCGGAACCAGTTGTTTTTTGATATTTAATGAAATTTTTGAACTGGGATATTGTCCTGGCTCAAGACCATTTTGCATCTACATTTAATAGAATGCAAATGTACACTCCGAATAGTTTAATAGTCTTTTCATATACTATCTGAAAACTTTGGTTGGTACCATCTATATCTCAATTTCCCCAGTTTGGTTTGTTCGATTTTTATCAGTTTTGATACAGTACATTTGTATTGCACGTTAGAATAACTATGTATATACCTTATTCTATACATTGGTGGGTACCATTTTAATCGCGATTAAACTTAAAAGTATAAATTTTGAAAAATCCATTCGAGGTCAGAATTTCACACCGATTCTTTGTTTTTGGTACCATTTGTATGCCTCTTTTCCTCATTATTCTTAAAAAATCCCATTTTGTGTTTCTATGAATGGGGGGCGTACCAATCGAATTTCATGATTGGTTATCACGTTTTACCCAATTTCACCCCCCAAAAAGTACGAATTTTGGAAAGCGCGGTGGTACAATCGTTATCCATTTTAAGCCCATAAAAAGAGAAATTTCGAAAAACTCCTTCATTTTGCGTTTGTAAGCAGATCCGTCTGTTTTATTGGTACCATCTTTATCCTTTTTTACCCATTTTCGTCCTCAAAAAGTACGAATTTTGCAAAAATATTTTCTTGGTCGCAGTCATTTAATCCCTTAAAAGTACAAATTTCGAAAAATGATTTCTTATTAGTGATCTGCGCTGTAAAACGAATATATAATACGAATTTCATAATTGTAGCGTCATCTGTGATGTTGGCACCTTTTTTATCCTCCTTTCCCGTTTATCCTTTAAAAGTACAAATTTCATAAAGTTCGTTCATATAGAGTTTTTAAGCATTTTGAGGGACGTACACACTGAATATTTTTCACGATTCTAGCTTCAGTCGTGTTGTTTGTACCATCTTCGTCCCTTTTTGGCCCATTTAACCCCCCAAAAGTACGAATTTTTAAAATACCACTTTTTGGTATGCCTTCATGCCGCAAGAGGAATGTCCATACCAAATTTCAAGATTCTCGGCCCAGCCGTTTGGTCATTGCGGTGGTTCCATTTTTATCCCTTTGTAGCCCATTTTACCCTTTAAAAGTACGAATTTCGAAAAACTCACTTCATATCTTATATCTACGCTGTAAGAGAAATGTACACACCAAATTTCATGATTCTAGCTTCAGCCGTGTTGTTTGTACCATTTTTTCCCCTTTTTGCCCCATTTAACCCCCCAAAAGTACGATTTTTTTCAAAATCCACTTTTTGCCTTCATGCCGCAAGAGGAATACCCATTCCAAATTTCAAGATTCTATGTCCAGCCGTTTGCTCATTTCGGTGATACCATTTTTATCCCTTTTTACCCCATTTTAGCCCTTAAAAGTATGAATTTCGAAAAATCCCGTCTTATCACACTGTAAGAGAAATGTACACACCAAATTTCATGATTCTAACTTTAGCCGTTTGGTCTGGTCATGGCAAACAGTACGATTTTAGGAAGACGATTAGCGCAATGATTCAAATTTCTATGCAAATTGGCAGTATTTGTCCTCTATAAATTGTACAGGGTTTTCCAACAAGAGGTGTTATTTTGAATCACCCGGTATTTCGAGCTGTCACTTTTGAAGCTTTTATTCTTCGATATTTGACAAGTAGAAACTACGCCATTACTAAAAAAATGGACCGATACCCGCTTAAATAACGCATTGAAATTGGGGCCTTGAGATGAATGAAAATGATCCGGAATTCCATCGAAAAATCATCTCGAATGATGAGGCCCATTTCCACCTCGGTGGCTACGTCAATAAGCAAAATTGTCGTATCTGGGGTTCGGAAAACCCAAGAGTTATTGTTGAGAAGCCTCTCCATCCTCACCGTGTGACTGTTTGGTGCGGTTTATGGTCCGTCGGGGTCATTGGACCTTAATTTTTCGAAAATGAGGTTGGATGAACAGTTACGGTGAATGGATTGCGCTATCGAGAGATGATTAAAGATTTTTTATGGTTGAATTTGGATGGTATTGATCTGGACAACGTTTACTTTCAAAAAGAAGGAGCTATGTTCCACACAAGCAACGAACTCATTGCTCTTTTATGGGAAAAGTTTCCGGATCGTGTTATCTCTCGAAGAGGTGATCACAATTGGCCAACGAGATCTTGTATTCGTCAGGCTATCGAGGACATAGGGCAGCCACTTTGCGATTTGGATATGGAAAATTTCATGAAAAGGATATGCTCCTGTAAGGGTGGTCGTGGTGGCCATTTGGCTGATGTTGTTTTTCATTATTAACGGCATACCTTCCTCTTTATTATGAAATAAACATCTGATCATTTATCTCAAAAATTACATTTTTCTTTGAATATCAAAATAACACCTCTTGTTGGAAAACCCTGTACTTCGTCCCCGGAAAATAAAAATATATTTCTGCAAAAGTTATGAGCAATTTAACTTTGGTGGTTTTTCATTATATGGTCGACTTCGCGTTTAAAAAGACTTGCCATTAATCAAAAATTTTTTGTAATTATTCTGCTAATGCTAGTTATTGATATCGCATGAAAGAGGACACTTTGAAAGAGGACACAATCTAAATATATTTCTATGTTTTTAGAACGTGAAATAAAAATTTGAAAAATGTCATTTATATTAATAGTCATATTGGGTGAAAGTTTAATACCGGACACATCCGTAAATTGGGGTTCCTAATGGATATGCTGAATTTAAAGCCAAATCAGGTGGGTCTATTCAATTGTTGCATAAGCTCCCATTACTTTTTGAGAATGGATTGTCTTACCAAAATATTTTCTATGAGAATTATGTATATATTCGAGTTAACCGGCTGACCGAACGGATTGTTTATATCCATCTCTGCACTTCTTTGCGCATATTTTCATGAAATACTCTTTCCGAAATGTATAAACGTATTATATATATATATATATATATATTAATGAAGGTAGACAAGTACTACCAACCCAAAAATCTGTTTCAATGTACGTAAAATTTAAAAAATGAGATGCAATAATGATATCTCAATATGTAGAAAGATATTCTAAATAATGGAAATTAAAATTAAAAAAAAAATAATTTCTCTAAGAAAATACCCAAATTACCACGGTTGAGAAAATATGTTCCAAAATTTAATTTGAAGGTATATGTTGTTACTACTAAGACAAAATTAAAGACTAGAATATCATCTCACAAATCTGACCATAAAGCTATTAACAGACCATTAGAACAGAAGACAGCTCTTGCAGCGCACTGTACCATCACAGGCCATACACCAAATTTTGACAATGTAGAGATACTGACAGATAGAAGATACATTCTTGAGATGTTACATATTATTGACGTTCCTACCAACAAAAGACGTAACTACAAAACTGACACAGATAAATGCGCCAAAATCTATCGTTACACAGTAGACAAATACAGACGATCAAAACTGTCATCAGTAGACGAAAGCACGCAAAACCGCTCGGACTGCAGATAATATCATATATATAAAAATGTAATTATCCATAAATTTGTTTAACTTTTTTGAGAAAATTTGTAATGTAAATGTGTAATTCTTATTTGTGTATAGACACCCCTGAAGATGATTGAAGATTTCAATCGAAATATTGGAATTAAATAAATTATCAAAAACAACAACACCTGTTTTTCAATCAAAAACAAAAAGAAAATTTAATTTAATTTGTAATTTTTAGTAAAATCGTAGTCATTTCATTATGTGATATCACTTTCTCAGTTCAAAGTTGTCAAGGGTTTGAAAAAATATATATTTTAATGTCTTTTCGTGCCAGAAGAAAACAATGTATGTATTAAAAAGTATACAAATATGATTTATCTATCATTTTCAAAAATGTTTTATTCCTAAAGAATAGCTGTTAAATATTTTTTCCGATTTTTTTTTATTTCATGCCAACAAAAATAATTTTTTCCTTAATTTATTGGCGCTTGTTCCTAAAGCAAATGAGGATGATATTCAGGTTTATTATTATTATTTTATTCAGTTTAAAGTACAAAAACTATATATCCATAAAAATTTTTTAATATCTTTTTCGAACTTAAAATACCTACATATATTAGAAAATGTTATACACAGTCCTTTGACAAATTTTTTTTAGCGTAGCGTAAATTCTAATTTTTACGGCCTTAGTTTTAAGGCGAAACAGACGGGATTCGGCTAAAATTCAACTTTTAATTATATTATCACAGTAATGAATATACGCATATTCCGCTTTTTATACCCTACACCACTTCGTGGTCGAGGGTATTATAAGTTAGTTTCGCGCCAAATGTTTGTAACACCAAGAAATAATCGAGCTAGACCCACCTTTAAGTATACCGATCGGCTTAGAATCACCAGCTGAGTCGATTTAACGATGTCTGTCTGTCCGTCTGTCCGTCCGTCCGTCCGTCTGCTGTCCATCTAAGCTTGTTCGCACTCTACAGGTCGCAATTGTTGTCCGATTGTCATGAAACTTAGCAGAATTTATTTTTTCTGGACAAGGACCATCGGTATTAAATTTGGAGGAAATCGGTTCAGATTCAGATATAGCCCCCATACAAATGTCGCTCCCGATTTGACATTTTCCGCTCTAGAAACGTCATATTGTACCCGATTTTCTTTAAATTTTGCAGAACATCTTATAATCCAACTAGAAACACGTATGCAAAAATTGGGTAAGATCGGTTCAGATTCAGATATAGCCCCCATACAAATGTCGCTCCCGATTTGACATTTTCCGCTCTAGAAAAGACATATTGTACCCGAGTTTCTTTAAATTTGGCAGAACATCTTATAATCGAACTAGAAACACGTATGCAAAAATTGGGTAAGATCGGTTCAGATTCAGATATAGCCCCCATACAAATGTCGCTCCCGATTTGACATTTTCCGCTCTAGAAACGTCATATTGTACCCGATTTTCTTTAAATTTTGCAGAACATCTTATAATCCAACTAGAAACACGTATCCAAAAATTGGGTAAGATCGGTTCAGATTCAGATATAGCCCCCATACAAATGTCGCTCCCGATTTGACATTTTCCGCTCTAGAAACGTCATATTGTACCCGATTTTCTTTAAATTTGGCAGAACATCTTATAATCGAACTAGAAACACGTGTGCAAAAATTGGGTAAGATCGGTTCAGATTCAGATATAGCCCCCATAAAAATGTCGCTCCCGATTTGACATTTTCCGCTCTAGAAACGTCATATTGTACCCGATTTTCTTTTAATTTTGCAGAACATCTTATATTCCAACTAGAAACTCGTATACAAAAATTAGGTAAGATCGGTTCAGATTTAGATATAGCCCCCATACAAATGTCGCTCCCGATTTGACATTTTCCGCTCTAGAAACCAAATATTGTACTCGATTTTCTTTAAATTTGGCAGAACATCTTATAATCGAACTAGAAACACGTATGCAAAAATTGGGTAAGATCGGTTCAGATTCAGATATAGCCCCCATACAAATGTCGCTCCCGATTTGACATTTCCGCTCTAAAAACGTCATATTGTACCCTATTTTCTTTAAATTTTGCAGAGCATCTTATAATCCAACTAGAAACACGTATCCAAAAATTGGGTAAGATCGGTTCAGATTCAGATATAGCCCCCATACAAATGTCGCTCCCGATTTGACATTTTCCGCTCTAGAAACGTCATATTGTACCCGATTTTCTTTAAATTTGGCAGAACATCTTATAATCGAACTAGAAACACGTGTGCAAAAATTGGGTAAGATCGGTTCAGATTTAGATATAGCCCCCATACAAATGTCGCTCCCGATTTCACTTTTTCCGCTTTAGAAACCACATATTGTACCCGATTTTCTTTAAAATTGGCACAACATTTTATAATCCAACTAAAAAACCTATGATGAAAGTGAGTAAAATCAGTTGAGATTTAGATATAGCCCTCATACAAATGTTTCTCCCGAATGTTTAAATGATTTTGGCCAAACTTTACATATTATATTTTACCAATAAACAGACATGGTGAAAGCGGGTCACATCGTTCCAGGTTTCAATATACCCTTATACAAATGTCCTTTCACATTTAACATTCACCTTTAACATTTTTTGTCAAACACATACATTTACAGGATGCGAAAATCCTTCCCGATTTCAATTTTTTACCGAATTGAATTGCAATGAGAATTGTTTGGGTGATGCCCATATGTCCATACTTTGGTATGACTTTGGTTAACTACTGTATAATTTGTATTTGTCTGTCAGACAATTGGATCAATTACCATATTATTTACCATATTCGTTAAATTTGACTAAAAATTAATTTATAGCATATAAATTATATGAATATAATTTATATAATTTGTATGAACTACATAAAATTGCTCCCATGAAATACCTGGGTTTAGTAATAAAAGCGAGGTACATACGCAGGGAGTGGTGTAGGGTATTATATAGTCGGCCCCGTCCGACTTTAGCCTTTCCTTACTTGTTTTTAAATACAATTTTAAGATTTTTATACACTCCACGAGATTATTATGTCTTTGTGCATTTGTTTGAAACACCCAAAAGGAAGTGAGATATACCCATTGTTATTTACACCGATCGACTTAGAATCACTTTTTGAATCGACTTATCAATGTCCGTCCGTCCATCTATTCTTGCAGTGAAAGTACAGGTCCCAATTGTAGCCAGAGCCTAATGAAACTTTGTACAACAATTTTTCGGGATAAGGGCGAACACTATTTAATTTGAAGAAAATTGGTTCAGATTTAGATACAGCCCCCATACGAATTTCACTCTCGATTTGACTCTTTTCACTCTAGATACCACATATTTTAACAGATTTTCATCAAAATTGGCAAGACATCTTCTATTTCAACTAGAAACACATTTGATGAAAATGTGTTATATCGGTTCAGATTTATATATAGCTCCCATACAAATTTTGCTCCTAATTTGAGTATCTCCGATCTAGAAACCACATATTTTATCAGATTGTCTTAACATTTGACAAGATATCTTATATTTAAACTAGGAACACTTGAGGTGAAAATAGGTCAGATAGGTTCATATTTATATTTGTTCCGATTCGACTTTTTCTGCTCTAAAAACCACATATTTTAACATTTTCTTCTTCTTCTTAAAATTTGGCAAAATATCGTATATTTCGACTAGAAACACCCATGGTAAAAATGTGTTAGATCGGTTCAGATTTATTTATAGCTCCCAATTTAGTTTTTTCACTCTAGTGGCTTCTAGACACCATCACAATAATAATTAGGCATTATATTTCACCTGGAAGGATACATTTAGGATACCTTCATAGTCCATACAAGAATTCTTCCCATTTCACTTTTTTCACCGATTTGAATTGTAGTGCGGTAAAATGTGGAGGGTATCATACAGTCGGCGCCGCCCGACTTTTAGGCTCTGTTTACTTGTTTTGGAAAAATAAGACTTTTTTAATTTTTATTTAATTAATTTACACCATAAGATATATCCTTAAAATACTAGGTTCCCATAGTTTTTATAATCTTTAAATAAAGGGTGATTTTTTAGCTATTATGGTTTTTTAACAGCTGACGCTGGTTTAAACAGCTGACGCACGTTTCGTGTTTTGTTTCACTGTCAAACATCTTCAGTTTGGTTTATAATTTAACCATGAATCGTCTTACAAACGAACAACGCTTGCAAATTATTGAATTTTATTATCAAAATGCGTGCTCTGTTAAGAAAGTTCATTGCGTTCTTCTATTTTATGGTCAGTTTAATCGACCCACTGAAGCGGCTATTCGGGCTATTGTGACTAAATTTCGCACCAAATTTACATTGTTGGACATTAAACCACCAACACGCTTACGTAGAGTGCGAACTGAAGAAAATATCGCAGCTGCATCGGCCAGTGTTAATGATGACCATCAATTATCGATTCGTCGCCGTTCGCAGCAATTGGGCCTCTGTTACTCAAAAACGTGGAAATGCCAAAATTGGACTAAGCGGATGGACCATTTCAGGGGCAGTCAAGGTCAACATTTGCATGAAATAATCTTCAAACATTAAATTATATGGACCGTACTATCGATTCAAATAATGATTTCATGCATTTTTCTGAATTTTATGTTTGTGTTCTTTTTTGGAAAAACATTCCTAAAGCTTTTAAAAAATCACCCTTTATAGCTCCTATACAAATGTCGCTCCCGACTTGACTTTTTCCTCCCAGAAATCACGTATTTTCACCGAATTTCTTCATATTGAGCATAACACGTTATACTTGAACTGGAAGAACCTATTGTGTAAGTGGGTCACTTCATTCTTTGTTTGGATATAGCCCCGATACAAATATTTTTCTCGATTTGACAAATTGGGTCAGGTCATATCATTCTATGATTTGGACACATAGATAAATCCTTTCCGTTTTCTCTTTTTTACCGAATTGAATAGTATTGGGATAAAAAGTAGAGTGTATCATATAGTCGGCTCGCACGACTTTAGCCTTTCCTTCCTTGTTTCTCTTAAGGCACTTATATTTTTAAGAAGAATAGTAAGAAAGCCAGTTCTTTTTAGATGGAAAGAAAAAATAACACCAAAAAATATATCGAACACATTTTGAAAAATCTGAAAATATATAAATTCCTTCGATAAAACCGTTTTCGGGTGATTACATTTAGTATTTTTTTTAAATATTACCCGTTATTTCTCAACTCTAAAATTTTCACGATTTGTGTAGAATCGCTATGGGAGTATGCGTGTATTTTTACATCATTCAGCAATTTAAAAGTTTTTGCAATTTTTTGATTTTTTTCGCGCTCAACAGCTAGGCAGACAGGCAAGCTGAATGAAAAAGGTTTGATCCATACATAAGGAAACCAATAAAAATATTAATTACAAATACAAATGTCCCTTTCAATTTGATTTCTTTCGTCATTCTAATAGTCAGATTATTTTTAATACACAATGTTAAATATAACCAAAAACAGTGCGAAGACGACAGCATACCCCTTCCACATTATCTTTTGTTGACTTGTTTTATTATTGATCGAACACAGACCCAACTATTCTCTTTCGTACTGTACTATGTGAGTGTTACCCTCCCTCCTTTCATATGTGAATCTTATGGAATATTTTCCCCATTTCAATTAAGAGTCCCTTTCAATCCTGTTATTAGTTTCAGGGATATTGCTGGTGCCCTGGCTCACTCTTCATTCTTGGGGCTCATAAGCTATTCTATCCATTTTGATCCCTTATGGAAACACAATAAAGACATTTAAATTGTTTAAATTACATTAACACCAGTCAGCAGTGTTTCCATTTGATATCATTCTATTCGACAGGGTCTATGCCAGTCAGTACGCATCGGTGTATCCAGATGTGAGCTGTGTGCTCGTCCTTAATGTCTGTTTGCTTTGGTTGAATGCTGTTTGCTCATAACATACTGTATGTATGTGTGAATGTTTGTATGTACATTGTACATGTGGGATGTGAGCATTACTTGCTCGCTCCAGCACTGACTGTTCAACAATATTTGTTATCAGGGTGTCGAAGGTATGAAATCCTCTTACAGATTTACACACTCACCTGTGTGTGCGTGTTTACATACATACAAGATGTTGAGAGCTTATATTTATGTACACACATACATATATACATAAATATGTAGAAATATTTTCACATGCTGTACATAAGTTATGCTTCATTTGTCTATTTGGTTACGTTTAAGGGATTTTCATTTTCGGTTTGTTTTTTAAACATTATCTGCATTTAAGATAAATCTCTTATTTATAAGTGCAGACTAGAGTTACCAGGTGATACTGGTTGAATAAAAATCTTTACGAAGTTGTGGGGGATTTCTTCAGAATTTTTTTCCTCTTGAATTGACAGTGCACCCTCAATAAATGCTAACTTGAACATAAACCATGTTTCACTTCAATTTGAAAATATGTTAAATACACATATCAACTTGTGCATCATGTGGTTTTAACCTGTGAACCAATTGAATCTTATATCGGAAATGGTTAACTTATGTAAATAAGTTCAAGTACTTTAGTACTCTGAATGCTGGCTTTCAAAATAAAATGAGAAATAATAAAAGAAACTTAAGAAATAATAAAAAACAATTTAAAATGATGCTGAATCACTGCATCCTATGTAGAATATCTGCATTTTATGAAAATTAAACTTGCTCCTCCTAAATAAATGCGACCCACATACAGTCATGATTTCTCGAATATGCTCCAGCTTTGAAACAAATGCATCTTTTATACCCTCCACCTCCAGGATGGGGGTATACTAACTTTGGCATTCCGTTTGTAACACCTTGAAATATCGACCTGAGGCCCTATAAAGTATATATATTCTTGATCGTCATAAAATTCTAAGACGATCTAGCCATGTTCCTCCGTGTCCATGTCTGTCCGTCCGTCTGTTGAAAGCACGCTAGCATCTAAACGAAAGGAGCTAGGAGGTCCAAATTTTGCATAAATACGTCTTATAGTCGTAGATCGGTTGGGATTGAAACTGGACGAAATCGGCCCAAAGGAACAAATTTTTCCCTCACAAGGACTGAAAAAACCCATAATAACCCTTAATATGTTAGAGTATTTTAAAATATTTTTTATACCCTACACCACTTCGTGGGCTAGGGTATTATAAGTTAGTTTCGCCCCAAATGTTTGTAACACCAAGAAATAAAATAATAAATTCTAATAATAATTAGAATTACCAGTTGAGTGTGACGATGTCTGTCCGTCTGCTGTCCATCTAAGCTTGTTCGCACTCTACAGGTCGCAATTGTTGTCCGATTGTCATGAAACTTGGCAGAAGTTATTTTTTCTGGCCAATGACCATCGGTATTGAATTTGGAGGAAATCAGTTCAGATTTAGATATAGCCCCCATACAAATGTCGCTCCCGATTTGACTTTTTCCGCCCTATAAAGCACATATAGTACCCGATTTTCTTTAAATTTGGCACAACATCTTGTAATCCAACTAGAAACACCTATGCAAAAATTGGGTAAGATCGGTTCAGGTTTAGATATAGCCCCCATACAAATGTCGCTCCCGATTTGTCGTTTTCCGCTCTAGAAACGACATATTGTACCCGATTTTCTTTAAATTTGACAGAACATCTTATAATCCAACTAGAAACACGTATGCAAAAATTGGGTAAGATCGGTTCAGATTTAGATATAGCCCCCATACAAATGTCGCTCCCCATTTCACTTTTTCCGCTCTAAAATCCACACATTGTACCCGTTTTTCTTTAAAATTGGCACAACATCTTATAATCGAACTAGAAACATCTATGGTGAAAGTGAGTAAGATAGCTTCAGATTTAGATATAGCCCTCATACAAATGTTTCTCCCGAATGTTTAACCGATTTTGGCCAAATTTTACATATTATATTTCACTGATAAACAGACATGGTGAAAGCGGGTCACATCGTTCCAGGTTTCAATATACCCCCATACAAATGTCCTTTCCGATTTAACATTTTTTGTCAAACACATACATTTACAGGATGCAAAAATCCTTCCCGATTTCACTTTTTTACCGAATTGAATTGCAATAAGAATTGTTTGGGTGATGTCCATACTTTGAAATGACTTTGGTATACTACTGTATAATTTGTATTTGTCTGTCAGACAATTGGATCAATTACTATATTATTTACCACATTCGTTAAATTTGACTTCGTTAATTCGTTAATTTTGACTAATTTGATATGAATATAATTTATATAATTTGTATTAACTACATAAAATTGCTCCCATGAAATACCTGGGTTTAGTAATCAAAGCGAGGTACATACGCAGGGAGTGGTGTAGGGTATTATATAGTCGGCCCCGCCCGACTTTAGCCTTTCCTTACTTGTTTTCAATATGTCTGCTTGCACTTACTTGATATTGGGTATGCGCATTCCCCGATAACAAAAACGTGCACCATAAAACGATTTTTATTCGTAGGGGGTGAAATGGGGCAAAAATGCGATAAACATGGTACATATCATACGACAACAGCGAGAACAAGTAATGGCAGGGCCGAGTCTTAATACCCTCCACCACGGAGTGCATTCCACTGTATTACCAGAAGAGTAAAGGATGTCGACATGAAAGTACTGAACCATATTACGAAAATTGTGATATGTTTATGCACATTACTATATTTGATTACTATTTCAAACTATAATGTATACTTATACGCACTGTTTAAAATCTACTACTATAAATAAATACAATGCTGTAATTGTGAAAGTGAACATGCCGAAAATATTAGGCGATTGTCAGTCTCCATTCTCCTCCCAAATGTACAAATTTGGAAAAAACCTTTTTGTTTCGAGTCTTCATAGTCAGACCACCGAATACACACCGAATATATACACCAAATTTGATGATATCAATTTCCTCTATTTTACTATTAGAGTGATGTACACACCGAATTTCATGATTCTAGCTGTTGCCGTATCATTGGTACCATATTTTATCCATTTTTGTCCCATTTCGCCCGCTAAAACATTTATTTTCTTTGTGGTGCTTCCAAGCTACAAGAGGAATGTCCGCAACAGATTTCAAATGTATGAAAATCTGAAATTTAATTAATAAGCCAAGGCTACCAATATTTGCATACTATGTATATATATAATGGAAATAATACTTCAATTCATAAAGTAAATATAAGGGAGCAATCATAAATACCCAAACTATCGGGGGATAGAGAGTGTATTTTCAGCTCTAGTCCTTTGGTTGGTTGTATTGCCATCAATTTTAAATTCAAAAGTATTCATTTACGCAGTATAAGACAACTTCATGATTCTACCATTTTTTGTTGTAAAAGCAACAAAATAAAGTACGAATTTGGAAAAAAAATATTTTTCGTGGCTATGCACTCAGAGGAATGTATATACCCAATTCCATGATACTATCTGCGGCCATTTTGTTGGTACCATTTTTATCCCCTTTTTCGCATTTTACTCCTTAAAAGTACGACTTTCGAAAATTTCATCATTCTAGCTGTAGCCTTTTAGTTGGTACCATTTTTATCCCTCTGCTCCCATTGAATCCCTTGAAAGTACGAATTTGGAAAAAAGTTTTTTTCGTGTCACTCCGTCAGAGGAATGTATACCGCGAATTTCATGGTTCTAGCTGCATCCATTTGTTTGGTACAAATTTTTTCATTTTACACCCTAAAAGTACGAATTTCGAAAATTTCCTTTATTTTATGTGTGTACGCAGAAATATTTTTCCAAAATCTTACTTTTACGGCAAAAATTTGTTGAATCATGAAGGTAGGTTTTGCACTTGAGATACTGAATTTTCAAAATTTGTATTTGTTTGGTTTGGTTATATTCAAAATATATACATATTTCCCTGTAATATTACTGCACTTCTACGAAAATCGACAGCCTCTATGAAATGCAATCTATGGTGGAGGGTATATAAAGTTCGGCCCGGCCGAACTTAACGCCGTTTTTACTTGTTTGTACTATACTTCACATTGTATTTACAATATGCTGCTGTGATTTCCACATTCCTGCAAGGAATCGTAAACTGATTTAATATGTTTTACTATCCTTACTTAGGATTACTATCGACATGATGTAAATTTGTTATTTTCTAATCACCATACCTAGTCCAACATACATCTACATAATGTCTACATACAATCTCATTGTGTTGCAAAAACATTTCACAGATGCTGGATACGTTGTATATGTACAGTTAGATGGCAACAACTTGCCATATCTACCTACCTCACTAGCTGTTATATGGGTATTACAAGCATTGTATATGCAAACTTTAGGGATTTATTGATGTTTAATGCTTCGGCAAATAATCTCTTGTTACTTTAGATAGCCCTCCCACATCAGAAACTCAGCAGACAGCACAAATACAACAACTATTTCCGTCTGGTCATTTCTTGTAACGGTCATCTTTTATAAATGAAAAAAAATATGTACAATAGGGTAAGTAATATATAATTTTTAGACTAACCCTACATCAAATTGATGGAAAGTGCTATAAACGAACTAATCGATATGGATATATCATAGAACCGTGAATAAATTGTCAATTCATTTCTCATTTCTTATATATTAAAATTATTGGATTTTAATGAAAATATATGTGAATTTGAGAAAATATTGGTTAATTTCTTCAAATATTTTACATATTCGGTAGAATAATGTCTGGGAGATCTGTATTTCAGAATCATGGCTGCCAGGACACAATTTACAAAAATTTAGTTTACGTTACACTATACTTTTCAAAATTAATTACTCTAGGATTGGTAGTATAGAACAGACATCGGTAAAGTTTTTTAGGGTTCACCCAAATCATGTCATTTAAGTACGGTTCTAAGACTTGTGGTATAGAACTGGCAGATCACATGTCCTCTGGGAGTCAATTCACCTACATGAGAAAATAAAAGGGACGGGTCACCTTCATACATTTAGACTAGAACAGGGACCGGTCACTAGTCGGTCACAATTAAAAAACAAGTAAGAAGGCGTTAAGTTCGGCCGGGCCGAATCTTAAATACCCTCCACCACGGAGTGCATTCCACAGTATAACCAGCAGATTAAAGGATGTCGACATCCATAGAATTACACTATAGAAATATATATATATAAATATACATATATACATAGAATTACAGTACCAAATTACGAAAATTGTGATATTTTTATGCACATTACTATATTTGTTTACTATTTCAAACTATAATGTATACTTATGCGCACTGTTTAAAATCGACTACTATATATAAATAAAATGCTGAAATTCTGAAAGAAGCATTTACAGATACAGACAAAGTGATAAGAAAAGTATAAATTTTAAAGATATCCCCATTCGCCCCGTTCTCCGCCTAAATGTACAAATTTCGAAAAAACCGTTTTTCGAGTCTTCATAGTCAGAATGTATTTTTATCCCTCTTTTTAATTATATCCCTTAAAATTACGAATTTCTAAAAATCCCTCTATTTTACGTGTTTATGCAATTAGAGGGATGTACACACCGAATATCATGATTCTAGCTGTTGTCGTACCATTAGTACCATATTTTATCCTTTTTGTCCCATTTCGCCAGCTAAAACTTTTATTTTCTTTGTGGTGCTTCCAAGCTACGAGAGGAATGCCCGCAACAAATTTCAAATGTATGAAAATAAGAAATTTAATTAATAAACCAAGGCTATTAATATTTTTATGCTATGTATATATGGAATGGAAATAATACTTCAATTCATAGAGTAAATATAAGGCAGCAATCACAAATACCCTAAATATTGGGGGATAGAGAGTGTACTTTCAGCTACAGTCGTTTGGTTGGTTGTATTTCCATCCTATTTTAATTTCAAAAGTATACATTTTGAAAATACCTTATCTCTCACGTACGCAGTATGAGACAGCTTCATGATTTTACCATTTTTTGTCGTAAAAGCAACAAAATAAAGAATTTGGAAAAAAATATTTTACGTGGCTATGCAGTCAGAGGAATGTATACGCCGAATTCCATGATTCTATCAGCGACTATTTGGTTGGTACCATTTTTATCCCCTTTTTCCAATTTTGCCCCCTCAAGAGTACGACTATCTAAAATTTCTTTATTTTACGTATCTACACAATTAGAGGGATGTACACACTGAATTTCATCATTCTAGCTTTATTCGATTAGTTGGTAGTATTTTTATCCCCTGTAACCATTGTATCCCTTGAAAGTACACATTGAATTTCATCATTCTAGCTGTATTCGTTTAGTTGTACGTACGAATTTGGAAAAAAGTTTTATTTTTCGTGTCTACGCAGTCAGAGGAATGTATACTCCGAATGTCATGATTCTAGCTGCTGTCATTTGGTAGGTACTATTTTTATCCCTTTTTTTCATTTGAACCCCAAAAAGTACGAATTTTGGAAAGTTCTTTTATTTTACGTGTCTACGCAATCAGAGGAATGTATATATCGAATTTCATTATTCTAGGTGCAGCCGTTAGGTTGGTACTATTTTTATCCCTCTATCCCCATTTAACCCCTTAAAAGTACGCATTTAGAAAAAATACTTTTATATTATGTATCTACTCTATTAGAGGAATGTACACGCCAAATTTCGCGTTTCTATCTGTTGTCGTTTGATAGGTACCATTTTTATCCCTTTTTGTCCCATTTCGTCCCCTACAAATAAAAATCACTCTATGGTGCCCTTTTATGCTATAAAAGGAATGCGCATTGGAAATATCAAGTAAATACAAGGTAATATGTTCAAAAAACTCTAAATATTAGGGATATTTTCAGTCCTTGTGAGGGAAAAATTTTTCCCTCTAGGCCGATTTCGTCCACTTTCAATCCCAACTGATCTACAACCATAAGACACATTTAGGAAAAATTTGAACCTCCTAGCTCATTTCGTTCGGCCGCTATCGTGCTTTCAACAGACAGACAGACGGACATGGCTATATCGTCTTAGAATTTTACCACGACCCAGAATATATATACTTTATGGGGTCTCCGATGAATATTTTAAGGTGTTACAAACGGAATGAGAAAGTGAATATACCCTCATCCTGGAGGTGGAGGGTATAATAAAAGGTTTGATTTTTTAGTGATTATTTCCTAAATATTTCGGCTCTGGGCCAAGGGGTCTGTGAGCTACACGTTCTTAATAACTCGCATATGGGTGATTCCATTGGAACGGGTGTGACACTTTTCCTTAAATATGTTTAAATATTTCCTATATTCATTGACTGAGATTTTTTGCTATATTGCCAATTGAAAAAGTCTAAACCCAATGAAACACGCGGGCGGTCCAAACCAAACTAAAGATAGAGCGTTAGCGGTTAACTTGTTTGTCGGTTAATTTTTTGTTATAGATATTTAAACACATTAATATATTTAAACAAGTAAGGAAAGACTAAAGTTGAACAGAGCCGACTATATGATACAATTCCAATATATTCGGTAAAAAGTGAATTCAGCAAGGATGTATGGGTCCTAATCATGGACTATGTGACCCACTCTCATAATGCACGTTGCAAGGTAAAACATGTTCTGCCAAATTATTTAAAAGTATTCTGTAAATGTATGTGTTTGATAAACAAATTTAAATGGGAAAGGACATTTGTATATGATATTTGTATTTTTGTAAAATCACGGTTTTCGGAAAACCGTGTTTTTTAAGTCGGTCTCGACCGGTTTTCCATTATTAAAAATATTCCTGTTTTTGAGTGACTTAATAATTCTCCACTTTTAATATTATCACACGTTTCACGGAACGCTTTGATTAGGTGCCACTTTAAAAAAACTTATTCCAGCGTCTAAACGAAGTTAACAATCACGTTGGAGGCGTTCGTCCTAGTTTTTAGGGTGCTACGTAATCGAAATCCGTTTCGTGTGACTTATATCTAAATTTATTTCGGTTGTATAAGATCGAAATGCTTTACACGTGTAAACATTGATGGCGTTGACCAAAGGCCTCCATATTCGCGAAAGTTATAGACGCCTTCGTGATTTTTATGACACACTGCTGTAGGGGCCCAATCGTCGAAAAAATAACGCATATGATGGTCTCGTGCTTTTAATTTCTGCTCCAACTGGATCTTACATTGGTGTAGGCCAAGAGTCCATAAAAATCGCGAAGGCGTCTATAAATTTCGCGAATTGATGACAGAATTTAGAAAGTATGTATGACAGTTTGAAAGTTCTATAAAAATATAAACACCAACATATTTTTTTAATGAAATATTTGTAATTGACATATTTAGTATGCTTGAATTGTTACTTATGATTTGCGACGTAAAAATCCAAATTTCGTATTTTTTATTGTTTTAAGATAAACCCGAATGAGACCGGTCGGACCGGGTTTTTCGAAAAAAGAAAACCGAAAATCGAAAAACCCGAAATCATAGAATAACCGGTTTTTTGTTTGTTCTAATGCGAAAAAACCAAAGCGAAAAAAACCAAGATATTGATCTTATCTATAAGACTTACACCTCCTCTTTCCGAATCTGTACGAAATGTCCTTGTGATTCAAGGACTCCAAAAATTAAAAATAATTTTAATCCTTGAATATCCTGAAAAAATATCTTCAATTTTCTTTATTTTATTTTGTATTTTAGCTTATATTATTCTCAACAAAATATCAAAAATTCAGAGTGGGGTGGCCATACGTTAAGAAATTACGGCTGTTTTTCCAAAGTATTGCGTTATTTCAGCAAGGTCCAAATTTGTCATTCATATCTATGTACTTAGAGTCGCTTCAAAAATAAAGTTGTTGATGTTCTCGACTAAAATGAAAGATTCGTTTGTTTTACGGGTTCTCCCAAAATATTCGCTTTTATCATTGTCCGTTCGTGAACTGGACGCGTGCAAAAAAAACTCTATAAACCAGGTTTTTCTTGAAAAGAATTCACTATGAGAATGGTATTGAAAAAATAAAAATCATTAGAAATTAAAATCTGGTCCGAGCCTTATCAAACCGTAACAAAAACTTGACCCAGTATAAATGGTCGATTTTTACATTTTTATAGCATTTTTTATAATATACGCTAAATTTACACTTTTTAGTCCGACTTGTGTTTTTAGTGGCATTTTTTTTAATTGTTTAAAAGTGAAATAAGAACTGACATATGGAGTCATTTGCATCGTAAACATATTCTGCTCTTATGCAAAGCTTTTTTAAAAAAATCTGATATTTTGTTCTTTCTATGGATAGAGGAAGGGAAAATTTGAAATGTTTGTTAGTGCTAAAATAATACAGATAGAAACATGAAGTTTGAAGTATTTTTAAAAATATTCTTCTCTTTCATTTGATGCCCATATCGCCATTCTATGACACGCACAAGTACGAAACTAAATTATTAAAACAACTATATTCTTTGGAAAATAAAAGTCCTCTAAAAAGAACAAACGATAACGAAATAAAACAAGTAAGGAAAGGCTAAAGTCAGGCGGGCCGGCTATATGATGCACTCCACTTTCTATCCGAATACAATTCAATTCGGTAAAAAGAGAAAACGTATCCTGAAAAAGCATGTGTTTGACAAAAATGTTAAAGGAATGGGAAAGGACATTTGTATGGGGTTATACTGAAACCTAGAACGAAATAGGTTAAATATATATATAGTTTGGCCAAAATCGGTTAAACATTTGGAAAAAACTCAAATTGAGAGTGGAATTTGTATAGGAGCTATATATAAATCTGAACCGATCTGACTCATTTTCATCCTGGATGTTTCTAGTGGAAATATAAGATATTTTGCCAAATTTGAAGAAAATCTGTTAAAATATGTGGTTTATAGAGTGAGAACAGTCAAATCGGGAGTGAAATTCGTGTAGGGACTATATCTAAATCTGAACCGTTCTGACTCATTTTAACCACGAATGTTTCTAGTTGAAATATAAGATATTTTGCTAGATTTGAAGAAGATCTATTAAAATATGTGGTTTATAGAGTGGAAAAAGTGAAATTGGGAGTGAAATTTGTTTGGGAGCTATATATAAATCTGAACCGATCTGACCTACTTTCACCGTGGGTGTTTCTACTTCAAATATAAGATATCTTGCAAGATTTGAAGAAGATCTAATAAAATATGTGGTTTCTAAAGCGGAAAAAACTTGAAAAAACTAAAGCTTGAAAAATTGAGAGTGAAATTTGCATGGGAGCTATATATAAATCTGAACCGATTTGAACTATTTTTGCCATGGGTGTTTCGAGTTGAAATATAAGCTGTTTTGCCAATTTTGAAGAAGATCTGTTAAAATATGTGGTTTCTACAGCAGAAAAATTCAAATCGGGAGTATATCTAAATCTGAACCGATTTTCTTCGAATTAAATAGCGTTCGTCTATATCCCGAAAAACTGCGTTGTACAAAGTTTCGTTTGGTTTTGGCTATAAGTGCGACCTGAACTTTGATTACAACAATAGATGAACAGACAGACGGACATTGCTAAATCGGTTCAAAAAGTGATTCTAAGTCGATCGGTATAATTAACAATGGGTCTATCGCGCTTCCTTTTGGGTGTTACAAACAAATGCACAAAGACATAATACTCTCGTGGAGTGTATAAAAATTAGTATGAAGTTTTGCTATTAGTGACCTATAGTTTCAGTTCTATATAGCAGGATAATCGCAGGATAATCGTGTCGCACGGAGGAGCTTATGTGCAGTTTTCCTCCCAATTTATCCATTGAAATACCGAAATTTCAGATTTTTTTTCAAAAATTAGCTGCATAAGACTAGAATGGGTATACGATGCAAATGATTCCATATTTCAATTGTTATTTCACATTTAACCCATTAACGACGAACCGTTTGTAAAAAATGTGCGTCCCACAATGGGTTAAGAAGTTCTTAAAATTGCAAATGGCGATCAATACCTCTCCAACGAGCCCCTAAAAACGAGCGAACTAAAAACGTGGAAGTTTTGCGGATTTTAAAAAAACGAAAAAATTTGGGCTTGCTGAAATAACGCAATACTTTGGAAAACAGCCGTAATTTCATAACCTCTGAATTTTTGATTTTTAGTAGAGAATAAAATAAGCTAAAATATAAAACAAAATAATAGGGTATTATATATAATTTTCTTCGTTTACATATGGTGAGAGGAATTTACATACCAAATTCCACGTTTCTAGCTGTAATACTTTAGTTGGTACCATTTTTATCCCTTTTTGTCCCTCTCTTCCCTTAAAAGTACAAATTTCGAAAAAATCAAATTCTACTTCGTTTCTATATGATCAGAGGAATTTACATATCAAATTTCACGATTCTAGCTGTAATACTTTAGTTGGTACCATTTTTATCCCTTTTTGTCCCGCTCGGCCCTTAAAAGTACACATTTCGAAAAATCCCTATTTGTAGCTCGTCTGCATGGTTATTGCAAGGAACTCACCGAATTACATGTTTATAGCTACTGCCGTTTAGTCAGGACGAAGGTTCGATGTACGAATTTCGTAAAACCCTTTCTTAGTCGACGTCTACGTCATATTTGGGAACTACCCTGAAAATTTCATGACCCTGGCTTCAGCTGTTTGGTCTGGGGGCTGGTCAATGATATGTCAGTCAGTCAGTCAGTAACGCAACTCTGTTATATATATATAGATTACCCCATATTGTTATTAGAAATTATTTTATTTAATTCGTCTTAAAAAGTCCAAAAACGTCTAAAATGTTTGAAATTTCCAACGCCACATGTTTCGTATTTATCCACGTTACAATATTGGTACCACTGTTAATTTTTTACAAAAAATGAAAGAGAATTTCAGAGCGCTGCTGAGAAATTAATATAAATTCTATTCTGCTGGCGAGACGTCAGCCGCAGCGGCCAGTGGCGGCCGTTTTTCTTCTACCCATAAGAAATATATGTAAAAACAAATGTCGCCGCAGGGTGTTTGATTGGGTTTAGACTCATACCGTGGTGATACCTTGTAATGCTTATATTCTTCACCGTATTGAGATTTTAATATAATATAGCTATGTTCTTAACACCAGAATTTTTGACAAATTTAGTGAAAGTATACCAAATTGTTCCTTACCGCTTCACATATTTTAAATTATTTTGACCAACAACAACGCGTTAGATTTTATCATTGATTTTTTAAATGAAATGTTTCTACAGGATCATCGTCTTTCTATTTCAAGGTTTTATAATCAACCCCGGATGGTTACAAATGTCACAGAATGGGAAAGAGGAATAAAAAAGTATCATAAGAATATAAGAATTTTTTAACTTTGTGCATTTAGGGAGAAATGGGGCGAAACGGGATAAAATGTGCATATTTCCCGCTTTGAGAAAATTCTTTTAAACAACTTCCAAAAAAACGAATAGTATCCTCACAAGAGGATGGTAACGAATTTTTAGTATGGATTCACAGAGGTAAGAGGTAAAAACTTTTTTTTTATTTTTTAAAAATAAGCAGTGTTTAATCTATATATATATAAATCAATGTGTGTCTGTATGTTGGGTATAGGACGCCAAACCGGTGGACCGAATCGCCTGAAAATTTTACTGTATCTATCTTCTGGACAGAGGATGGTTCCCAAAAACTTTAATGTACTTGAACAAGGTGGAAAAATTGCAAATATCGTGGTGTATCCCGAAGCACTCCAATGAAATACTGACTAACTTGACTAATAGACACAAAATACATTTTTAGAAATAATTACCATAATTAATTAACTCTCTAATAAATGTTTCATTTTCTTTAAAGAAACACTGAAAAAATTACTTAAATTTTCATGAAGTTTTTATATTTTAATGACGTAACTTATGAATTTAAATAAATAAGTATTAATTTAAACAAATTTACAGAAGTATAAAAACAAAACAAAAATTGCTCTCTTTTTGCTGTGAATGTATGGTCAAGAATCTTCGATCTTCTTCCAGTATTTCACTAATAAATCGTCACTATTTGCTTAAAATATAATGTATTCTATATACATTATTGTGAAATCAGTTCATAACTTATGGCGTGGCTGTTAGTGGGCATTTTGTGCCCACGGTTTTATATGGAACTATACTGTAATTTCAAGGACACATGTGAACTTTACATAAGGAGTTTTCTTAAATTTTAAATTTTATTTAATTGTAAATCTCTTTGTCTGTGTTTTTGTGTTATAAATTCTAAAATTGAATTGAGCCAAATTCTCAACATTTTAAAGACTTCACTTAGTTTAATGTTTTTTTCAAGTAACATACTACTTCCTTCTCATATTCATAGATATGAAATGCGTGTCGTATAACTACGTATACACATAGTTATACATTTGTTTTCACAAACTTTTGTGAACGGAACTATTTGTGTCCAAAGACAAACAATGTCACAGCGAGATATTCTAATGCGTTAATTGAATTGAAAATTCTAAAGCATGTGGAAGTGACATTTGTGTGTGATTTACTTCCTAAATAACCATTCAGAAGTCGAAACTAAAACATAAATGTAACATATTGCAATGAAGGATATTGTTTATAGAGAATGAAGCTTTTGTTTACTTTAGGCTTGTATGGAATTTACTCGCATAACAAGAAAGTAGCTTACTACTGTCTTAGCGTTGCTGCCAGATTTTTCTTGTTGATCCATTTAAGATAAGCCAATAAGCAATGATGCCACCTTATCAAGTCTCTTAATAGTAAGCTAGTAAGCCCAATCGAACAGACCTTTTGTTTGATATGTGATGAATATTAACCCAGATTGTAATACAGAAGATTGTAATATGATAAAACGTGCAGATACAAAATTAAAACTGACGAAATCGGGCGGGTATTTAATAAAAACTAGATGGGTTTTTTACAGTTTCTGGTTTCGTTGGATATCCATTAACATTGGTACGATGGAATCGCCGCTCATTTTTGCGTAGTACTCACATTTATATAAACAATTACTTTGAGTGTTTCATTTTGCAAAAATAAAAATATTTGCTTAACTAAATATTGTTGTTGCTGCTGTATTTTCCCATATGTTAAGATAGTTCAATAATAATTTACTAAATAGCAATCTCCAGTTTGTATGTGTGCCAATCATAAATATTTATTCAGTAATTGACGATCTAATTATCGTTTGACATGTTTAAATATGTGCAATGATTGCTTTCCAATAGTTACATTTAATTGAAATCAAATCTAGTTGATTCATCTTATTCCTCCTGACAGTGGGGTATATAGCCTGTTTTCATCAAACAACAATTTGTGAAATCCAATACACAAGCTGTAAGTTAAGTTTGTCTTTGCAAAGGCAAAGATTGCTTGTAGATAAACTATAAGAATATATTAGGATGGATGGATTGTTGAATTTTGCAAGGCCGAACACCGTCCTAGTGGAGTTTGAATTTTATTAAGAGAGAAACAAGGAAATCTCTGGCTGAGTGGAAATCTTATTCCGTTAGAACATAATATCCAATTTTTATTTTTTGTTTACCGAGCTCTATCGACTTTTTGTCACAAAAGCTCGATTTTCCAATAAAAATGGAACATTTTTTTCGCAGCTGTTTTCGAAAAAAATTGGAATTGGTGGAATGTTAAGTTGCATTGCAATTAGGTTTGAGCTGTAACAACGTATCTAAAATAACTACTCAAAACCTTTTCAATGATGTCTTAATCTTGAAATTTTGGCCATTCGATGATTATTTTCGTTCGTTTCGGTTGAATTTTTTATTTTGAATTTCAATTGATGTCTTTTGAAATTTATATATTTACTGTTTAAATTGATATTCCTTTTTATCTAGACCAGCACTCAGGGGATGTTCCACTGGAGTGGCTTCAAAATAAAAGTAGTGGATGTTCCCGACTAAAATGAAAGATTAATTTGTTTTATGTGTGCTCCCACAATATTTCGCTTTTATAATTGCCCGTTCGTGGCTGGACGCGTTCAAAATAACCTCTATAAATCAGGGGTTTCTTGAATAAAATTCACGGTGAGAATTGTATTTAGAAAAAACCTGCTAGAAATTAAAATCTGGTCGGAGCCTTATCAAACCATATCATAAACATGCATTTTAATCAAGAATAGAGAAAGTAGAATTTTAAAATTTTTGTGCAATTTTTGTTGCATTTTTTATAAAAACCGCAATAACTTCCATATTTTTAGTTCGATTTGTGTTTTTGTTGGATCGTTGAAGAGATATTGATGACCAATTCCAATTTTTATAACTTCCTAACGCATTAAGGCCTACAATTTTTTTCTTACTGTTGGTTCTCAGTGGGTTAAATGTGATGTAAAAACTGAAATATGGGGTTATTTGCATCGTAAACACATTCTAGTCTTACAAAAAGCTAATTTTTGAAAATTAACATCAGAAATTTTGGTTTTTCAATGCATAAATTGGGAGGAAAACTTCACATAAGATGTTACAATAAAACCTTGCGACATGATTTGCCTCCCAAGAACAAGATTATATAGAAGTGAAACTATAGGTCATTAATAGGAAAACTCATACTCAGTTTTTTATTTCGTGGTCGTTTGTCTTTTTTAAAAGGACTTTTAATTTCCAAAGGATGTCAATGTTTCAATAATTTAGTTTCGTACTTTTGCGTATCAACAATGGCGATATGGGTATCAAATGAAAGAGAAGAACATCTGCTCAATATACTTTTAATTTCTTGCGTCTATCTATGTTAATTCAGCATTGATAACCATTTACATTTTTCCCCTTTATAAAGTTTATGTAGATTATTCATGTTTTATCTTTTAAAGGAGAAAATTTGAAATGGTTGAATTTCTTTCCAAAAATTAGCTTTATATAAGACTAGAATGTGTTTACGATGCAAATAACCCCATATTTCAGTTTATACTTCACATTTAACCCTCTGAGTGTTAACAGTAAGAAAAAAATTTGCGGCCCTTAATGGGTTAGAAAATTTTAAAAATTGCAATTGGTTATCAAGACTTCTCCAACGAGCCACTAAAAACATAAATCGAACTAAAAATGTGGAAGTTATTGCGGTTTTTATAAAAAATGCATCAAAAATTGCACTAAAATAGTATAAATTTGTCCTTTATATTGGGCCATATTATAGGGTCGGATTTTAATTTCTAGTAGTTTTTTCTCAATACCATTCTCATGGTGAATTTTATTCAAGAAAAACATGATTTATTGAGGTTATTTCGAACGCGTCCAGCTCACGAATGGACAATCATATACTCGAAATATTTTGGGAGCACACATAAAACAAACCAATCTTTCATTTTAATCGGGAACATCAACAACATTTTTTCCTTCCTCACAAAAGAAGCCACTCTAATGTTCCATATGAATTGGAGGAAGAAAATGATGTGGAATTGTTTTGAATCTATTAATGTAGAAATTTGTGTTGATTCCATATGCGGATTGATCGCGTAAAGAACGGCTTCATACTGTAATGTGTAGATCTCTGTCCAATCGAAAAGAAACAGGAGAGATTTTGGAAAGTCTCTTATCATTACAAATTTCCGGCACATGAACTCCGATTGTTATAAAATTTAGCATGAGGATAAAGGGAATTTACTCATTTTTCAGAAATATTTAAAATATTTATTACAAACAAACTATATTTGGCACAAACATAGTTTCGACGTCATAATAAAGCTAAGACACCACAATTTCTAATAAACATAAATTTGAGGGCAAAATCTCTAAAAATGTGTGAAAAACAGTTCGACAAAGTCAAAAAAGAAATTACGTTTTTTTAATTTTCAAAATCTGAAAAAAAAGTGAAA
The DNA here is from genome assembly GCA_947397865.1 of Polietes domitor. Lineage (NCBI taxonomy): Eukaryota > Metazoa > Arthropoda > Insecta > Diptera > Muscidae > Polietes > Polietes domitor. Next base: position 75,176,976 of record OX377620.1, read on the forward strand.
ATCTGTAATACAAAAAAATTAAAATTTTTTCTCCGCTTTATGAACAAATACATGAACAAATTTTTAATGTTAATATCTCAAAATAATCCGTGGGTCCTTGGTCTATTTTTTGTTGTCTCCTCCATTAAGTTCTTTTTATCCTGAATTTGTCGTTGACTTGGCCCATGGTCTACAACCCGACAATAAAAGCGATACGCTTTAATATCCAGAGCAATGACTTTATTTTCACCATGCCGATGGATGAATCGGAAATTTTGTCATATACCATTTCTTGGTATATTTTTGCATTTTAGACTTTAAAATTATATAATAAATTTATGTTTTTTACTAAAATTCAAACTTCAGTTAAAGCTACTTATGATGGTTACAAATGTTGCGAATTTTACTTCCAATTAGAAACAGTGGTTTAAAATCCAAAAATTGAGAAAAAATGGATTTTTGTCCAATAAAACTTTTTTTCTAGTTTTTTTTTCGTTTGTTTAATTTTGGTCTGTAATCAATATTTGATTTGAACTGGGATATTCTCCCGGCTCATGATTAATTTTCATTTATATTTTAAAGAATACAAATGACATAGTGACATATATTACTTGGCAGGTGGCAATAAAATATTTTTTTTGGAAACTGTTCCCAAATGAAGATTCCTAAATAGTTACCTTTAATTCGATTAATAATTGGACATATATTTCCAAAAATTAAAGGTACCTTTTAACATTTTCCATTTACATTTCAATTCCATTTAACATTTTCAATTTGAACTACCGATTACTTTGATGTTGATTGCCTTTATTTTCAGGTTTATGTTTGATAGTTGCAAAATGGGACACAATACGGTCCAACAAAATTGGGAAATATTAAAAACTTACTTCCATTGTAGCGAGTATGTAACGCAAACTGTAAAAAGTTTATGTGAAAATTTATGGAGAAGAGATCGGACTTCAGATCAGTTTGTGCGTCAATTTGTGAATCGAGTTCATGGAAATGGATCGTTATTGGACAAAGCAACCCGTGTACGTTCTCGTCCAGTACATTCAATCGAAAACATTGCTGCTGTGGCTGATAATGTCCAGGAACACCCATCAACATGAACTCGTCATCAATTGAAAAATTGTGTTGATCGGATGAGGTACTGCCGTGGTAGTCACATGAATGATATTGTGTTCCATTATTAAAAGTTCAACCTTTCCAATAAAACTAGAAATGTGAAAAAATAATCAATATTTTTATTATAGACGATTCTATAAAAAATGGTCCAACCTATACCTTTAGTAAAAATTAAAAAATACGGATAATTTTTTGTGTCGATTTATTTTTTTATTTATTTTTATTCGATTTATCTGAAAATGGAAAAAAATTTTGTCGCAAAATTTTGCAAATGGAAATGTTGATTTTGAATTCGACGTTTTGAACTACAATTGAAATAGGTGTAGATTCGACTTTTTCCTGACATCCGTATAAAATGGTTACGTTTTCCGCCCTTTCTGAGGAATTGCCTATGTGAGATATTTAGATTATTTTAAAGAAATTGCCATAGAAATATTATTTTATTGAGCGAAGTCAGTTTGATAGTCAGTCGCGATACGGGAAATTATACGGAAATCCCTTCAATATTTCCCAGTGGAGATAGAAACTCTGTTGTGTCAACTTTTTGAATTAGTTAATGTTACTTCGTTTTTTATTAAGAACTGGCTGCAAGAGCATTTACTTTTCAAAAATATCTCCCACCCCTTTGACACTTTCACCCTTAATACAAATGCAAAAGTAACATGAATGATTATTTCAAAGTAAAGACCAACATACTTTTTTCTTCTTCTATACAAATAAAGTTTCCCCTATGAAAGGATATATTACTCTTTTGGTTGCTGAAAGGTTGGGTGAAAATTCTGATGCTCTATTCATTTAATATTTTTGATGAAAAGATTTGTATACAAGTTATGAAAAAGTAAATGTTATATTTTATTTGTATAAAGTGACTAGTTTTTATGGGATATATGTGTATGAAAAGTTGAACCAGGTCACGTACATGCACTCGGATTATTTTGATATAATCAAATTGACATACAAGATACAAGGAAATATAAGAAAGTAGAACGAACCAGCAAAGTAATGAAAGGAAAATTCAAGAACATTAATTTAAAAATTTGCAAATGAACTTTTCAGCTGAACCTTTTGGTTGTGAAAACATAGAAACAGTTGTTGAAAGAAATGTCATTGACATTATTCGTTGGGTTTGTGTACTCTGTAGCCTTGGTTGTAGTATTTCGTGGAAGAAACACCCAAATACATTCGTTTATGTTTTGTATTTTTCCTAAGGTCTTTGTCCTACTTTATGAGAGCGCCCACAAAGTTTTAATATTTGTTAAAACAGATTTTATTATTATATTAAATGATTTTCCCTTAGCCAAAACTGCGTAGACAGAATTATGATCATGAACTGCCTATTTCCACGAACTTCTTTGTCTAAGAAAAGGATAACCCAACTCATTATCCTGTTCAAACAGATGACTGCATATATTTATTTAGTTTTTGCTTGGTTTATATTATACTAGCTGAAGGCCGACCGCTTCGCCAGGCAACAAAAAAAAAAAAAACAAACGGTAAAATTAAAATTTATGTACCACTTATAATCAAGGTACTTCCCTGAGATAGTAAAGAAATGCATATGTTCCATGAAGAATGTTAGTTTTCGCCGAAAAATGGAAGAAATGTCAAAAATCAAATTGTTTTTTTTAAATGTGATTATCCTCCTTTCCATTAAATAAACAAAACACTTCATTCGTAAGAAGAAATTACATTACTTTCAAAACACATAGAAAATCAATCAAATTGTTCACTAATCACACAACACAAAAATTTAAAAATTATATAATTTCCGATTTCTCGAAAAGAATAAAATCCAAATAAAAGGTGTAATTTTAGAAAATTCAAATCAAAAATGCCCCAATTTTCAAATCCCGCCCATTTGTACATTGTCTAAGCAGGTTACAACTAAATTAACTCACACAACAATAAAGGTTTTAATTTCGAATGGGAAGGGTCACGGCCACTTTCCGCACATCTCTGTGTCGAATATACTCTAAAACCGGTTTTAATTTCATATGGGAAGGGTCACGCCCACTTTCCGCCCATCTTTGTACAACTATTTACACTGAATGAACTCACACAAAATGTCAGCACTCTAGGTGTCACAGAAATGGCAATATTCAATAATAGGTTTTAACTAATAACCAACTAACCAACTTTTAACCAATACCGCCTATTTTTGGCAAACTACGCACATTGATGCTGGATGCACTCAGACAAAATTTCAGTGTTGTATCTGTCATAGAACGGAATATATTCGAAAATGGGTTTTAACTTCTTGTGGGAGGTGCCACGCCCACTTTTCCAATACCGCCCATTTTTGGCACAACTACGCACATTGATGCTGGTTGCACCCGAACAAAATTTCAGTATTGTATCTGTCATAGAACTGAATATATTCGATAATTGGTTTTAACATCGTATGGGAGGTGCCACGCCCACTTTTCCAATAACGCCCATTTTTGGCACAACTACGCACATTGATGCTGGATGCACTCAGACAAAATTTCAGTATAGCATCTGCCACAGAACGGAATATATTCGAAAATGGATTTTAACTTCGTGTGGGAGGTGCCACGCCCACTTTTCTAATACGGCCCATTTTTGGCACAACTACGCATGTTTATGCTAGATTCACTTACACAAAATTTCAGCACTCTGTCATAGAACACAATATTCAATAATAGGTTTTAACTTCGTATGGGAGGTACCACGCCCACTTTTCCAATACCGCCCCTTTTTGATACAACTGTGCAGACTAACAATTAGTGAACCTTCACAAAAATTCAAGACTCTAGCTGCAACAGTATTCCGAATATGCTAATTTATAAAAAAACGAATAAAGCCCCAAATTGTGTGGGAGGTGCCACGCCCACTGAAAATATCAAAAATTTATATAGGCTATTTTCACCACCGGTTCAGCATGAACATACTGTGAAAATTTCAAGAAGATCGGTTCAGTAGTTTAGGCTGCTATAAAGCACAAACAAACACAGATTCATTTATATATATATAGAAGAAAAAAATCCATGGTATCCTAACATAGTAGGGAATGATGAGGAGGCAAAAAATAACAGTCATTTGGTCAAAGGACAGAGTATAAGATATTCTGATGTATTTTGACATTAATCAGTTCTTATAATATTTGCAGTTCTTTTTAATATTTGACTTGGATTGGGACAATAGATCAACCCAATTTTACAGTACAGCCCAAAATCCACACCAAAAAGTGACTCGTTGTGGATGCATTGGCTTCTCAAGAGTCAGGTGTGGGGTCTCTGAACCCCATATGCGGCAGTTTTGCTTACTGACATAAGCAAGGAGACGAAAATGAGCTTCATCCGAAAACACGAAAATATTCCTCGTAAATTTCTTACAGTTTGCATAAGAGAGACTCACTACTTTGTAAGTATGTTTTTAATATTTCCCAATTTTGTTCGAGCGTACAGCGTTCCATTTTGTAAATGTCAAATATAAACCTGAAAATAAAGTTATTCCATATTTAAAAGTCTAATTAATCGGCAGTTCAAATTTAAAATGTTACATGGCCCACCCTATATAACATGATTTAAACATGTTGATCAAGATGATGAGATTTCCCAGCGATATTCATTAATTGGTCGTATATTTGTAGGGGTCCTATAACAGCATTCGGTGGCTGTACCAATACCCGAATAGTTGACTTTCATAGTAGGTGTTTCTAGTTGATAACATGATGAGCGAAATTTGATCAAAATCCGATCTAGAATGTGCATTTTAGAACAGTAATAGTGTAAATCGAATGTACATCTTTATGAAGGATATATCTAAATCTTAACCAATATCCTCAACATTCAATAGCTAAAATAATTTTTTTGCAAAATTTCATGGCAATCGAACAACAAGTGCGACATGTAATTTGCTAACAAGCTTTTGAAGGACAGTAGGCTGGGTCGCTGTCCAAACAAATAGAAAAACAATTTCCTCAGGAAAATAAAGATTGGTTTGTTTCATGATGATTTGTAAAACATTTCGTCTGTGAGCTAAACGCACCTGCATGGGTTTCCCTTGTAATTTTTCCTAAGCTGATTTTTTGTCGATTTTTTCTGAATTAATAGGCCCTTGAAAGCACTTTAAATATAAATATGGTTCTTGTCTTAGGATAAGTTATTGGTCGAATTTTTATGTGTTTTTTCATAGTGACAACTTTAAACATTTTCGTATTTCGTGGAAGTATTTTCTGAACAATAAATGGCTGCCGTCAATATCTTTCGAATGACGTCTAAATGATGTAAGTCGGAAGGAAATTGACGACTCAGCGCTCATTTTTGTAAAAAAGTTTGTAAATTTTGGCTCTGAAAATCCATCTCCTGTATTAAATTATTTATACGTTACGTTACGTTATTTATCGTCCGATATTCATCATTTAAACATCATTCCAAAGCTATTAACTCCTGCTTCTTCCAAGAGTTTGAGTTTTTAGCTGCCACTTAGAAAAAAAAACAAAAAATCAATCTAAACGTGCAATAATACGACAAATGAGTTATTCTAAGACAAGTGTAAAAATTTATATTTAAAGTGCTTCCAAGGATCTATTAATTCATAAAAAATTTGGACAAAAATTCAACATAAAAACAACTAAAGAAAAGCTAAAGTCGGGCGGGTCCGACTATATGATACACTCCACTTTCTATCCGAATACAATTCAATTCGGTTAAAAAGTGAAAACGGGATGGAATTTTGTATGTTTCCTAATCATATGCTAATATGACCTGAGCCAATTTGTCAAATCGAGAATTATATTTGTATCGGGGCTATATCCAAACATAGAATGAAGTGACCCACATTCAATCTTCCAGTTCAAGTATAACGTGTTATGCTCAATTTGAAGAAATTCGGTGAAAATCTGTGAAAATCTTGACTCAGCTGGTGATTCTTGGCCGATCGGTATGCTTAAAGGTGGGTCTAGCTCAATTATTCCTTGGTGTTACAAACATTTGACGAGAAACTAAGTTAGATTATTTTGCACTTTGTACGTCTGATAATGGATTTTAAAAATTTGTAGTTTTGGAATTAAAATAGAATGGAAATACAACCTACTGTAGCACCCACTATCTACCGATATTTATGGTATTTCAACTTTTTGAAAATATAAAAATAAGAATATTTATTTTTTGATTTTAAATAAATAATGGTTTGAAATAAATAAAATATTATATTTATTTATAAAATTATTTTTCAATATTTGTATTTGTTTTGGTTTGCATATATTAAAAAATTTATATTTTCCTGTAATACTACTGCACTTCTACGAAAACCGACAACCTCTGTGGAATGCAATCCATGGTGGAGGGTATATAAAGTTCGGCCCGGCCGAACTTAACGCCGTTTTTACTTGTTTATCCACATATATTGCCTTCTTAATTAGAATGTATTACCACATCGGTGAGGTAAGAGAGGCAATGGTGATTTTTTAGTAAACAAAGTTGGAAAAAAAATTACAACTTTTTTCTCCATTAGCGGTTAAGAATTAAGAATTAAGAATTTTATGAGCAATTCAATATTGTAAATAGTTGTTAAATAGGCATTATAGTGAGATCGTAACAAACATCGACAAAAATATGATCTTTTTGTAACTTAGATATTGTTTTACATATCTCTGTACACTCGGCATAACATTATTCCGAATTGACTAACTTTGGGTAGTCATTCTGTAGTATCCATATCCAGTAGGGACACAAAACTTAACCTCTGCTCCAAGCATGTGACGTTGTGTCGAGACATCTTTCTCCGTTCAAAAGCTATATAATTAATTAAAAATTCAAAAAATTGGGTTCCAATATAAGAACCCATAAAAGCAAAAAAAAAATCGTAGAAATCAACTACGACAAAAAAGTAAAAAGTAGTGTAAAAGTAGAGCGTTTGGGACAAATACACTACGTTTGCGTTAAACGACCTTCAACAGTTTTTAGTTGCGTGTGGAAATATTGTTTTAGGAAAATGGTGGAAATTGCTATAATCTTATCTATACTGAGATAGGTCGATAAGGATATACACGGAACTGGTGCCAAAGTGTGAATAAATTGTCTCATTTCTAATATGCATTTATATAAAAGTATTATACATTTTTACAAATGATATGATATTATTGCATATTTGTTGTCATTTATTTTGGTTCAAGACCAAAGGTTGTGCTGAAGTCTTCAGCAGAACCCAAAATTAGCAAAAAGGCAAAGTGAGACCTTTATTGTTTCCGCTAAAAGTTGACTGCGGAGTTTCGATGGGCGCTACCCCATCTCGTCAGAACTTTCGCAACGAATGTATGTCTTTGACTTAAATCAGGGTTCATATTAGTACCAGCGGTCACATATGACAAATGAGAAGCGCTGATAAACAAAATATTCCACCGAACTAAGTCGACACACTAAAAATCTCACTTTGCCAATTCAATGTTATGCATGTGCTCGCATCGCTCGCAACAATGCAAAGTTTGTTGTTGTACGGTCTGTTATGTTGTATGTGTTGTCATTTATTTTGGTTTAAGACCAAAGGTTGTGCTGAAGTCTTCAGCAGATATTATAAAAAATAGCTGCGAAAATACTCCTCAAATATCTAACATATTTGGTACCAACAATACATGAGAGATCTCCGTATCGGCATTAATAATGGTACAAACAAACTGTCACAACAATAGAACAGATGTCGGAATTGTCACTCGAGGTATGGTGTAAGTCATGTCCTGGTTGTAAGGCTGGTATTATAGAGGAGACAGCGGACATGTCCAATGACAAACCCATGCAAAAGCCGGTCCCTTTCTCCTCCTTCACAGGGCCGTGCGCAGGGGGGGGGGCGGTTTTGGGGTTCAAACCCCCCCCAGAGAGGTTTCGAACATATACTTTTTAATACCTTCTAGACTTTCTGAAGCAATAAAATATAGAATTTTTAAGGTCTTTTTAAAATAACTCGTCTGAAATGGTAATTTTGCAGTAAAATCATGAAAACTTGAAAATTACATAAAAAATCTTGAACATTTTCTTGAATTTCGGACAAAGGTTATGAAAAGTACAAACAAAATAAACGAATTGTGCCAATTTCAAGATTGTGTAGTGCTAATTTCGCTAATGGACACCAAATTGTTCGGAAAATTTTCATTTTATTAATCTATACCACTTCTTGACATTCGACTAGAGCTATATATTATGAACTTTTAATTCTCTACTGCAATAAAAGTTTGGAAATTTAATAACAAAACCGTGAAAGCAAATAATTTGCTTGATGCTTGTAAAGCGCTAAGATGTAACATTTGCGATTGGACATTTTTATGGAGCTGTATCAAAATCTGAACCGATGTGTCCTATTTTCATCACAGATGCAACAACGACGGTTTCTGTTACTTCCAATGTTTTGGGAGTTTGCAATTATAATACAAATACATTTCGACAAACGAAGAACACTGTTTGGTATACATAAACTTATTTCTCTTTGTTCATTTACAACAACTGATGACATGTTTACCGCAAACAAACTAATTTTTCCCAAAAAAAAACTATGATCACGTGTCTAAAATTTCGTTTCTACGAAATGCATTTTTTCTCTGCGTTTAGGTCTCTATTTTAAAATCTACTTTAAAGTTGCGAAACAATAAGAAATGAGTTTAAACTTACTAAAATTTTTGTTATATTTATCACTTATGTCAAATATTTTTCAGAGTTAGTATTTTTTTGTATATATGTAACAAGTATTATTCAAAAGAGAAAAAACAAATACCAATTATTTGGTTTTTTGGAATAAAAGTTTCTAGTTGTTTCTTCTTGCATTTCATCGAATACAAAAAAATGTATTTGTTATTCGAATTTATACATATTTAGGATTATAAAAATGAAGAAACATTTCCAAATATTTTTTATTTAATCGGAATATGCGTATAAAGATTTTGAATAAACATTCTTTTACTCATGTCCTATATAAATTAAAAACCCCAAAACTCTTTAGACATCCTATTTAGACCCATACTTTTTGAAAAAGCTTATCCAATCATAGAAGAAATGCGGGACTGAAGAGTTTATCGCCGAGGAATTTGATGGTTTTTGGTGTAATATTTCTTCAAATATATATCGAGGGTTTATATTCAAAAGTGGCTATGAGCCATTTTCTCGAAAATGAGTTTTTTTTTGGAAAAGATTTTTTTCTAAAGCCATTTTTTTTTTAAATTTTCTGATTTGGCTATCCCCTCGCACGTAAGTTTGTGACTGCATAAGTGGCTATGAACATAAAAATAATAGAAATAAAATAGTTCAACAATGGAGCAGCATAAAACCGAAAGGCATGTGATTGCTGACTTCATGGAGAATATTTGTGTATGAAAATTTTCAGAACTATGAATAAAAAAAGTTAAAATATAAGGAATTGCAACGGCGAATTTTGGATTTTTCATCAATTGCCGCAATTTTCGCGACTGGCTACATATATGTTACAAGAGACCAATCTGACGGACGAAGCTGGAGTCTTTAAATTCGCTGTTTACATCACAGAAAATGCGTTTTCTATACAACATTGCCAAGATTTCATGAAAAAAGTTATGGAGTTTACAATAAATCGTATTCTTATTTCAACATTCATAGTGCTCAATTTTAAACATACAAAAGTGGCTATGAACCATGAAACCGCGAATAATAGGAAATTTCGAAAACTTTTAAATCGTAGCAATTAGTAATCCTTTTTAGATTAAACTGTAGAAGAACTATTAATAATTTCTCTTCAACTTAAGGAGAAAATCAGTTTTTACGCTCTCCTGAAAAGTTATGTTTATGAATACGAGCCCTCGATATGTATGTATGTAATTTCAAGCAACTATTTAAAAAAAGTTCTACACTTAGAGAACAAGTCTATTAATAAAAGCAGTGATTGTCTGCTGCCTATGAGCAGACACTTTTCTGCTATTACAGATGTTTTTTGGCATAACAGCAGTTTTCTGCAATCTTACATCACCACTCACACTGCTAAAGAGTTTGCAGTCTGCTAAAATTGGCTGTTGTTAATTAAAATAAAAAAATATATAAGCGTTCATAAGCGAGTTTCTTTTATATTAGCTTGGGACAAATGCGTATCATATAATTGCTAAAAACAGCAAACAACTGTTTACCATCTCGGCAGATACAAATCTGCTGTCTCTTTTTTAACAGCAGAAAATCTGATCTTTCAGTAGACTTTCTGCTTTCTTTTACTGACATATTCCTTTGAGTGTACTGATAGATGGATTACAGAAATTCAATTTTGCCGACAATGTCTGTCGGACGAATGTATCAAAATATTTCTCGAAGATCCGGCAATAAAATATGAGTGATTTCCAAACGTTCCAGTAAAAATTTCCTAAAAAGTTGGAAAATTAACTAAGTATGAGTAAAGTTTCCTTCTTTCAAAGCCATAGTAAATAATTCATTTACTAGAAAAAGAGTAGTAGATTTACTTAAAAACATTTATTTGGATCTGATAAAAAATTCTTACAATTGAGTAAATTCAAACTTATGTTTTAAGTTTTAAGAGAGAAAAAATCTGAAATTTTTTGTATGGAAAAAATTCCATTTAGGAAATTTTAACTTAAAAATGATTTTTTTTTCTAAAATGAAGTTAAAATGTTTACTGAAATTTATGCCGAGTTCTTCATACATTTAAGTATTAATTAACTTATAAAAAACATTTGAAATTGTTTAAAAAAATAGTGAATATTAATCAAAGAAGCAATTCTCGTTTGTTTGCAGAGACTTATTTCTTAAATACTTTATGAATTATTCTAAACAACCACTGCCTTCGCAACAATCATGGAGTAATAGCTCAACTCCTTATGGCAGAGGTATCATGAAACTTTTGAGAAATATTTCATGTTGTCATTGTTTGTATCAGTTTTGCATACTCTGAAGCAAAACTATTTGTTAGATTTTTTTAGTTAAATTGAACTTATTTCCTTGTATCAAATAAAATTTTTCTCAGTTTAAGTAAAAATTTACTCGTTTCGAGGAAAAAATCAGCAAAATTGTCCTCAGTTTGAGAAAATATTTACTTGATTTGAGTAAACATTCACTTAGTTTTAGGCAATTTTCAGTAAATTTTTACTAAGATTTAGTAAAAATTTACTTAGTTTTAGGAAAGTTTTGCTTAAATTTAGTAAAAAGTTACTAGGTTTTAGGAAAAATTTACTTTGATTTAGGAAAATTTCAGAAAAAACTTATAGTTAGTAAAAATGTACTTGGTTTCCTAAATTTTAGTTAATTTTAACTCATTTTTTATGAGTGTAGATGAAAACCCCCCCAGGGGAAAATCCTGCGCACGGGCCTGCTCCTTCATATACTAAAAATAGCTCATTAAAGATTTTAGATTAGTCCGTACCCTTGCACGGAATAAAAACACCTACATCAACAAAACAAAGAGCAACGAAACCACAAACTTCTCTTACACAATTTCGGGTTAAATATTTGGACAGAAAAGTTCATTAATTCCAATGTTAATTTATGACAGTTTAATAAGCGAAATTCAAACAAAAAGAAATAATCACGATACTTCCATATGGCGTTCGTTAATTAAAACTTTTTGTCATGGAACAAATGGCCTCAAAAATGTTCTTTAAGAAATGGAAATTTTAGGCCTCCCTTCTGTTAAAATTAGCAATTCAATAAAGTTGATTAGAAAATATGCCAATATTTGTCGATGAACCAAATTAATTTTGGTGTGGTTTCGTGCATTTTAATTAATTTTCACTCAACCCTTTAAGGAATTAACAATAACAAAAGTAAAGGCAACGCTAATGAGCAACCACGTTGTGTGAATTGTACTGTTGTTTTACTCAAGGACATTTGGAGGTATGTTATGAATTATAAATTTTCATGATTCATAAAAATAAACAATCGTATTTTTGTTATTAGACCAATTTTTTTTGTAAGATCTGTGGACGCAAACTTTGTAACTTTTAATTCCAGTACCTTCAGAAAAATACGTAATTAGTGAGTGTGTTCTCGCACAAGTAATCCTCCTGTGCAAGCAGTGTAAAGTGTTTATCTAAATCAAATATAATTAAATATTTGTCAATACTTGAGTTCCTTTTGTAGTTTCACTATCACGATATGTAAATATTTGATATTAATGAAATACTTGCACATGGCAAACAATCTCGGCTGTCCAAGCAAGACCCTCAAGTAAATGATTTTAATGAATGTACATATTTCATGAATCTTCGCAATTCGTGCGTGAATGGTGATTAATTAAATTGTCTGTCTGTTGTGTGTCACAACAACAAATGGAGCTTCAAGTGCCTCTTGATTAAATCTTGTGGCAGTTCACAAACATTAAAGCCAGCGTAAGTTCAAACATAAAGTGGTGAATTTGTAAAATCAATAACCAGTCTTTAAGGCATTTTGAAATTTGTTTTGGAATGTGAAAATTGCAGTAATAAAAAAAAAATTAATTAAAAAAATGTTTTTAATGAATACACTTTGAATTATTGATTTTGAAATAAATAAGAAAATGGTATTCAAAAAAGTATTCGCTACGATTGTTTTGAATATTTATTAAAACTTTGAACTTTAAGGGTCAAATTACAGAGTATTCCGATCATCCGTATATAAGTTATAACAGTTTAAATTTTAGGAAGGTAAGGGTGCTTAAGTGCTTATAAAAACGTTATCATATACCAAAATTTAGCAGATTCCGCAGGTCCGTGTGGAAATATTATTGTTTATACTCTCCACTACGGTAATATGTATGTGTGCATTTGTTTGTAGCACTCAAAAGAAGCGATATAGACCCTTTGCTAACTGTACCGATCGACATAGAATCACTTTTTGAATCGATTTAGCAATGTCCGTCTCTCTGCCTGTCCATCTATTCTTGTAATCAAAGTACAGATCGCAATTATTGTCCGATCTTAACAAAAATTGGCACATGTAATTTATGTGGGACAAAGACGAACGCTATTTAATTTGAAGTAAATCGGTTCAGATGAAGAGTTGTTTATTTTGACGAAATGTGTTTTTCTACACATTATTACAAAAGCAAAATATAGCATACAAATAGTATACTTAAACTGCAATTTAAATAATTATTTCAAGAAATAAAATAAAATGTATACATGTGTATAAAAAGGTGCATGATATTGTATACCATTTTAAAGGTACTTTCAATACCTTTCAAATTAAATATTGATGGGTCTCGTACACAAAACTGATTCAGAGATATAATCATATATATGTCTATGGCTAATCAAAAACTGTGCTAAAATAAAATGACAATTTTTGGAGTTTGCCGAAAAATGCTGTCGAGATATTAATTCCACCATAAACTACAACCTCAGACGAACACTTTCACATTTACACTCTGAGTCAAGTTGATTCATACATATAACTTTTGGTCCACGACATTTATAGATTATGTTCTCTACAAATCACAAAATTACAACACCTATGAATTCTTACAAGACCACAATAATCATAAAATGTTAAATATAATTTTTCAACTACTAAATCTTGCCGTCAATTTTCATAATATAGTCATAGTCTTTTTAAGTCTTGATTTTAATTAATTTGTAAAACTGCTATATATCAAAATTAATCCCACTTTTTTGAACCGCAAAGTTTAAGTACTATTCAGGCTTGTGGTGTTGCCACCTAATTTTCTCCAGCATATTTTCTTGATTGCTTGGAGTGTTGCCATAAAGAAAATATATACACATTTACCACTTTCCAATTTTAATTTTTTTGAATTTCTGCCAAAAAATTGGATTTGGAACCACAGTGGACTTGTTGGTACCATTTTTATCCCTATGTTCTCATTTTATCACTTGAGAGCATGGAATTTGGAAAAATATTTTCATTTTGCGTATCTATGCTGTCAGAGGAATGTGTACATCAAATTTTATTAATTTAGGTCCAGCCGTTTGGTTTTTACTATATTTCATTTTTTCAATTTACGCCTTAAAAATACGAATTTGGAAAAAAATCTTTTATTTTATGTATCTACTAGCTGAACACCCCCGCCCCCTTCGCTAGAAAAAAAAAACAAACGATAAAATTAAAATCTACTTTCATATTGATTTTTCTCCTGATCGGTAATATATGTACCAATTATAATCAATATATAATGAAATAGATATGTTCCCTGGAGAACGATAGTTTACGGCGAATAGTGGAAGAAATGTCAAAAATCAAATTGATTTTTTGTTAAATGTGATTCTCCTCCTTTCCATTACCTAAACAAGAAACTTCATTCGCAAGAAGAAATTGCATTACTTTACATTCAAAACACATAGCAATTCAATCAAATTGTTCACTTACCAAACAACACAAAAACTAAAAATTAATATAATTTCCACTTTCTTGACTTATGGCGACTGTTGACGAGTGAATATTTCTCTTTTTGTAATCTTTCTTTACTATTGTGCTAAGAAAATCCAATGAATTTTGTGAAATTCAAATCAAAAATGTTCCATCTTTCAAATCCCGCCAATTTGTATATTGTCTAAGCAGGTTACAACTAAATTAACTCACACAACAATATAGGAATGCCGGTGTCGAATATTTTAATTCTTATGGGAAGGGTCACGGCCACTTTCCGTCCATCTCGGTGTCGAATATACTCTAAATCCGGGTTTAAATTGATATGGGCAAGGTCAAGCCCACTTTCCGCCCATCTTTGCACAAATATTTACACTGTATCAGCTCACACAAGATGTCAGCACTCTAGGTATCATAGAACTGACAATATTCAATAATAGGTTTTAACTTCGCATGGGAGTTGCCACGCCCACTTTTCCATTACCGCCCATTTTTGGCACAACTACGCATATTGATGCTGTATGCACTCAGACAAAATTTCAGTATTACATCTGTCATAGAACTGAATACATTCGAAAATGGGTTTTAACTTCGTATTGGAGGTGCCACGCCCACTTTTACAATACTATCAGGGGAATGCGCATTCCTAATATCAAGTAAATATAAGCAGACATATTTAAAAGTCATGCTTATTACTCTATTGTATAAAGGGTTATTATTAAGGGTTATTGGGGTTATTTCTTTTAATCAATAAGTTTGGACGTCCCAGCTCATTTCGTTTAGAAGCTATCGTGCTTTCAACAGACGGATAGACGGACATGACTAGATCGCCTTAGAAATTTATGACGATCAAGAATATATATACTTTATAGGATGCCAAGTCGATATTTCAAGGTGTTACGCCATCCTGGAGGTGGGGGTATAAAATATAATATTTTTGTCTTCAAAAGGGTACAAATTATTCTTTATATCTTTGAATTTAAGTGCTGGTGATTTTGAAACCCCTTTGATGATATCAGCCAAAAGTGCGTAAATTTCACGCAATTTCCGTCATTATTAGGATTCAGCAGTTTAAATTTCGCTATTCCCTTTAATATACATGCCGAAAAAGAGTAGCAATACCTTGGCAGCAACGTTGCCACCACTGGGTGTATCAGCAAAGTCATAGCAACAGCAATTATATATTTTTATTGTTTTCTTTCCCCTTTTGAATATTTTTCCACGGCAAAGAAAGTATGTTTCAATGCACAGGTACAACCAAGTATTTTGCGAATAATAATTTTAATATAAGTACATTTTGATTTGTGTGCACCATAAAACCTCTTGATATGTGCTAAGGTGTTCTGCATTATTATTATTCTGAGAATATTATGAAATATTTTGCAAATGTTGCCCTCTCTTCCCCTTTTGGATAGAATTTATGAGATTTTGTTATAAGGAATCCCAATCAAGATGCTGCAGCAATGGCATAAATTGTAAATTTTTATTTCTGTTTTCTTTTGGCATTTAAATATTATTGTTTTAAATCACGACGAAGTTGAATATTTGAATATTTTTCATAGCCTTATAAATGCGACAAGTAGATTTATTATATTTGAAAATAAATTCGCCGAGAAGAAAAAGGTATTTATTAGGCTAAAATATTAAATATACGTTTTTAATTAAAAATGTTGCTATTTAGCCAACCAATTGTGCCTTGTGTGTTCCAAAAATGAGTGACTCGGAAATGTTTTTAGTTCAATGAATTGATCTAATACGTTTCTTGAAGTAGGTACTATACTTTTAAGCTGCTCATAACGAATGACACTTGTGCTCAGTTTGATTTGCCAGTTGCAGGAATTAAAGAACAATGATCATCATTTGCCACGAAATGGGTCAAGGGGCACAAAGAATACTAAAAAAAACAAACCTCTGTGTAATACTCTGTTCATGCCGCCGTCTCATATATTTTGCGGTGGCTTATTTTGCGTTCTAGCTTCTTCACATTTTCAAGAATGCTATGCAAATATATAATAACATTCAAATATAAATTATACACAAGACATCAAGCTAAGGCCCCCAAAGACAAATACACATATACAGACATACATTCACATACATTTGCATAACCGCAAGCATGAAGCATAAATAACACTACTCAACAAAATGAAAAAAATTTCATGTACTCCGGATGCGATATTTTTTTCTGTGTAGATAACCTTGACATGAGCTCGAAAAACGCAATAAAATTTTTTTTTTCGTTTGTTTATTTTTTTTTATTTTTTTTTTTTAAATTTTAAAAATTTTTTTTGGTTAATTTGTTTCGTCCGGCATAACTCGGGAACCACTAGCCCGATTTAATTGAATTAAATTTTAAAAAATTTAAAATTACAATTCCCTTAATCTGTTCATATATTGTTTTCCTATACAAGCAACAGTTTCCAAGTTAAAAATGAATATATAAAGGAAAAAACTTATTTTTTGCCTAAAGATTTAAATTTTTTTTTTAAAAATCCATAAAAAATCCAAAATGAAAAAAAAATGTCAAATCTTATTACTTTTACGTAAAGTCACATAACCTATGAGACAAAGATCGTGAAAATCGATGCACGCGTTTCGCTTTTATTCGCAATTGAGTAAAGGTATGAATTTCAAAAATTTGCTCGACATATGTTGTGGGTCTGTTTCTCTTATCAGGAACCAGATATAGTCCCCCATCATAGCTTCGTTCCAAAATCCTTGGTATCGGTGCTCAATTTCTTTCATTTGCTGATGAAAACGCTCACCATGCTCGTCACTCACATCGCCCAGGTTGTCCGGAAAGAAGTCCAAGTGCGAGTGTAGAAAATGTAATTTAAGCGACATATTTGCTCTAATATTTTTATAATTTTGGAGTAGTTATTCGACGATCTCTCTGTAATTTGAGCTTTTGTTGTTTCCAAGAAATCCGGAAACAATTTGCCGAAATGAGTTCCAAGCTGCAGCTTCATTTGGTGATAAAATGTGCTCAAACTGTTGGTCTTGCAACAACTTTTTAATTTGCGGACCGTCGAAAACGCCTTCCTTAATCTTTGCCGATGAAAGGTGAGGAAAAATGGTTTTTAAATAGGCGAACGCTTCGCCATCTTTGTTGATAGCTTTCACGAAGTTTTTTATGAGTCCGAGCTTTATGTGAAGAGGTGGGAGAAAAACATTTTCCTTTTTTATGAGTGGTGTATATTTCACGTTGTCGCTGCCGGGGATGAAGTTAACTCTTTCTGTCCAACTCCTCCTGGTGTAATGATGTTGACGATCGCGGCTGTCCCAAAGGCAGAGAAAACAACAGTACTTTGTGAATCCACCTTGTAATCCACAAAGGATACCGATAACCTTAAGGTCGGCACAAACTTTCCAATCGTGCCTCTCATAGTTAAGGCACTTTAGTAGATTGTCCATGACTTCGTATGTTTCCTTGGTGTCAACGGCATGAGCAATTGGAATCGAAGGTTTCTCGTTGCCGTTGTGCAGTAAAATTGCTTTAAGGCTCTGCTTGTTGCTGTCGAGGAAAAGACGCCACTCTCCTGGATCGTAAGAGTACCCGAGTTCACCAAATAATCCGGGAATGTCCTTACAAAAACAGATGTTGTCTTTTTTTGTGTAGTACCTTGCGTATGGTTCATGACGCTTCCTGTAGATTGTTGTCACCACACCAGGAGCCAAGAAACCGAACTGTTGCATGCGCGATGCATGCAACTCTGCATCTTCCTTGGAGAGTTTCAATTCTCTAACCCAATCGTTCAGTTCTGCTTGGGAACATAAGCGTTGACCTCCATGCAATGTATATGTTGACTCGCATTCTGATGTGGTTTCTACTGTCTCCGGATCTGATGTTGGATGTATCGCCTCATTATTAGATGCCCATCTTGAAACGGACGGTTGCGGGTCCACTGGTTCTTCGGAAAATGGCACTGGAAAATTCACTGTTGAAACAGCAGCGTAAGTCCATCGTATATTTTTTCCCACGCCTGTTTTTTTGCTAAGACAGAAGTAGCAATCTGTTACATGGCAAAGCGGAGCTCTCCAAAGCATTGGCATGATGATTCTCGGCTGTCGTCTGAAAGAATTTCAATAATAAGTTATATATGTTCTTGAATTTCG
The DNA here is from genome assembly GCA_947397865.1 of Polietes domitor. Lineage (NCBI taxonomy): Eukaryota > Metazoa > Arthropoda > Insecta > Diptera > Muscidae > Polietes > Polietes domitor. Next base: position 75,195,473 of record OX377620.1, read on the forward strand.
TAATCTACACTTACCTTGAGTCAGCTAGCTGTACGTAGCACCTTGGACATAGATCACTTGGTGTCCACCGCTCATCTATGTTTGAGACATTTTATCACCAAATGAAGCTGTAGCTTGGAACTCATTTCGGCAAATTGTTTCCGGATTTCTTGGAAACAACAAAAGCTCAAATTACAGAGAGATCGTCGAACAACTACTCCAAAATTATAAAAAAATTAGAGCAAATATGTCGCTTAAGATACATTTTCTACACTCGCACTTGGACTTCTTTCCGGACAACCTGGGCGATGTGAGTGACGAGCATGGTGAGCGTTTTCATCAGCAAATGAAAGAAATTGAGCACCGATACCAAGGATTTTGGAACGAAGCTATGATGGGGGACTATATCTGGTTCCTGATAAGAGAAACAGACCCACAACATATGTCGAGCAAATTTTTGAAATTCATACCTTTACTCAATTGCGAATAAAAGCGAAACGCGTGCATCGATTTTCATGATCTTTGTCTCATTTTGCTCATAGGTTATGTGACTTTACGTAAAAGTAATAAGATTTGACATTTTTTTCATTTTGGATTTTTTATGGATTTAAAAAAAAAATTTAAATCTTTAGGCAAAAAATAAGTTTTTTCCTTTATATATTCATTTTTAACTTGGAAACTGTTGCTTGTATAGGAAAACAATATATGAACAGATTAAGGGAATTGTAATTTTAAATTTTTTAAAATTTAATTCAATTAAATCGGGCTAGTGGTTCCCGAGTTATGCCGGACGAAACAAATTAACCAAAAAAAAATTTTTAAAATTTAAAAAAAAAAATAAAAAAAAACCAAACGAAAAAAAAAATTTATTGCGTTTTTCGAGCTCATGTCAAGGTTATCTACACAGAAAAAATTATCGCATCCCGAGTACATTTTGACTGTTGACTAGTGTAATTTCTCCGAAAATGCCAAAATAAGTCCTAGTATCTATACTCAGACAGGGCTTTATATGAACCTACCTGAGCAAAATACAAGTCTAGCGGAGCTGCTAGGAGCATCAACACCAAGAAAATACATATGCAGATCCAATGGTGTCGCATCCAAAATAATTAAGGATTATTTATTTCGCCGCTGTCTGTGTATCAGCCGCACATGTGTATCGGCAGCACGACGAGGGACATGAAATATTTTTCTATGTTGTTTGTATAATGCCTTGTTTCTAGGGTTTGGGGTCCGGGAATATCCGAACCGTTTTTCCCGCGAATTCCCGATAAAATTGGACGGGAATTCCCGGGAATTTTTTTTTTTTCAATTTTCCGGGAATACGGGAAATATTAAAAAATATTTTTTTGTTTATTTTGAGCACTTATTTAGTTTTACTATATAAATGGGAAATTGTAGATATATTTCAAATGCATATATTTAAATTACTGACAATAATAATGCCCATTTGATACTATGGCTGAGATAGTGCCAATACGTAGCCCCTCGTGCTATCTCGTTTAACTTTAAATTTCTTGTTTTCCCGAAATAAAAGGTAAAAATCTTCTCAAAGACGAATTTACTTTATGTATGAATCAATCATGATCTTAAAAGAGGAATAAAAATAAAATTGACAATCTAATACGAATAGAAATATAACCTACTATATATTTAAATTACTCTTTGTAAGAACTAATGACTGCACCATTTCAATGTTTTTATTTTGTATGGATTTATTTAATTAAAATTAACATTTTTAATGGTTCTATTTCATTCACAATTTAGAATATTTTCCCCCTGTTTCTGTAAAATATTTTCCTCTCTAGAGTCTAGACGAATGAGTTTACTAAATTGAAGACGCCATAACATTCTCAGCCATACGGGTTCTTTGTTTCTTTAAACATTTTGTAATTTTGAATATAATGTACGTGTCAGTTCACTTGTGATTACAATGTCCAATATTATGACTCCTTCAATTCTGACTATTTGTCTAGAGTAAAATATTTGAAAATTAAAAAATAATTTCTAAAATATTTTAACAAAAACATTCGTTTTTACTTTGTAATATGTCAGTATTTTAACCCATTAACACACATTCATTCATTTCTTATATTATTATATTATTTTCGTAATAACAACTACATTAATAAACAAGTAAGGAAAGCCTAAAGTCGGGCGGTGCCGACTATATGATACACTCCACTTTCTATCCGAATACAATTCAATTCGATAAAACAGTGAAAACTGGAAGAAGTTTTGTACGTTTCCTATTTATAGGCTAATATGACATGACCTAATTGGTCAAATCGTGAAGAATATTTGTATCGGGCTATATCCAAACATGGAATGAAGTAACCGACTTACGGAATAGATTCTTCCAGTTCAAGTATAACCTGCTATGCTCAATTTGAAGACATTTGGTGAAAATACGTGGTTTCTGGGGCGGAAAAATCAAGCAGGGATCGAATATAAATATAAAGCTATATATTAATCTGAACCGATCTGACCCATTTTCACCACATGTGTTTCTAGTGGAAATATAAGATGTTTTGCCAAATCTGAAGACAATCTGATACAATATGTGGTTTCTAGAGGGGAAAAACTCAAATTGAGAGCGAAATTTGTATGGGAACTATATATAAATCTGAACCGATTTGACATATTTTCATCATACGTGTTTCTAGATTAAATATAAGATGTTTTGCCAAATTTGAAGACAATCTGATATAATATGTAGTTGCTAGAGCGTAAAAACTCAAATAAAGAGCGAAATTTGTATGGAAGATATATCTAAATCTGAACCGATCTGACCTATTTTCACCAAAGCGTCAAAGCGGGAGTGAAATTCGTATGGGGGCTATATATAAATCTGATCAGATCTGACTCATTTTCACCCTGGGTGTTTCTAGTGGAAATATAAGATATTACGCCAAATTTGAAGAAAATCCGTTAAAATATGTAGTTTCTAGAGCAGAAAAAGGCAAATCGGGAGCGAAATTTGTATGTGAGTTATATATAAATCTGAACCGATTTGACCTATTCTCCACATGGATGTTTTTAGTTGAAATAAAAGATGTTTTGAAAATTTTGAAGAAGATCTGTTAAAATATGTAGTTTCTACAGCAGAAAAAGTCAAATCGGGAGCGAAATTTGAACGGGAGCTATATATAAATCTGAACCGATGTGACCATTTTTCACCATACGTGTTTCTAGATTAAATATAAGATGGTTTGCCAAATTTGAAGACAATCTGATAAAATATGTGGTTCCTAGAGCGGAAAAACTCAAATTGAGAGCGAAATGTGTATGGGAGCTATATATAAATCTGAACCGATCTGACCTATTGTGTGTGCCATGTGTGTTTCTAGTTAAATATAATATGCTGCTCCAATTTTGAAGAAAATCTGTTGTAATATATGGTTTCTAGAGTAAAAAGAATCAAATCGGGAGTGAAATTCGTATGGGGGCTCTATCTAAATCTGAACCGATTTTCATCAAATTAAATAGCGTTCGTCCTTATCCCGAAAAACTTCGTTGTACAAAGTTTTGTTTGGTTCTGTCTACAATTGCGACCTGTATCGTGATTACAAGAATAGATGGACAGACAGACGGACATGACTAAATCGATTCAAAAAGTGATTCTAGGTCGATCGGTATAATTAACAATGCATCTAACTAGCTTCCTTTTGCAATAGTATACACAGACTTGTACGATGGGCGTTAATGTGTTAAAAAATCACACCTTTTACTAAACATTGAAATTTTAAACCATTCCCGGGAATTCCCGGGAATGAAAATTTTCATTCCCGTTTTCCCGGGAAATGAAAAAAGTCTGGGAAACCCCAAACCCTACTTGTGTCTCACATTAGTGTCTAAAACATATATTGCACTTGTATGTGAAGCAGAATAAAATGAAATTGAATTTGTCTGAATTTTCAAAAATTGTGCAGCGAGACTTTGCTCTAACTAATGCTGATCAGAAGACGCATACGTTTATACTATACGTGTGTCGACAGGGCAGGAACTGCCTTTAGGCTGTTCGTGTTTGACAGCGTTTTATGGAAATTAAGATTTTGGACATCAATGGTATAAATCGATTGGATTTATATCACATTTATTACGAAAAAGCTAAAATATTGTCAAATTTTGCCTCATCTACTTCTTTTTAGGGTACTACTAATTTTTTCTTAGAGAATTGTTGAGTGTGTTTGGTATTGCAATATACATATTATGTTAAACGAAAATATTTTGAAAAATGTTAAAATCTGTGCCTACCATATAGTATAGTCATATAATTTGTTGTGTGAAAGATATTGAAAATTCTATCCGACAGCTGGTAACATATTAAAAAAATAATAAAAACATTAAATGACAAACCAAGACTTGGACCTCGATAAATCATTCAAATCTCTTTTGATGTAAAAAGGCCGAAAAACTCAAAATATGCCTACAACGCTTCGTAGAATAAGGTAATCTATGTTAGTTTCAAGCCAAATATTTATAACACCAAGAAATAATCGAGTTAGATCCACATTTAACTATACCGCTCGGCTTAGAATCACCAGCTGCATCGATTTAACAATGTTTGTCTTTCCGTCCGTGTAAAACTTGTTGGCAAAATTACAGGTCGTAATTGTTGTCCGATTGCCATGAATTTTGAGAAATAAATAAATATAAATCCATACAAATATCACTCCAATTTACACAATTACTTTTAAAGGATCGTGTTATATTTCAACACGAAACAGCTAACGTGAAAGTGAACTACATGGATCCATGTTTTCATATAGCCTCCATACAAGTGTACCACCGATTAACACTATTACCGCTCTAGAACCTGCATTTTACATCGGATCTTGATCAAAATTTCCAGGTCATGGTATAAACATTTTTTCCCCACAGTGATTGAAAATATCCATAATAACCCCGAATATTTATAATATTTCATCATGTTTTTTAAATATTTGTTTGATATTTGGTATGCGCATTCCCCTTATAGCAAAAACATGCACAATAAAGTGAATTTTATTTGTGGTCACCTCCGCAAAAATGGCTTAAAATGGTGCCTATCAAATGACAACAGCTAGAAACACGATAGTCGGTGTGCACATTCCTCTAATTGAATGGATACATAATATAAAAGTATTTTATCCAAATTTGTACCTTTAAGGGGTAAAGTGAGTATAGAAGGATAAAAATGACACCAATCAAACGGCTGCATCTAGGATAATGAAATTCGGTGTATACATTCTTCTGACACACGTAAAATAAAGGCATTTTTCAAAAATCGTACTTTTCTGAGGGTAAAATTGAGAAAAGGGGATACAAATTGTACAACCAAATGACCGCAGCTAGTAATGCAATACGGCTTCATATAGAATGATAAAATTCGATGTGTACATTAGAGCGTACCAGGTTACAAGTAAAAAAAAAAAAGTTCGCCGTACACCTTCGAATATGAAGTATTATTGAAAGGTAGTTTCAAAAAATTTTTTTTTATTTTTTTATGCCGAACGTAGGGGTCGCGCTTTTACATTTTTCTATATAACTTCTGCATTTATAAACGGATTTTAAAGTGTGATACATCGATGTTTTTGTCCGATTTTTTTGTCTTTGAAGTCATTGAGCTCAAACATGATTCATGATTTTATGCGAGCTTTAATTTTCGATTATTAGAGTGGTACATTAGGGTAGTAGCAACTGAGAAATGATGGGTAAGTACCAGAAGGGGGTGCTTGAGCTCAATGACTTCAAAGACAAAAAAATCGGCCTCGTCGAGACAAAAACATCGATGTATCACACTTTAAAATCCGTTTATAAATACAAGTTATATAGAAAAATGTAAAAGCGCGACCCCTACGTTCGGCATAAAAAAATAAAATTTTTTTTTTGAAACTACCTTTCAATAATACTTCATATTCGAAGGTGTACGGCGAACTTTTTTTTGAGGTACGCCCTAGTGTACATCCCTCTAATTGTGTAGACACGTAAAACAAAGTAATTTTCGAAAGTCGTACTTTTAGGGGTGTAAAATTGAGAAAAGAGGATATAAATGGTACCAACCAAGTGGCCGCAGCTAGAATCATGGAATTTGGTGTCTACATTCCTTTGACTGCATATATACGCTAAATAAACAGATTTTTCCAAATTCTAAAGTACGAATTTAGAAAAATCTGTTTATTGCTTTTACGCAAACATGTATGGAAAGGCTAAAGTCGGTCGGGTCCGACTATATGATACCCCCTTTGGAATGTGTGCTATATAATGGACCGATGATACCTCATTCACAATGTATGTTTCCAGATCCGTTCTGAACAAAATCTGTTTAAAATATACGTTTTCTACAGCAGAAAAAAAGTAAAATCGGCGACATTTTTATGGAACCTATATATAAATCTCAACCATTTCAATATAGGTATTTCTACTTCTATGGGTGTGTGTGAAAATTGATCGGAAAATATCAAATTGAAATAGAAATTTGTATGAGAGCTATAACAAATCTGAATAGATCTCCACCATAGATGTTTCTAGTTGTAATGTAAGGTAAGTTAATTTCCAATTTGAGCAAAATCGGTTAATTTATGTAGTGTTTAGAGCTAAAGTTAAATCGGGGGAATTACATTTGTATAGGAGATATATATAAAACTGATCCGATTTGACTCATTTGCACCATGAGATGATTCTACCACAAATATAAGGTGTTGTGGCAAATTTGAAGAAAATCTGACAAAATATATGGTTTCGAAAGCGGAAAACGTCAAATCGGGAGCAAGAGCTATATATAAATCTGAATCGATCTGCCTTTCAGTATAGATGTTTCTAGTTCTAGCAATATATATATATATATATATATTGTGGCAAATTTTATAAAAATCGGTTGAATTATGTGGATTCTAGAGCAGAAAAAGTCAAATCGGGAGCGAAATTTATATGAGAGCTATATATAAATCTGAACCGATCTAACCTCAGTTGATTTTAGTTGTAATATAAGGTTTTGTGCCAAATTTGAACAAAATCCGTTAAAACGTGTGTTTTATAGAGCAGAAACATATGTATGGGGGCTATATCTAAATCTGAACCGATCATACCCGCATTCACGATAGGAGTTACAAGTTGGATTATAAGATGTTGTGCCAAATTTAAAGAAAATCGGGTACGATATGTGGGTTCGTTCTAGAGCAGAAAAAGTCAAATCGGGAGTGACATTTGTGTTTGGGGACTATATCTAAATCTAAACCGATTTGCTTCAAATTAAATAGCTTTCGTCCTTGATATGCAAAACTCATTTGTGCCAATTTTTGTTAAGATCGGACAATAATTGCGACCTGTATTTCGATTACAACAATAGATGGACAGACGGACATGGCTAAATGGACTCAGAAAGTGATTCTAAGCTGATCTGTATAATAAACGATGGGTCTATCTCGTGAAGGGTATACAAATTGGTAGAACATGAACTTAGGTTATCTTGCACTGTGTACGTGAGAGATAATGTATTTTCAAAATTAATGTCTTTGTGCATTTGTTTGTAACACACAAAAGGAAACGACATAGACCCATTTTATTATATACCGATCGACTTAGAATCACTTTTTGAGTCGATTTAGCGATGTCCGTCCGTCCGTCTGTCCATCTATTCTTGTAATCAAAGTCCAGGTCGCGATTGTGGTTAGAACTAAATGAAACTATGCACAACGAAGTTTTATGGGATAAGGACGAACGCTATTTAATTTGAAGCAAATCGGTTCAGATTTAAATATAGCTCCCATACAAATTTTTCTTTGATTTTACTTTTTCTGCTCTAGAAACACAGATTTTCGTCAAATTTAGCAAAACGTCCTATATTTTAACTAGAAATAGATCTGGTAAAAATAGGCCAGATCGGTTCGGATTTATATATAGCTCCCATACAAATGTCTCCTATGATTTGACTCTTTCCGCTCTAGAAACCATATATTTTAACAGATTTTCATCAAATTTGGCAAAACAACTTATATTTCAACTAGAAACTACTCTGGTAAAATGGGCCAGATCGGTTCAGATATATATGTATATAGCGCCAATACAAATTTCGCCACTGAATTGATTACTAGGGCGTACCTCAAAAAAAAAGTTCGCCGTACACCTTCGAATATGAAGTATTATTGAAAGGTAGTTTCAAAAAAAAAATTTTTATTTTTTTATGCCGAACGTAGGGGTCGCGCTTTTACATTTTTCTATATAACTTGTATTTATAAACGGATTTTAAAGTGTGATACATCGATGTTTTTGTCTCGACGAGGCCGATTTTTTTGTCTTTGAAGTCATTGAGCTCAAGCACCCCCTTCTGGTACTTACCCATCATTTCTCAGTTGCTACTACCCTAATGTACCACTCTAATAATCGAAAATTAAAGCTCGCATAAAATCATGAATCATGTTTGAGCTCAATGACTTCAAAGACAAAAAAATCGGACAAAAACATCGATGTATCACACTTTAAAATCCGTTTATAAATGCAGAAGTTATATAGAAAAATGTAAAAGCGCGACCCCTACGTTCGGCATAAAAAAATAAAAAAAATTTTTTTGAAACTACCTTTCAATAATACTTCATATTCGAAGGTGTACGGCGAACTTTTTTTTTTTACTTGTAACCTGGTACGCTATATTGATTACTTCCGCTCTAGAAATACCATATTTAAACAGATGTGCTTAAAATTTGACAAACCTGTCCATATTTCAGCTAAAAACATCCAAGGCGAAAGTGGGCCAAATCGGTTCAGATTTATATATAGCTCCCATATAAATGACTCCCCGATTTAATTCTTTCCGCTCTAGAAACCACATATTTAACAGATTTCCATCAAATTTGGGAAAGCGTCTTATATTTCAGAAAACTTATGCTAAAAATGTGTCAGATCGGCTCAGATTTATATATAGCTCCCATTCAAAGTTTTGTTCAAATTTTCTTACAAATACAGACAGAAGTATAAAATTTGTAATATTATAAATGTATCGAACTTTTTATACCCTACGAACTTTTATATCCTACACCACAGTGTATACTGACTAGGTGTAGGGTATCATATAGTCGGCCACGCCCGACTTTAACCTTCCTTACTTGTTTTGGAATTAAAATAGGTTGGAAATACAACCAACCAAACGGCTGTAGCTGAAAATTTACCCACTATCCCCCAATATTTAGGATTTAAGCTTTTTTGATGACTGCTGCCCTATATGTACTTATTGAATATACTTGAAGTATTATTTCGAAGGGTCCACTATGTAACGTTTTTTTTTTTCAATTAGTGCTTATTTCGTGAATGGTAACACTTAGCTCATGTCTGATTTGACAGATAATTAGTTTTATCCTTCCGCTGAACAAATCCAATGCGTTTTCGCTTCGCTAATTGGGCCTGCGATCGACTTACAGAAGATGCCGATTTTGCCCAAAAAATCATATTTTCAGATGAAGCTCATTTTGATCTTTTGGCGGGTATGTAAACAAGCAAAATTGTCGCATTTGGGGCACAGAAAACCCGCACGCATACATTGAAAAGCCGATACACCCAAAACGTGTCACTGTTTGGTGCGGATTTTGGTCCAGAGGCATAATTGGACCATTTTTCTTCGAAAATGAGCAATGAATGGCCGTTACAGTCAATGGCGATCGTTATCGGGCCATGTTGAACGAATTTTTGTTCACAAAAATTGAAGAGGAGGATATTGGCAACATTTGGTTCAACAGGACGGCGCTACGTGCCACACAGCCGAAGCTACACTCGATGTTTTGCGCCCTGTTTTTGAAGATTGCATTATCAGCCGCAGAGCTGATGTCGTTTGGGCACCTCGGAGCTGCGATTTGACACCGTTGGACTATTATTTGTGGGGTGCCCTCAAAGATAAGTGTTACGCCGACAAGCCAGAGACAATTGACGCTTTAAAGGACAATATTCGTGAAGCCATTGGTGAAATACAGCTGCACACAATCGATAATGTGATTAAAAATTTGACCGATCGTGTAGGCTACTGCATGACCAGTCGAGGCAGCCATTTGAATGAAATTTTTTTCCATTATTAACCGGAAGGATTGTACTTTCAAAAAAAAATTAAGAAAATATTCAGTAGTTTTTTTTATAGCATTTTCAACAAAAAAAGTTATTTGGCGGACCCTTTAGTATAAACATATTGGTAGCCTTGCCTTGTTTGCGTGGTTTAAAGTAATTATAAATTTATATGCATTTTTCGCGAATTGCGATTACACACGAGAAGAAGTGTGGACATTTGTTTGATTTCGGTAACTACTGACTGGGATTTTCGGGTGTATATTTAAGTTCGAAGCAGTTCTCATTCAATTGGGTTATACGAGGCAGATATACAGAAGCAATAAACACCGTAGTAGTTGTTGCATTGCACTGGGCAATGATTAGGGGGAGGAGCGTCCCTTGAAACGATCGTCTGTCCTGCTAGCAACCGAACCACATAAATGTCACACACTTCTTTTTAAAATACTTTGTTTTCTGTCAAAAACAAATGATCTCGAACCTGAGTAAGTAGTTACAACAAACACTATGAAAAGAAAAAATAATAAAAAACAAAGCAGATGAATTATATATTTATTTATAAAATTATTTGTTTCAATAGTTTTATTTTTGTGGTTGGCTATACTAAAAAATTATAATTTTCCTGTAATATTACTGCACTTCTGCGAAGACCGACAGCCTTTGTGGAAAGCAATCTATGGCGGAGGGTATATAAAGCTCGACCCGGGCGAACTTAACGCCGTTGTTGTTGCTGTTGTTGAATATGTATATTATGTCCATATCAAAGGACATAATATACATATTCTCTATCTCTTCGTAAATAGATTTATCATAAAACCCCTCAATGAATGGGTATATAACGACTAAAACTCTTTCACTCGTTAATACGCTCATTTATTTTACGACCTATCAAATTAAAATTAATGTCATCGCCAATCTCATAAGAAATGCTAATTAATGTGTCTACACAGATTCTTGGCTAATTTGTGATAATTTCTAAATAAATTTATTTCGTCTTTTATTCATCATTTCCAAGATGAGGAATTTTAGAATCTGTGAATGTGAAATGTGTCAACATTGTAGCAGACAACACATTAATGATTCATTAAGGACGATGCCAATGTTGACAGACATTAATTTCAATTTTTATAACATTCAACTTCAAAAGACACAGTATTTCGTAAGATACCAGACCAGCCCAACACCCATCTATCCTTCCCTTCGCAGACCACATTCCTGGCTGCAATATTACAAAATGTCCTTAAATTGTGTAGAGACATGATTGTGATTTATGTATATTGGCATACTGGAGGACAGACACGCTGTGGGACAAATTACAAAACTCCCACGACTAGACTTTAGCAAACAGGAAATAAATCACAAGGCCAAAGACGCTTCCATTATAAAACTGACTTTCCATTCCATTTTTTACCATCATTTTTTGCGTGGAACAAAAAAGATAAAATTTAAATTCTCTTTACATTTAGAATTTTGTTTTCTAATGCAATCATTTCCACACTTACTTGTTTTCTTCTCTGCTTAGGGGCGAGAACGTGGAGAAGAAACTCGATGAAGGCACATCTTAAAGTTAATTGAACTTTGAATGTCGACACATTTTTTAGGTTAAGTTACACTGGACATGTAGCAGTGTCGGTGAATGTATAGGTGCAAACTTGTGGGTAATATGAAAAGCTAAACGTATTTGGCTGTGTCCTTTTAGACTGAAGACATAACACAACATCAATATCTGCAACGTTTTCTTCTTTCTTCTGTTGGGAATAGTGTTTCAGACAGAGCAAATGTTTCGCCAAGAATTGAACCAGAGGGATAAGCTCTCTGACTCTCGCAGCAATTGGTAGGTATTCCTAATGCGTGTAGGTGTGACATCAGTGGAATACTTGTCACATTTAGTAGACGACCACTGGGATTCATTGCCGTCTGGCTGCAATCCTGTTTGGTGCGAACAGACATAAGAGTGTGCGTTTGCAGGTTTGTGTCAATGTTTTTGCTTCTCTTCTTCCCTCCATTCCTTTCGTTTGTTAGTGTTAATGGCGCTGCAGTTCACGCTAATAGTCCTGCAAGTGTTGCAGCACTTCTTTCTGTTTGTCATGTCTATCGTATTAGCATTTCCATCACATACTTGTTTGCATTTCTTGTTTGGTATCTACATCAGCAACAGACTCCAAGTTGGCACCATCAGCGGAGAAAATGTCAACAAATTGGCATATCCCTCACTTCACATAACTACACCCAAGTGGAATGAAAAAAACTCCTTTGACTGATTTTGTCTGTCTTAAAGCCTACACCACTGAGTGAATAGGAATGTAACTTGTAAATAAATGTCTGGGTTTGTTATCGTTTACTACTCTCTAGACATGACTATAAAAATACAAAATTGCATACAAACTTTTATATTTGTCACAACAGTTTGATCAATAACTCAAAGACCAATGGAGATTCTATATTGAATTTATATTTAAGAATATATAAGCTGGTGAATATTACTATTTAATGAAGAAATATTTGAAGGTTTTCCGATTTTGATGCAAATTGGCAAGTGTATTTATGTATTGCAATATATAGGGTGGGCCAAGTAAAATTTAAAATTAGAATCGGCTATAAAAAAGTAATGATTATTCTTTCAAAATTATGCTTCTATTGGAAATGATGTACTTTATCATTTAATAACACACATATCATTCAAGTGACTACCATGAGTGGCCTCATCCGATCAACCCAATTTTTCATTACATAGCCAAAGGCCAGGCCCGTGCGCAGGATTTTCCCCTGGGGGGTTTTCATCTGCACTCATAAAAAAGTTAACCCTATAATGAGTTGAAATTAACTAAAATTTAGGAAACCAAGTACATGTTTACTAAACATAAGTAGAATTTGGCTGAAATTTTCCTAAATCCAAGTAATTTTTTCCTAAAACCAAGTATTTTTTTACTAAATTTGAGCAAAATTTTCCTAAAACTAAGTACATTTTTACTAAATCTTAGTAAAATTTTGCTGAAAATTTCTTAAAACTAAGTAAATATTTACTCAAATCAAGTAAATATTTACTCAAACTGAGGACAATTTTGCTGATTTTTTCCTCAAAACGAGTAAATTTTTTACTTAAACTGAGGAAAATTTTATTTTATACAAGGAAAAAAGGTGAAATTAAAATAAGTTCAATTTAACTAAAAAAATCAAACAAATAGTTTTGCGTCAGAGTATGCAAAGCTGATACAAAAAATGACAACATGAAATATTTCTTAAAAGTTTCATGATACCTCTGCCATAAGGAGTTGAGCTATTACTCTATGAATGTTGCGAAGGCAAGATAGGCGCCTTCGCAGTGGTTGTTTAGAATAATTCATAAAGTATTTAAGAAATAAGTCTCTGCAAACGAACGAGAATTGTTTCTTAAATTAATATTCAAGATTTTTTTAACAAATTCAAATGTTTTGTATAAGTTCATTAATACTTAAATGCATGAAGAACTCGGCATACATTTCAGTAAACATTTTAACTTCATTTTAGGAAAAACACATTTTTAAGTTAAAATTTCCTAAATGGAATTTTTTCCATACAAAAAATTTCAGATTTTTTTCTCACTTAAAACCTTGGAAATATTCTTCCAAATAAGTTTGAATTTACTCAACTGTAAGAATTTTTTATTAGATTCAAAGAAATGTTTCTAAGTAAATCTACTACCCTTTTTCTAGCAAATGAACGTTTTACTATTGCTTTGGAAAAAGAAAACTATACTCATACTTAGTTAATTTTCCAACTTTTTAGGAAATTTTTATTGGAGCGTTTGGAAACCACTCATATTTTATTGCCAGGATCTTCGAGAAATATTTTGATACATTCGTCCGACAGACACTGTCTGCAAAATTGCATTTCAGTAATCCAGTAAAGAAAGCAGAAAGTCTACTGAAAGAGCAGATTTTCTGCTGTTAAAAAAGAGACAGCAGATTTGTATCTGCTGAGATGGTAAATAGCTGTTTGCTATTTTTAGCAATATATATGATATGCATATTGCCCCAAGCTAATATAAAAGAAAATTCGAGCTAAACTCGCTTATCTATTTTTATATTTCAATTAACAACAGCCAATTTTAGCAGAATGCAAACTCTTTAGCAGTGTGAATGGTGATGTAAGATTGCAGAAAACTGCTGTTATGCCAAAGCTGTAATAGCAGAAAAGTGTCTGCTGATAGGCAGCAGACAATCGCTGCTTTTATAAACAGACTAGTTCTCTAAGCGTTGAACTTTTTTTAAATAGTTGCTTGAAATTACATACATACATATCGAGGGCTTATATTCATAAGTGGCTATGAACAAAAACATAACTTTTCAGGAGAGCGAAAAAACTGGGTTTCTCCTTAATTTGAAGAGAAATTATTAATGGCTCTTCTACAGTTTAATCTAAAAACTAATTGCTACGATTAAAATGTTTTCGATATTTCCTATTATTAGCGGTTTCATGGTTCATAGCCACTTTTGTATGTTTAAAATTGAGCACTAGGAATGTTGAAATAAGAATAAGATTATTGTTTATTCATCCGTTAGATTGGTCGCTTGTAACATATATGTAGCCAGTCGCGAAAATCGCTGCAATTGGTGAAAAATCCAAAATTCGCAGTTGCAATTCCTTATATTTATTTTAACTTTCTTCATTCATAACTCTGAAACTTTTCATACACAAATATTCCCCATATTCCATGCCAAAGAATTATTTTGGTATTCTCAATATAATAAAAAGTTACGCCGGTTTTTCTAAATATACTTGACTTTACAGCCCCATTTTTCCTATTTTAGCCTTATAACTGCAGAATCAAAATGATATTAACGCGAAATGATGAAATTTGATAGTATGCCCTAAATCTAGAAAAATGTTTTAAACAAAATCGTTGTAGCGTGTAATCATGTGTAATCAAAAATATTTGGAAATGTTTCTTCATTTTTATGATCTTAAATATGTATAAATTCGAATAACAAATACAGTTTTTTTGTATGCAATGAAATGCAAGAAGAAACAACTAGAAATTTTAATTCCAAAGAACAAAATAATTGGTATTTTAGAGTTTCGTTTTCCTACGTAGATCCAAGTTAATGAATTTGTTGTTTCTCTTTTGAATAATAATTGTTACATATGTACAAAAAATACTAACTCTGAAAAATATTTGACATAAGTGATAAATATTACAAAAATTTTAGTAAGTTGAAACTCATTTCTTATTGTTTCGTAACTTTAAAGTAGATTTTAAAATAGAGATCTACACGCGGATATAACATGCATATCGTAAAAACGAAATTTTAAACACGTGAACATCGTTTTTGAGTTCCTTTTGTGGGAAAAAATATTTTTTTGCGGTAAACATGTCATCAGTTATTGTAAATGAACAAAGAGAAATAAGTATGTATATAACAACAAATGGATTTGTATTATAATTCCAAACTCCCAAAACATTGGAAGTAACAGACACTGTTGTTGTTGCATCTATGATGAAAATAGGTCACATCGGTTCAGATTTAGATACAACTCCATAAAAATGTCGCATCGCAAATGTTAGAAACCACTCATTGCAAACGGAATATACGAATATCCACACCAAATAATATTTGACCTAAGAACATCTGTTGTGGAAGTGGAATATATGGATAGTCCTTATACAAATGTCCCACCCGATTTCTATACTCAGAAATTTAAAAATGCAAATTGTTTTTATTTAAAAATTAAAGTATACTTTCTTTTGTATAAGTAAAAAATGTCTAGATAAAAAATTCTTAGGTTACTCCAATACTTTTTCGCAGAAAGGAAGAATTTCTTCTCGCCAATAGATTTTTACATAATTATTAAGTTAGATTCCAATTAGATATACCATAAATTTGTGCAAAATTTGGCACTCATAGCTAAGTTACGGGTTACCATCAAGCAAATTATTTGCTTTTATTAAGAATGCTTTTAGATTTCATTATGATATCATAGTGATTCTTATCTACACTTTTTTAAAATTACTAAACGATTTTGTTACTAAATTTCCAAACTTTTATTGCAATACACAATTAAAAGTTCATAAGATATAGCTCTAGTCGAATGTCAAGAAGTGGTATCAGTTAATAAAAATAAAAATTTTCCGAACAATTTGGTGTCCATTAGCGAACACAATCTAGCACTACACAATCTTGAAATTGGCACAATTCGTTTCGTTTGTTTGTAGTTTTCATAACCTTTGTCCGAAATTCAAGAAAGTGTCCACGATTTTTTATTTTCATGTAATCATGTTTTCACCAAAACCGCCCCCCCCCTGCGCACGGCCCTGCCAAAGGATAAAGTCGGACGGGCCGACTGTATGACTATATATGACTCCACTTTCTATCCGAATACAATTCAATTCGGTAAAAAGTGAAAAAGGGAAGGATTTTTGTATGTTTCCTAATCATAGGCTAATATGACCTGACCCAAATTGTCAAATCGAGAAGAATATTTGTATCGGGGCTATATTCAAACATAAAATAAAGTGACCCACTTACACAATAGGTTCTACCAGTTCAAGTATAACGTGTTATGCTCAATTTAAAGAAATTCGGTGCAAATACGTGGTTTCTGGGGCGGAAAAACTCCGGGAGCAAATTTTTTATGGGAGCTATATATAAATCTGAACCGATCTGACCCATTTTCGCCATGGGTATTTCTAGTGGAAATATAAAATAATGTGCCAAATGTTTTAGTTTTTTTCGTTTGTATTTTTTTTTTTTGTCTGTAATCAATATTTGATTTGAACTGGGATATTGTCCTGGCTCAAGACCATTTTGCTTCTATATTTAATAGAACGCAAATTTATTTACAAATGGCATGGTGACATTTATTACTTGGCTGCAGACTACCATGATCATGATTTCGACCATGTCAAAAGTCTTTTCAAGTGGATTCCGGGAAAATACCCGCAACTATATACGTATCTGAAAGAAAAAAAAACAAAGGTTAAAAAACTTATAAAAGTATGTTTTGTGTTGCTGTTCGGGATAGTGTGGCTGAAGAGCCGTCGACCTTCGTCGTCGTGCCGAACAAGTGCACCTCGTTGATGAACATTATGCATAAAGACTTGCATTTACACGCTTACAAGGTGCAATTTGACTCAAGAACTAAAGCCTCTTGACCATTCCAAACGCCGTCAATGGTCAGAATGGTGGCAAGATATGGCAACAGTGGATAATCAATTTTCGAAGAAAATCATCTTCAGTGATGAGGCACATTTTCACCTCAGTGGATTCGTCAATAAGCAGAATTGCCGCATTTGGGCGAATGATAATCCAAGAGTGAATGTTGGAAAACCAAGGCACCCACAAAGAGTGACTGTTTGGTGCGGCTTATGTCCAACAAATTAAGCCCTTTTGATTGGAACGGAATAGCGACCCTATAATTCTGAAAGTTCATGTTGAGTAGAACCTTTTATTAGAATAAACATATAGCCCAGCTGGTTTGAGTTTCAAAAGATCAAAGTTTTCATTTTTTAGTCGAAAGGAGATGCGAGAAAAGTTTTGTAAGTTAATGTCTGAGAAAATTCCTCTTGTCAGAACTACATTGTGGAATTTTATGAGGATTATTTTTGTAGAAGAGTTTAGTCCTCTAGCTCTAATCTGTATGGGTAAATTTGACCACTTTTTCGAGAAAATCAAAAAAGTATTTTCAAAAAAGAACATTAAAGGATTAATATGTTCTACGAAAATATTTGCAGGAAAATTTCAGTGGGGGCCACGAAAGACACCAAAGCTGAAAATAATGCTCTTCACACTTAAATGGCAAAATTACACGCCATCTTATACAACACAATTAGTAGGGGTAAAATTAGGGTTAAAATTATGTCAACGACGACAAGCAAATGCCATCAAAATGATGTCCTAGATGTTGAAAATGCCATTTTCGAATTTCGAAAAAACAAAAGTTGTGCTGAATTGTGCTAGGTTTGTGCCCAATTGTGCCGTAAAAAGTTTTTCGAAAAATTGAAAATGAACCATTGAAAAGAGCACTTTTTGATGTATCACGAAAAAATTGTGCTAGGCGAGCACAATTCAGCACAGTTTTTGGATTTGCAAAAATCGCGATTTTAAGAAAATTAGAGAATTATTTTGAAAAATCGCCAACATTTTAATTAGCGATTTTCTCGAAAACGGTTTGAGATAGAACTTAGCTTGAAACGGCACAATAACACCCTCCTCTAGAAGAACCTAGCACAACTTTTGCTGCCCAAAAAACCTACAATGAAAATTTCAGCGATTTTTGTTGCAAAAAGTTTTTTCGCTGTATCTCTGCCAATTTTCATTTTTTCGAAAAACTTTTTGTGGCACAATTCAGCACAACTTTTGTTTTTGCGAAAAAAACAAAATGGCAATTCTAGGATTTTTTCGAAAATAGAGATTTTTGAAAACGGATAGAGATAGAACTTTTTTAAAAACGGCACAATTATGTACTCCGCTAGCACAATCCAGCACAACTTTTGTTTTTGCAAAAAAAAAGAAATGGCAATGCCAGCGATTTTTTTTGAAAAAAGTTTTTTCGCAATATCTCGGTCAATTTTCAATTTTTCGAAAAACTTTTTACGGCACAAACCTAGCACAATTCTGCACAACTTTTGTTTTTTCGAAATTCGAAAATGGCATTTTCAACATCTAGGACATATCAAAATGTAAATTTGACATTACATCTATGGAGCTATCATCATGAAAATATAACAAATTAGTTCACATCACACCGTCTTCGCTACAAAGATTCACTGTAAGTTATTAATATTATATGCCTATATTTTTTCTGATTTTTAGGTTGATGTTTTCATAGTGAAAAAAATTCAAAAAAAAATAAATGTAGCTTCGATTTTTCTGAAAAATCCTTAGGAAAGTTTAATAAAAAAGTGTAAATTTAAATCCCTGTATTCGAAATTGGCTCAAACGATTTTTAAGTACTACACCTTTTTTGAAATGTTCTTTAATACAGCCAAATAATTTAATATGTTAGGTTCTTATAAATCAGCATTTGTGGCCTTGCCCACTTCGCATTTAATAATATATAAATATTTTAACTTATAAATTGGATTTCAGACACAGCCCTCTTTCTATTCATCACCTCCTTTGCATGGTGAATCATATGTAAAATTGTTCAATAATAACAAAATCTATTGCCAGCAGTCATAAATCGAACTAAATCACATCAAACTCAATTTTTCACACTACTTCCTTTTCCCCTCTGGCAGATTCATCGTCGGCCACACTTCTGTGTCAATCCCTGTCGCCCCAACACAAAAAAAAAAACAGATTTGTCCTTAATTTAACCCGCAGAGCAATACTCACAGTTCAGTCATCACATTTTTCAACAGCCAACAGTTACATGGGAAACTGGTTTTGCAGTTACACTGCGTAACATTGATTGGAAACTGAGGGTGGCCAAAACTTGAATTGTGAGGTACATAACTGATAACAGGCCATCAATAGTTTGGGACAGCCACGTGAAGGATGTGGTAAAAATGAAAAACAAACATGGAGACCTCCTGAGTGACTGTTGGGTTCGTCTCGTTCATTTGCGGGAAGAACGGCATAACTGATAAATGGAAAAATGCTGTGCACATTAAAATTGTTTATTGAATGCAATTTTTCTTGAAATAACGTCTTCTCATTTAATTTAATCAAAAATATTAAAATGTTTATAGATTATGAGATTTCTTTACTGATAGAAAATCCTTCACTGTGTTAATAAAGAGTGATTTTTTTGAGGTTAGGATTTTCATGCATTAGTATTTGACAGATCACGTGGGATTTCAGACATGGTGTTAAAGAGAAAGATGCTCAGTATGCTTTGAATAGACTTACTAACGAGCAACGCTTGCAAATCATTGAATTTTATTATCAAAATGCGTGCTCTGTTAAGAAAGTTCAGAAAGAAAGAAATTGTGTTCAGCGACGAAGCTCATTTTTGCCTCAATGGGTACGTAAATAGGCAGAATTGTCGATTTTGGAGTGAATATCAGCCAGAAGCATTGCAAGAGCTACCAATGCATCCAGAAAAAGTCACAGTTTGGTGCGGTTTATGGGCTGGTGGCATCATTGGACCGTACTTCTTCAAAGATGATGCGAATCGTAACGTAACTGTGAATGGTGAGCGCTACCGTGAGATGATATCCAACTTTTTTTTGGCCAAAATGGAAGAACTGAACTTGGTTGACATGTGGTTTCAACAAGATGGCGCTACATGCCACACAGCTCGCGATTCTATGGCCATTTTGAGGGAAAACTTCGGAGGACAATTCATCTCAAGAAATGGACCGGTAAGTTGGCCACCAAGATCATGCGATTTGACGCCTTTAGACTATTTTTTGTGGGGCTACGTCAAGTCTAACGTCTACAGAAATAAGCCAGCAACTATTCCAGCTTTGGAAGACAACATTTCCGAAGAAATTCGGGCTATTCCGGCCGAAATGCTCGAAAAAGTTGCCCAAAATTGGACTTTCCGAATGGACCACCTAAGACGCAGCCGCGGTCAACATTTAAATGAAATTATCTTCAAAAAGTAAATGTCATGGACCAATCTAACGTTTCAAATAAAGAACCGATGAGATTTTGCAAATTTTATGCGTTTTTTTTTTAAAAAAAGTTATCAAGCTCTTAAAAAATCACCCTTTATAACCTATAATCGAAACTGCTTGAAACTCCAGTGAAGTGAGTCAAAAAATCATTTCGTTGATATGACTAAAGAAAGATAGATCAAAACGCACACAAACAACCAAATACAAGTACAGGTGAAGTGGCTCTTTGTTATTTTTTATGTTTGGCTTAAACATTGATTCTTTTTTATTTTATTTTTATGACAGTTTTGTGATTTTTTGCCATAAAAAAGTAGATCAATTTCGATGATGAAAATAATCCATTCCAATGATCAAACAACTTTTAAGTGTGTATTCGTAAAAGGTCTTTGGTGTTGGCTAATGGTGTTTTCTTTAGCGTTTAACGATCCGCTGTTCTCGACACACTTCATGAAACATTGACGTTCATGACGAAGTCCATAATTGATGCGGTGGATTGATATTACCATTAATGGCTTTTTCGCTAACTTTTATTTATTGTTCTTTTTGGTAAAACGAAACGAAACAGGTCAGCAAAACAAATTTATGTTTGACATTAAAAAATATGCTGTGGTATATCTACATTTTCGATGAATGGGAGGGTGGTACCAGAAATACCTATATGTGGCCAATTATTTATTTAATTAAAACAAAGAAGGATAGACTAAAGTTGTGTATGGCCGACATTGTTGTAGGTATAATAAATACGCTGAAGACAATACACCCAAGATTATCCTACGTCCGCTGGAAAATGTCATAAGGGCATCTCCCAAAAAATGTAATAGCATTTATCTTTATTATACCCTCCATCTCCAGGATGGGGGTATACTAACTTTGTCATTCCGTTTGTAACACCTTGAAATATCGACCGGAGGCCCTATAAATTATATATATTCTTGATCGTCATAAAATTCTAAGACGATCTAGCCAAGTCCGTCCGTCCGTCTGTTGAAAGCACGCTAGCATCTAAACGAAAGGAACTAGGACGTCCAAATTTTACATAGATGCATCTTATAGTCGTAGATCGGTTAGGATCGAAACTGGGCGAAATCGGCCCAAAGGGAAAATTTTTTCCCTGACAAGAACTGAAAATATCCATAATTATCCCCAATATTTAGAATATTTAAGCACATTTTTGCAATATGTCTGCTTGTACCCACTCGATATTGGGTGTGCCCATCCCTCCTATAACAAAAACGTGCACCACAAAGTGATTTTTATTCGTAGGGGGTGAAATGGGGCAAAAAGGGATAAAAATGGTACCTTTTAAACGGCAACAGCTACAAACACGAAATTTGATCTGTACATTCCTCTAATTGAGCAGATACATAATGTAAAAGTATTTTTCCAAATTCGTACATTTAAGGGATAAAATGGGTATAGAGGGATAAAAATGGTACAATCCAAACGGCTGCACCTAGAATAATGAAATTCGGTGTAGACATTCTTCTGATTGCATAGACACGTAAAATACTCGGATTTTTAAAAAATTCGTACTTTTTGGGGTTAAAATGAAAAAGCGGATAAAAATAGTACCAATCAAATGACCGCAGCTAGAGTCACGCAATTTGGAGTATACATTCCTCTGAATCTGTAGACACGGAAAATAAATGAATTTTTCGAAATTCGCACTTTTTGGGGTCAAAATGGAAAAAGGGGATACAAATAGTACCAACCAAATGACGGCAGCTAGAGTCATGAAATTCGGAGTATACATTCCTTTGACTGCGTAGACATGGAAAATAAAATGTTTTTTCCAATTTCGTACTTTCAAGGGATGCAATGGGTACAGAGGGATAAAAATAGTACCAACTAAACGACTTACTAGAATGATGAAATTCGGTGTGTACATCCGTCTTATTGCGTAGAGACGTAAAATAAGATTTTAGAAAGTCGTACTCTTAAGGGGGTAAACTAGGAAAAAGGGGATAAAAATGATACCATTCAAATGGACGCAGCTAGAATCATTGAATTCGGTGTATACATTCCTCTGACTGCATAGACACGCAAAATAAAAAGATTTTTCCAAATTCGTACTTTTTACTTTTACGACAAAAATTGGTTGAATCATGAAGTTAGATTATTTTGCACTATGGGCGTGATTTGCAAAATTTGTACTTTTGGGATTAAAATGGAAATACACCCAACTGAAGCACCCACTATCTACCAATATTAATGGTATTTAAGCTTTTTTGAAAAAAAAATATATATATAAATATTTATTTTTTGAATTGACTTGAAGTATTATTTCGATATACATATATATAGTGTAAAGGTATTGGCAAACAAGCCTTGTAAGCGTAGTTTGAAATAATAAAAATATTATATTAATTTATAAAATTATTTTTTCAATATTTGTATTTGTTTTGGTTTGGTTATATTAAAAAATATATTTTGCTGTAGTATTACTGCACTTCTACGAAAATCGACATCCTCTCCATGGTGGAGGGTATATAAAGTTCAGCCCGGCCGAATTTAACACCGTTTTTACTTGTTTTCCTTATTTCGATAACTTTTTCCATTATGAAAC
Organism: Polietes domitor; assembly: GCA_947397865.1. NCBI lineage: Eukaryota > Metazoa > Arthropoda > Insecta > Diptera > Muscidae > Polietes > Polietes domitor. The sequence continues at coordinate 75,218,590 of OX377620.1, forward strand.
TTGAAAAACTTCTGTTTTTTGTAACGTCCGTTTCAATGTATAAAATGCAGTACTCTTTACTTACGACTTTTTCAGTTCTTTTCTTGTTTTTTTTTTTTTTTTTTGGCGTACTTTAAAGCGAGCGAATGTAGCGTCCGGGCCACTAGGAGATGCTCATATATCCATTAAAAAACTAAGCCGTAAATTATACATAATTCTCACATTTCAACAACAATTCTTTTACATTCTGTGGCAAATACAAAAATCCCATTAAAGATTGAGGAGAGAGTGTTGCATGTGTCGGGGGAAAGTTGTAAATAACGTCAACAATTGTTTAGCAACTACACACAAGTTACAATACGAATATTCACAAAGCCTTTATGGCAACTTGTCACGAATTGTCGAAAATTACCTGTAAGCACTTTTTAATTTGAATATATTTTGCTAAAGTAAACATCAAATTTGTATACCCTCCACCTAAGGATTTGTGTATTTCACTTTCTCATTCTGTTTATAACACCTTAAATTTTTTATCGGAGACTTCATATATTCTGGGTCTTGGTAAATTTCTAAAACGATCTATACGTGTCCGTCTGTTAGTCTGTTGAAGGTACGCTAGCTGCCGAACAAAATGAACTAGAAGGTTCAAATTTTGCCTAAATGTGTCTTATGGTTGCTGATCGGTTCCTAAAAAGGACTGAAAATTCTTCCTAATTTTTAGACTATTTAAGCAATTTTTTAAAAATTCTACTTTATATCCACTTGAAATTTGTTGCGTACATTCGTCTTGTAGTGTAAATGCACCAAAAAGTAAATACACGTTTTAGCGGGCGAAATGAGACAAAAAGGGATAAAAATGGTACCAGTGATACGACAATAGCTAGAAATTTGGAATGTACATCCCTATAATCGCGTAAATACCAAAAATAAAGGAATTGTTCACAATTCTTATTTTTAAGGGAAACAATTGGAAAAGAGGGATTGAAATAGGTAGCAACCAAACGGCGGAGCAATAATAATGAAATTCAGTGTGTACACTTCTCTGACTGCGGAGACGCGAAAAGTAAAGAGATATTTCGATATTCGTACCATCAGGAGCTAAATGGGATTAAATTTGGCAACAATCAAACGGCTGAAGCTAGATGATATTCAGTATTTTCACTCGTCTGTCTGCGAAGACGCGGAAAAAAATAAGTACGAATTTTTCTAAATGCATACTTTTAAGGTCAAAGTGGAAAAAGGAGTGGAACCAAGGTACCAATCAAACGGCTGTAGCTAAAATCATGAAATTAGGTGTGTATATTCCACTCAGTAACATATTGGATATTCAATATTAGAACTTTTCATATCAAAATGGTACAGACATTTAGACTGTAGCAAATGGGCTTGAGGGAAATTATTTTTACTTAATAATATTTAGGGCACATTTTGAAGATTGCTGCCTAATGTTCACTTTTTGATTCCACTTGAAGTTTTATATTTATATATATATAGTAGGGAACAATTAATATTATAATAATGAAGCATCATAATTATCCTAATACGGTACTGCTCTTCTATGTAATGTCGACAGCCTCTAATCTGCCGGTAATACTGTGGAATGCACTCCGTGGTGAAGTGTATATAAGATTCGGCCCGGCCGAACTTAACGCATTTTTACTTGCTTTATTTTATTTTAGTGATGATGTTGAGTGATATCAAGATGAAATAAATTATCGGTTACTGTTTAGTGTTATATACAAAATTTTTCTTAAACGATTTTTACGTTTCCCTTAAAACATTCTCTCGTGTAAATAAAAGCTTTTTCACGGCAAAAAAGATACAAAATATTGTTTTTGAGAAAAATGTTTCAACTATTCCAGAAAACGTTTAGGGTATGCACCAAAAAAAGTTTCTCTCTGCGTGTATTTTGCTTAAAAAAATCATTTAAGAACAATCTTATACTAAAAAGATAAAAAATGAAATCACGTTAACATTGTTAATACTTATTTCCATACATGTATACTAGAAGAATATCACGCTTGTTTTTACGTCTTATAAGTGAGCGTTCGCCTAGAAACGACATATTACATTTAATAACAAATAGTGGATCACACGAGTCTTTGTCTTGATCTTGATATAGATCCCACCAAATATCACTCTGATTTGACCTCATCACGTTATATTTCAGTTAGAAACTCCTATAGTAAAAGTGGACCACAACACAATGATCTGTGTGAAATTGGCCAACAGATTTAGGAGTGGAGAGTCGGCCTTGCCCGACTTTAGCCATTCCTTATTCATGTAATCAAACGAGATTTACAATGTACATATGTGGCAGTTAGATTGATAGTAGTCTAAGTCACACTTTATCCGTTCTGAGATTGCAATGTTTTATTTTTGAGTCAATTGAAAAATATTTTTCCATCGAAGCACAGCATTTTTTTCTTAGAATATCCTACTATCATATCGAACTTTTATAAAGAAAAAATCTACAACGTTGGTACTAGGGTTTGCATTTTCCCGTACTTTTTATTTCCCGGGAAACGGGAATTATCTTTTCAATTTCCCGGGATCCCGGGACAGCACGGGAAATCGTCAACATACTGTTTACCATGGGTTAAGCTTATTTTTTCCAATGAAACATTCACATATTATTAAAGTAAAATAAATATATATTTCGCAGCGAGCCTGTTACAGAATTCATATAATAAAGTGCAATGTGAGATCAATTCAAACATCCTTTCAAGTTTCAAAATTAATTTAAGATCAGATATTTCTTATTTTATTGGAAAATGTAGACGCGACGGAGAACGATCGTTCACATTAATAGTGATTAGAGCATTAAATTAATTGTTTGTTCTTTGTTCTGTCGCTTCGAAAACTTTAAATTCTTTATTCTTTGCGTTCGGATACACGCCCAAAATCTATTTTCCCGGATTTGTTTTTTCATATGGACCTTGACAGGAAAAATCCTTTTCGGATTGATTTGGAGTTTGAGTCTACATCAGAACGCAGTATACAATTGTTATACAACATTTTTAATTTTATTGTGGAAATAATGGAAAAAAATATGCGAGGAAATATGTAAAACTTTCTACTGAATTCCCGCGGGTTTCCCGTACGAATTTCCCGGGATACGGGAAACGAAAAATGTGCGAATTCCCGGGAATTTTCCCGCGGGAAATCCCGGTATGCAAACCCTAGTTGGTACCTTTAAGGGAACCACTACTTTCAGAGGATGTATTGACTTAGACCACTTTCATTCTTCACAACATTGAAAAAATTGGGCTCACAAAATTTTTAATGGTTTTCGCAAAAGTAATATTTCCGTACCAAAAATGAAAGAAAACACAAACTATTTTTTTTTAATTTAAAAAAATATATATAAATATTTACAGGTTGTTTGTCTAGAAACTTTATATTACAATTATTTTTAAACACTCCACGAGAGTATTATGTCTTTGTGCATTTGTTTGTAACACCCAAAAGGAAGGGAGATAGACCCATTGTTAATTATACCGATCGACTTAGAATCACTTTTTGAATCGATTTATCATTGTCCGTCTGTCTGTCCGTCCATCTATTCTTGTAATCACGATACAGGTCGCAATTTTAGACAGAACCAAATGAAACTTTGCACAACGAAGTTTTTCGGGATAAGGACGAACGCTATTTAATTTGAAGAAAATCGGTTCAGATTTAGATATAGCCCCCATACGAATTTCACTCCCGATTTGACTCTTTTTACTCTAGATACCACATATTACAACAGATTTTCTTTAAAATTGGCAAAACATCTTGTAGTTCAACTGGGAACACCTGTGGTAAAAATGTGTTAGATCGGTTCAGATTTATATATAGCTCCCATACAAATTTCGCTCCCGATTTGACTTTTTCCGCTCTAGAAACCACATATTTTATCAGATTGTCTTCAGATTTGGTAAAACAACTTATATTTTAACTAGGAACACCTATGACGAAAATAGGTCAGACCGGTTCAGATTTATATATAAAGGGTGTCCCAAGAAGAGCGCAATTTTTTAATTTTAAATAAAATACAGATATTTAAGAAAAAATCGTGAAACTTTATTATATCGTAAAGTAGACAGAATGAGGTTATGTATGGAACAATATATCGTGCAGATGGCCGCCGCGGCTTTGCTGGCATGCACGCGATCTTTTAATGAAATTTTCAATGACCGTTTTGCATGAATGCTGCGGTATTTCATTAATACAGCGTCCAATTTCGTCTTTTAAGGCTTGTGTCGTCGTCGGCTTATTCGCGTAAACCATCGACTTCAAAAAACCCCAAAGAAAAAAATCTAATGGTGTTAAATCGCACGATCTAGGCGGCCAATTCTGATCTCCAAAACGCGAAATAACACGACCGGGAAATGACTGATGCAGCAATTGAATTGTTTCTCTGGCTGTATGACATGTGGCGCCGTCTTGTTGGAACCACATGCCCTCCACATTCATTTCTTCAATTCTAGGCAAGAAAAAACTGGTTATCATTTCACGATACCGAACACCATTGACTGTTTGCGCTTGACCTGCCTCATTTTCATAAAAAAAGGTCCAATGATTCCTCCAGCCCAAAAACCAAACCACACAGTGACACGTTGAGGATGCATTTGCTTCTCGTGAAACACTCGAGGATTTTCCGCACCCCAAATGCGACAATTCTGCCTATTGACGAAGCCATCAAGATGAAAATGGGCCTCGTCACTGAAGATGATTTTATCGGCAAAATCAGCATTTTCATGTTGTCTCTCCAATACCCAATTAACGAACTCCCTTCGCTGTCTATGGTCAGTTGGCTTCAGTTCCTGAGTCAATTGAACTTTGTATGCATGAAGATGCAAATCTTTCGTCAAAATTCGCTGCAAAGTGGATTTGGAGACACCAATTTGCTGAGCTCGGTGTCGAATTGAGGTGGATGGAGTTTGAGCGACATCATCACGTACAGCTGCGACATTTTCGGTCGATCGACCTGGTCGATGGCGCGTTGTTGTCTTTACATCACTAACAGACCCAGTTTCGGCATATTTATCCATTAATCTCTTTACAGTTGACTCTTTTGGAGCATTATTGTGACCCCAAATTGATCGCAATTTGCTAACTGTAGCCGCAAAACTTTCACCATTTTGGTAAAACAATTTCACAATGAGAATGCGTTGTTCATTCGTGTAGCGCTCCATTTTTCCTAACCTCGTACCTTCTACTAACAAACAATAACAATTGTTCAAATGTCAAACAATGACACTTCGAATGTTGCCAGATTTAAAAATTGTGTTCTTCTTGGGACACCCTTTAGCTCCTATACAAATTTCGTTCCCAATTTGAATTTTTCCGCTCTAGAATCCACATATTTTAACAGATTTTCTTCAAAATTGGTAAAACATCTTGTAGTTCAACTGGGAACACCTGTGGTAAAAATGTGTTAGATCGGTTCAGATTTATATATAGCTCCCATACAAATTTCGCTCCCAATTTGATTTTTTTCCGCTCTAGAATCCACATATTTTAACATATTTTCTTCTAAATTCGCAAAAAACCTTATATTTAAACTGGAAACACCTGTTGTAAAAATGTGTTAGATCGGTTCAGATTTATATATAGCTTCCATACAAATTGTGTTCCCCCAGAAACCGCGTATTTTCAGAGAATTTCTTAAAATTGAGCATAATACGTTATACTTCAACAAGAAGAACTTATTGTGAAAGTTAGTCTCTTCATCCCATGTTTGGATATAGCCCCGATACAAATATTATTCTCGATTTGACAAATTGGGTCAGGTCATATCAGCCTATGATTAGGAAATATACAAAAATTCTTCCCGTTTTCAATTTTCTACCGAATTGAATTGTATTCGGATTGAAAGTGGAGTGTATCATATAGTCGGCCCCGCTCGACTTTAGCCTTTCCTTACTTGTTTTTTTTTTTTAATTTAAAAAAATATATATAGATATTTACAGGTTGTTTGTCTAGAAACTTTATATTACAATTATTTTTATACACTCCACGAGAGCATTATGTCTTTGTGCATTTGTTTGTAACACCCAAAAGGAAACGAGATAGACCCATTGTTAATTATACCGATCGACTTAGAATCACATTTTGAGTCGATTTAGCAATGTCCGTCCGTCTGTCCATCTATTCTTGTAATCACGATACAGGTCGCAATTATAGACATAACTAAATGAAACTTTGCACAATGAAGTTTTTCGGGACAAGGACAAACCCTATTTAATTTGAAGAAAATCGGTTCAGATTTAGATATAGCCCCCATGCGAATTTCGCTCTCGATTTGACTCTTTTCACTCTATATACCACATGTTACAACAGATTTTCTTTAAAATTGGCAAAACATCTTATATTTCAACTAAAAACACCTGTGGTAAAAATGTGTTAGATCGGTTCAGATTTATATATAGCTCCCATACAAATGTCGCTCCCGATTTGGCATTTTCCGCTCTAGAAACCACATATTGTATTTAATATTGGTACAACATCTTATCCAACTAAACAAAACTATGGTGAAAGTGGGTAAGAGCGGTTCAGATTTAAATATAGCCCAAATACAAATGTTGCTCCCAAAAGTTTATCCGATTTTGGTCAAACTATACATTTTATATTTTACCTATTTCGTTCCAGGTTTCAATATATCCTCATACATATGTCCTTTCCGATTTAACATTTTTTGTCCAACACATACATTTACAGGATACGAAAAACCTTCCCGTTTTCACTTTTTCACCGAATTGAATTGTATTCGGATAGAAAGTGGAGTGTATCATAGAGTCGGCCCCGCCCCACTTTAGCCTTTTCTTACTTGTTTAGTTTTCAAATAATATCATTTTTTATGTTATTCAAATTATCTGAATCACCTAAAATGGACATTATAAATACAAAATGTTTGTTTGCATCGCCACACATCAATATTAGTGGATATAGTGTGACTAAGATCACTTTCAAACTAACTCTAAAGAGAATTTTGCTGTGTATAAAGTGAGAAATGTCATTGTAAGGATACATTTTTTATAAATGTGATCAAACTAAAGAGAAAAATTGGGGTATCTCAATTTTTTTGAATTTTTGACTTAGACCACTATCATTCTAATTGGCACACATGTGCACAGCACACAGGTGTTGGGAATTATGCGTAATGCATTATTATAATATTTCTCATATAATTCCAAATCAAATATTATATTCAACTCTACGCCCTCTTTAATCCACTTTTAAAATAGCGACATCAGCATTACCACTCGTTTTTTTCGAAATGGCTATAAATGGCTACTATGGTTGAGTAGTTCGCGTAACTTTAACATAACTAAACATGGCATAAGGCCATATTGCATGGAAATGTGGTCTAAAGTTATCCGTTTACGGTGTGACTGGTTGCAAGACAACAAAAACAGCAACAAGAACAACAACAGTATTGATGTAGACCAAAACTTTGTACTTGATCTACATATATATCCCTTTATTTTAGTTTTTGTGCAGCAGGAGTTATTGCAGAACCAATAGTATGAGGGTGGTGTGTGCAGGATTAAGTGGTGGACGATGATGCCGATAAAACAAGATGTATGTAATATATACATATTGAAAGCGATCTAAACTAGTCTAACAATAGCCTAGTCCATATGCTAGAAATTGGGTATTGTAAATAGATAAGGATCCAATTTCCAATGACTCCCCCACATAGATCGAGCCAAGCATTATTAAGCTAGTGCTAAATATTAGGGGTTATTATGGGTATTTGTTAGAAAAAAAGTTATCCCTCTCGACAAATTATACACATTTGCTGAATTTCACGATTCCAGTGACAACCGTTTGGTAAAAGTACTAATTTTATTCTTCGCGTCTACGCAATCAATTTCATGATTCCAAATACATTCATTTACTATTCTTATTGCTTTTCAAGCATCAAGAAAATTTTTCTTCAAAGAGTAATTTTCTGGACTCCTTTTAAATGTATTTCTAAGTGTACACTGAACACAAGCTCCTCGTACTTGCATCGTTAAGGATTCTTCACACATCGAGCAGTTACGGATAAGGATATACACAACATAAATTCATTTCCGCAGAGTAGAGATAACATCAGATGCAAATGGCAAAATATGAGAACAATAATGTCAAATGCTTCAGTGGTGACAGCTGCAACTCTTCCTTCAAACAAAGTTGTGTTAGAAAGCAATTCACACAACCAGAAGAATTGTTTTCTTCTTCTTCTTTCGGGACTTTTCAAACAAACCTTAAAACAAAAGGACGACGCATGCAATTTGAGATTGTTTCTGTTATTGTTAGCACAACAAAGAGATATAAAGTCAACGTTGGTTGGCGTTACCACATGCTAAACGAAATTGTTCATCCTTTAAAATGGGTTAACAATAAAATAAACACCCACTTGGCTAAAAGCAAACTTTTTTTTGCAAAAGTGTCCTTGTTGATATTGAGGAACAACTTTTGCCAGAATGACTGTTTTTCTGGCGCTAGAGCTGTTAAAATACGCAAATGGTTGAGTAAACATAAAAATGTTACCACCAAGCTCTTGGCACATTTCTTGTCATCTCGACGACAATCATCTTCATAACTTTGTATGCTCATAATGGCCTTGATGCCATTGCTCCTCCCCGTCCATCGTTTACAGTGTGAGTCAGTGTCAGTGACACTGTGTACACGCCTGTAGAAGCAACAACAACAAAGGAGAAAGAACAACTTGAAGCTGTTTTTAACAAAAATTATAACAACTTTTGAGCATTTGTGCAAACAATCACACTGTTAAGTGGTTCTGCAGGACAAAAGTGTTAAAACATACTTACAGTGGGAGAGGAAGAACAGAATCGCAGTTTTGTGAGAGAAACTGTGTCAAAGGTGTATTATTGCACGAGTCCTTAACATGGTTCAGATATTGAGAATTAAATCGAACAGCAAAAAAAAAAGAATTTTAACAAAACGTATGGAAAGCTACAAATATGACTCTGAACGTAATATTCGGCCGATAAATTAAAAAAAAAAAATTGGACTAAATTGCAACATAAACAAGTAAGTTTCAGTCGGTTAAACCGACTTATATATACCCTCACTCTCAGAGAACATATGTATGGAAGGACTTAAATTTTACTTGTGTGGTAGGTACTAGAAGGTTCGTGACAAATGGACCCAGCTACCACATTTCTAAATCGTTGTAAAAACATTATCACATATGAAGTCATAATGAATTTCAGGCACTGGTATAATCGGTGCCTAGGATAGAGACAATTGTGTGGGAGGCACTGGTTTAAAAAATATCAAATTGCAACTGATTTTGACTACCCGTATGGAAGTTATATCGGTTTATATTTTAACCAAAACTTATGCCTAGTGTATGAAACGTCCATAAAAGTGTTGTCAAAGGTCAAATTTCAGAGAAATCCGATCATAAGTTATAACAGCTTTAATTTTTGTGGGAGGTAATAAAAGGGGGTGACATAATTCGCTATATCTTGCATACTTATAAAAAGTTTTTCATACATCAAAATATAACTAATTCATGTGAAAAATTGTTCTTTCTACACAGAAATGTTTTCCTTTTCCCCATGATATTATTTTCGAAAAGAAAAGTTATACGTTTCCACATTTAACAAGTAAGGAAAGGCTAAAGTCGGGGGGTCCACTTTCTATCCATTACAATTTGAGGATAATCGCTTAAAATAGCTGATCTCTAGGGCAGAAAATTCAAATCGAGAGCGAAATTTGTATGGAAGATATAACTAAATAAATAAAATAAATAAATAAATAAAAACTAGAACCGTTCTGACCAACTTTCACCATATATGTTTCTAGTTGAATTATAGGGAACTGTGCTAAATTTTAAACAAATCGAGAAAAATGTATGGTTTCTGGAGCGATAAATGTAAAAAAGAACAAATCGGGAGCGACATTTGTATGGGGCTTATATCTAAATCTAGAGTGATCAAACCCGAGACCGAAACCCCGGGTCAACCGGGGTTTTTTTTTATCTGAGACCGGTTTTCTGGCAAACCGGGAAAAACGGGGTTTTTATGTCGGTACTAACCGGTTTTTCGTAGTTGAAAAAAAATCATCAAATTTATTATTTGCAGAGATATTTTCAGGAGCGATTAGCTCACAAACCAACCAAGGTTTGACCCAACTAAGAAATATTTTGCAGATCATCATTAAACAATCAAGTATTCATTTTTAGGCATTTTGCAAGCATTTTTTTCGCGATACAGCTGGTTCTAGTTTTATAGTTGGTATCGTCTGAAAGATTGATAAAATCCCTGTATTTAAAGTAGTACAAAAATGTTCACAATCCTTGAATTTCATTTCAAACTTATGATTTTATTATTTTTTATGTATTCCAGCTTCTTTTATTCTCTACATGATATCATAATTGCAGAATGGAGTAATTGGTTCAGAATTTATAGCTGTTTTTCAAAATGATATTTCAGCAAGTGTTTATGGTGTTAACCCTCTCATGCCCAATGTTAACACGAGTTAGTCCTATAAAATTTTTAAAATCACATATTTTGCTGAATTAATAAATTTTATTTTTGTGTACATATGTAACAAAGATTCTTCAAAAGGGACCCAACAAATTCGGTAACTTGGGTCTGCGTAGGAAGACGAAAACAAAAGTGAGGTCTTAAATTTCAATTATTTGAGTTTGTTGTAATTAAAATTGTTTAGAATTCCTTCTTATTTTTATAGGATTTCTTCGAGTACAAGGAAAACTGTCTTTGCCATACGAAGTAATATATAATAAGGAGTTTTAAAATGAAGAAACATTTCAAAATATTGTTCATATTTAACCAATAACTGCACTATAAGGATTTTAAGAAACATCCTGTTACTCATGTCCTGTAAGAATTGGAACCTCCAAAATCTATAGAAATCATATTTAAACTCTTACTTCATCAAAAATCATAGTAAATTTTATATATTTGTTAAAAAGAAAATTCAGGCATGAGAGGGTTAACAGCTGTTGTGAGCTGATATTTGGGGAAAAATGGTGATCGGCTTTCTCTATAAATTTTTAAAAATATTTTAGTTTTTTCGTTTGTAAAATTAAAAAAAAAAATTAAAAATATATTAAAAAATCGACAAATCAGATTATGGCAATGGACCTCAAGCTAATTCAGGCAGGAATATTTGGAGTCAATTTAGTGCGCGTAATCTGATTATTCTAAAGGCACTTTTCACAATTTTTGACTTTACATGCTCACACTACAAAAAGTTAAAACTTTGACCCACTGTAAAAAGAAACTCAAACCATCTGGATTATACATTAATTCTACAAAAATGATCTACTCAACATGCCCTTTCAGAATTATAGGGTCGCTACTATGTTCCAAATGTGTAATGAATACTGAACGTCGTATCTAACTCCCTTGAATCAGTGTGCAATAATTGTCACTTTCGTTATTGAATAAATTTCCTTTTCACTCCCTTCTCCTTAAAATTACCTCATTCTTGTGTACTTCAATAAAACCCGAGCTACGTCTCTGCTTGGTGTGTTTACCAATTTGTCTAATTCCAAAACGAAAACAAGCAAAAATAAATAAAAAATGTGAATTTGTATAACATGTGAAAACTAAATATATTAAAGGAAATGCATGAGAATTTTGTAATAAAACTCAAGAGGAAAGTTTAGGAAGGACATTTGTTTACTGCCACAAATGGTAGATGAGACTTTGTCTGCAATTCTTGTCAGAGTGTTGCTCTATTTGCAAAATTAATTAAAATATTGTAAATGATTTGAAAATAATTCCATAAAATATTAAATGTATACATATATGGGAGATTTTTGTGTTCGTAGACACACAATTGTTTCATTTCTCTTTCTAGATTTGTTAGTCTGTTGACTTCGTACGTACATATATGTTGCAACATACATATATTTAATTTCATTAGTTTCATAAATTATAAAATTGATTTACAGGACTATGAATGAAAATGAATATCAATTAAATGACAGACGCATGCTCTTTTGTCAAAAATCTTCATTTATGTACGTTTTGTGATATTCTATTTATAGAGGTCAATATGTCAATTTGTTGTTTCAAGACATCTTCGCCTCAGTCTTTATGTAGATGGCATAATCTGATAGGCAAAATGGAATTAGTTGTTGTGTTCAGTTTTTAATTTCCACCATTTAAAAGGACTACAAAGTTTCAAAGGATACTAATTTACAAAAAAAAATTTAAATACTTATTCACACCCTATGATACCGGTATAAGTTTCATATTAAAGAGGAGATTATATGTTAAAAATGTTTAAAATTTCAATAAAAAATATAAGAAAAAGTAGTTAATAAAATATACATATTTTTTTATTTTTCTGATGGTGCAATCGCACACTACAAAAAATGAAAAAAAAAATAAAATATTTTATCAGCTACCTTTTAATAGATTTTTTTGTTTTTATGCCTAATGAACAAATTACAATTCTCTAGATTTTTCACTGAATTTTTTTGCCAATTCTGCCAAAAAAATTAAAAAAAACCGCAAAAATAGACAATAATAGAACTAAATGGAATAAATCTAAATCTAAACTAATCTAATCATTTTGAAAATCAGAATAAAAGAATAAAATTGTAAAATCTTTATCCAAGAAAAAATAGGTTATGGAAAAATATATTTTTTTATTTTTTTTTCTGATGGTGTCACACAATCTCACAATACAAAAAAGTTAAATAATAAATTTTTCCATAAACAATTTTTTCTTGGATTTGTCATTATTTTTATACCTTGTGTTTATGAACTAATGAGAAAATTATAATTTTGATTATTTTTCACTGTAATTCTGGTTGATTTTGTAAAAAAAAACCTTAAAAAATAGAAGCCATCATTTCACCACTTTCAAACTCACACAGTTGCTTAAAAATATACCTATGTACTGTACTTTAAAATTTCAACAAAATGGATTAGTGTAATCAGTTCGAAAATCAAAATAAAAGAATTAAAATTGCAAAAACTTTAAAAAATCCTGCTATAACACACAATGTCAATGTTTTAAAAGTAATTGAAATTACCTTCAAAACAAGGTATAACACATTAAAATGGGTAAAGTCATTCAGGAGTTACAGGCGATTGAATGAACACACCTTTTGAAAAAAATAGTATTTTTTCACTGTTAAATTGGTCATAACTCGTGGAAAAAAATTCAAATTACGTAGACAATATTTTTTTGAGAAGAATCCATACACAAACTTTCGAAACAATCGCAGCTATCGTTGTCAAAAATCGTACCGCTTGACGTGGAATGACTCATATGAAACTATTGTTCAGTTTATTCGTCTATGTTCGTTGCTTATTAAGAGGTTTCACGAAAATTTTACTTAGATTAGGAGTGACTTCTCTTCGTTCATTACTATTCAATTTTAATTTTTATTTCAAGCAAGACGAGCACAGGTCGTCAAATATCTGAAACATGTTACTAGCCGTAATATATATATTAATGTTATATAATATATAATATATATATAATATATATATATAATATATAATATATATTATATATTATATATATATATTATAATAACGTTTTGATTATACATGGGTCATCAGACATTTACGTCGACTGTCGTTGACGGCTTAAATAGGGTGACCCCACTGTGCCAAAGTCCAAGAAATTCTATCACAATTAGTCATAATAACAATTGATTTGTATAAATGTTTATGACATTTGATTTATTATTATTCTATTTGGCGTTGAAAATTTATTAATTTTTATTTGAAATTTAATTAAGTTCAAAACAATATTAAAATAATTCTTCTGGTCGAGCACATGACTATGACATTTGTCATGTTCATTGTTTTCCATGGGAATGCCCGATTAGTTCTTATTGGTTTTTGCTCACTTTCGAAATCAGACCTTAAATTATTCGAATTTAGTTATTAAATTTTTTGTTGCAGAGGTATAATGTAAATATTTAGGTTGGGGAATGGAATGGTGAACACAGATCCATTTCACTAGAAAATTAATTATTTTGATTTCGATTAAAGTGGTTTGTTTCCACTCGGTAGATATAATCAATATCGTAATTTACAATTGAAAACAAATAATATTAAATCAAAATATAAACCGCGCCGCCTGCATAACCATGAAATTTGAGTTGATGCATTACACAGTTGTACAAAATATTAGTATCACTCGTTGAAGATGCGAAATAAATTTGAATGTCAATGATGTTGATAAAATCTATATACTCCACGAACTTTCAACTTGTCAGACTATGCAAAACAGTACTCATAATCGATCCTACTTCTAGACATTTGCACATCCTTACCTAGAAGTTGCTAGTTAAGATGTTGGTATGATTTTAACAGACCTAAGGTTTGCTTAGAATTTTATGGATATCAAAAATAGTTGACTATATCGACATGGCTAGAGTGCTGGCATGCACTAGATAATTAAAAGAAAAAAATTCAACGCTGCTGAATTGCATGATCTTGGCGGCAACTTCAACAATACACCGTATACACCTAATTTCGTCATTATAGCTGCAACCGTTTGGTTGGTATCATTTTTATCCCCATTCGCCACATTTTCCGCCTAAAAGTACAAATTTTATTTCGCATCTTCACAGTCAGATGAATGTACACACCGAATTTCATGATTTCTTTTCCAATTGTATCCCTTAAAAGTACGGATTTTATTTCCTCTATTTTTCATATCTACGCAATTAGAAAGATGTACAATCCAAATATCATGTTTCTAGGTATTGTCGTATCATTAGTACCGTTTTTATCAATTTTTGTCCTTTTTGGAGGTTTTACAAGAGGAACAAATTCCAAGTGCAAATAAAGCAGTCCTTGTCAGGGCAAATTGTTTCCCTCTTGGCCGATTTCGCCCACTTGGAAGGATTGGACCGGAAGGATTGTACTTTCAAATAAAAAAAGAAATTTGAGAAAATATTCAGTAGTTTTTTATAGCATTTTCAAAAAAAAAGTTATTTGGCGGACCCTTTATTTATTAACGTAAGGGTCCGCCATCTAATTTTCAACTATTCAACCGTTAGACTATTGAATGAAATTATTTTCCATTATTAACCGGAAGGATTGTACTTTCAAATAAAAAAAGAAATTTGAGAAAATATTCAGTAGTTTTTTTTTATAGCATTTTCAAAAAAAAGTTATTTGGCGGACCCTATATATGAGTGATTGCATGTCAAGCGGTACGGTTTTTGACCTCGATAGCTGTGATTGTTTTTAAAGTTTGTGTATGTATTCTTCTCATAAAAATATTGTATACATATTTTTGGAAAAAAATTGAATTTTTTTCGAGAGTTATGACCAATCTAATAGTGAAAAAATTTTCAAAAAGGTTTGTTCATTCAATCGCCTGTATCTCCTGAAATGCTTTACCTATTTTTATGTGTTATACCATGTTTTCAAGGAAATATCAATTACTTTTAAATTATTAATTTGGTGTGTTAAAGCAGGGTTCGATTTTTTAAAGTTTTTCCAATTTTAATTCTTTTATTTTGATTCTCGAGATGACTACACCCATACATTTTGTGAAAATTTTAAAGTAGTGTGCTTAGGTCTATTTTTAAGCGACTGTGTGTGTGCCTTCTATTTTTTTTATGATTTTTTATACAAAATCAACCAGAATTACAGTGAAAAATCATCAAAATTATAATTTTTTCGTTAATTCATAAACAAAAGGTATAAAAACAATGAAAAATCCAAGAAAAACAAGTAAGGAAAGGCTGAAGTCGGGCGGGCCGACTATATGATACACCCCACTTTCTATCCGAATACAATTCAATTCGGTAAACAATTGAAAACGGGAAGGATTTTTGCATGTTTCTTAATAATGGGTTAATATGACCTGACTCAATTTGTCAAATCGAGAAGAATACTTGTATCGGGGCTATATCCAAACATGTAAGGAATTGACCCACTTTCGCAATAGGTTCTTCCTGTACATTCTCTGAATATACGTGGTTTCTGGGGCGGAAAAAGTCATGCCGGAGCGAAATTTGTATGGGAGCTATATATAATTCTGAACCGATCTGACCCATTTTCACCACAGATGTTTCTAGTTAAAATATAAGATGTTTTGCCAAATTTGAAGACAATCGGATAAAATATGTGGTTTATAGAGCAGAAAAAGTCAAATTTGTATGGGAGCTATATATAAATCTAAACCGATCTGACCCATTTTCACCACAGGTGTTTCTTGTTGAAATATAGGATGTTTTGCCAAATTTTAAGAAAATCTGTTAAAATATTTGATATCTAGCGTGAAAAGAGTCAAATCGGGAGTGAAATTCGTCCTTCTATGACTCGCAAAAGTAAGAAAATAAATTTTTAAATATATCCTTTGGAAATTAAAAGCCCTGTAAAGCCCCTGAGATAAATGATTACGAAAAAAACTGAATATGAAGTTTTGATACAGCGTCATACGCTGTATTAATCAAATTTTGCAGGTCATATTTTATTTCACATAGGAGCACATAGCTTGAAAGTGGGTTACATAGGTCATATACAAATGTCCATCCACTTTACCGTATTATTGCATGAATCTCAATCTATATTGCTCAGACTAAGTTAAAAAGCATATTATGTGCCACCTAGTAATTCTTGTCACAAAAATAAGTTAATTTACAAAATGAGCCGTATCTTCCGAGCTAAAGTGTAGCTTAAATTGTTCTGTATTGTCCATAGCAAAAACTCAAGTAACAAACTAAATTTTTAATTTTTTTTATATTAATTTAAAATACCTATTTTCGATCGAAATTCATTTTTAAGCTATGGTTTCTTCTACAAAAATTCTTGGAATGAAATATAGAACTAGAATCGTGGTTTCTACCAAGTTTCTTGAAATGATTCGTAGAACTATAATCGCGGTAGAAGCACGATTTTTATACCCTACACCACAGGGTATAATGGCTTTGTGCATTTGTTTGTAACACCCAAATTAAACGAGTTAGACCCATCGTTTATTATACCGATCGAATTAAGAATCACTTTTTGAGTCGATTTAGCAATGTCCGTCCGTCTGTCCATCTATTCTTGTAATCAAAGTCTAGATCACAATTGTTATTAGAACTAAATGGATAAATTTTATAGGATAATGACGAACGCTATTTAATTTGAAGGAAATCGGTTCAGAGTTAGATATAGCTCCCATACAAATTTTGCTCCCGATTTTACTCTTTCCGCTCTAGAAACCTCACATATCAACAGATATTATTCTAATTTGACACAACGTCATATATTTGAACTAGAAACAGCTCTGCTAAAAATAGGCCAGATCGGTTCAGATTTATATATAGCTCCCATACAAATGTCTACTCCGATTTGACTCTTTCCGCTCTAGAAACAACGTATTTTAACAGATTTTCTTAAAATTTGGCAAAACATCCTATATTTCAACAAGAAACACCTGTGATGAAAATGGCTCAGATCGGTTCAGATTTATATATAGCTCCCATACAAATTTGACTTTTTCTGCTCTAGAAACCACATATTTTATCCGATTGTGGCAAAATAACTTATATTTCAAAAAGAAACAGCTCTGGTGAAAATGGGCCAGATCGGTTCAGATATATATAGAGCTCCCATAAAAGTGTCTACGCTCTAGAAACCACATATTTAACAGATTTCCATTATATTTGCAGTATATTCTATTCCTAAAGCTGTATCGTATATGACCCGGTACAAATGTAACGACATTTTGATACCCACAGGTATAATGACTAAGTGTACGGTATCATATAGTCGGCCACGCCCGACTTTAACCTTCCTTACTTGTTTTTTCATAAAAATTGACTGAAGATTATAAATTAGGGTAAATGCCAAGATTAATACTATACTGAACAATATACACCTAAAATTTGATAAAATCATTCCACCGATATTTAGTAATCAAAACCCTATATATACATACTGAGTGGTGACGTATCGATCCCACCCGAATTTAGATTTTCCTTACGCGTTTTTATTGAATTACGATGTGATTCAGAAACGATTCCTGTATGATAGTGTCATTTACCTCAATTTATTATATTAATTAAATGCATACGTGTAGAGCCATATGTGTACTTGATTTGCTATATCCAATATATTTATGTATAAATGCGGTAATTTCCCCCGTATTGTTGTGTTATGCGTTTTTTTGTTTTGCTTGACTGCTTTGTTTGTAATCAACAAAAGTGCATCAAAACCAAAACTAAAACCAAATAAAATAGGCAACAATATTTTGACATGGCACTCAGCCACAAAAATAATTTGTAAAATTTGTACATTTATTTGCATGTGATTGAGTTTTATAATTTTTCCGGTGCGTGCGTGTGTGTGTGTTTTCGCAAAAGGATACGGATGTGCATATGAATCATTTCCACCATTATATACGTAAATTAAACTGGGTCGCACGTTTTGATAACACATCCTAGAAAGTATTCAATTTTATTGGAAAAAAATTAGGGTTATTTTTTCCAAAACACGTCAATAACAAAATATGTTACATTAAATTTGAAATATTGTACATAATGTGCTAGAAATATTTGTAAAATAAAACCAATCAATCAAAGATAGTGTCATTTTCGTGTACTAAAAATACATTATTAAGTCTAAGGCACAGAAAATATGGATCGTTATGAATTTATATTAAACTTTTAGCGAAACCTTTTACTCGCACATTGAACCAATTTCATTATTCACCCCACCTTGATATGTATTATGAAATATCCTTATTGACAGTCGTTGGCCAGTTGTCAATAATAAACGTAAAACAATAACATGCAATTACAATTAAACCACATCTATTTTTGCTGGTCAATACTATGGAGTTATTATTGTATATTTTAATATTATTTAATGTTAATAAAATATTTTTCCGATTTAATTATAAATAGCCTGAACATTGGCCTATAGGAGGTGAAACTAGTTACTAGCTTTCATTTGATAGCAGTCCGATCGACTAAGTCATCATTTGGCCACAATGGACGTATTAATCAACCTTTCTAGAATTTTTCGAGGTTTTTGTCTTAAAAATTGATATTTTGAAGATCTTTTTGGACCCACCAATCATCTTATCTAGAAATTTTTGAGGTTTTTGGCTAAAAATTTATATTTTGAAGATTTTTTCAGAACTTTTGCCTTTATACAGTGAATTTGGCCACAATGGAAGCACTCTCCAGAAATTTTTGAGGTTTCTACCTATAGAAGGTTAAAGTAGACTAAATTATTCCCATGTGTCCACAGTGGACGCACAAATCATCCTATCCAGCAATTTTTGAGGTTTTTGGCATAAAAATTGATATTTTGAAGATTGTTTCAGAACTTTGGCCTTTATACAGTGAATTTGGCCACAATGGACGCACTCTCCAGAAATTTTTGAGGTTTCTACCAAAAAATTGATATTTTGATGATTTTTTAGAACTTTGGCCTTCACACAGACGGAAATACCTTTAATTTGATGGTAGTCCCATCAACTAAACAACCATCATTCTATCTAGAAAATGTTGAGGTTTTTGGCTAAAAACTATTTTGACGTTTTTTTTATATTTTGGCCTATAGAAGGTGAAACTAGACGTTACTAGCTTTCATTTGATGGTAGTCCCATCGACTAAAGTATTTCCATTTGTCCACAGTGGACGCACTAATCATCCTCTCCAGAAATTTTTGAGGTTTTTGGCTTAAAAATTAATATTTTGAAGATTGTTTGAGAAATTTGGCTATTACTGGCCTTCATTTGATGGTAGTCCCATCGACTAAAGTATTTCCATTTGTCCACAGTGGAAGCACTAATCATCCTCTCCAGAAATTTTTGAGGTTTTTGGCTTAAAAATTGATATTTTGAAGATTGTTTCAGAACGTTGGTCTTTATACTGAGAAGTTGAAGGGAGAAGTTGAAGGGAATACCATCAAATTAAAGGTAGTTCCGTCAAGATTCACTGTGTAATGCCAAAGTTCTGAAAAAATCTTTAAAATATCAATTTTCGAGGTTTTTGCCAAATGAGTTAAATATCGAACAAATTAATATCCTATTATTGTTTGTTGATGAACCAAATTCGTATGTTTTCCAGTTCTTTGAAGATGGTCGACGATCACCATCTTCTCCAAGTCTCTTCGCACAAGTCTATTTATTATAAGACAAGCATTGTTTTTATCAACGATATAGGGTGGGCCATTTAAAATTTTAAATTAGAATCGGCTATATCGGCACTGATTATTTTTTTCAAATTTCTGGTTTCATTGGAAAAGTTGAACTTCGTCATTTAACAATGGAACACAATATCATTCATATGACTACCACGACTGGCTCGGCTGTACCTCATCCGACCAACCCAATTTTCCAGTACGTGGCCCAACAGTGACTCGGTGTGGATGGTCACGTGTGGGTTCTCTGAACCCCATATGCGGAAATTTTGCTTATTGACATAAAAATGAATGTTACTCTACTTTTAAAGTCAAAGTAATCGGTAGTCAAATTTTAAAATTTTGAATGACCACCCTATATAATAAATGCCTGATTGTTGGTTATGGGCTCTGTAATAATGTAGAACGATGAGATTGTTTTCATTTAAGAAGATATCGTAAAAAGCTATTTCTTCGCAAGACTATGAAAAGGATGAAATTATTAATTTTTATGAGCGACTTATTCTTCATTATGACGATATGTATAATATTTTTTTTACATATTTCCATACAAACTAAAAAAATTCAAAAACGCGATATTGAATGATACTTGGGACGACAAGCAAGGAAAAACAAAGTTCTCAACAAATCTCTGAACTTTATATATTTCTATAAGAGCTTCAAAAGTACTTTTTTTTTGTTTTTTTTGTAGCGTCAGTTTAAATGTAAAATTGTTTATAATTTTTTCTACTAAATACAAATATACACAAATATAATTGCATATGGTCGTCAAAGGGTTAACGACGCCTGGGTATCAGTCGCCCATCGTCCGTTTGCTGTCCATCTAAAGCTTGTGATCAAAGTACAGGTAGAATTTATTATACAAGAGGGAAAATCTCGCACTTTGTCTGTTAACTTGTAGACAGGCTGAACTATGCCACCGAACAGCAATAACATTTGCTTCTGCAAAGCACGATTGTTTGTCGTTATTTTACTGTTTTTATAAGTTTTTCTCTATGAAATTCAAATATATTTCAAACATTTAGCAATCAAACACATATATACATTTCATTTTCGTGTATATTTGTGTGTGTATCCATTGTTTTTCTTATTTTAATTTTTTGCTGTAAAAATCTAACATGAATTTAACAGCAACATTCGCTGTTATTGCCAACGGTGCGCCGGTAATAACAGACAAAGAGTGAGATTTCTTGTCTTGTATATAGAAGGTCTTTGGTCCATGAAAATATTACTTCTCCATTAAAATATATTACAAATCTGACTTTTTGCACTAAATGTATCCTATCTTCCATGGGTGCAATTTCGTGTAGGCAAAAGTTACACTAAAAAACGCAGAACCATTCGACCTTTTCAAATATGTATATAATTCATTAAAGGTTTTTGAAGGAAAAAGTTGTTTTGGTTCAAAGTCAGACATTTGTATATGTATATAATTCATTAAAGGTTTTTGAAGGAAAAAGTTGTTTTGGTTCAAAGTCAGACATTTGTACAAAAAGGATATTTTTTACAATATTCATTACAACCAAACTATATTTGGAACAAACATAGTTTTGGCGTCATAATAAATCTAAGAATCCACAATTACTAATAAAAACATTTGAGTGCAAAATCTCTTAAATTGTGTGAAAAACAGTTCGACAAAGTCAAAAAAAAGAAATTACGTTTTTGTTTCAATTTTCAATTTTCAAAATCTGAAAAACGTGAAAATCTGTAATACAAACAAGTAAGGAAAGGCTAAAGTCGGGCCGACTATATGATACACTCCACTTTCTATCCGAATACAATTCAATTCGGTAATAAAGTGAAAACGGGAAGGATTTTTGTATCCTGTAAATGTATGTGTTTGACAAAAAATGTTAAATCGGAAATATATTGAAACCTGGTACGAAATAGGTGAAATATAATATGCATAGTTTGTGCAAAATCGGTTAAACATTTGGGAGCACCATTTGTACGGGGGCTATATCTAAATCTGAACCGATCTTACCCACTTTCTGCATAGGCGTTTCTAGTTGGACTATAAGATGTTGTGCCAAATTTCTAGAGCGGGAAATGTCAAATCGTGAGCGACATTTGTATGGGGACTATATCTAAATCTGAACCGATCGTACCCACTTTCTGCATAGGTTTTTATACCCTCCACCTCCAGGATGGGGGTATACTAACTTTGTCATTCCGTTTGTAACACCTTGAAATATCGACCTGAGACCCTATAAAGTATATATATTCTTGATCGTCATAAAATTCTAAGACGATCTAGCCATGTCCGTCCGTCCGTCCGTCCGTCCGTCTGTTGAAAGCACGCTAGCATCTAAACGAAAGGAGCTAGAACGTTGAAATTTTCTATAAATGCGTCTTATAGTCGTAGATCGGTTAGGATTGAAACGGGGCGAAATCGGCCCAAAGGGAAAAATTTTTCCCTCACAAGGACTAAAAATACCCATAATAATCCCTAATATTTTAGCGTATTTAAGCATGTTTTTGAATATGTCTGTTTATATTTGCTTGATATTTGGTATGCGCATTCCCCTTATAGCAAAAACGTGCACCATAAAGTGATTCTTATTTGTAGGGGGTGAAATGGGGCAAAAAAGGGATAAAAATGGTACATATTAAACGACAACAGCTAGAAACACGAAATTCGGTGTGTACATTCCTCTAATTGAGTAGAAACATAATATAAAAGTATTTTTTCAAAATTCGTACTTTTTGGGGTTAAAATTAAAAAAGGGCTAAAAATAGTACCAATCAAATGACCGCAGCTAGAGGCATGAAATTCGGAGTATACATTCCTCTGACTGTGTAGACACGGAAAATAAACTGATTTTTCGAAATTCGTACTTTTTGGGGTCAAAATAGAAAAAGGGGATAAAAATAGTACCAACCAAATGACCGCAGCTAGAGTCATGAAATTCGGAGTATACATTCTTCTGACTGTGTGGACACGGAAAATAAACTGATTTTTCGAAATTCGTACTTTTTGGGGTCAAAATAGAAAAAGGGGATAAAAATAGTACCCACCAAATGACCGCAGCTAGAGTCATGAAATTCGGAGTATACATTCCTCTGACTGTGTAGACACGGAAAATAAACTGATTTTTCGAAATTCGTACTTTTTGGGGTCAAAATAGAAAAAGGGGATAAAAATAGTACCAACCAAATGACCGCAGCTAGAGTCATGAAATTCGGAGTATACATTCCTTTGACTACGTAGACATGAAAAATAAAAGCTTTTTTTCCAAATTCGTACTTTCAAGGGATACAATGGGTACGGAGGGATAAAAATGGTACCAACCAAACGGCTACGCCTGGAATAATGAAATTCGGTGTATACATTCCTCTGATTGTGTAGACACTTAAAATAAACAGATTTTTCGAAATTCGTACTTTTTGGGGTTAAAATGAAAAAAGGGGATAAAAATAGTACCAATCAAATGACCCCAGCTAGAGTCATGAAATTCGGAGTATACATTCCTCTGGCTGCATAGACACGGAAAATAGACGAATTTTTCGAAATTCGTACTTTTTGGGGTTAAAATGGAAAAAGGGGATACAAATAGTACCAATCAAATGACCGCAGCTAGAGTCATGCAATTCGGAGTATACATTCCTCTGACTGCGAGACACGGAAAATAAACGGATTTTTCGAAATTCGTACTTTCAAGGGATACAATGGTACAGAGGGATAAAAATAGTACCAACTAAACGACTACAGCTAGAATTATGAAATTCTAATTGCGTAGAAACGTCAAGGGGGTAAAAATGGTACCAACCAAATGGGCGCAGCTGGAATCATGGAATTCGATGTATACATTCCTCTGACTGCATAGACACGCAAAATAAAAAGTTTTTTCCAAATTCGTAATCTTTCTTGTACGACAAAAATTGGTTGAATCGTGAAGTTAGGTTATTTTGCACTATGTACGTCTGATAATGGATTTTCAAAATTTGTACTTTTGGAATTAAAATAGAATGGAAGTACAACTGTATTTAAGCTTTTTTGGATATATAAATATAAGAATATTTATTTTTTGATTTGAAATAAATAATGGTTTGATATAATAAAAATATTATATTTATTTATAAAATTATTTTTTCAATATTTGTATTTGTTTTGGTTTGGCTATATTAAAAAATTTATATTTTCCTGCAATATTACTGCACTTCTACGAAAACCGACAACCGCTGTGGAATGCAATCCATGGTGGAGGGTTTTTACTTGTTTTAGTTCGATTATAAGATGTTTTGCCAAACGTAAAAGATATCGGGCTCAATATGTGGTTTCTAGAGCTGAAAATGTCAAATCGGGAGAAACTTTTGTATGGGGGCTATATCTAAATCTGAACCGATCTTACCCATCTTCTGCATAGGTGTTTATAGTTGGATTATAAGATGTTTTGCCGAATTTAAAGAAAATCGGGTACATTATGTGGTTTCTAGAGCGGAGGTCAAATCGGAATAGACGGACGGACAGACAGACGGACATTGCTAAATCGATTCAAAAAGTGATTCTAACTTGATCGGTATAATTAACAATTGTTCTATCTCGCTTCCTTCCTTCCTTTTGCACAAAGAAATAATGCTCTCGTGGAGTGTATAAAAAATTAAAATTTTTTCTTCGCATTATGAACAAATACGTAAAAATATTAAAAAAAAAAACATAAAAACAAAAAATAAAAATTTTTTTTGGAATTCAAAAGTGTCTAATAGAACAAAAGTTATTGAATTGTGGCCGATGGATTTTGATTCTGAACCACTGTGCGCCGTACAACAACGCCGATTGTCTTTATTGAAATTCAAATATGAATCCAATATTCTATCTGAGAATAGTAAATTTTTTCTGAGGAATACTTGCGGTACACATGTTTGAGTTATACATTGCAACAGACTTTCGTCAAATTTGCCTTAGTTATATTTTATTAAATGTCAACTCATACTATACTGGACAATATAAGTATAAGTTTTGATACGACCTACATAAAATCAAATCACCGATCAGGTATATGACTTTAGCATTTTATTTCAATTTGAAAATCCACACGAACAGAGGTAACTGGGCAAATTGATTTAAAATATCAAAAATAGAAATATTTTTCTCCTCATAGAAGAACCATAAGTAGACATCACTACCACAACTTTTCTTCTTCTTTACCCTACCAAAGGCGTGAATACTGTGGTAAATATATCATGGTGTATAATGTATAAGATCCCGTTCAGTTGAACTTAACATCCTACACATTTGTGATTGTGTTTATTTTTTGGCTAATAAGGACTTTAATTTAAAAATATTTTCGAATTTGAAACCATAGAAATTTCCGCACCAGACGGCGATGCCAAAACAAACAGAAAAGGCATACAATGGCGTGTAAGTTTTAGAAGTTTAAAACATTTACATAATTCCAAGTTTCCATTTTTGTGTCCTTGTTGTCCTTTTTATTCATTGTCACGTTCGGAAAAGTTGTCATTGATATGGATTCTTTACAGTTATTTTAAGTTTACACTACCTTCCTTCTTAAAGTCTTAACAAGTTGTTTATCTTGCCTCAATACGAATACTTTCGTCGTAGTTTTTATATTGCACAGTAGTTTTTTGGAAAATATTTAAATAGGATATTAAATCTTTGTACCTTTCCTCAACATTTAAGAGGGAACGAGTATCTCAATTTATATATATCCTACATAAAATTGTCCTTTCCGATTTGACTCTTTCTGCACTAGAATACACACACTTTAATCAAAATTAATTAAACTTGGCACAAGACGTCATTTAGAAATATCTGCACTGAAAGAAAAATAGCTCGCTGCATCAACGAATCAGTTTCGATATTGCCATTTCGTTGCGGCAACGAAATATTACGTTCCCACAACAATCCGACACGTTGCTGCAACGATGTGAACGTTTATGGTATGAAATCGATTTTGCGTAGTTTCGTTCCAGCATCAATTCAATATTCGTTGATGTAACGAAAATACACTCTTTCCTTTTTTTACTGGGGAAAACATTACCAACTCATTCGGTACCACAACGAAACCGATATCGTTGTGGCTACAATTTATTCGTTGATGCAACAATCGGAGACACACAAATTATTATTGCCAACTAACGTCGGCGTTCGTTGCTGCAACGACAAAGTTTCGTTGTTTAAATGTTTAATTTAATGCCACTAATATTTTCGAAACCACATTATTTCAGTAAGGAAACCGCGTTGTTGTAGCAACGAAATAAAGTTGTTGCAGTAACGAGTCAGAGTTGTTGCACCAATGAATTAGAATTGTTGCAGCAACGAAATAACATTGTTGCAGCAACGAAAGAACATTATTGCAGCAACGAGACAGTTGTTGCAGCATCGAAGATATTCGTTGCGGAACTGTAATTTCTATTAAATCAAGATTCGTTGCATCAACGAAACTTTGTTCGTTGCAGCAACGAACGCCGACGTTGGTTGACTTTCAATGACCAAATTCGTTGCAGCAACGTACAATTTCGTTCTGGTTAAGAATGTTTTGCTTTCAGCGCGTGCAGAGAGCTGGTTAGATGAAAGATTTGATTGTATATATATTTTTTTCATTTTTGTCTCAAAATATCGACTATCGGAAATCTTTACGATTAAAATTAGATGTAAGACTTTCGTATTTAAGTTTGGCCACCACTCTGCATTTCACATTTGATTATGTATTAGAATTCCGAAAACTGATCATATTTTCCCATTGTGCGTTTTCTCGTAGCAGACATTTTCGATAACATCTAACCTTTTGACCCTTCTTTGTTTATTTATTGGCCACATGAAGTTTTCACTTCTCTTTAAGTAGACAAATCAAAGCTGGAGAGCATCCTATTGATGTTATTTTGTTTAACTACTACTTATAGGATTCCGAAAAGCATTTGACAACAACAAAATATTGTATCTATAAGAGAAAATAGAAAACCCAAATTTTGTCGTAGGTTGTTGAATATTTAACAATATAATTTTTGATTAAATGTGGGACTAGCATCACTGATATACTATACATATGTATGCGCAAACGTATGCCATCATTTTGTGAAGATGGAATGCAATATTGTGATATTTCATTCCATGATGATGGATATTGCTGTCATAACTTAGTCAAATTGCAATTGAGAGGCAAAATGAGAAGAATACTCCTCAGGTTCACTTATAATAAGAACAAGAAGTTTTAAGGACTGTATGAAATTTGTACTTTTAAGAAAAACGGGACAAAAGGAAATTGCGCAAAATTAAGGGTTTTTTACAAATTTGTGCATTCAAGGACCAAATGGGGTGAAAGGGGAAACTAGTGATACAAAACCAATGACTGCAGTTAGAATCGTCCAAAGGGTGAACTTCTTCCCACACAACGAATGAAAATACCACCAATAATCTATATATATAGGGTCCGCAAAATAACTATTTTTATACCCTACACCACTTCGTGGTCTAGGGTATTATAAGTTAGTTTCGCGCCAAATGTTTGTAACACCAAGAAATAATCGAGCTAGACCCACCTTTAAGTATACCGATCGGCTTAGAATCACCAGCTGAGTCGATTTAACGATGTCTGTCTGTCCGTCCGTCCGTCCGTCCGTCTGCTGTCCATCTAAGCTTGTTCGCACTCTACAGGTCGAAATTGTTGTCCGATTGTCATGAAACTTGGCAGAAGTTATTTTTTCTGGCGAAGGACCATCGGTATTGAATTTGGAGGAAATCGGTTCAGATTTAGATATAGCCCCCATACAAATGTCGCTCCCGATTTGACATTTTCCGCTCTAGAAACGACATATTGTACCCGATTATCTTTAAATTTGGCAGAACATCTTATAATCCAACTAGAAACATGTACGCAAAAATTGGGTAAGATCGGTTCAGATTTAGATATAGCCCCCATACAAATGTCGCTCCCGATTTGACATTTTCTGCTCTAGAAACGACATATTGTACCCGATTTTCTTTAAATTTGGCAGAACATCTTATAATCCAACTAGAAACATGTATGCAAAAATTGGGTAAGATCGGTTCAGATTTAGATATAGCCCCCATACAAATGTCGCTCCCGATTTGACATTTTCCGCTCTAGAAACGACATATTGTACCCGATTTTCTTTAAATTTGGCAGAACATCTTATAATCCAACTAGAAACACGTATGCAAAAATTGGGTAAGATCGGTTCAGATTTAGATATAGCCTCCATACAAATGTCGCTCCCGATTTGACATTTTCCGCTCTAGAAACGACATATTGTACCCGATTTTCTTTAAATTTTGCAGAACATCTTATAATCCAACTAGAAACACGTATGCAAAAATTGGGTAAGATCGGTTCAGATTTAGCTATAGCCCCCATACAAATGTCGCTCCCGATTTCACTTTTTCCGCTCTAGAAACCACATATTGTACCCGATATTCTTTAAATTTGGCAAAACATCTTATAATGCAACTATAAACACCTATGCTGAAAGTGGGCATGATCGGTTCAGATTTAGATATAGCCCCCATACAAATGTCGCTCCCGATTTGACTTTATCCGCTCTAGAAAAGACATGTTGTACCCGATTTTCTTTAAATTTGGTACAACATCTTATAATCCAACTAGAAACACCTATGCCGAAATTGGGTAAGATCGGTTCAGATTTAGGTATAGCCCCCATACAAATGTCGCTCCCGATTTGACATTTTCCGTTCTAGAAACGACATATTGTACCCGATTTTCTTTAAATTTTGCAGAACATCTTATAATCCAACTAGAAACACGTATGCAAAAATTGGGTAAGATCGGTTCAGATTTAGATATATCCCCCATACAAATGTCGCTCCCGATTTGACATTTTCCGCTCTAGAAACCACATATTGTACCCGATATTCTTTAAATTTGGCAAAACATCTTATAATGCAACTATAAACACCTATGCTGAAAGTAGGTGTGATCGGTTCAGATTTAGATATAGCCCTCATACAAATGTTGCTCCCGAATGTTTAACCGATTTTGGCCAAATTTTTCATATTATATTTCACCAATAAACAGACATGGTGAAAGCGGGTCACATCGCTCCAGGTTTCAATATACCCCCATACAAATGTCCTTTCCGATTTAACATTTTTTGTCAAACACATACATTTACAGAATGCAAAAATCCTTCCCGATTTCACTTTTTTACCGAATTGAATTGCAATGGGAATTGTTTGGGTGATGCCCATATGTCCATACTTTGGTATAACTTTGGTATACTACTGTATAATTTGTATTTATCTGTCGGACAATTGGATCAATTACCATATTATTTACCATATTCGTTAAATTTGACTAAAAATGAATTTATAGCATATAAATTATATGAATATAATTTATATAATTTGTATGAACTACATAAAATTGATCCCATGAAATACCTGGGATTAGTAATCAAAGCGAGGTACATACGCAGGGAGTGGTGTAGGGTATTATATAGTCGGCCCCGCCCGACTTTAGCCTTTCCTTACTTGTTTTTTTAAATGCTATAAAAAAACTACTGAATATCTTCTCAAATTTCTTTTTTTATTTGAAAGTACAATCCTTCCGGTTAATAATGGAAAATAATTTCATTCAAATGGCTGCCTCGGGCACCCCACAAATAATAAAGAGTGATTTTTTTGAGGTTAGGATTTTCATGCATTAGTATTTGACAGATCACGTGGGATTTCAGACATGGTGTCAAAGAGAAAGATGCTCAGTATGCTTTGACATTTCATCATGAATAGACTTACTAACGAGCAACGCTTGCAAATCATTGAATTTTATTACCAAAATCAGTGTTCGGTTCGACAAATTTTGTTCAGCGATGAGGCTCATTTCTGGTTGAATGGCTACGTAAATATACAAAATTGCCGCATTTGGAGTGAAGAGCAACCAGAAGCCGTTCAAGAACTGCCCATGCATCCCGAAAAATGCACTGTTTGGTGTGGTTTGTACGCTGGTGGAATCATTGGACCGTATTTTTTCAAAGATGCTGTTGGACGCAACGTTACGGTGAATGGCGATCGCTATCGTTCGATGCTAACAAACTTTTTGTTGCCAAAAATGGAAGAACTGAACTTGGTTGACATGTGGTTTCAACAAGATGGCGCTACATGCCACACAGCTCGCGATTCTATGGCCATTTTGAGGGAAAACTTCGGAGAACAATTCATCTCAAGAAATGGACCGGTAAGTTGACCACCAAGATCATGCGATTTGACGCCTTTAGACTATTTTTTGTGGGGCTACGTCAAGTCTAAAGTCTACAGAAATAAGCCAGCAACTATTCCAGCTTTGGAAGACAACATTTCCGAAGAAATTCGGGCTATTCCGGCCGAAATGCTCGAAAAAGTTGCCCAAAATTGGACTTTCCGAATGGACCACCTAAGACGCAGCCGCGGTCAACATTTAAATGAAATTATCTTCAAAAAGTAAATGTCATGGACCAAACTAACGTTTCAAATAAAGAACCGATGAGATTTTGCAAATTTTATGCGTTTTTTTTTTTTTAAAAAGTTATCAAGCTCTTAAAAAATCACCCTTTAGTTCAACGGTTGAAAAATGTTAGATAGCGGACCCTTTATAAAGGAGTTGCGTTACTGACTGACTGATTGACTGACTGACTTATCATTGACCAGCCTACAGACCAAACGGCTGAAGCCAGGCTCATGAAATTTTCAGGGTAGTTCCCAAATATGACGTAGACGTCGACTAAGAAAGGGTTTTACGAAATTCGTACTTTTAGGGGGTAAAATGTAGTAGCTAGAAACATGAAATTCGGTGTGTTCCTTTCACTGACCATGAAGAAGAGCTACAAATAGGGATTTTTCGAAATTTGTACTTTTAAAGGAGGAAAGAGACAAAAAGGGATAAAAATGGTACCAATTTAAGAATTTCAGCTAGGATCGTGAAAATCGGTATTTACATTTATCTGACAACGTAGACTTGCAATATAAATTGATTTTTCGAAATTTGTGCTTATAAGGGGTAAGCGGGACAAAAAGGGATAAAAATGGTACCAACTAAAGTATTACAGCCAGAATCGTGAAATTTGGTATGTAAATTCCTCTGACCATGTATAAGCGCGTTAAAATTGCATTTTTCAAAATTTGTACTTTTAAGGGTTGCGATGGGATGGAAATGAAAATGGTACTAATTTAAGTATGAAAATGGTACTAATTTAAGTATTGCAGCTATAGTTGTGAAATCTGTTATATAAATTCCTCTCACCACATAGAAGCGCAATATAAATGCATTTTGTACTTTTAAGGGTTGCGCAGGATAAAAAGGGAAAATGGTACCAACTTAAGTATTGCAGCTAGAATCTTGAAATTTGATGTGTAAGTTCTTCTGACCACGTAGAAGCGCAGTAAAATTGGATTTTTCGAAATTTGTACTTATAAGAGGTGAGCGGGACAAAAGGGATAAAGATAGTACCAACTAAATTATTATAGCCAGAATCGTGAAATTTGGTATGTAAATTCCTCTGACCATGTATAAGCGCATTAAAATTGGATTTTCAAAATTTGTACTTTTAAGGGTTACGAGGGACAAAAAGGAATGATAATTGTACTAATTTAAGTATTGCAGCTATAGTCGTGAAATATGGTGCGTAAATTCCTCTGACAACCTAGACTTGCAACATAAATGGATTTTTCAAAACTTGTACTTTTAAGGGGAGAGCGGGACCAAAAAGGATAAAAATGGTACCAAGATTATGATTACAGATAAAATCATGAAATGTAGTATGTAAATTCCTCTGACCATGTAGAAGCGCCATCAAAATGTATTATTTTTCGAATAAAAGACGGATGTAGACGGATGTATTTTTTGTTAAAAACTGGGTAGAAAAAGATAAACAATATATATATATACGAAGGGAGTTCAGCTAAAACAGTGCACATCGACAAGCACATTACACAGCGGGTACTGCTAGTGTCTAATATTTAAGGTATTTAAGCATATTATTACTATCACTCTTGGATGTGGTCTTTAAAGCGTTTAATCTGCTGACAATACTGTGGAATGCACTTCATGATCCTTTACTTCTTCCCATCGAAAAAATCGAAGTACTTTCGTAGGAGTACATTTTAATCGAATCTCAAAATCTAAATGTGATGATTTTGATTTTGAGGAAGTTCTATAAAACAACTTCCAAAAAAGTCGATAATGTTAAAATCTCGTAACATTTTACGAATAGCATTTCAACAAGTGAATGCCAACACATTTTAAGAATGGGGTCACGGAGATAAGGAGGCCGGTTCGAATCGTGACTCGGGGAAAAAATTGTTTTTTTATTACTTTTATAAATGGATAATGTCTAATTTTGTATAATTTTAAAAATTTAAACATTCATGCTTATACAATACAAATTTATTGCTTTATTAATGTACTCCAAATATTTTATTTTTCTTATTATTTATTAATACTAATAATACTACATAATATCAGTGCAATTAAGTAGTGTTTTGCATTATATATTTAAAACGCATATTTCTTGAAAACATTTTATAGGATGTTTTATGAAAAATAAATGCAAGGAATCAATACCTTTCGAATGATTTCTAAAAGATATCGGACAAAAAATTATGTCACCATGCCATGTTTGTAAAATAATTTAATACAGGAAATGGATTTTCAGTGCCAAAACTTTCAAACTCATTTTACGAAAATGAGCGCTGCCGCGTCAATTTCTATCCGAATTTAGGCATCATTCGAACGGTCTTGACTGCAGCTATTTTGTTTTTGTCACTGTGAAGAAACACAAAAAATACTATAAAGGTCCAATTATTCGACCAATAAGTAACTCTAAGACGAGAATCAATATTTATATTTAAAGTGCTTCCGACGGTCTATTAATTCAGAAAGAAAAATTGGACAAATATGCGACGTAAAAAAATTACTCGCGAAAAAAATGATTTTTTGATCACAGACGGCTTGATCTAGAAACGAAATATTTTGCAAAACATTGTTAACCAATCCAAATTTTATTTGCATGGGGTGACTGGAAATTGTTTTTCAATTTGTAGTATTTTCTAAACCCACTGAAATACTTTTTTATAAGTTCATTAGTACTTGAATGTATGAAGAACTTGGAATAAATTTTTATACTCACATAAAGAAAAATAGACACATTTTTATGATAAAATTTCCTAAATGGAATTTTTCCCATACACAAAATATCTTCATTATTTTTTTTCTAAAACCTAGGACATTTTGATCTGAAACTAGGGTTTGGGGTTTCCCGGACTTTTTTCATTTCCCGGGAAAACGGGAATGAAAAATGTCATTCCCGGGAAAAAGTATATTGTTTATAGGTATGTCCAATATGGTTTAAAATATCAACATTTAATAACTGGTGTGTTTTTCAATACTTACAAATTAAAAACGAATGTTATTGTCAAAATATTTTACAAATTATTTTTCATTTTACAAATATTTTACTCTACACCTTTTCACGATTATATTCGGAACATACAAATTTATATTGAGAAATGTAAATTCATATTAGTGACATATAAATTCATAATGGGTAATGTAAATTTATAATAGGAACATGTTAATTCATAATGAGATATAAAGAGTGATTTTTTTGAGGTTAGGATTTTCATGCATTAGTATTTGACAGATCACGTGGGATTTCAGACATGGTGTCAAAGAGAAAGATGCTCAGTATGCTTTGACATTTTATCATGAATAGACTTACTAACGAGCAACGCTTGCAAATCATTGAATTTTATTATCAAAATGCGTGCTCTGTTAAGAAAGTTCAGAAAGAAAGAAATTGTGTTCAGCGACGAAGCTCATTTTTGGCTCAATGGGTACGTAAATAGGCAGAATTGTCGATTTTGGAGTGAATATCAGCCAGAAGCATTGCAAGAGCTACCAATGCATCCAGAAAAAGTCACAGTTTGGTGCGGTTTATGGGCTGGTGGCATCATTGGACCGTACTTCTTCAAAGATGATGCGAATCGTAACGTAACTGTGAATGGTGAGCGCTACCGTGAGATGATATCCAACTTTTTTTTGCCCAAAATGGAAGAACTGAACTTGGTTGACATGTGGTTTCAACAAGATGGCGGTACATGCCACACAGCTCGCGATTCTATGGCCATTTTGAGGGAAAACTTCGGAGAACAATTCATCTCAAGAAATGGACCGGTAAGTTGGCCACCAAGATCATGCGATTTGACGCCTTTAGACTATTTTTTGTGGGGCTACGTCAAGTTTAAAGTCTACAGAAATAAGCCAGCAACTATTCCAGCTTTGGAAGACAACATTTCCGAAGAAATTCGGGCTATTCCGGCCGAAATGCTCGAAAAAGTTGCCCAAAATTGGACTTTCCGAATGGACCACCTAAGACGCAGCCGCGGTCAACATTTAAATGAAATTATCTTCAAAAAGTAAATGTCATGGACCAATCTAACGTTTCAAATAAAGAACCGATGAGATTTTGCAAATTTTATGCGTTTTTTTTTTAAAAAAGTTATCAAGCTCTTAAAAAATCACCCTTTATAAAACATAATTCATTGAGAACAATTCATAATAGGAACATACCAATTCATAATGAAATATAGGAGTTTGTAATCAGAAAATCCATATTCATAATCAGAAAATACGTTTTCATATTCAGAAAATATGAATTCATAATGAGAAAATATAAAATCATATTGAGAAAATGTAAGTTTATAATGAGAACATTGATAAAATATGTGTTTCTACGAAAATATCCATAGAAAAACGTACATACATAGCTTCGATTATAAATTTTAGAGTTCCTGATTATGAATTTATACTTTATGAATATATATTCCTGAATAAGAATTTATATTTTCTCATTATCAATTTGGATTTTCTCATTTTGTATTTATATATCTCATTATCAGTTCATATGTTATTATTATGAATTTATATTTCTCAATATGAATTTACATTCCACATTACGAATTTACAGTGCTGATTGTGAATTATCATGCTCCTATTATGAATTTACATTTCTCATCATGAACTTACATATTCTGATTATAAATTACATTTTCTCATTATAAACATGAAAAGGTGTAGACTAATCGTCAGAATTGGACATTTATATCGCAGGTAAAGGGTGATTTTTTAAGAGCTTGATAACTTTTTTTAAAAAAAAATCTCATCGGTTCTTTATTTGAAACGTTAGATTGGTCCATGACATTTACTTTTTGAAGATAATTTCATTTAAATGTTGACCGCGGCTGCGTCTTAGGTGGTCCATCCGCTTAGTCCAATTTTGGCATTTCCACGTTTTTGAGTAACAGAGACCCAATTGGTGCGAACGGCGACGAATCGAAAATTGGTGGTCATCATTAACACTGGCCGATACAGCTGCGATATTTTCTTCAGTTCGCACTCTACGTAAGCGTGTTGGTGGTTTAATGTCCAACAATGTAAATTTGGTGCGAAATTTAGTCACAATAGCCCGAATAGCCGCTTCAGTGGGTCTATTAAACTGACCATAAAATGGAAGCGCGCAATGAACTTTCTTAACAGAGCACGCATTTTGATAATAAAATTCAATAATTTGCAAGCGTTGTTCGTTTGTAGGACGATTCATGATGAAATGTCAAAGCATACTGAGCATCTTTCTCTTTGACACCATGTCTGAAATCCCACGTGATCTGTCAAATACTAATGCATGAAAATCCTAACCTCAAAAAAATCACTCTTTAGAAGTGACTGACACCTACACTAGATTCAAAATTGAAAACTATTAAGGAAACAAATAACTCATATGACGGAGAATGTTATGACGCATTTAATTTAGAATATTCATTCGTCTGGAGACAAAAATATTTTATAGAAACAGGGGGAATATTATAAACTGTAAAAACAATATAAACATAAAAATTAATATTAAATTTAATAAATTCATAAAAAATAAAAATATTGAAATAGTCCAGTCAATAATTCTTACAAATGGCCATTGAAATACACCGTAGTATATATTTATATTCCTATTAGATTTCTCTTGAAAGTTTACAGGCGAACAATTTTTATTGTATTCCTATTTTTAGACCATTTCTTTCAGGCTACATATGTAAAGTAAATTGTTCTTGAAGAATATGTTCACCTCGATTCTTCTAGGAATCAAGAAAATTTACATTATATAAGCCATGGTATTGTCGGCATGATATTTTTATTTCACAATAAAGATCCTGCAAATAGCCTCACAGAAAGTTTTTATTCCCCTAGCTGGGTTTCGCATAAAATGGCTATTTAGCGAATTTAAAAAGTTTTGTTTGTAGTAATATAACATAAACAAATACTCATTATTGTCACAAATGTAAATACATATATGAATTTGAAATACATCTAAAAATTCCAATTTATATAGTAACATTAAATTATTGATCAACATAATAAATAAATTATTTTTTTAATATTTCCCGTATTCCCGGGAAATTGAAAAAATTTTCCCGGGAATTCCCGGAAAAATTTGGAAAAAACGATTCGGGAATTCCCGGACCGCAAACCTTATCTGAGACTTAATTTTCTCTTGGATAATTTTTTTTTTTGAACTCGTCAATTGAAATTCCGAA
Source organism: Polietes domitor (assembly GCA_947397865.1). Classification (NCBI taxonomy): domain Eukaryota; kingdom Metazoa; phylum Arthropoda; class Insecta; order Diptera; family Muscidae; genus Polietes; species Polietes domitor. The sequence goes on from OX377620.1 coordinate 75,255,232, forward strand.
ATTCCATTTGAAATTCAGAACTCATTACCTGATATTCAGAAATTCCATTTGAAATTCAGAACTCATCAATTGAAATTCAGAAATTCCATTTGAAATTCAGAACTCATAAATTGAAAACCAGAACTTGTTATTTGAAATTCAGAATTCATCAAATGAATTTCAGAACATTTCATATAAAATTCAGAAGTTACAAACAAAATTCGGAAAACATTTATACAGAAACAACTCGATATACTCCACAGTCAGTCATACATAAATATATTAAAATTGATAAAATTCATTAAAGAACACAATTAATTATTTTAATATGTTGTTTATTATTTGCATTATAAATATGCAATGAAATCAAGGAATAGATTGTTAGATTGGAAATGGGAAAACACAAGCTTTAATAATATTTAACAGGCAATTAATAGCGAATCACTTTTTGACCGTCAATAGACGTGAAATTAATAAAAATCAACAAAAGAACATTTTTTTTGTAATCGGTACATAATTTTCATTTCAAACTTTAACTTGGTCGAGTTAACCAACTTTACAAGATAAGTAGAGTGTTACCAATGACTTTCTATATTCAGAAAAAGTAATCTCGCTCTTTGATGTTATTACCAACGTAACGTTGATAGATGACAGGAAAACAATGAGTACATTCAAAAATATACACGAAATGAATACATATCTTTTATTGTTAGATGTTGTAAAATATTTTGTTTTCTTAGCAAAACCTTATAAAACAGTAAAATAACAACAAACAAATATGCTTTGCAGAAGCAAATGTTACTCTCGCATTTCTGGAAGTTAGCTTACAAATAGTGAGATTTCTCCTCCTGTAGTTTTACGATCTTTGTGTGTTACCAATCTACTCTTTGTATTATGAGATTTACATGATTTAATTCCTACGATCTATAAAGCTAAGAATATATACAACCGTAATTAATAAATAATTTACATTGTATGTAAATATCTTTTAAAAAGTTTTACATACGTAGAATATAATTTCTGAATTGATAACTTCTGAATTACAAATGAAAAGTTCTGAATTTCATATGAAATATTCTGAAATTCATTTGATGAGTTCTTAATTTCAAATAACAAGTTCTGATTTTCAATTGATGAATTCTGAATTTCAAATGGAATTTCTGAATACCAAGTGACGAGTTCTGAATTTCAAATGGAATTTCTGAATATCAAGTGATGAGTTCTGAATTTCAAATGGAATTTCTGAATATCAATTGATGTGTTCTGAATTTCAAATTTAAATTCTGGATTACAATCGATATTTTCTGAATTACACTTGGAAATGGTGTAGTACATTTTTTTTAAAAGAACATGTATTGGTCATTCCAGGTCACTTCTTTCATTATTTTGCGAATTGAAGTCCAATAAAAATACATAAAATTCATCGAAATAGATAAAATGGCATGGCGACCATTACGACTTGCGTTGATATGAAATGTTGGGCTACTTAATATATAATATATATATATGGATAAAAACCCCATATATTTTCAGCTTGCATTCGTTGAAATGGCATGCAAAAATTGAAAACGATGCAATTCAAAGAAATCACATGTAAATCAATGTTTTTGGTACTTCTACTGAGTAGTTTGATATTCATCATATCCTTGTGTATTCATAATGCTTCGGCAAATATAAAGTGTTTGCCTTTGAATTATGTATTTTTAGTCGGCCCCTATCCCTTTTCATATGCATGTAAACAGGCCATAAGTACAGCCTTCACAGTAATCGCCTGCATGAGTCTTTGTGGAATTGTTTTATGTAAGTTTAGCAAACTGTTCGAATGTTGGCAAAAATGCGGGAATGGTAAAAAGAAAACGTTTTTTCTCGCAATGCACTTGAATTTGCATAATGCCGGAGAGAAGACATCAACCATCTGTGAAATGTTTTTTTTTTTCTAAGCATAAAATTGCCAAATAATGAATTTCGATTTCATATTCTACATTTTTACTTTGTCTTTATGTGCGTTCTTTTTGTGTGCCTGGTTTGGTTTTATTTTGAAAGGATTGCATGATTTATACAACTTTGTCTGTTTTTTTTGCATTGTGCCAATTTCCTCTCTATGAAACTTCCAGCATCAGTAAATTCAGAGCTCTTTAGGTTTTGAACAATTTCGAAGAGAATAAATGACACAAGTGCTACTTTAATAAATGTGTACCTTAGGACGTAAAGTTGACTTATATACGAGAAACATAGAACTATTCCTACTTTTTATGGCCTGACGTAGAGACTTCTTGCATTGAACGAGGCGTCCTGGTGAGTTACTGTTGACGATGACATCAATGCTTTTGCTGTAGACATTGTTTACACTCCCTGAAAAATAACTTTCTGAACACTACACACAACCAACCAGGACCAAAGACTACCGCATGCGGTGAAAGTAGAAGAAAATACAAATTCCAACAGCATCATTCGTGTCAGCTGTCAATCGCTGTAAATGCTAACTTTACATAAGTAATGGGGGGTGCGAAAATTGCAATATGTGTGATAAATCCATTTATAATAACAACATCGTCAGACAAAAAAGTTGTACGCCACTATGATGCAATTACCACAAGTTGGCGAAATTTATAGCATATCCACGTAATCTTTCTTTCATTTTTGGCTGGTTGAAATGCAGCGAATGAGAATGCCTGAGAATGAAACCAACCACATGCACCGCAAGTGGCTACCGTAGGAATGAAGTACAATGATGATGGTCATCATCATCCTTATGGCCCTCGTGTCTTACAGACATCATCATTTCGTCGTAATGAATCATTACCATTGAAGCTTATCAGCATATTCTTTTTGTTGGTGAGTGTGCGGTGAAGCAGCGAATCACTGATGTGGCTGCAAACTATGCACTTGAAAACCCCACCCCCCTTGGTGTTGAACATTTCCAGGTGCCTACGGACGCACTCACGGCAAAAGGAAATTGCAATTTAATCAAGTGCAGCGAACTGCAAGTAAGTGGAGTGGGTCTCGTACCGTGGGAGTAGTGAATGAAGTGCAGCACTACATTATGCCCGTATTATCAAGCAGACACATGACACGCACTGTCTCACACGAACAAAACGTACAGATATTTGTGCGTGCAGACGGAGGCGGTTACGTTTAGCTGCGAGATGTAAAATGACTGTTGCTTTCCTTTCGGTAGGTCGGTCGGTCGTTGTTATCTTATATGGCTCCAAGTGGCATGTTGATGAGTTGCATATGTCAGCTTGTGTGATGGGAAACGGATACAGTTGATGGCAATGCATGTCCTTAGAGTCACAACGCGGCACATTTTTGGGTACTCATAATGAAACTGGCAGCAGGAAGACGTCGACGAAATTTTGCATTAATGACTTTAAAAAATGTAAACGATTTGCTGCATTTACTGGAAAATATGTGTCATAAATTGTAAAGAATTTTTATTTATAATATAGTAAGACAATAGGCAAAATTCATGAAACTAGGGAGGCTACATGGACTTCTTTTCCTACTAAAAGGACTTTAATTTGGCAAATGTATACTAGGATGATATGACCTAACTAGACCCAATAAAGTATATATATTCTTGATCGTCATAAAATCTAAGACGATCCGTCTGCCCGTATGTCTGTTGGAAGCACTCTAGCATCTGAACGAAAGGAGCTAGGAGGTCCAAATTTTCCATAAATGACTCTTATAGTCGTAGATCGTTGGGATTGCAACTGGGCGAAATCGGTCCAAAGGGAAAATATTTTTCCTCACAAGGACGGTAAATTATTACACGTTTTTTCAATATGTCTGCTTATATTTGCTTCATATTGGGTATGCGCATCCCTACTATAACAAAAACGTGCGCCATAACGTGATTCTTATTCGTAGGGCGTGAAATGGGGCAAAAAAGGATACAAATGGTACCTATGAAACGACAACAGATTTCCATCTGTTCCTCTAATTGAGTATATACATAATATAAGTGAAGTATTTCCCAATTCGTAGTTTTAAGGGGTAAAATGGGAATGAAGGGATAAAAATTGTACCAACCAAACAGCTGCACCTAAAATAATGAAATTCAATGTATTCATTCATTCCCCTGATTGCGTAGATACTTAAAATAAGAGATTTTTTAAGCGGGTAAAATGGGAAAAATCGCCATTTTTACTTGCTTTAATTTATTATAATGATCAGAGATATCACTTCTCTTTTAGGCGTTGTCGACTACAGCAAGTATCTGCTGGTACAATTTTCCAGATGCTCCCAAAATTTCGAGATTCGTGTAAAAATTAAAAATTGTTCCGAGACCTATTTTTGGTCATTGAGCTATAACACTGTTTTAGAAAATCAGAACAAACAATTTTTGTTGATATTATTTAACTTTTAATAAAATTTAAATTTTTGTTTAAGGTACCTTTAATATTTGTACATAATTTTGGAAATATAGGTTCGATATATATATTAACTAGGTGAACCCCGCCCGCTTCGACAGGCAAAAATCAAATAGTAAAATTAAAATCAGTTTTCTTATTGATTTTTATCGTGGTCAGTAATAAAGGGTGATTTTTTAAGAGCTTGATAACTTTTTTAAAAAAAAAAACGCATAAAATTTGCAAAATCTCATCGGTTCTTTATTTGAAACGTTAGATTGGTCCATGACATTTACTTTTTGAAGATAATTTCATTTAAATGTTGACCGCGGCTGCGTCTTAGGTGGTCCATTCGGAAAGTCCAATTTTGGGCAACTTTTTCGAGCATTTCGGCCGGAATAGCCCGAATTTCTTCGGAAATGTTGTCTTCCAAAGCTGGAATAGTTGCTGGCTTATTTCTGTAGACTTTAGACTTGACGTAGCCCCACAAAAAATAGTCTATAGGCGTCAAATCGCATGATCTTGGTGGCCAACTTACCGGTCCATTTCTTGAGATGAATTGTTCTCCGAAGTTTTCCCTCAAAATGGCCATAGAATCGCGAGCTGTGTGGCATGTAGCGCCATCTTGTTGAAACCACATGTCAACCAAGTTCAGTTCTTCCATTTTGGGCAAAAAAAAAGTTGGATATCATCTCACGGTAGCGCTCACCATTCACAGTTACGTTACGATTCGCATCATCTTTGAAGAAGTACGGTCCAATGATGCCACCAGCCCAAAAACCGCACCAAACTGTGACTTTTTCTGGATGCATTGGTAGCTCTTGCAATGCTTCTGGCTGATATTCACTCCAAAATCGACAATTCTGCCTATTTACGTACCCATTGAGCCAAAAATGAGCTTCGTCGCTGAACACAATTTCTTTCTTTCTGAACTTTCTTAACAGAGCACGCATTTTGATAATAAAATTCAATAATTTGCAAGCGTTGCTCGTCAGTAAGTCTATTCATGATGAAATGTCAAAGCATACTGAGCATCTTTCTCTTTGACATCATGTCTGAAATCCCACGTGATCTGTCAAATACTAATGCATGAAAATCCTAACCTCAAAAAAATCACTCTTTATATATGTTCCAATTTTCAGCCGTCTAGATCAAAAAACACTTTGGCCAAGCAACTACCGCCCACGAAACGAAAACTCAAAATCCGGCATCATATTTATGTTTCTCATGATCAGTAATATATACGCTCCAATTTTCAGCCTTTTAACTCAAAAAACACTTTTGCCACGTCCCCACCGCCCACGAAACGAAAATCCAAATTTTGGAATCAAGTGATCTTTTTTGTGGTCAGTAATATATACGTTCCAATTTTCAGCCGTCTAGCTCAAACAAACAATATTACCATGCCCACTCCGCCCACAAAACGAAAATCCAAATTTCGGCATCAAATTGAACTTTCTCGTGGTCAGTTATATATGTACCAATATTCAGCCTTCTAGCTGTGGGCAAAGTTGGCAAATAAATAATAATAATAAATAATTAATAGTGTTTTTTAGGTAGAATGCTGAAAATTGTATCGTATATATTACTGATCATTACAAAGATGAATTTGATGGCGTATTTTGGATTTTCATTTTGTGGGTGGAGTGGGCGTGGCAAAAGTATTATTGAGAGCTAGAAGGCTGACAATTGGAACGTGATTTAACCATTTGTTTTTTTTGTCTGGCGAAGCGGGCGGGGTTCAGCTAGTGTTTTATAATATTAATAGGGATATCGAACCTATACAACCTATACCTTCGGAAAAAAGATAAAAGCTAAAAAAATCTAAATCAAAATATGTGTTATTTATTAATAGCTAAAGTTATTAATAAACAAAAATCTCTAAAAGCCTTATTTACTAATTAGATAATTTGTTTAATTTTATAATAGTTGGGATATTAACGAAGACAACTTACGGATAAATGTTGAAGTTATGGCCCTTATTCTAGGAGTGCTATTAAAATAAGACAAAATAAAGTTTTCCATTTTTATACCGTCCACATAAATATGGTGGTATAATCATTTAGTCATTCCGTTTATAACACCATGAAATATTCATTTGGTCGTGGTAAAATTCCATTTTCGTCTGCCTGTCCATCTATCTGTCTGTCTAATGAAAGCACAATAGCCGCCGAACGAAAGTAGCTTAGAATTGAATGTGGGCGAAATCGGCCCAGAGGGAAGAATTTTGTCTAACAAGGACTGAAAATACCCCCTAATATTTACACCATTTAATATTTATATATATCTTTTAAATTTCTGCTTTATATACAATTGAAATTTGTTGCGGACGTTCCTCTTTTAGCGTGAAAACACCAAAAAGTAAATAAAAGTTTTAACGGACGAAAAGGGATAAAAATGGTATTAAATTATACGACAAAATCTAGAATGGTGTGTACATTCCTCTAATTGCGTATAGACTTAAAATAGAGAGGACTTCGAACTTTTAATGGTTATGGTGTGAAGACGCTTAACAAAATGGAATTTTTCGAAATTTGTAATTTTAGGTGGAAAATGGGGAGAATGGGGATACAAATGCTACCAAACAATGGGATGCAGCTATTATAATGAAATTCGGTATGTACATTTCTTTAACTGCGTAGACGCAAAAAATAAAGAGATCTTTCGGTGTTCGTACCTTTAGGATCTAAATGGGATAAAATTTGGCTGACTGCGTAGACGCGGAAAATAAGAGGTACGAATTTTTCTAAAGTCGTCTTTTAGGGTCAAAATGAAAAATTACACTCAAGATCATATTGCATCTTCAATATTAGAACTTTTCCTATTAAAATGATACAGACATTTAGGCTGTAGCTGGAATCGAGAAATTGCAAATGAGGAAAATCTGAATTGAGAGGAATTGTTTCTACCTAATAATATTTAGGGCACATTTTTGAAGACTGCTGCCTAATGTTCACTTTTCGATTACACTTGAAGTTTTGTAATATTTATATGTAGTAGAGGACTATTAATATTATAATAATGATGCATCACAATTTTCCTAATATGGTAGTGCATTTCTATGTAATGTCGACAGCCTCTAATCTGCCGGCAATACTGTGGAATGCACTCCGAGGTGGAGGATATATAAGATTCGACCCCGACGAACTTAACGCCTTTTTAATTGTTTTACTTGTTATACCGCGAAAAACACTTTGTCCGTCTTGTGATGGCCCCCATGGCGTATCTTTAATATATGCCTTTGAGTTCATAACACGTATACTCACTATATCGATTTGAAAATAAACTTTAGTGTTGAATAAAATTATACAAAATAACTCAAAGATCGGGAATCTTTTACAAAAATATACAGATCACGATGGGGACTTCCATTTGAAGTCTACATGCAAAAATTCTGCACGCTACTGTCATGGCGAGGAAAATTCTCTTGGCTCCTATTCCAGAATTTCATAATCGACTCTATTTCGACTCCGAACTTGTTGAAATATTAACAAGTAAGGAAGGTTAAAGTCGGGCGTGGCCGACTATATGATACCCTACACTTAGTCATGATACCCTATGGTGTAGGATATAAAAAGGTCATTACATTTGAACCGAGTGATATACGATGCAGCTATACTTCTATCAGTATTTGTAAGGCAATTTGAACACGAACTTTGAATCTGAACCGATGTGACCCATGTTTAGCAAAGGTTTTCTGGTTGAAATATTAGACGCTTTCCCAAATTTTATGGAGTGTTAAATATGTGGTTCTAGAGCGGAAAGAATCAAATCGGGAGCTACATGTAATCTGAACCGATGTGACCCACTTTTGCTATAGTAATTTATGTTTGAAACATTAGCTGATGTGTCGAATTAGAAGAAAATCTGTTCAAAAATGCTATTTATAGAGCGGAAATAATCAATTCAGTAGCGAAATTTGTAATGGATATATATATATATATATATATATATATATCTGAACTCATCTGATCATTTTCACCAGGGCTGCCTTTAGTTAAAATATAAGTTGTTTTGCCAAATTTGAAGAAAATATGTCAAAGTTTGTGGTTTCTAGAGCGGAAAGAGGAAAATCGGAGAAGACATTTGTAAGGGAGCTATATAAATCTGAACCGATCTATTCTATTTTTACCAGAGCTGTTCTTAGTTGAAATATAAGCTGTTTTGCCAAATTTGAAGAAAATCTGTCAAAGTTTGCGGTTTCTAGAGCGGAAAGAGTCAAATCGGAAGAGACAATTGTATGGGAGCTATATAAATCGGAACCGATCTATTCTATTTTTACCAGAGCTGTTCTTAGTTGAAATATAAGCTGTTTTGCCAAATTTGAAGAAAATCTGCTAAAGTTTGTGGTTTCTAGAGCGGAAAGATTCAAATCGGAGGAGACATTTGTATGGGAGCTATATATAAATCTGAACCGATCTATTCTGTTTTTACCAGAGCTCTTCTTAGTTGAAATATAAGCTGTTCTGCCAAATTTGAAGAAAATCTGTCAAAGTTTGTGGTTTCTAGAGCGGAAAGAGTCAAATCGGAGGAGACATTTGTATGGGAGCTATATATAAATCTGAACCGATCTATTCTGTTTTTACCAGAGCTCTTCTTAGTTGAAATATAAGCTGTTCTGCCAAATTTGAAGAAAATCTGTCAAAGTTTGTGGTTTCTAGAGCGGAAAGAGTCAAATCGGAGGAGACATTTGTAAGGGAGCTATATAAATCTGAACCGATCTATTCTATTTTTACCAGAGCTGTTCTTAGTTGAAATATAAGCTGTTTTGCCAAATTTGAAGAAAATCTGTCAAAGTTTGCGGTTTCTAGAGCGGAAGATTCAAATCGGAGGAGACATTAGTATGGGAGCTATATATATATATATGAACCGATCTATCTTATTTCTGCCAGAGTTGTTTCTAGTTGAAATATACGGCGTTTTGCCAAATTGTAGGAAAATATGTTGAAATATGTGGTTTCTAGAGCGGAAAAAGTAAAATCGGAAGCAAAATTTGTATGGGAGATATATCTAAATCTGAACCGATTTGCTTCAAATTAAATAGCGTTCGTCCTTATCCCATAAAACTTCGTTGTGCAAAGTTTCATTTAGTTCTAACAACAATTGCGACCTGGACTTTGATTACAAGAATAGATGGACTGACGGACATCGCTAAATCGACTCAAAAAGTGATTCTAAGTTGATCGGTATAATAAACGATGGGTCTATCTCGTTTCCTTTTGGGTGTTACAAACAAATGCACAAAGACATTGGTGTAGGGTGTAATAACAATTTACCGCCGATTTTGCTGAAATTGCCACGATATATTACTATGTGAACGTTTATGAATTCAAAATAATCGGCAGTCCTTCGACAAATTGTTTGTAAACTAGGGTAACTTACGAAGTTTTATATTAGTTTTATTCGTGGTTAGCATTGGTTTTATTACATGCTTGTCTTATAAGTTATTAATTTGCTAATATTCAATTAGGATGATGGCTTTCTACAAATAAGCAAAGAATCCCACCTACAAGACTAGAATTTTCATACTTTACGCCACAATAAATGTTGTCGTAGACGGCTATAAGGCTGTAATGAAATCTTTACTGTCGCCTGCTATCTGCGTTCTGTAATTTGATATTCTCTTGGCCTGCCGTTGAGCCTTATGTTAATAGAAATTGTTGATACAGACCACCGTGATGATATAGCCAAAAGCATCCTTGTTGTGACAGACAAATTATGATGATAATAACAAATGCAAAGCCTCAAATAATACCGAAGATTTAATTTACATGAAATAAATGTACGAACAACTAGAGAAAAATAAAGCAATGACAGCAATATTTCTAGGAACTGCATAAATTCTGCCAGAAATCATTAGCTTTTCAACAGGCTCAATATTTTGTAAAAATACTATTCTTTAAAGACTTTCGAAAATATTCATGCTTACTTCGTTGTTATCATTTCAGATCTCCTCCAGCAAGCTGAAGTCATACGATTATATGTCTATTCTATGAGGATAAAAATGGTAATGAGATCTTTCGATATTCGTACCTTCAGAATCTGAATGGGATTAAATTTTGCACCAATCAAGCGACTGTAGCTAGTATCATTATATTCGTCTGACTACGTAAAAGCGGAAACTAAGAGGTAAGAATTTTTCCAAATTCGTATTTTTAGGGTCATAGTGGAAAAAGGAGTAAATAATAATGAAATTTGGTGTGTATATATCCCACTCTGAAACATATTGGATATTCAATATTAGAAATTTTCTTATCAATATGGTACATACATTTGGATTGTAGCTAGAGTCAAGAAATTGCAAATAGGGAAAATTTATGGAAATTGTTTCTACGTAATAATATTTAGGACACATTTTTAAAGATTGGTGCATCATGTTTTTTTTTGATTATATACAGTAGGGGAATATTAATATTTTGACTGTTTTTCTTTTAGCCGGGATAACAAAAACTTAATTTTTTGCTCAAAGTAAAGAAATCCACATTGTCGCCAACTACAATATAAATAATTGGATCAAAAAAATATTTTGTGTTAACTTTTTGGACTTATTATTCAGCATAAGCCAAAAATTTTTAACACAAAATTATTTTTTCAAAATTTGTTCTCATACACACATTGATATTGCTGTTGGCGACAATTTTAAAAAGAATTTTTTATTTCGATTGAATTTTTAATTTTTTTTTATTTAGGTTTTTTTATTTTTAGGTTATCGCAGCTTAGTTATCCAGTCTTAAAGAAAAACACCTTGAAATATCGACCTGAGACCCTATAAAGTATATAAAGGGTGTTTTTTATTGAGGTATAGAACTTCGAATTGAAATAAAACACAAGAAAATCGTTTTAATGTCCATCAATTTGGCTTTATTGGAAGGATAATTTTATGCCATTAATGTTTAAATATGATTTCGGGCATGTGGCGGCCGCGGCTGGCTCGAATATAGCCAATTCTACAGGTCCAATTTTCAACCACGCCACGAATGTTGGCTTCCAAGTCCCCTAACGTTTCTGGTTTGTTGGCGTAGACGAGCGACTTCACATATCCCCAAAGAAAATAATCCAATGGTGTCAAATCACACGATCTGCGCTCATCGAATTACTTGCTCTGATGGACGATTATGTCGACCATAAAACGGACGGAGCTTGCGGTGAACTTCGCGAACTGAACCATTACTTTCGAAATAAATTTGCACGATTTGCAAGCGTTGTTCTTTTGTCAACCTGTTCATGATGAAATGGCAAACCAAACTAAATATTAATCACTTGACAGCTGACAAAATGGCCGCCAGTTAAAAAAGTGATGCTAACTTAAAGTTCTATACCCCAATAAAAAACACCCTTTATATTATTGATCGTCATAAAATTCTAAGACGATCTAGCAATGTATGTCTGTCTATTGGAAGCAAACTAGCATCTAACCGAAAGGAGCTAGGAGGTCCAAGTTTTGCATAAAGGCGTCTTATAGCCGCAGATCGGTTTAGATTGAAACTGGGCGAAATCGGCCCAAACGTCAAAATTTTTCCCACATAAACACTGAAAAAACCCATAATAACCCCTAATATTTTAGAGAATTGAAGCATATTTTTTCAATATTGTACTTACTTGATATTGGGTATGCGCATTCCCCCGATAATAAAAACGTTAAACCATAAAACGATTTTTATTCGTAGGGCGTGAAATGGGGCAAAAAGGGATAAAAATGGTACCTATCAAACGACAACAGCTAGAAACACGAAATTCGCTGTGTACCTTCCTCTAATTGAGTAGATAATATGAAATTATTTTTTCCTAGTTCCTATTTTTAAGGGGTAAAATGGGAATAGAGGTATGAAATGGTACCAACAAAAAATAATGAAATTCGGTGTATACATTCCTCTGATTCCGTAGACACGAAAAATAAACGGATTCGTACTTTTAAGGGTTATAATGGGAAAAGGGGATACAAATAGTACCAACCAAATGACTGCAGTTAGAGTCATGAAATTCGGAGTATACATTCCTCTGGCTGCGTAGACACGAAATGAAATGTTTTTTCCAAATTCGTACTTTGAGGGGATACAATGGGAGCATGGGATTAAAATAGTACCGACTAAACGACTCAGCTAGAATGATGAAAATCGGTGTGTACATTCCTCTTATTACGTAGACACGTAAAATAAAGAGATTTTAAAAAGTCGTACAATAGGGAAAAGGGGATAAAAATGATATCAATTAAATGGCCGCAGCTAGAATCATGAAATTCGATGTATACTTTCCTCTGACTGCATAGACATGTAAAAAAAAATTTTTTAATTTTACGGCAAAAATTGGTTGAATCATAAAGTTAGATTATTTTGCACTATGTACGTGAGATATTGGATTTTCAAAATGTGCACTTTTGGAATTAAAATAGAATGGAAATACAACCAATTGTAGCACCAAGTATAAAATATAAATATAAGAATATTTATTTTTGAATTGACTATTATTTCCATATGTAATCGTATTGGTTGCCTTAACTTATAAGCGTGGCTTGAAATAATAAAAATATTATAATTATGTATAAAATTATTACGCCGTTTTTACTTTTTTATTTATTTGAAGAAATCAATTGTTGCCAAATATTTTGGAGACTATTCTAAACTACTGTCTCTATGTGAAAGTGAAATGTTAATGTATCTCAGAAACTCGAAACGGTATGATGTGTCATATTCGAATTCATCTCAAAACATTTCTATCTAAAAATTCACTTGATGTTTTTTTAATATCTGTTAATTTCTTGCTACTTTTATTTTTTCATGATCTCATTTAAAACAAATGACAAACCCGTAAAATCTACAATTTTGTCTTGTTGAAATTGTATTTCTTATTTTGAAAAAAAAAAAAACAGCTATCATTTCTGAACCAATTGTAACCCAATACTGAAACAAAGTAAGCTATAATGCATTAAATAAAATAATAGTAGAATGAACTGAAAACTGAAGATATTCTAATATCAATAATATTTTTATTTGGATTACTTGAACTACAAGAACAAATTTCCTCTTATATTAGCAATAGAGAGGGAAACCCATCAGACGCCACTAATATCATCAAAATCTGAATACTTGGTCCACATACCTATATACCTAACAAAGCTATCTAATCACAAAAACTCCCACAATTATCAACTTTGGACTACTGTAGAACTCAATCCAAGTATGAATTTGAGCTGCAAGAGCTAGTAGAATATATGTGTCAAACTTTTTCAATATCGGAGAGGATGCATTTTTAAAACTATAGTGTTTGTTTTGATTTTTTATGAAATTGCCCCAAATAAAATTAACATCGGTAAATCCAAACAAAACTCAACGAATATATATCACCGAGAAGTCAGGTAGTAACCTTTAATTCTTTCAAATAAAATACGTTATCGAAAAGCCTTAGATATGAACCCCATCATTGATTTCATATTGGTTGAAAACGTATCTATACTAAGCTGTGTCGCGGTCTATACAAATAAAAAATAATTTCCAGACACCCAACAGCAAATATGTTTGGATTTTTTATGATGAAATATTTCGTTCCTAGATCAACCCGTCTGTGAGCTAAACGCTCCTGAAAATCAAACAAATTAATAGAGCCTCAAAAGCACTTTAAATATGAATATTTACTATAGTCTCAGGATAACTCATTAGTCGAGAAATTGGACGGTTAAAGTATTTTTTGTGGTTTTTGGTTCACATTTTTCTGAGTACAAATTAAAGGATATGTATTTACCAGCAATTGAGAGAGAAAGTCGATGGCCAGCCATGGCGCCACGACACACAAACTATAATATTCAATGAATGGCATCCAGATAATATTGTTATAGCTTCGGCTTCTGTATATGTTGACTATACATTTGCCAAACTCTCGCAACAATTTTAAATAACTTTTGGTTCAGGAGTAGATGGCAGACTTTTCTATTCACAAGGTGCAGTCTGGCTCTGTGCAATACGATACGGGCAACTGCCGCCATGCATGAACGAATAATTTTCAAATTCAACGGTAATATTGTGGTAGATGTTACGGATATTAAATGAAACACGTTTCTAGTCTGCAGGAACTCAAGCAGACACTAAACGATTAACAACACGACCCACTTCCGAAGACGGAAAGCGGAAGGAAATGAAAGGAACAGCATATTGACAGGTGCACACTTGTAAAAGGGCTCGTAAGAAAGTTCAGGGAAAATGTTGAAAGGATTCAACAGTTTGGAGTTTGGCTTTTACGACTTGTTGTATGTAGCGAAACATAAGTTATTTTTGGCAGCAGCCATCTGATCCATGTTCTCCATTTTTCCCAATATAACCCAAAACTATAAAACGAAAATTCAGAATTGAGAACATAGTGCCTTCCTTAAAGAAAATAAAGGAGACAACTCAAATGGCTGATTGATATTAGCGCCTCGCATAAAATGCTTCTACAGACCAATAAATTGTTAATCATTTCAGTTTGAGTAAAACATGATGCCACCAAAAAAAAAAACATAAATCCATTGAAAAGGAACTGAAACTGAAAAAGGGTTGACGGGTACGTGCTAAGTAAGTCGTAGAGCTCAGACACTCGGCGACAGGCAATCAGTGGTCGTTATCGTAAAAGGGTTTTTCTATTGAATTCGGAAGGATGCCTGTCTTCCGATAGATGGTTTCATGGTTGACAGACGCATCCATTGTTTTTTCCGTCAAGCGATTTCTCGTTGACTGACTATTATCAGAGGTTGTCATATTGTCTAACGATTTTCTACGGCTTACTATTTACTATTTGCTTTTAGCTGATATCTTTTTTATTTTTTTTTTTTCAAATTAATGGTTTTATTGGAACGATGAACTTTGTCAATTAAATACCCAGCAAACAAATTGGAAGTACATCAGTAGGAAGCACATTTTAATCGCTTCGTCGTCAGAATTGTTTCAGAAACCCTGATAGAGAAAGTTGAAATAAATGGAATTGAATCCGCGAACTTTGGATTTTTGCAACAATCGCAGCTTTTTTCGCGACTTACTACATACATATTACAAGCGACATTGGTTCTTAATACACATGCAAAACATCTGCCAGATCCGTTGGACAGATCGCGAGAAAATTACAAAACAAAAATGTCATGCATACAAAATTATCATATAAGCTGGCGTGTAATTTTGCTATTTAATTTGCTATTTTTTCGTAGAACATTTTAATCCTAAAATGTCCTTTTTGAAAGGACTTTTTTGATTTCCTCGAAAAAAGGGTCAAATTGACCCATAAAGCGAGGAGCTAGAGGGTTAAGATCTTCCACAAAAATCATCCCCATAAAATTCCACAATATAGTTCTGACAATAAGAATTCGCTCAGACATTAACTTACAACACTTTTTTCGCTTAGTGTAATGCTTCCTTCGACCAAAAAATGAAAATTTTGACCCGCGATAAAAAGAAACTCAGACCAGCTGGACTATAAGTTTATTCTACAAAAATGATCTACTCAACAAGCTCTTTCAGAATTATAGGGTCGCTGTCCTGTTCCATTCAAAAAGTCTTAATTTGTTGGACAGTGTTATTAACACTACATAATATCAGTAAAATTAAGTAGTGTTAATTTATTTAATACTAATTAAATTGAATATTTATTTGTGTTTTATATTAGTTCATATTTAATAAATATTTAGTTAAGTTTCCTATTGTCAGCTCTAATGAACAAACTTTTTCACTACTTCGGGTGCTCTCTTTTAGCTGGGAATAGAACACAATATCATTCATATGACTGCCACGACTTACTCGGCAACACAATTTTTCAGTACAGCCCAAAAACTACACCAAACAGTGACTCGTTGTGGATGCATTGGCTTCTCAATAGTTAATAGTCAAGTATTAATTACAGGGTTCAACTGGCGACATGTATAAGCATAAAGACATGTAAATCTTCTCCAAAAAATTAACGTAGGGAACAGGCTCTATTGTTTAGTTTCCTTCAAGTCAGTCTTGTTCCTTCGGGGAAATTTGTGTGGATATTAGGGATTTTTAATCCTGGATAAAAAATGTTTACCTCTGAACATTTGTGAACATTCTAGCTTGTTTCGTTTAAAAGCAAGTGTGCTTTCATGAGACTAATTTACGGACCTAGTGACTGCACTAACGGTAATACCTTAAAATTTTATCACCATAAAATATGTCTCAGATCGATATTTGATGTTACATACGGAATGTTTGGCATTAAATATTAGGCTGACTCGTGGTCCATGCAAACAAAAAAATAATTTCCAGTAACCTCACAGAAATGAAGATGTGATTGTTCGACGATGATTTGCCTAATAAAACAAGTAAGGAATGGCTAAAGTCGGGCGGGGCCGACTCTGTGATACACTCCACTTTCTATCCGAATACAATTTAAATCGGTGAAAAGGTGAAAACTGGAAGGATTTTTGTATCCTGTAAATGTATGTGTTTGACAAAAATGTTAAATCGGAAAGGACATTTGTATGGGGGTATATTGAAATCTGGAACGAAATAGGTGAGATATAATATGTATAGTTTGGTCAAAATCTGTTAAACAATTGGGAGCAACATTTGTATTTGGGCTATATATAAATCTGAACCGATCTACCCACTTTCACCATAGGCTTTTTTTTACTTGGATTATAAGCTGTTGTGCCAAATTTGAAGAAAATCGGGTACAATAGGTGGTTTCTAAAGTCAAATCGGGAGCGACATTTGTATGGGGGCTATATCTAAACATGAACAGATCTTACCCACTTTCTGCATATGTATTTCTAGTTGGATTATAAGATGTTGTGCCAAATTTAAAGAAAATCGGGTAGAATATGTCGCTTCTACAGCGGAAAATGTCAAATCGGGAGCTATATTTGTATGGGGGCTATATCTAAATCTGAACCGCTCTTACACAATTTCTGCACAGGTGTTTTTAGTTCGATTATAAGATGTTGTGAAAAATTTAAAGTAAATCGGGTACAATATGTTTCTGGGACAGAAAAAGTCAAGCCGGGAGCGAAATTTGTATGGGAAATATATATAAATCTGAACCGATCTGACACATTTTCACCACGAGTGTTTCTAAAGAGTGATTTTTTTGAGGTTAGGATTTTCATGCATTAGTATTTGACAGATCACGTGGGATTTCAGACATGGTGTCAAAGAGAAAGATGCTCAGTATGCTTTGACATTTCATCATGTATCGTCTTACAAACGAACAACGCTTGCAAATTATTGAATTTTATTATCAAAATGCGTGCTCTGTTAAGAAAGTTCATTGCTCGCTTCCATTTTATGGTCAGTTTAATCGACCCACTGAAGCGGCTATTCGGGCTATTGTGACTAAATTTCGCACCAAATTTACATTGTTGGACATTAAACCACCAACACGCTTACGTAGAGTGCGAACTGAAGAAAATATCGCAGCTGTATCGGCCAGTGTTAATGATGACCACCAATTTTCGATTCGTCGCCGTTCGCACCAATTGGGTCTCTGTTACTCAAAAACGTGGAAATGCCAAAATTGGACTAAGCGGATGGACCACCTAAGACGCAGCCGCGGTCAACATTTAAATGAAATTATCTTCAAAAAGTAAATGTCATGGACCAATCTAACGTTTCAAATAAATAACCGATGAGATTTTGCAAATTTTATGCGTTTTTTTTAAAAAAAAGTTATCAAGCTCTTAAAAAATCACCCTTTAGTATAAATATAAGATATTTTGCCAAATTTGAAGAAGATCTGTTAAAATATGATATCATAAATCAAATAAATTTTAATGGAGATATATATAAATCTGAACCGATCTTCACCATAGATGTTTCTAGGTAAAATAGAAGATGTTTTGTCAATTTTAAAAACAATCCGATAAAATGTGGTTTCTAGAGCGGAAAAAATAAAATTGAGAGCGAAATTTTTATGGGAGCTATATAAATCTGAACCGATCTGACCCATTTTCACCATTGGTGTTTCTAGTGAAAACATAAGATATTTTGCCAAATTTGAAGAAGATCTGTTAAAACATGTGGTTTCTAGTGTAGAAAAAACCAAATCGGCAGCGAAATTTGAATGGAAGCTATATATAAATCTGAACCAATCGGACCTATTTTCACCACAGGAGTTCCTAGTTGAAATATAAGATGTATTGTCAGTTTTGAAGACAATCTGATAAAATATGAGGTTTCTAGAGCGGAAAAAGTGAAATTGGGAGCAAAATTTGTATGGGAGCTATATATAAATCTGAACCGATCTATATATAAATCTGAACCGATCTGACCCATTTTCACCGTGGGTGATTTTAGTGGAAATATAAGATATTTTGCCAAATTTGAAGAAAATCTGTTAAAATATATGGCATCTAGCGTGAAAAGAGTCAAATCGGTAGTAAAATTCGTATGGGGGCTATATCTAAATCTGAACCGATTTTCTTCAAATTAAATAGCGTTCGTCCTTGTCCCGAAAAACTTCGTTTGGCAAAGTTTCGTTTGGTTCCGGCTGCAATTCCGACCTGTAATTTGATTACAAGAATAGATGGACAGACAGCTAAATCGAATCAAAAAGTGATTCTAAGTCGATCTGTCTACTTAACAATGGGTCTATCTCACTTCCTTTTGGGTGTTACAAACAAATGCAGACATAATACTCTCGTCGAGTGTATAAAAACTGTGAGCGTAACAATAGCAATTCTTATTTTGTTCATAATTTACTATCGTTTGTAGACTTTTGTGGCATAGTGTATGTGTATTTGTCCAACATACATACTTTCGAGTATAAGCTACACCATAAGACAATACGACTACGCTTTCAGTTTCATTGTGTGGACTAGCCTATATGGAACTCATACCTTAACGGGAATTATCTCACTTTGGAGTGGGTTGTTTTTCTGCCAACGTCAATTTGTTGTACTCATGCCAACATTGTGCGCCCATTTGACACACAATTTGTGCCAAAGTGGTGTCTGTATTTCAATGACTGAATCTTTCAATCTAAGTGTGTATATCCGCTTACCTATGGGCCACGTATGTGCGGAAAAAAGAACTGAAACTCACATTTGTATAACGTGAGTTGGAAATTGTAGGTTATCAAAGTATAACGACGGGATTATAGCGGTGGTATTAACACATAAATGACAGGATATGTGCTCATATGCCAAGACAATCTCATAGTTATCTCGCTTTGAAATGAAATCGGAGGAGGTATGTAAATTTCAAAAACATAATATTCATAATTCCATTGACTGCTCTCTCATTTATATTTGAGTTACATATGTTGGTAAAATCTTAAAAGTTCTAATTATTGTTTGAATCACCATTTGCAAATTATAAAAAAATATCAAGAAAAATACTATATAACAGTTAAAATATGGAAGAAAAAGTGTAAATTATATCCATAGTGAAAATCGGTTGATAACCAACTAAGTTACAATGTGATAACACCGTACGATAATTTTAAAAGTCGTTACAGTTGAACCGGATGATACGTGTGAAACTACATGCAAAATGTAGTTACTTGGCGTTTTTAGTTGTTCTTTTCCTTTTAACCCTACACAGGACTACAAAGTTCGAAAGGATACAAAAATTATTTAATATACTTGTACGCACGGTGTTAGTGACAAATTAAAGAGGAGAATATCTATAAAAATACTTGAAATATCATGCTTCTATCTCTATTAGTTCAGCACTAACAACCATTTCAAGTTTACTCCTTAATTTATTTAGTTTATTCATATTTTACATTTTAAGAGGAAAACTTTGAAATGATTGTTAATGGTTAACTAAACTAATACAAATAAAAGCTTTTTTACTAAACATTTTTACTAAACATTTTCTTATTTAATCTGGCATTAGTACCGGTAACATATGGTGCGAATAAGTACTTAAAATATTTTTTTAAAAATTGTATCCTTTGGAAATTTGTAGTCCTTTTAAGGGGCAACAGGAGGAGAAAATAAAAAACTAAAAACGCCAATTTGGTTTGGTTCAAGTGTAATATGGGCTGTCGGACGGTGTAATTATGCAAAGGTACGAAAAACCGGTAACTCAAGATTATGGGGCTGTCCGGCAAATTTCAAATACATATTCTTGTTCAAAAAAATCACTTCCCATAGTTTTCTACTTCATTTTTTTGTAGCACATTGTATTCTATGGATAAATGTCGAAAATTATGACCTTGAGAAGTAAGAGGATATGTAGAAGGCGATTTCCAAAATCACCTCATTTTTACGAAGTTTTGGCTTAATTTATCCATAGATGTTCTTCTTGCTTTCTTCGCTAAGATAGCAGTTATTAAAAACTAAAACAAAATATTCTGTTATCTAATTATAATGGGTCTTTTAAGCACAAACAAAAACACAAAAATTAAAAATATTGATTAAAAAATGATTATAAGAAGAGTGTCAAAACGTCTAAATTTACCCATAGATCTTTTACATATAAACATTGTTTTTCGTTATAATTATTCGTTGCTAACTAAAGGGTGATTTTTTAAGAGCTTGATAACTTTTTTTAAAAAAAAAACGCATAAAATTTGCAAAATCTCATCGGTTCTTTATTTGAAACGTTAGATTGGTCCATGACAT
This sequence comes from Polietes domitor, assembly GCA_947397865.1. Lineage (NCBI taxonomy): Eukaryota > Metazoa > Arthropoda > Insecta > Diptera > Muscidae > Polietes > Polietes domitor. The sequence continues at coordinate 75,276,109 of OX377620.1, forward strand.
TTACTTTTTGAAGATAATTTCATTTAAATGTTGACCGCGGCTGCGTCTTAGGTGGTCCATCCGCTTAGTCCAATTTTGGCATTTCCACGTTTTTGAGTAACAGAGACCCAATTGGTGCGAACGGCGACGAATCGAAAATTGGTGGTCATCATTAACACTGGCCGATACAGCTGCGATATTTTCTTCAGTTCGCACTCTACGTAAGCGTGTTGGTGGTTTAATGTCCAACAATGTAAATTTGGTGCGAAATTTAGTCACAATAGCCCGAATAGCCGCTTCAGTGGGTCGATTAAACTGACCATAAAATGGAAGCGCGCAATGAACTTTCTTAACAGAGCACGCATTTTGATAATAAAATTCAATAATTTGCAAGCGTTGTTCGTTTCATGATGAAATGTCAAAGCATACTGAGCATCTTTCTCTTTGACACCATGTCTGAAATCCCACGTGATCTGTCAAATACTAATGCATGAAAATCCTAACCTCAAAAAAATCACTCTTTATATATTTAAAAATGAATCTGTGTTTGTAAGTTTGTTTGTTCTTTATAGCAGCCTAAACCACTGAACAGATCTTTTTGAAATTTTCACAGTATGTTTATGCTGAACCGGTAGTGAAAATAGGCTATAGAAATTTTTAATATGTTCAGTGGCGTCGCACCTCCCACACAAATTGGGGAACTTATTCGTTTTTTATAAATATTCGGAGTACTATTGCAGCGAGGGTCTTGAATTTTTGCGAATGTTCACTAATTGTTAGTCTGCACAGTTGTACAAAAAATGGGCGGTATGGTAAAATTGGGCGTGGTACCACCTATACGAAGTTAAAACCTATTATCGAATATTGTCAATTTTATGGCACCTAGAGTGCTGAAATTTTGTGTAAGTGCATCTACCATCAATGTGCGTAGTTGTGCCAAAAATGGGCGGTATTGGAAAATTGGGAGTGGTACCACCCATACGAAGTTAAAACCTTTTATCGAATATTGTCAATTCTATGACACCTAGAGTGCTGAAATGTTGTGTAAGTGCATCTAGCATAAACCTACGTAGTTGTGCAAAGATGGGCGGAAAGTGGCCGTAAGAAAGAATCCCATAAGAAATTAAAACTAGTTTTAGAGTATATTCGACACCGAGACTCCTAAAATGTGTGTGAGTTAATGTAGTTGTAACCTGCTTAGAAAATGGGAGGGATTTGAAAGATGGGGAAATTTTGATTTGAATTTTGTAAAATTGGAAATTTCGTTTTCTTTGGAATTTCCATTCGTCAAAAGACGACTTAAGTCAAGAAAGGAATTTTTTTTTGTAATGGAAACGATGAGAACCAAAAATCAATTAGAATTATGAGATTTCTTCCTTTATTCGGCGTAAACTAACGTTCTGTTCTTCAATGTTCTCCATGGGACATATCTATTTCTTTAGTATCTCAGGGAAGTATATTGATTATAATTGTTACATATATTACCGATGATGAGAAAAATCAATATAAAAGCTGATTTTAATTTTACCGTTTGTTTTTTTTTTTGCCTGGCGAAGCGGGCTAGTTAAAAAACAAGTAAAAACGGCGTTTAGCTCCGCCGGGTCGAAATTTATATACCCTCCACCATAGATTGCATTCCACATAGGATGCCGATTTTCATAGACGTCCAGTAATATTACAGGAAAATATGAATTTTTTAATATAGCCAAACCAAAACAAATACAAATATTGAAAAAATAATTTTATAAATAAATGTAATATTTTAATTATTTCAAACCACGCTTATAAGGCAAGGTTACCAATAGGTCAATTCAAAAAATAAGTATTCTCATATTTATATTTTCAAAAAGCTAAAATACCATAAATATTGATAGATAGTGGGTGCTACAGTCGGTTGTATTTCCATTATATTTTAAATCCAAAAGTACAAATTTTGAAAATCCATTATCAGACGTACATACATAGTGCAAAAAAACTAACTTCGTGATTCAACCAATTTTTGCCGTAAAAGAAAAAGTACGAATTTGGAAAAAACTTGTTATTTTGCGTGTCTATGCAGTCAGACTATACACCGAATTCCATGATTCCAGCTGCGGTCATTTGGTTGGTACCATCTTTACCAACTTAAGAGTGCGACTATCTAAAATCTCTTTATTTGACGTTGCTACATTCATTCAAGTTGTATTCGTTTAGTTGGTACTTTTTTTAATTCCTCTGTACCATTGTATCCCTTGATAGTACGAAATTCGAAAACTTCGTTTATTTTCCGTGTCTACGCAGTCAGAAGAATGCATACTCCGAATTTCATGACTCGAGCTGCGTTCATTTGATTGGTACTATTTTTATCCCCTTTTTTCATTTTAACCCCAAAAAGTACGAATTTTGAAAATATCCGTGTATTTTACGTGTCTATGCAATAAGAGGAATGTATACACCGAATTTGATTATTCTAGGGGCAGCCGTTTGGTTGGTACCATTTTTATCCCTCTATTCCCATTTTACGCCTTAAAAGTACGAATTTGGAAAAAATACTTGTATATTATGTATCTACTCAAGTAGAGGAATGTACACACCGAATTTTGTGTTTCTAGCTGTTGTCGTTTAATATGTACCACTTTATCCCTTTTTTGCCCCATTTCACCCCCTACCAATAAGAATCACTTTATGGTGCACGTTTTTGCTATAAGGGGAATGTGCATACCAAATATCAAGCAAATATAAACAGACATATTCAAAAAACATGCTTAAATACGGTAAAATATTAGGAATTACCCATAATACCCATAATAAGGGTATTTTTAATCCTTGTGAGAGAAAAATGTTTCCCGTCCGACCATAAGACGCATTTATTAAAAATTTGAACGTTCTCGCTCCTTTCGTTTAGATGCTAGCGTGATTTCAATAGACGGACAGACGGACATGGCTAGATCTTCTTAGAATTTTATGGTGATCAAGAATATATGGGCAAATCTACGGTATAGTACGATTCCATGTCACTCAGGCTTCTAACCGCTTTAAGAGCAATATATAATATTTCTGAGAGTGTCATAATTTTCAAAACGACGAGTTTAACCTCGCCAACATCCTAAAGTTTTAAAATTATGCTGTTAATGTAGTCTACTGAGCTAAGGTCTACTCTAATTTACCCTATTTTTGCTTGTAACTTTCGGGAGTTGTTCAACTCTTTTGGCTATAACTTTTTCAGCATAAGAGAAAATCATTCTGATCTTTTTGTGGATGATAGTAATGATGTTGCGGAATCTTCTATATGTTGAAAAGGGCGTGTGCCATCACTGAGGAATAAATGGTAGCTCTTCAAAATCTGTCACTCTGTTTTTGCATAAAACGAAAATTGATACAATTTTCTTTTTTGCGCTTTCAGCGTGAACGTAATTGCAAATTTTTTAATATTGGATTATAAACGACAGAGATACTAACAAAAGGCGACCGGACGATTTGGTGTGCCTTCAGCGACAAGGAGATTATGACAGTACGAACATCATCAGGTCGATGCGTGCAGATCATGAAATTTCATATTTTTTGAAGAGCACATCCGCAGTTTGAAAAATAACTGGTGGCAACCCTGTGTGATCGGTGAATATGGGTACTACTAATAATGTGTGTAAGTGCTAAATAGATCGAATTATTGTTTTGGTACCGAGAGCCATTTTAGGTTAAATTTTGTTGATTTTCATAGGGTTTTCAGGCTTAACTTGCAATAGAACCAAAAGGGACAATCCGATTATAACTTCTTCAGCACTTGAAAAAAATGATACACGCGAGCACATTATTTATATTTAATGTATTTTTAACAAGTTGACGCTAAAATAAAACGTGTGCCTCTAATTTGAAATTTTTAATTTTTCAAAATTGAAATCGGACTATTTTGTAGATTTTCCCATATACTACTCAGGTCGATATTTCAAGGTGTTACAAACGGAATGACAAAGTTAGTATATGGGGTATACTGCAGGTGGAGGGTATAATAAAACAAATAAATTTGGTCTATTTTGTATGTTTTTTTGTGTTATCAAAATAAATAAAAAAGATTTTGTCAATTCTTTGGAGACTCTCCCTAAACCTTAGTGAAATTCACAACATTTTAAACATTATAAGTACCATGTTAGTGGTATGTATGGTTGACCTTTTGATGTGTTGCGCTTTGTATTTTGTTCGGCTTGAGGTCAGTTTTTTTCAAATAATAGAACAAAAATCACTATTTTATTATTTTCTTGTTTTTTTTTTAGTTCCCAATATTTTATTTCCCATTTAACATATAAATGGGTGTTATCGGACTTATAATTCTAAAATGAGAATACAAATATTTACTTTATTTACATACACTATTTCACAAAAGTCTACAAACGATGTTACTATTATTATTATTTATATTATTTTTTATTTATTTTTATATTCTGCAGATTATTCTCCAACTTCCCCATCCCTAACTACATACAAAAAATTATTCATAATTTTCTATCTTTTGTAGACTTTTGTGGCATAGTGTATATAACTTGTTGTCATTTATTACTTGGGTGCGCAAATTAATTATTTTAATACAAAGTTAGTTTAATATTTGTTTACATTATTGTATATTAGTTCGTATTAAATAAATATATTCTTGTTGTTAATTCTTCCTCATAAATTGGTTACCGGAAGATACTCTTTTCTACACCAGGTAACAGCGGATTTTTGTTAATAAACTAAAATAGAAATGAAAGCTAATGCAATGTATATCATTTTCACTATAGAAAAATAACTTTTAAGCCTTTTAAAATAAAGGGCATTCCACCTATTACTACTCTACGTAAAAATAATTGGTAATATTCCAAATTTTCTTTATGAATATCTCTCTTTTTTATTGGTTTTTGTATCAGACCAATGCAAATGATATTTATTTTTTCGAATTCACAATTCCATGTGACATTCATAATTGTAGCCACACAATATAACAAAATATTTCTTGTTTGTTTCCCCAACCAAACATATCTAACACCACTCGTTTACTTTGGGTTTTCAAACCTTTACATCGCAGAATTTACAGTGGCTGTCGCACAATGAATGCAAAGTGACACTGATGTCAGATAAACAACTTTAAAGTGGGGGATTTATAACAGATTTTTCTAGATCTCTTCCGCCACTGCCTCCATCAGCTCACGTTTTTTTCTACTCTTCCATTGTGCTGTAGCATATATGTATACTTTGAATATTTTTTTCATGTGAATATACATGTATGTGTATGTGCATGCGATGTTTCGCTTTGGAATTTGTGACTTTATTTATGGTTAACAAACTGCTTCGGAGTAGCTTGGTTTTTTATTCCACGTCCTTGACCAGCTACACTATTTGGGACACACTAAACTGCCTAGAAAGTGGTTCTCCCTTCTATTGTTGTCGTGGGTTTTTCCTAAAACTGTAGAAAATGACAATTTGGTGGAGCTATATATATTAAATATATGCCTGTGGTCTGGTTTAGCAGTGTAGTTGATACATCGTTCTGGATTGGAAATAAAATAAGAAGAGTGAAACTTTATTGGAAAGATATAAAATAAAGCCCAGTAAAATTGCATTCAAAGTTGGATGAGACGTTTAATAAAATTGTTGTGAATTATAACATGAATGACGGGTTCCCATGGACAATATTAAATAAAATGATAAATCACAAATAAGTATTTTCAATTCATAATAGTTGTTGGAATTTTTTTTCAGCAATATTGCAGATTATGTATTTACTCCATAAAATGATTCACATTATATCAAAAGTCGGCTTTTATTATGCTCCATTCATGGTTTTTTTGGTAACTTATTGGCATATGTGCACTATGTAAAATATCTCAATCAACTGCAAATTTCAATAAATCCTTGATCATTTTGCTAAGCATTTGCATTAAAAGGAGCAGAATATATTATTAATAATAATATTGGTATACATACTTACCTACTTGGATTCAATAAGTAGATCTAACCTAATCTAACCACATCGAGATAATATCTCCACCACAGAAGCAGTTTAAGCAAGAAAGAAATTGAAAAAAAAAATAAACGTTTTGTCCCTAACCCACTGCAGTTGTCTATGTAACAGTTGTTTCCCTGCCACTAGTCGTTGGACAATTTATCTTTCTCCCTTTTCCCCATTTCTATCATGTGCCGATCCAATATGAATTCCATACGGAATTCCACTGAATTGTTGCAATTGCGAGATAATGGAGAAGAAAAATAAATTCTTTATAGTTTTGGTATTCGAATAGTTTGTGTTACTGTTGTTGCAATTGTTTGTTTATTTGTACTTGTTTAGGAACAGCCAGGTCATAACTCTTTGCACTCATTCAAGCGCTCCCATGAGTGCTTTGTGTAATCTTTAGCAAGGATATGTGGATGTACATAAGTGGGGTCCAGATATATAAAATTATTATAGAGAATCCCCTTTGTGGTCTATTTGAATTATTTCAAGGTGCTAAATTGGTGGTACAGAACTCCTTCGCCCACTCGCTTATGTAATCTAAAATATTGATTTTATATAGTGTTCTCGTGATTTTCCACATACCTTTAGACCACACTAATGTACATACCTGCACGCTCTATCGTAGACTTATATTGAATTCTTATTATATGTGTATATACACTCTAACCTATTTTCTATACTACTTACATAGCTTTGCTATATACTGGTTGGCTATTTAGTCAGAGTCAGAGAATATTGGGTTTCCAAGTGATGGCACTGGAAGATAGAAGAATTTTTAGCTTATTCATAAAACTTATTATTACATTAACAGGATAATAATAAAAAATCCTAATCATCATCTAAATATATCTCTCTTCCTGCCTGTCTGTCTGTTCGTTGAACGCTTGCTATCATCTAAATGAAACGATTAGACGAAATCTCCAGAGACAAATAAATAATAATATAATTTTCTGTGAAATACAATCTTTATGTTGGCCACATTAAAAATTTCCGTTTGATATGTCCTTTCCGATGGATATTAACGTTGCCAGCTTATCAAGTATCTTAATTATAAGCTAGTAAGCCCAATCGAAAGAGATTGGAAAGTGTGGCAACCCGGTAACATTAAAATTTTGCATATTTTACAAAATGAGGTTTATTCAACCAGTCATAATTGCTGTTCTGTAAAAGATATTGAAACAATTTTTTGCTGAGTTTTACTGCAAAAAAAATAAAAAACTTTAAATAATTTTTTAAATAATAATCTAAGGACTCCGCAAATTTCAGTAGTTTCGGGGATATCAGTAAAAATGTAGAAGTACTCATGCGTTTTTAGCATTTTTATTGTGTTTGCACTCGAGCTCTTCTATATGTGTACTAATATCTCAGAAACTACTGAAAATTCTACCATGAAATTAACAGTGAATTTAGAACACAGATGTAACTATTTGCTACAAAATAAAAAGTGATTTTTTATTATTCCCTCCAACTCCAGGATGGGGGTATACTAACTTTGTCATTCCGTTTGTAACACCTTGAAATATCGACGTCATAAAATTCTAAGACGATGTAGCCATGTCCATCCGTCTGGTGAAAGCACGCTAGAATCCAAATGAAAGGAGCTAGGACGTCCAAATTTTCCATAAATTCGTCTTATAGTCGTAGATCAGTTGGGATTGAAACTGGGTGAAATCGGCCCAAAGGGAAACATTTTTCCCTCAGAAGGATTAAAAATACCCATAATAACCCCTAATATTTTAGAGTATTTAAGCATATTTTTATACCCTCTACCAAAAGTTGGGGGTATATTCACTTTGTCATTCCGTTTGTTAAACCTTAAAATATTCATCGGAGACCCCATAAAGTATATATATTCTGGGTCGTGGTAAAATTCTAAGGCGATATAGCCATGTCCGTCTATCTGTCTGTTGAAAGCACGCTAGCTACCGAACGAAATGAGCTAGGAGGTTGCAATTTTCCGTAAATGTGTCTTATGGTTGCAGATCGGTTGGGACTGAAAGTGGGAGAAATCGGACCAGAGGGAAATTTTTTTCCCTCACAAGGACTGAAAATACACCTAATAACCCCTGATATTTAAAGTATTTAAGCATGTTCATACCCTACACCACTTCGTGGGCTAGGGTATTATAAGTTAGTTTCGCACCAAATGTTTGTAACACCAAGAAATAATAGAGCTAGACCCACCTTTAAGTATACCGATCGGCTTAGAATCACCAGCTGAGTCGATTTAACGATGTCTGTCTGTCCGTCTGTCCGTCCGTCTGCTGTCCATCTAAGCTTGTTCGCACTCTACAGGTCGCAATTGTTGTCCGATTGTCATGAAACTTGGCAGAAGTTATTTTTTCTGGCCAATGACCATCGATATTGCATTTGGAGGAAATCGGTTCAGATTTAGATATAGCCCCCATACAAATGTCGCTCCCGATTTGACTTTTTCCGCTCTATAAAGCACATATAGTACCCGCTTTTCCTTAAATTTGGCACAACATCTTATAATCCAACTAGAAACACCTGTGCAAAAATTGGGTAAGATCGGTCCAAATTTAGATGTAGCCCCCATACAAATGTCGCTCCCGATTTGACATTTTCCGCTCTAGAAACGACATATTGTACCCGATTTTCTTTAAAATTGGCACAGCATCTTATAATCCAACTAGAAACACCTGTGCAAAAATTGGGTAAGATCGGTTTAGATTTAGATATAGCCCCCATACAAATGTCGCTCCCGATTTGACATTTTCCGCTCTAGAAACGACATATTGTACCCGATTTTCTTTAAATTTGGCAGAACATCTTATAATCCAACTAGAAACACGTATGCAAAAATTGGTAAGATCGGTTCAGATTTAGATATAGCCCCCATACTAATGTCGCTCCCGATTTGACATTTTCCGCTCTAGAAACGACATATTGTACCCGATTTTCTTTAAAATTGACACAACATCTTATACTCCGACTATAAACACCTATGGTGAAAGTGGGTAAGATAGGTTCAGATTTAGATATAGCCCTCATACAAATGTTGCTCCCGAATGTTTAACCGATTTTGGCCAAATTTTACATATTATATTTCACCAATAAACAGACATGGTGAAAGCGGGTCACATCGTTCCAGGTTTCAATATACCCCCATACAAATGTCCTTTCCGATTTAACATTTTTTGTCAAACACATACATTTACAGGATGCAAAAATCCTTCCCGATTTCACTTTTTTACCGAATTGAATTGCAATGAGAATTGTTTGGGTGATGTCCATATGTCCATACTTTGAAATGACTTTGGTATACTACTGTATAATTTGTATTTGTCTGTCGGACAATTAGATCAATTACCATATTATTTACCATACTCGTTAAATTTGACTGAAGATGAATTTATAGCACATAAATTATATGAATATAATTTATATAATTTGTATGAACTACATAAAATTGCTCCCATGAAATACCTGGGTTTAGTAATCAAAGCGAGGTACATACGCAGGGAGTGGTGTAGGGTATTATATAGTCGGCCCCGCCCGACTTTAGCCTTTCCTTACTTGTTTTTCAATATGTCTGATTGTACTTACTTGATATTGGGTATGCGTATTCCCCCTATAACAAAAACGTGCACCATAAAGTGATTTTTATTCGCTGAGGGAGAAATGGGGCAAAAACGTGTGAAAATTAAATGACAATAGCTAGAAACATAAGATTCGGTGTGTACATTCCTCTAATTGACTAGATACAAATATAACAATAGTTTTTCCATATTCGTACTTTTAAGGGCTAAATTGGGATTAAAGGGATAAAAATGGTACCAACCAAACGGCTGCACCTAGAATAATGAAATTCGGTGTATAGATTCCTCTGATTACGTAGACACGTAAAATAAACGGATTTTTCGAAAATCTTACTTTTTGGGGTTAAAATAGAAAAATGGGATAAAAAAGTACCAACGAAAGGCTGGAGTTGTGGAATTCGGAGTATACATTCCTCTGACTGCATAGACACGAAAAATAAAAGGCTTTTTCCAAATTCGTACTTTAAATGGATACAATGGGTACAGAGGGATACAAATAGTACCAACTAAACGACTAGAATGATGAAATTCGATGTGTACATCCCTCTAATTGCGTAGACAAGTAAAATAAAGAGATTTTAGAAAGACGTACTCTTAAGGGGGTACAATAGGGAAAGGTGGACCAAAATGGTACCAACCAAATGGCCGCAGCTACAATCATGGCATTCTGTGTATACATTCCTCTGACTGCATAGACACCCAAAATATAAACATTGTTGAATCGTGAAGTTAGGTTATTTTGCACATGGGTTTGCAAAATTTGTACTTTTGGAATTAAAATAGAATGGAAATACAACCAACTGTAGCACCCATTCTCTACCAATATTTATGGTATTTAAGCTTTTCGAAAGTATAAATATAAGAATATTTATTTTTTTAATTGACTAGACGTATTATTTTATATGTATCGTTGCCTTATAATCTTGGCTTGAAATAATAAAAATATTATATTTATTTATAATTTTTTTTTCAATATTTCTTTTGGTTTGGCTATATTAAAAAAAATATATTTTCCTGTAATACTACTGCACTTCTACGAATATCGACAGCCTCTGTGGAATGCAATCCATGGTGGAGGGTATATAAAGTTCGGCCCAGCCGTACTTAACGCCATTTTTACTAGTTATTATTCCCTCCACCTTCAGGATGGGGGTATACTAACTTTGTCATTCCGTTTGTAACACCGTGGGTAATATCACCCATATTCCACATGAATGCAACTTCTATACAAGCATTGCGAAATATCAAAGTTCACAGTATTCCGACCATCTGTATAGAAGCTATAATAGCTTTAGTTTTACGTAGTTTTTAGTGATTTGTGTGGGAGGTAATGGAAGGGGCATGGCAAACCCCGTCATATTTAGTTGTTTTTAAAATGATTACAAAAACATTATCAAATACTAAAATATAGCTAATTCCGAATATCCGTATGAAAGTAACATAGGTTTTTTTTTAGGAATATGAGTCATTTGTGTGAGTGGTACCAGAAGGGGGGTGGTAATACCGCACATATTCGAAAATAATTTAGGTTTGGGAAAAATATTACCATGTGCAAAGCTGGAATTGATTCCTTCAATTCATAACTCTTTTCGAAAGATATCGTGTATACCTGCCAGACGGACGGACGGACATGGCTCAAACAACTTAAAAAATGGTTTTGGTCCAAACATACTTGTGGTCTTGAGTCAATCCTTCAATGCGTTACACTTTGTCCTACTCTGTCGAGCGGGGGTATAAAAATGGACGATATCGCTCCAGTTAAAAATCCTTTGCATCAGAAACACACCAAATAGGCCTTATAGACGGAATAATTAGTAAAGTTGACGAAATTTTTATTTGTTTACTTTAACGTATGGCTTAGGAGTACTTACTCTACTATATACAAAATATGCCTTACTAAGAACTTTTATCATTAGAAGACGTAGGCCGCTCAAACCTAGTACCATAGGGCACCGTTTTTAATATCATTAGAAGATAACTTTATCCGACGACATTTTGTTTTTTAGCTCAAAGAATTATAATTAAAACCAACAATTCTTAATTTTTTTCATTGCATTCAGTTCCCTTTAGATATACAGTGCAACACGAAAAAATATAACCATATGCGGATGCCACTACGTGATAAAAGACAAAATGACCCGTGTCTCCCAGTTTTGCCCAAAGTCATGCAATTGTTTATGGGTCCCAAAGATTTGGGGCCTCTGTGTAATTTTTGCAAAAAGTGATCATTTTCTAAGGCTCATATCTTGCAAACCGTTTTGAGTGTTCATTTTCATAGGTAGCAAACTGTTCAAAACAATCAACTACAAAAATGTACCTAAGATCTTAATAAACAACTTTCTAGAACATATGAACTTCCTGGCATGATTCTTAGCACCGTTTAGGTAGGAAAAATATATATTGCAGGACTGTTTCTGTTAATGGTCAGTCTGACTACAGTGCGTATGAGTGATATTATCCTTAATTAACAGCACGTATACGTCACCTACGCACACTACAGCCCATAAGATTTGTTCGACGACATTTGCGAGTTTGACCTTGAAGATGAAGTTTTTTGATTTCATATGTTCATAATTTTCCAAAGGGGTTTTAAGATATGAGCCTGCGAAAATAGTCACTTTGCAAAAGTTACACCGAGGCCCCAAGTCTTTGGAGGCCCATAAAAAATGCATGACTTTGGGTAAAACTGCGAGACACGGGTCTTCTTTTTTTGGTCTTTTATCACGTAGTGGTGTCCGTATATGGTTATATTTCCATTACTTATAGTATTACACACAGTGATATTAAACGCATTTAAAGAAATTATTGCCCAAAAAGAATGTTAAATTTATTATACCCTACACAACTTCGTGGACTAGGGTATTATAAGTTAGTTTCGCGCCAAATGTTTGTAACACTAAGAAATAATCGAGCTAGACCCACCTTTAAGTATACCGATCGACTTAGAATCACCAGCTGAGTCGATTTAACGATGTCTTTCCGTCTGTTGTCCATCTAAGCTTGTTCGCACTCTATAGGTCGCAATTGTTGTCCGATTGTCATGAAACTTGGCAGGAGTTATTTTTTCTGGCCAAGGACCATCCGTATTGAATTTGGAGGATATCGGTTCAGATTTAGATATAGCCCCCATACAAATGTCGCCCCCGATTTGACTTTTTCCGCCCTATAAAGAACATATAGTACCCGATTTTCTTCAAAATTGGCTTAACACCTTATAATCAAACTAGAAATACCTGTGGCGAAAGCGGGTTAGATCGGTTCAGATTTAGATATAGCCCATATACAAAGGTCGCTACCGATTTCACTTTTTCCGCTTTAGAAACCACATATTGTATCCGATTTTCTTTAAAATTGGCGCAACATCTTAAAATACAACTAAAAACACCTATGGTGAAAGTGGGTAAGATCGGTTCAGATTTATATATAGCGCTCATATAAATGTTGCTCCTGAATGTTTAGCCGATTTTGGCCACATTTTACATATTATATTTCACCAATAAACATACATGGTGAAAGCGTTCCATGTTTCACTATACCCCCCATACAGATGTCATTTCCGGTTAAACATTTTTTGTCAAAAACATACATTTATAGGATTCAAAAATCCTTCCAGATTTCACTTTTTTACCGAATTGAATTGTAGTGAGATAGAAAGTGGGGTGTATCATATTGTCGGCTTCGTCTGTCTTTAGCCTTTCCATACTTGTTAGGGTGATGCCCATATGTCTATACTTTGGTATAACCCAAATGGGGCCCATTCTGATCGATTACAGCTCTAGAAATTATATCTTACGTCGGATCTTCACCACATTTTGCAGATCATGATATTTTTCAACTAGGAATACCTACCGTGAATGAGACATATATAGGCCCATGTTTTGGACCATGCCCAAAGGCATGGCCCCTTTTGAAATGTCGGTCCGATTCATCCTATTACTACTGTATAATTTGTATTTGTCTGTCGGATAATTGGATCAATTACCATATTATTAACCATATTCGTCAAATATGACTAACGATGAATTTATAGTAACTGTATAATTTATATGAAGTACATAAAATTGCTCCCATGAAATACCTGGGTTTAGTAATCAAAGCGAGGTATATACTCAGGGAGTGGTGTAGGGTATTATATAGTCGGCCCGCCCGACTTTAGCCTTTGCTTACTTGTTTTTCATTTTACCTCTGGTATGAATGACATAATTTGCTTCTTTTTTTAAGACAATGTTTTCAGTTTCTTCATATTCATCACAAAAAAAAAAACAACGGGAAAAATCCTCGAGATGCATACAGCATCAACAATGCTAATACTGACTAAAGAACTAACTACCCCGGCAACAACCCGACTATTTGAAGTTCAAGAGCATTTCAAAGTACTTCCCGGCAGAGGGAAATTCGTCTTAACAATGCTCTTGAAAATGTAATTAAAGCATTGTTGTGAGATTTTCATTTTATACTCTCTCTCGTCCGTTTCTTCTTCGTTGAAGAAGGTGAAATCTAAAGGTCTTAAGCCGGAAAATAGATATAATCTTAAAGGAAAGGCACAACAACAGGCAGTACTCACTCGTAATACTAAACTGGGTTGTATCACAACATTGCTGCGAGGCCAGCAACCCTTCGTTTGGATGTTCAACTGCAAGGGGAGTTTGCTTGACTTGAAACAGTTTTCACTTGTTGTTCTCTACCCACAGTCGTCGGGTAATGCCTTCCTCTTCCGTTTCCCTCATGCTTGATGATTTTCATGCCCGTTCACTTGAACAAAGAGTTTTTATAAACTTGGCATATGTTTTTATAAACTTGGTGTATGTTTTTTTGCTTCTCGGAGTTAATTGTTCATGTATTCGCTTTCTGGCTTGTTTCTTCTTCTTCTGGAAGTGGAAGCAATTCTAAGCGAATAAGGATGCCATTCTGTTCGCCGTAGAGCCTCATTACTTGGATTACATTCTTGTAATCTGATGAGGAAAGGGTAATTATTGCATGAATGTCTCATTTATCTTTAATTTAATTTTTTCTTTAAATTGTTTGAGATTTAAAACTTAAAGTTTAGTATAGATTATCGACTTTTAATTTGTATTTTTTTTTAATTTTTGATGTACTTTTTGTAGTTTCGTTCCTGTGTCAATCCAAGATATGAATTAACAACGACACTCATGTACTTTCAAAATATTTTCTTGCTTTTAGCAATTTTTATCAGGCGTAATTTATCTTACAGTGTGCAAACAAATTTAATGTATTTATAAAATGTTTTGTTAGTTGAAGTTGTATCCGATAGTAATGGCCCAACTTTATTATTTGATTTAAATTCTATTATCGCGTGTGCTCATTGTAAAGCTAAACTATACATTAATGTGGGTTACGCTACTAATAAACAAGTAAGGAAAGGCTGAAGTCGCACGGGGCCGACTATATGGAGGGTATCATATATATCTACGCCATTTCAATTCTGTGAATATTTCGACATGTGCTCTACACATTTACCGATGAGACCCACTTTCGTTATGTATATTTCCAGGTGTGGTTTCTGGTGTGGAAAAAGTAAAATCGGGAGCGAAATTTGTATGGTGGCTATATCTAAATCTGAACCGATTTTACCCATTTTCACTACAGATGTTTCTACACCATTTTAAATTGTAATTCAAAAGAATTGAAATTCAAAAATTCCATTTCAAATTCAAACAAGTAAAAACGGCGTTAAGTTCGGCCGGGCCGAACTTTATATACCCTCCACCATGGATTGCATTCCACAGAGGTTGTCGGTTTTCGTAGAAGTGCAGTAATATTGCAGGAAAATATATTTTTTTATTATAGCCAAACCAAAACAAATACAAATATTGAAAAGTTAATTTTATAAATAAATATAATGTTTTAATTATTTCAAACCACGCTTATAAGGTAATGCTACCAATACGTCAATTCAAAAAATAAATATTCTTTTATTTATATTTTCAAAAATATTTTCAAAGCCATAAATATTGGTAGATAGTGGGTGCTACAGTTGGTTGTATTCTATTTGAATTCCAAAAGTACAAATTTTGAAAATCCATTATCAGACGTACATAGTGCAAAATAACCTAACTTCATGATTCAACCAATTTTTGCCGTAAAAGAAAAAGTACGAATTGGGAAAAAAAACTTTTTATTTTGCGTGTCTATGCAGTCAGAGGAATGTATACACCGATTTCCATTATTCCAGCTGCGCCCATTTGGTTGGTACCATTTTTACCCCCTTGACGTTTCTACGCAATTAGAATTTTATCATTCTAGCTGTGGTCGTTTAGTTGGTACTATGTTTATCCCTCTGTACCATTGTATCCCTTGAAAGTACTAATTTCGAAAAATTCGTCTATTTTCCGTGTACACGCAGTCAGAGGAATGTATACTCCGAATTTCATGACTCTAGCTGCGGTCATGTGATTGGTACTATTTTTATCCCATTTTTTAATTTTAACCCCAAAAAGTACGAATTTCGAAAAATCTGTTTATTTTCCGTGTCTACCCACTCAGAGGAACGTATACTCCGAATTTCATGACTCTAGCTCCGGTCATTTGATTAGTACTATTTTTATCCCCTTTTTTCATTTTAACCCCAAAAAGTACGCATTTTGAAAAATCAGTTTATTTTCCGTGTCTACACACTCAGAGGAATGTATACTCCGAATTTCATGACTCATGGTCATTAGATTGGTACTATTTTTATCCCCTTTTTTTTCATTTTAACCCCAAAAAGTACGAATTTTGAAAAATCATTGTATTTTACTTATCTATGCAATCAGAGGAATGTATACATACCAAATATCAAGCAAATATATACAGACATATTCAAAAAACATGCTTAAATAGGCTAAAATATTAGGGATTATTATGGGTATTTTTAGTCCTTGTGAGGGAAAAATTTTTCCCTTTTTGCCGATTTCGCCCCATTTCAATCCCAACCCATCTACGACTATAAGACGCATTTATGGAAAATTTGAACGTTCTAGCTCCTTTCGTTTAGATGCTAGCGTGCTTTCAACAGACGGACGGACGGACGGACATGGCTAGAACGTCTTAGAATTTTATGACGATCAAGAATATACATACTTTATAGGGTCTCAGGTCGGTATTTCAAGGTGTTACAGACGGAATGACAAAGTTAGTATACCCCCATCCTGGAGGTGGAGGGTATAAAAATGTCAATTGAAATTCAAAACTCGTCATTTATAATTCAAAAGACAATATTTGAAATTCAAAAGTAGTCATTTGTAATTCAAAAGACATCATTTGAAATTAAAAAGACATCATTTGAAATTCAAAACTATTCATTCGTCTATCTATCAATCTAAGTGGGGGTAAATCTGTTTTCTAAACAGCACATTATTCAAATTTACAGAAATAAATAAATGCTACCCAATCTAATGTATATTTTGCTTAAATAATTTTGTTTACCCTTTTTTATTGCAAATGGAATAATTTTTGAATTACAAATGAAATATTTTTTGAATTTCAAATGAAAACTTTTGAATTTCAAATGGTGTCTTTTGAATTACAAATGACGAGTTTTGAATTTCAAATGACGCGTTTTGAATTTCAAACGATGAGTTTTGAATTTCATATGACGACTTTTGAATTTCAAATGGTGTCTTTTGAATTACAAATGAAGAGTTCTGAATTTCAAATGACGCGTTTTGAATTTCAAATGGTGTCTTTTGAATTACAAATGACGAGTTCTGAATTTCAAATGACGCGTTTTGAATTTCAAACGATGTGTTTTGAATTTCATATGACGACTTTTGAATTACAAATGGCGAGTTTTGAATTTCAAATGATGTTTCTTGAATTTCAATTGATATTTTTGAATTTCAAATGGAATTTTTGAATTTCAATTGACATTTTTGGAATTTCAAATGGAATTTTTGAATTTCAAATGGTGTCTTTTGAATTACACTTAAAAATGGTGTAGTTTAAATATAAGTTGTTGTGCCAAATTTGAAGAAAATCTGTTAAAATATACGGTTTCAAGACCGGAAAATGTCAATATGGTAGCTATATATAAATCTGAACCAGTCTAACACATTTTCAGCACAGGTATTTCTAGTTGAAATATAAGATGTTTTGTCAATTCTGAAGAATACCTATTAAAATATGTGGTATCTAGAGTGAAAAGAGTTAAATCGGGAGTGAAATTCGTATGGGGCTATATCTAAATGTGAACCGATTTTCATCAAATTAAATAGCGTTCGTCGTTGTACCGAAAAACTTCGTTGTGCAAAGTTTCATTTGGTTCTGAGTATAATTGCGACCTGTACTTTGATTACAAGAATAGATGGACAGACGGACATGGCTAAATCGATTATATAGCCTATATATCCTATCTGTTTGAAGTTCCAAAAAGAGACAAACGTTTTTATAGTATTAATAGGGATATATATTTACTTTATGTGGGAGGTGCCACGCCCACTTTCCTCGTACCGCTCACTTTTTCCACGAATTTGCACAATGAACTCAAACAAAATTTCAAAATTCTTGTGGCAAAATAAAAGAATATATAAAGGGTGATTTTGTTGCTATTATCTTTTTGGCAACACCGATTTAAACAGCTAACACACGTTTCGTGTTTTGTTTCACTGTCAAACATCTTCAGTTTGGTCTATAATTTAACCATAAATCGTCTTAGAAACGAACAACGCTTGCAAATTATTGAATTTTATTATCAAAATGCGTGCTCTGTTAAGAAAGTTCATCGCGCGCTTCTTCCATTTTACGGTCAGTTTAATCGACCCGCTGAAGCGGCTATTCGGGCTATTGTTGACTAAATTTCCCACCAAATTTACATTGTTGGACATTAAACCACCAAGACGCTTACATAGAGTACGAACTGAAGAAAATATCGCAGCTGTATCGGCCAATGTTAATGATGACCATCAATTATCGATTCGTCGCCGTTCGCAGCAATTAGGCCTTTGTTACTCAAAAACGTGGAAATGCCAAAATTGGACTAAGCGGATGGACCATTTGAGGCGCAGTCAAGGTCAACATTTGCATGAAATAATCTTCAAACATTAAATTATATGGACCGTACTATCGATTCAAATAAAGAATTCATGCATTTTTCTGAATTTTACGTGCATTTTTGGAAAACTTTCCTATAGCTTTTAAAAAATCACCCTTTATATTGGGTTCTAATTTTTAGACGAGGTTCACCGCACATCTTTCAAATTCCGCCCATTTGTATCTTACCTACGTAATTGAAAACTTAATGAACTCACAGAATTTCAGGAAACTCGGAGTCTTGTAAATGATGAAACTCTTTAATTGGTTTTAATTTCTTATGGGATAAGCCACGCCCTCTACAAAAATAACGCCCATTTTCTCCCAACTACTTAGATTAATAGTGGATGGATTCACATACAATTTCAGAACTCTCAGTGTCATCGAATTGAATATATTTGATAATTGATTTTAATTTCGTATGGGTGGTACCACGCCCCTTTTCCAATTTCGGCAATTTTTCACACAACTGTCCAATTTAATACCCAATGAACTCTCACAAAATTTCAAGACTGTGATAGTCATAGTACTCCAACTATGTTGCTTTTAAAAATGCGAAAAAATTCAATTTGTGTTGGTGGAGTGCCACACTTTTATTGTAATAATATGCGAATAATATGCCAACTTTAATTGAATATGGTAGAAGAATGAGTACTAAATCACCTCAAAGTATTGTCTTCTAAAACTTTTTTAGTTCTATTCCACCAGAGTTGAAAAACAATCAAAATATAGTGTTTTTACTAACGCGATTTTTGGGTAACAAAGCCTTGAAAACCACCAATTTTTGTTGTGTTTCATTTCATTTAACGCCCCTTTCAAACGAGGCGAAAGACGTACAAATTGGGTAGATAGTTTGTCTGTAACTCAATTATGAATCTTACATTTTTTTCACTTTTTGTTTTTTCTTGAGTTCTGAAGAAATTAATGAGCGGCTCTATAAACTACAATATTTGTCCGATTTTGATTCAGTTTTCGGATTATTTATCGATAATTAGTTCTCTATTAATTGGTATTATTAGTTTTACCAAAAGGTGTTATCAAATTTTTGCCTTTGGCAGTATTTTAATAAATCGACATACACACTTGGGCACTAACATGGCGACAACGTCTGGTAATTTCATGATGGCCAATATTACATACATTCGTTAGAGGGTATTATAAACGCAATGGCATACTTAGTAAAGCGCCATTCTATTACTTCCGCCTAACCCACTTTATAATACTGAAAGTCGTACAGCTTTTAATGTGTCAACTTGATTGTAGTTTTGTAGCCAAAGTTCAATAAACTGAAACAGGCCAACAGGCGGGGAAGGTCATTGCATGCATGCAACATTAAGGCAGTCATCATGCATTGTTATTTAGATGCATTCACTGAGATACCGCAAACAAATACACTTAAATATTTAAATTAAATATTGTTCAGCATTTAAAGCACACCATGCATTTCGAGGCCATTTCACTTATGCCATTAGAGTGGAAGCGTGTAGATAAGGTTCTTGCAAGTTAACCATAAAACATATGTACCTAATGTTTATTTAATGTCTGCACGGTTGAATTAGAAAAGTATAGTAATTTGTCAACCGAACCAGGGATATATGTATGGGGATTGTTATAGAGAAATGAGGGGAAAGCAGGTGTATCAAGGCTAAATTGAATTGAACACAAGAGTATAACACTGTGCTACAAAAAAACAATGAATTAGGCAACTCTGGGAAGTGATATTGTTTTTGTTGTAGGTATTGTGGAGTAGAACAGGAATCTGTATTTGAAATTTGCCAGACATCCACAAAATCTTGAGTTACTCGTTAAAATCGCTTTTTGGTATCTTTGCACACTTATAAGCCTGTATCTTAGTTGTTAACCGATTTCCACTTTGTCAACGGATTTGAAAAGAAGAAAGCTGGAGCCGATATCTATCTATCTGACTCATAGTTGACCAGGGCCCAGACTAAATGGGTAGTTCTTAAATATGACGTAGACGCCGACTAAGAAAAGGTTTTACGAAATTAGTTTTTTAGGGGTTAAAATGATACAAAAAGGGATAAACTTTGAATCTTCGTCCTGACTAAACGGCAGTAGCTAGAAAAATTCGGTGCCTTGCAGACGTGTAGTTTGTACAGGGATTTTTCCAAAGAAAAAAGAAGAGACAAAACGGGATAAATATGGTAACAATGTAGTTATGTAGCTATATTCGTGAAAATCGGTATGTACATTTCTCTGAAAAGACTTGCAACATAAATTGATTTTTCGAAATTTAAACTTTTACGGGAGAGTGGGACAAAAAGGGATAAAAATGGTACCAAATAATGTGTTACAACTAGACTCGTAAAATTTGGTATGTAAATACCTCTGACCATGTAGAAGCGCAGTAAAATTGGATTTTTCGAAATTTGTACTTATAAGAGGTGAGCGAGACAAACGGGGATAAAAATGGTACCAACTAAAGTATTCAAGCTATAGTCACGGAATTTGATGTGTAAATTCCTCTGACAGCGTAAATCTAAATCGATTTTTTAAAATTTGTACTTATAAGGCGTGAACGAGGCAAAGAAGATAAAAGTGGCTTTTAATTATTGCTGCTATAATCGTGAAATTTGGTGTGTATATTCATCTGACAATGTAGAAGCGCAATCAAAATGGATTTTTTCGAAATTTATTCTTATAAGGTGTGAGCGGTATAAAAAAGGATAAACTATTACACTTATTACTCTTGAGCGACATACAAAGGGATAAAATATTGCATCAACTAAAGTATTGCAGCTAGAATCGTGAAATTTGATATGTAAATTCCTTTGACCATGTAAAGAGTGATTTTTTTGAGGTTAGGATTTTCATGCATTAGTATTTGACAGATCACGTGGGATTTCAGACATGGTGTCAAAGAGAAAGATGCTCAGTATGCTTTGACATTTCATCATGAATCGTCTTACAAACGAACAACGCTTGCAAATTATTGAATTTTATTATCAAAATGCGTGCTCTGTTAAGAAAGTTCATTGCGCGCTTCCATTTTATGGTCAGTTTAATCGACCCACTGAAGCGGCTATTCGGGCTATTGTGACTAAATTTCGCACCAAATTTACATTGTTGGACATTAAACCACCAACACGCTTACGTAGAGTGCGAACTGAAGAAAATATCGCAGCTGTATCGGCCAGTGTTAATGATGACCACCAATTTTCGATTCGTCGCCGTTCGCACCAATTGGGTCTCTGTTACTCAAAAACGTGGAAATGCCAAAATTGGACTAAGCGGATGGACCACCTAAGACGCAGCCAACATTTAAATGAAATTATCTTCAAAAAGTAAATGTCATGGACCAATCTAACGTTTCAAATAAAGAACCGATGAGATTTTGCAAATTTTATGCGTTTTTTTTAAAAAAAAAGTTATCAAGCTCTTAAAAAATCGCCCTTTAGAAGCGTAGTAAAATTGTTTTTTTTTTTAACTTTTACTAAGGGGGTGCGCGGGACAAAAAGGGATAAAAATTACGTAAACGAGGAACATAAATGGATATTTCAAAATTTGTACTTATAAGGAGGATGCGGGACGACAAGAGATACATTTTCAAAATGTGTACTTTTTGGGAAAGAAGTGTAAAAAGTTATAAAGTGGCCGGCTGTATCTAGAAACATGAGATCGAGGAAAGGCTCTGCGGTTGTATTTTTTTAAATGTGTAGAAAATGATAAAAATTATGCATGCGAAGGGAGAGGAGTTGACAAGCACATTCCTTTTGACTGTGTATGTGTGCTATCTAAAAGGAGGTTTCCAAATTGCTATTTCAAATTTATCTATATCCACCAAAGAAAAATTAGATAATGCGTGCGAAGCAGCGGGTACTGCTACTATAGCGTATTTAAGAAATCTGTGTGCATTAGTCCAACAACCATAATTTTTAAACAATTTTAAGCCATTTTTCTACTTTGGCAATATTTCTCCACATTATTTTATTTGGCAACCGCGCCAATTTTAAATTTATTTAAACAACGCATTGTGTAAAACACCGTTAGCAATTGACTGAGTTATTGAAGTTTTTATTAATACTAAATTTTTGAACTTGTTTTGGTTTATTTCAAGCTCTTTCCATCAGGCGATTGTTTTACTAAATTCCCTGTCGGTGGATGGCAAAGATTTTTGTTTAAAATTAATACAACTTTTTACCAAATTATAGTTTCCAAAAATAACTCGAATTAATATGAACTGTGCTACCTCAGTATATAATAAAAACCATTCCTTTCATGACACTTCAAAGATATATTTATGGAAACTATATTATAAATGTATGTATTTGCTATTAACTTAAATATATTTTTATTATTTAAAAGGAATTGTATTAATAAAATAATGAATGTTCTTTCGTCTGACTTTTCTAAGTACCTTCACTGAAGTTTTGGTTGCTTTTGCAAAAGGATTTAAAAAACATAAAAATATGTAACACATTATTTCACCACTTCGAAGATCACAGGGACGATAAATATGTCATATAAGAAAACTACTTAAATATAAAAAAATATTAAATCACTTTGAGAATCAAAATATAATTATAAACTTTTTAAAAATGTACTGGAATAGTAACTAATATTCATTTTAAAAAGTGTAATTATAAGAATGTGTAAAAATGAAATTTGGATATGTATGAACAGTAAGACTCAAATTTTACCGTATATCTCGAAGGATATTGAAGGATTAAGATTTTAAAGGACATTCCTTCGATTTTTTACACTTCCTTATCCCATAAACATTGTTTGGATTGCCTAAGTGTCTTCTTTCATTTCAGGTTTCGAGAACTAGCAGTAAAAATACAATAAATTGTTGAATATGTCAAGTCCTTTTAAACGCGAACTCAACCAGAAAATGAACACAATTTTATAGACATTGTCATGAGCTAAAATTAGTGTCGTGGTATACTCAAATAAATAATCAGCAATTATAAAGCGATTGTAAAAATTATAAAACACTAATTGCTGAAACGACAAAACAACCAATGGAGTTAGTTACACGCATTGGTGGCAGTTATAATGAAATATGCAAATGTTTGTCAAGCTAATTCAATATTTAGTGAAACTGAAAGGAACGACCATTAATTATTACAATTGGTAGCGGACATTTGCTTATGGGCAACTCTTTTTGGGCAAATAAAAATGTAAAATTAATATAAACATTAATATTAATTCAATGTTGCCGTCCAAACTAATTTGGCGTTTTTGTTAGAAAGTAGACAGCTATTTCTGGTAAACAATTACGTTTGAGAAATATATATATATATATAATATTCTCTATACTCTTTGTGAAACAAGCTAAGATTCAAATGTCCGTAACTCTAAGAAATAAACGAGTTTTATCGATGAAATATTACATTAAATGGATACCATTGCGTATTAGTAATAAATCCAAATATAAGTCATACGCTACCAAGAACTTCCATAGATATAACAATAGTTATACTGATCTTTATCACAGTCATCGCTATAGCTACGCAAGATCTTCGTCCAAATCGTTCTAAGAATCTAATAACTCACGATTAAAAACATATTTTTATAGAGAAACAAACAATTTTGTTTTTTTTTTTGTTGTAGTAGCTAGGGTTCTACTGAAGAAAACAAAATAAAATCCATAAAGTATTTTTGAAGAAATATAAAAGTTATGTACCTATTTATTTTTAAATAACACTATCTAACAAATTAAGATTTTGTGATTGAAACATAATAGCGAACCTATAATTCTGAAAGGGCATGTTGAGTATACCATTTTTGCAGAACAAACATAAAGTCCAGGTGGTCTGAGTTGCTTTTTACAGTGGGTCAAAGTTTTAATTTTTTGGTTGAAGAGAGCATAATACTAAGTGAAACAGGTAAGGACAGGCTAAAGTCGGGCGGGGCCGACTATATGATACACTCCACTTTCTCTCCGTATGCAATTCAGTGAAAATGGTAAGGATTTTTGCATATTTCCTAATCATAGGCTAATATGACCAAACCCAATTTGTCAAATGGAGAAGAATATTTGTATTGGGGCTATATCCAAACATGAAATGAAGTGACCCCCTTACAATAGGTTTTTCCAGTTCAAGTATAACGTACTAGGCTCAATTTGAAGAAATTCGGCGAAAATACGTTGTTTCTGGGGCGTAAAAAGTCAAGTCGGGTGCGAAATTCGTGTGAGAGCTGTATATAAATCAGACCCATTTTCTCCATTGGTGTTTCTAGTGGAATTATAAGATATTTTGCCAAATTTGAAGAAGATCTGTTAAAATGTGTGGTTTCTACAGCAGAAAAAGACAAATCGGGACCGATTTGAATCGGAGCTATATATAAATCTGAACCGGTCTGACCTATTTTACCACAATTGTTCTTAGTTTAAATATAAGATGTTTTGCCAAATTTTAAGACAATATGATAAAATATGTGGTTTCAAGAGCGGAAAAAGTCAAATTGGGAACGAAATTCGTGTGGGAGCTATATATAAATCTGAACCGATCTGACCCAATTTCACCATGAGTGTTTTTAGTTGAAATATAAGATGTTTACCAATTTTTAATCAAATATGTTGAAATATATGGTATCTAGAGTTAAAAGAGTCAAATCGGGAGTGAAATTCGTATGGGGGCTATATCTAAATCTGAACCGATTTTCTTCAAATTAAATAGCGTTCGTTCGTCCTTATCCCGAAAAATGTCGTTGTACAAAGTTTCATTTGGTTCTGGCTACAATTGCGACCTGTATCGTGATTACAAGAACAGATGGACAGACGGACGGACAGAGAGATTCAAAAAGTGATTCTAAGTCGATCGGTATAATCAACAATGGGTCTACCTCGCCTCCTTTTGGGTGTTACAAACAAAGACATAATAATCTCGTGGAGTGTATACAAAGTGATGTATGTTAATGTCTGAAAAAATTTTATTGTTACAACTATATTGTGGAATTTTATGAGGATAATTTTTGTGGAAGATCTTAAACCTCTATCTCCTTTATTTATGGGTCAATTGGACCCGTTTTTTCAAGAAAGGACATTTAAAGATTAAAATGTTCTATAAAAAATTGCCGGAAAATTTCAGTGTGAGACATCAAAGACATCAGAGTTATAAATAAAATTATTCACGCTTAAAAAGCCAAAATAAAGGGTGATTTTTTAAGAGCTTGATAACTTTTTAAAAAAAAAAAACGCATAAAATTTGCAAAATCTCATCGGTTCTTTATTTGAAACGTTAGATTGGTCCATGACATTTACTTTTTGAAGATAATTTCATTTAAATGTTGACCGCGGCTGCGTCTTAGGTGGTCCATCCGCTTAGTCCAATTTTGGCATTTCCACGTTTTTGAGTAACAGAGTCCCAATTGGTGCGAACGGCGACGAATCGAAAATTGGTGGTCATCATTAACACTGGCCGATACAGCTGCGATATTTTCTTCAGTTCGCACTCTACGTAAGCGTGTTGGTGGTTTAATGTCCAACAATGTAAATTTGGTGCGAAATTTAGTCACAATAGCCCGAATAGCCGCTTCAGTGGGTCGATTAAACTGACCATAAAATGGGAGCGCGCAATGAACTTTCTTAACAGAGCACGCATTTTGATAATAAAATTCAATAATTTGCAAGCGTTGTTCGTTTGTAAGACGATTCATGATGAAATGTCAAAGCATACTGAGCATCTTTCTCTTTGACACCATGTCTGAAATCCCACGTGATCTGTCAAATACTAATGCATGAAAATCCTAACCTCAAAAAAATCACTCTTTATGTATAAAATTTTTGTTTTGTAATTTTCTCTCTATCCAACGGATCCGGCTGATTTTTTGCATGTGTATTAAGAACCAATGTCGTTGCAAAATATATATAGAGTAATTCGCGAAAATGCTGCAATTGTTGTAAAAATCCGAAGTTCGCGGTTGCAATGGCGTTTATTTAAACTTTCTCTATCTGAATTTCTGAAACTATTTTATCACAAATATTCTCTATTTAGTCAGTTTGTATTGAAAATTGGGAATGTCACCTCAAAATCGTCCAATACGTGACACATGTAATTGAGTAATGTAACAACATTTTTACAAATTTCCAATTAAAAGATATGGATCTTTTTCACTTATTCGGATACTCTCGCTTTGCAGGGCTTATCAAATATTAGTTAAGCTGACTGTAATCGAAACTAATCATAATAGGCTAGTTCACTTCATCCAATTTACCGACGATGTAGTAAAATTTACACCAACTATTATGAACACTGCTGGCAAAAAATTCCTGTTGTAAGAAACCAAATCTATTATCACTCCACTCACATAGTTTATTTAAAGTCTGTTAGCAGCACTTTCCCCTAGTTGGGTGCTAACTAGCATTCATAAGGAGTCGGTGATAATACGCAATTTGGAGCTACATAACCTAGCCAAAAGACCATAAGAAAACCATCCACAGTTTACAGTCTCGCAACTGAGACTGAAAGGCGTTTGATTGTAAAATTTGTCTGCTCCAAGGAAGGAGTCATATTCCACATTCCATTTACCGTTTCTTGCACTTGCTAATATTGTAATTTCCTTTTGTCGTACCTGCATCCTGTGCCACAAAACGACTTATTAAGCTTTCAACAGAAATTGCAAAATTTGGGTAGAAGCAACAGCATTGCTTTCTCAACTCATCGGCCACTCAACAAGTAGAACATGATTATGATCATTAATGCGTACCAATGAGTCGACAGGTGAGAATGAATGAGGATGATGACGAGTGTGATATTATTCACTTTAGTGCAATTTCCTTCCTATCGACGCTTTTGTCATGTTATTCATTCATTCATGTTATTGCACCTTAGTGGTAAATGTACTTAAAGCGATTACACAGGCTTTAGTCGTCTAAATAGTAAATTTTGGGATTACAAATATACGTTTAGGGAACATTTTGAAGCTATAGAATAGGTACAATCATATCGAATTTTGAAGTATTTTACAATTGTAATTGTATATATTTTCTTAAATGATGGCAGAATTTGTATCCTTGAGTACAATTGTATCTATACATAATGTTTTTACCAGATATATACATTTTTGTAGGCAAACATATGATATTTTTTTCTCTGTGTCAAATAATTGTATCCACTAATATCAGCTTATCTACTAATAACAACTTCGAAGCATCCTTAGAGTAGTAATAAAGGGTTTAATTTAGAAAGAAATCACGCACTTTTTACAAATCTAAAATTATCTATCTAAATTTTAAAAATTAAGAAACCGTTGGGGTTTTGGACAACTGCTGTGTAGACATGGCTTAAATTGTGATCTTAGAGGAAGAAAATCAAGTAAAGAGGACGACTATATGATGCAAACATACATTCAGAAAAAGTGAACCCTGTAATGAGTTAAAATGAACTAACATTTAGGAAAATTGAACTTCGTATAGCGCCAAAGCAATATTTCCTCATATCAAGTTCAAACTTTTCCTTGAAAGTAGTACATGCTTTGAACTTGATTCTAGTCCAATTTTCCTTAAAAGTAGTCCAAGCTTTGAACTTGATTCTAGATCAATATTCCTCAAGCCAAGTAAATATTTACTCAAACTGAGGGAAATTGCAGTAAGTTTTTCCTAAACCAGGTACATTTTTATTAAATACTAGCTGAACCCCGCCCGCTTCGCCAGGCAAAAACACAAATGGTAAAATTAAAATCAGGTTTCATATTGATCTTATCATATTGATATTATCGTGGTCAGTAATATATACGTTCCAATTTTCAGCCTTCTAGCTAAAAGACACTTTTGCCACGCCCCAACTACCCACGAAAATTCAAACTCCAGCATTTATCTTTCTTGTGGTCAGTAATATATACGTTCCAATTTGCAGCCTTCTGGCTCAAAAAAACACTATTGCCACACACATAAAATGAAAATCTAAATTTCGGCATCATATTTATCATTCTCGTGGTCAGTAATATTTATGTACCAATTTTACATCCTATGTCCTTCCTTGGGCCAACACGAATTCATCAAGCCCAAAATCGTGAAAATCAGACGATCCGTTATAAAGTTTTGCGTGTTCACACGGACGGCATTCTCTTTTATAAATATAGATAAGTAAATTTCCCGGTAAATTTTTACTAAATTTAAGTAAAATTTTGCTGAAATTTTCCTGTAATTTTTTACTAAATTTAAGGAAAATTTTAACTAAATTTAAGTAAAATTTTTACTAAATTTAAGTAAATTTTTCCTTAACACTAAATAATTTTTTTCTCAAACCAAGTAAATTTTTACTAAATCTAAGTAAAATTTTGCTGAAAATTTCAAACTCAAGTAACCTGAGGACAAATTTGCTGATTTTTTCCTCAAAACAAGTAGATTTTTACTTAAACTGAGGAACATTTTATTTGATACAAGGAAAAAAGTGAACTTAAGATAAGTTCAATTTAACTAAAAACTAATTCAAATAAATGATTTTGCTTCAGAGTATGCAAAAGTAATAAAACAAAGTACAACATGAAATATGTCTCAAAAGTCTCATGATACCTGTTCAATAAATAGTTGAGCTACTACACGTGGTTGTTTAGAATAATAAAGTGTGTTTTTTATTGAGGTATAGAACTTCGAATTGATATAAAACACAAGAAAATCGTTTTAATGTCCATCAATTTGGCTTTATTGGAAGGATAATTTTATGCCATTAATGTTTAAATATGATTTCGGGCATGTAGCCGCCGCGACTGGCTCGAATATAGCCAATTCTACAGGTCCAATTTTCTTAACGCAAAATCTTCCATAAAGTTGATGGACAAAGCTCCAATTGCTGTGCACGGTGGCGAATCGATTCATTCGGGTCCTCTTCAACACTTTGCTCCACAGCGGCAATTGCTTCTTCGATGCGCACTGTTCGACGTCTCTGCGGATGCGTATTATCACATAGAGTAAACGTAGTGCGAAAACGATCCATGGTTAACCGAATTAATTGCTCTGATGGACGATTATGTCGACCATAAAATGGACGGAGCATGCGGTGAACTTCGCGAACTGAACCATTACTTTCGAAATAAATTTGCACGATTTGCAAGCGTTGTTCTTTTGTCAACCTGTTCATGATGAAATGGCAAACCAAACTAAATATTAATCGCTTGACAGCTGACAAAATGGCCGCCAGTTAAAAAAGTGATGCCAACTTAAAGTTCTATACCCCAATAAAAAACACCCTTTACTTGAAGAATTTAAGAAATATGTCTCTGCAAACGAGCGAGAATTGCTTCTTAGATTAGTATTCGAGAATTTTCTAAACAATTTAATGTGACTTTTTATAAGTTCACTACAAATACCCGCTACTTCGTACGCGGTGTAAGGATATTTATTTCAGGGTAAGTCACTTGTAAATGCTCACAAAATTGAAAAACAACGCTTTATGTTGCGCAACTATCTATAACTGTATGAAAAATCTTTTGCAAAAGGGCGGTGGTACAATTTTTATCCACTTTAATCCCTTAAGAGTACAAATTTCGGAAAGTCTTCTTATGTCGCATCTACGTTGTAAGACGAACATACACATCGAATTTCATGATTACCTTCACCTTTTTTATACTCTTTAAAACTACGAATTTCGAAAAAATTCCTTCATTTTGCGTTTCTAAGCATTTTGAGAATGAATGATGAATGAATGTCATGATTCCAGCTCCGTGTTTCTGATTGGTATCATTTTTATTTCTTTTTGTCCAACTTCAACCCAAAAAAGTACGAATTTTGCAAAAATATTTTCTTAGGCGCATTGGTCGTAATGCCCGTTCCAAATTTCAAGATTCTAGGCCCTTGTTATCACTCATTTACACTATTAGACGAATATACACACCGAATTTCATGATTGCAACGTCAGCCGTGTTTTTGGTACCTTTTTTATCCTACTTTTCTCGTCTACCATTTAAAAGTACGGATTTCGAAAAATTCGTTCATTTTGCTTTTCTAAGCATTTTGAGGGATGTACACACCGAATTTTATGGCTCCAGCTCCGTCTGATTGATTTGTATTTTCACGCAATTTCACCCACCATAAGGACGAATTTAGCAAAATATTTTCTTGGCCGCATCCATGCTGTAAAAGTAATGCCCGTTCAGAATTTCAAGATTCTACATGCAGAAATTAAAAAAAAAAAAATTAAAAATTGTTGAATGTGTATATATTTTCTTAATTGCAACACTCCAAGCTATCAAGAAAATGCCTTGGAGAAAACTACGTGGCAACACCGCAACCCTGAGAGGCATTTAAAGTTTGCTGTTGAAACAAGTGGGATTAATTCGGGTCTAAAGCAGTTATACAAAATACTTAAAATTAAGACATAAAAAGAAAATATTGAAATGACTATATTATTGAAATTAATATTAATATTAATATTATAATTAGTCGTAAGTTGTTGAAAAATTATATTTAACATTTTGTGCTTACTGTAGTCATGTCCGTTTTTTTAAGTGTTGTAATTTCGTGATTTGTAGTGACTATAACCAATAAATGTCGTGGACCAAAAGTTATATGTAGGACTCAACTTGACTGCAAGTGTAAATGTGAAAGTGTTCGTATGAGTGTGTAGTTTATAGTGGAATTAATATCAGCATTTTTCGGCAAACTCCTACAATTGCTACATTATTTTAGCACAATTTTCGATTAGCCATAGTACACATATTTGATCATATCTCTGAATCAGAAATAATCCTGAAATATAATTATTTAAATTGCAGTGTCAATTAGAATATTTGTATGAAATTTTTTGCTTTTGTAATAATGTTCAGAAAAACATTCTTCGTCAACGCGAAATAAGTTTCATTCCTTTAAGCTTTCAAAAATTTTTATTTTTGATCATCCTGTACTAATTCAGGGTGATAACTATGTTGGTTATATATTGAGTTTATATGGGGGGTGATAGTATGCGTGGTCCGATCGGCCCAATTTTATTTTTTATTTTTTAAGTATGTTATGTCTAGCAAATTTGCAAAATTACAAGATTATATCTTTATTTTTCGACTTTATGCAAACAAAAAATGGAATTGGGACCAGTGTGCACTGTAATAGAAATGTACACACCAAATTTCATGATTCTTGCTCTGGCCGTTTGGTCTAGGGAGTGATCAGTCAGTCGCAACTCTTTTATATATATAGATTAATATTTAAATTATAACTTAAATAATAACTTTCAGTCAACACTTTATCTTAATTTTCGATAAATTTTACTAAAAATAAAGTTTGTATAATTGTATAATCAATACAAAAACTACTGGGTTTAGTAATCACACCAGATATAGATGCAGGATATCATTTAGTCGGTCACACGCTACTGTAGCCTTTCCATACTTTTTAAAATTGCACCACTCAATATTTTAATTAAGGTTGTAAATTAGCCACTCTAACAAAGGACACATTGACGCCTTCTAGTAGGAAATTGCAATTTGAAGGAATTATTATTTAATTTTAATTTTATTATTATTTAAACCTCAGATACAATTACGGCATACTTAAGCCAATGTCAAGCCAATTTTTTCCATAATTAACAGTAGAGTAATCTAATTGTATATTTTCTGTGCTTTATCTTTTAACAATTACCACATTATCATCGTTCTATATTCCACAAAGCATATCAATGTGTGACAACAAACAAACATTTAATTTTCCAATAATTGTCATAAAAACATTAATTTCCATATAAATGTCATTTCCGGTATATCCTGCACGTTTTTCCAATTTGGTTAACTTCGATTTGTAAAAATGTTTACACAACGACAAAATAAATAAAAGTGAAAGCGCCGTTGGTGATGAAAAGCAATTTCCAATGCCATCACTATTATCACGCTGCTGGGAAATTTCGTAGATTGGCGATTTTTGAAACAAGGCAAAACAGCCAACATCAATCAGGCATTCATTTATTTTTTTCAATCACTGAACATCAACATATCATTCACACAAAATCGATGTGTACAGTACGTCACACGTTTTTATTACTTAATTGTTCCTTTTCTAGAGACAGTTGACATGACTGATATTGATATAAGGTGCTTTGACACGTGAATTTGTTTTCAGTTCTCTGTTTATTTAGCGCTCTAAAAGTGGCGTAAAATTAATAATGAAGTCATGAACACAAGGGCACAACAGTGTTTTGTGTCATACACACAAATCAAAGTGAAAATGTTGTCATAAGTAGTGATGAATTGATTTGTTTCCGTGAAAGTTAGCCTAATGGAAATAATTGCTAGAAACTCAGTTTGTGAAAATTCGCAGTTATACCCTTCACTAGGGTATTTTGACTTTGTGTTACATACCCTATCGATAATGTTATCGATTCCATAGATTGGCTATTTCATTTCTGGGTAATATATAATATAAAAATAAAATATTTAATTTCTTGAATTTAACATAGAATTTAAACATACTACCTACATACATATTAATATTTCTAAAGGGTGATTTTTTAACTATTATCTTTTTGGCAACACTGGTTTAAACAACTGACGCACGTTTCGTGTTTTGTTTCACTGTCAAACATCTTCAGTTTGGTCTATAACCATGAATCGTCTTACAAACGAACAACGCTTGCAAATTATTGAATTTTATTATCAAATTGCGTGCTCTGTTAAGAAAGTTCATCGCGCGCTTTCATTTTATGGTCAGTTTAATCGACCCACTGAAGCGGCTATTCGGGTTATTGTGACTAAATTTCGCACCATTTCAGTTCGTAGAGTGCGAACTGAAGAACATATCGCAGCTCTATCGGCCAGTGTTAATGATGACCATCAATTATCGATTCGTCGCCGTTCGCAGCAATTGGGCATCTGTTACTCAAAAACGTGGAAATGCCAAAATTGGACTAAGCGGATGGACCATTTGAGGTGCAGTCAAGGTCAACATTTGCATGAAATAATCGATACTGATTCAAATAAGGATTTCATGTGTTTTTTTTTGAAAAACTTTCCTATAGCTTTTAAAAAATCACTCTTTATATTGTGCTATCAATTGAACATATTTTTAAATCCCAAACGCATAAAATTTGCAAAATCTCATCGGTTCTTTATTTGAAACGTTAGATTGGTCCATGACATTTACTTTTTGAAGATAATTTCATTTAAATGTAAACCGCGGCTGCGTCTTAGGTGGTCCATCCGCTTAGTCCAATTTTGGCATTTCCACGTTTTTGAGTAACAGAGACCCAATTGGTGCGAACGGCGACGAATCGAAAATTGGTGGTCATCATTAACACTGGCCGATACAGCTGCGATATTTTCTTCAGTTCGCACTCTACGTAAGCGTGTTGGTGGTTTAATGTCCAACAATGTAAATTTGGTGCGAAATTTAGTCACAATAGCCCGAATAGCCGCTTCAGTGCGTCGATTAAACTGACCATAAAATGGAAGCGCGCAATGAACTTTCTTAACAGAGCACGCATTTTGATAATAAAATTCAATAATTTGCAAGCGTTGTTCGTTTGTAAGACGATTCATGATGAAATGTCAAAGCATACTGAGCATCTTTCTCTTTGACACCATGTCTGAAATCCCACGTGATCTGTCAAATACTAATGCATGAAAATCCTAACCTCAAAAAAATCACTCTTTATATCATAACTTGGACACCTCTACCAACACATGTCTAGCAATATTCTCTTGATGAATGAATGAATGCATCTGCCGTGGGTGCGTATAAGTGTTATGAATACGAAGCACCCCATATTAACCATACGCCACAGGAGCTTCAAGGTGTTGTTTGGTCATGAACGCTTAAATTTAAATTCGTTTCATACCCAGCAAAAAAACTTGGAAGTAGTTCAAAATGAATGACATTCTCATTACTCCTTAATCAAGCATCCAAATAAATTCATTTTAAATAGTTTCTCAAATGCAAATATATTATTGTCATCTAATTAAGTCTTTCAAAAGCACTTCCAAAAAAATGGTTTAACACTTATTCCCAGCAATAAAATGGAAGTATTTCCAAATAAATGACATTTTCATTGCTCCTTAATCATACATCCAAGACAATTCATTGTAAATAGTTTCTCAAATGCGAAAAAAATATAACTTAGAATTTTCTTTTTCAATAAAATTAAGTTAGGTTTTTGATAAGAAATGCTTCATTATAGAAAATGTTAAATAATCAAATATCGGAAACTAATTCTGCTGCGTTGTATGTTAAATGACTGATTGTTGTTTGCGTAATAGATTTTAATATGGCTCTTAATAGGTAATAGCCTTGTAGAATGCATGCGAAATCTAGCTGAAATGACCTAAGGTCGATTTTCAACTGTCAAAGTTGTATGGGATCTGACATATGTAAATCGACCTTATATCATTTGAGTCAGATTTCGCATGTGGTGCGATAAGGCTATTAGATTGAAATATTTACTTGTTCAATTTCGATTTCACATGTTTTTTATTGGACAATGTCGGAGCGTTATAAAAATACGGTACCATTTTTCGTAGATGAAGAAGGAACTATTGTTATAAATTGAGAACATTTTAAGAATATAAAATGTTGGTGACATTTTTAACAAAATTATATCTTAATAATGTATGTATATAATCCTTTATCAGAAAAAGAGATTATTGAAATCATTGACAGAAAAAAGTCTCACTAACCAATCTCACTTGTAATCATCGAATTTACATACCACCGCTGTCGCTAGCTTTCTTAATTTAGGGAGTTACTGCTTATGTAGTGATTATCGACAAATAACAAAAAATGATACAAATTCGCGCTTCCAAAGATTTATTAATTTTAAAATGATCATTATTGGTATTGCATCAACATTGGTATGTACATAAGTAATATAATGACAATTAATTAATAATATTGAAATAAACGTCGACTACCAGTAAAGTGAGTTGCGAAAGAATATTTAAAAAATGTTAGACAAAAGAAAGACTAAAATGTTACAACAAAACAGTATCTTACTAAGCTACTTTCTCTACTGACAATACTCCACATACGCCTCGTTTCCTATACCTCGTTTTCAAGATATTTCATCAACTCAGCCTTATCCTGCTGATTAAGAGACACCATCATCCTTAGATTAGGAAAAATTGAATGAAGGCCTTACTTATAGGAAAGAAATTTCCAAAGTGGTTTGTGGACTGCAGCCCATCACTCTCTTAAGATATTTGAAATCTCTATCCTAGGTAATATTAAATCCTTCATAACTTGTACACTGGTGCATGGAATCCACTATGACTTGATATTTGATCATGTGTTTACAATTGTGTGTGTGTAATACGAACCTCCTAGTATCTTCCACAAAAAATTGTCATGCCTTATGTTAAATTTAATTCCTTATAACTTCCGTATATATGTTCTCTGAGAGTGAGGGTATATATGAATTGGTTTAGCCGACTGAAGCTTACTTCCTTGTTAAGAATTTTTTTTATTAAAAATTTCCTAAATGGACTTTTTCTATACAAAAAATGTCTTACTATTTTTCTTATTTAAAACCTTTCAAAATTTTTAAGAATTTGTATTAGATCCAAAGAAATGTTTTTAAGTAAATTTTCTACCCTATTTCTGGTAAATGAACTATTTACTATGGCTCTGAAATAAGGAAACTATAATTGTTAGGATTTGGAACAAATCTTTTATAATATTTAAGAATCCTAAGGGAAATTCATTTTATAAATTGTCGTTTCTAAGGAAACATGTGGAATGCATACCAAATAGGTATGTAATACAATAATACACATCAAGCTCTAATGGGAAGGTTAGACTGTATGAACTTTATTGCAATTTCTAAGGAAACTGGAAATTCTTTATTGATATGTCTATTAATTATGGCTAAGGCAATATTGATATTAATAACACTATTAAATGACGCACATCCTCAGGGATTGGGAATAAAAAAGGTGATTTCAGTTGTGAGAAAACTTACATTTATTCAAAATAAAGGGGAAAAGGGCTGCTCCGAATGATCCTATCTTGTTGCTCGTGAAATCCAAAAGAAGACCGAATCATTGTCGACATGTGTGACAATGGCTCGGTTGTCATTATAAATTTCATTTAACGAAACGGATAAGGCTCGGGTTACCCTTATTTATTCAATAATATTGGTTTTTCTCAGCGTTGTAATAAAAGGTATGCTACATTAATTCTAACTGACAATTCAAATGTAGTAAATAATTCAATTACAAAAACTTATTTAATAAAAACTTTGCTTAATAATTATTGTAATAAAAATGGATAATTCATTTATTTTTTATATGGGTTTAACTTTCTTCAACATCCTGCGCCCCTTGGCCTGTAAGGGCAATTGGATTATAAAGCCTCCATTAATTGTTCCAGGGCTTTTAATGCAACCTTTAAAATGACCTGGGGGTTGCGAGATTGTTTATGTCGGTGGTGTGGTTGTTTATGTTGTAACCGCTGTGAACTTGGCTGATATTGACGAACTTGTTGGCGATTTTTTACTTGCTGATGTGATGTCGGCCTCTGTGGTGAATTTTTTCTTTGATTTTTAATCATTTCCTGCAGACCTGTCCTTAGATGTACCGACAAATGTAGTAGCGTGTGATGTCCGTTATCACAGCGCTGACATGTGTTTCTCGATGTACAAAGATTCGTCCTGTGGGAGCGGGCCAAACAGTTTTGGCAATAGTTATACCTGCGTACAATGTGACGACGGCTTTCAACACTCATTGCAAGAAACTTCCTGCAATACCTCAATGAATGGAATCGCTGACACACCCGACATTTGTGAATCGCTGGATCTCTGGGGGCCATCTGTTAAACAAAGAAGCATGATTAATTATGTGGACTAAGATGATTTTCGTGATTTGGCCTGATATAATCGAAAATGACTTGATCATATAATATTATAACACGATAATTCAGTGAATTTATTGTGATTGATTGAAGGGATAGTGTTTATATGGGTGGAAGTAAACATAAACTCGTTATAGCTCTGGTAATGATGCCTGATTGAGTGCGTACGTCAGCTACTCGAACTCGACTATCAGCACCGTGATGAACATTATGTATACGTCCGAGTCTCCATTCGCATGGAGGAATGGAATCATCTTGAATAACAACGAGCTGGCCTACTTTTACATCGGACTTTATTTGCTGCCATTTATACCGTCTCTGCATTTCCTTTAGGTATTCGTCCTTCCATCTGCGAGCAAATTGGTGTTGTAGATACTTTAATCTTTCCCATCGGTCAACTAGGGATAATTCGTCGGGCGGGGTTTCTGGCATTGATACCAGAGGAGCACCTCGTAAAAAATGGCCTGGCGTCAGAGCGAGCAACTCTTGTGGGTCATCTGTCATGGGAGACAACGGGCGGGAGTTCAATATAGCTTCTATTCGAACAATGATTGTAGAAAATTCTTCGAACGTATATTTGTGGTTCTGACACACTTTCCTGAAATGCTGTTTAAATGATTTTACTCCCGCTTCCCATAAACCTCCCATGTGGGGAGTATTGGGCGGGATAAAATGCCACTGGAAACCATGGTCAGCGTATTTGTCCGAAATAACTTTTGACGTAGTTTGGAGAAATTGTGAAAACTCTTTTCTCATAGCGCGTTCGGCCCCAATGAAGTTTGTGCCGTTGTCAGACATTATTTTGTGGGGAAGGCCTCGCCGTCCGACAAATCGGGTGAATGCAGCTTGGAATGAAGCCGTTGAGAGATCTGTACATACCTCAAGATGGATTGCCTTCGTACTGAAGCAAACAAATATACATGTATAACCTTTTTGATATGGAGCTTGGCGAACTGTGGATACTTTTATGGAAAATGGCCCAGCAAAGTCTATCCCAGTAACACAAAATGGAAGGGAAAATGAACTTCTTTCCGGTGGAAGGGCAGCCATTATTTGAGTTTGCACCTTTTGTTTATAAATTGTACACGTTTTGCAAGTTCGAATGCATTTTTTGATAGCGGATCTTAATCTTGCGATATAATACTCCTCTCGCACGGTTCGTCTCATTAAATTATGTTCTGCATGCATAAGCAGATTATGAACAAATGTTATGAATAGTGTACAATATTTCGATTCTACGGGAATAATAATTGGATGTCGTTCTTTGTACGGTATATTGGCATTTGCAATCCTTCCGTTGACGCGCATCATACCTTGATCGTCCAAAAATGGGTTTAACGAATATAAAGAACTTTTCCTGCTCACATTTTGGGAATTTCTAAGAGAGGAATATTCTCTGTAGTAGTGTCTTTCCTGTGTTAACACAATTAGACGATTTCTTATTTGCTGAAATTCAGGGTGTGTGATGGAAACCGATTTATATTTAATAGAATTTTTAACTTTCCCTGAAATTCGGGAGTAGAATCTAAACATGTAGGCAATCACTCGGATAGCCTTATTCCATCCTGAAAATCTTTCCAGTATGTCTTTATCCTCAAATGTATGGAATACCTCAACTTTTCGCATTTCCGGGGGATTTTCGTGAACATTCATGGATTTTGGCCATTCTTCGGGGTTTTTATTAAGCCACGAAGGTCCATTCCACCATAATGCATTACTCAAAAGGTCCTGTGGAGTACAACCTCGAGATCCAAAATCTGCTGGATTGTCCGCTGAACGAACATGCCTCCATGAACAATTACCAACATTACGAATAATTTCAGCTGTGCGATTTGCAACGTAGGTTTTCCACGAGAATGGTGGTTTTTCCAGCCATCCAAGAACTATCGATGAATCACACCAAAGAAACATGTCATGATGGTTAATGGGAAGGGAGGACAAACTTTGTTTAACTAGCCTAGAGAGAAGAACGGCCCCGCACAATTCCAACCGAGGAAGGCTGACGGGTTCTATTGGAGCCATTCTGGTTTTAGAAACAAAAATATGTGATTGAACAGAATTTTCATTTCGTATCCTAAGATAAACAGCGGCGCAATAAGCCTTTTCAGAGGCATCACAAAACCCGTGAATTTGTGTTTGACACTTCGGAGTAAAATTAACCCATCGTGGGATATTAATATGTGATATTTGAGGAAGATTTTCGACAAAGAAGTTCCATTTCAATAACGTACATGGCTTTACGGATTCATCCCAATTGGTTCCTTCCAACCAGAGCTGCTGAAGGAGCATTTTGGCTTGAATAATAATTGGGGAGATCCAACCCGCTGGGTCGAATAGTTTTGAGGCGGCCGATAGTATTTGCCTCTTGGTAATGGAAGTCGTGGTTGGGATGGGTTCAACGTTATACGAATAAGAATCGGTCATGGCATTCCACTGAATACCCAAGGTTTTTGTGGTGCTGGTTTCGTGAAATTTGAGAAAATTTGAATCTAAAATATGATCTTTGGGAACAGAATTCAAGATTTTAGAACAGTTAGAAGTAATCTTTCTTAAAGGAAACTTTGCGGAGTTAAGAAGTTCAATTAATTGGGATAAATATTGTATAGAACATTCAATGTCATGGGTCCCTGAGAGTACGTCATCTACATAGATCTCCTTTTGCAAAATCTGAGAGGCTTGTGGATACTGTTCTTCTGATTCGCGCGCTAATTGTAGGAGGGTTCTAATAGCCAAATATGGTGCACAGTTTAGTCCAAATGTTACCGTTTTTAGGGCATAATCCTTTACTGGGACAGTGGGATCAGGACGGAAAAGAATCCTTTGGAATTGAATATCGTCGGGGTGTACTAATACTTGGCGATACATTTTCTCAATATCGCCACTAAAAACGTATCTATATAAACGCCACCTGAGAATCAATGTCATGAGATCTGATTGAAGGGTTGGACCTACATATAGAACATCGTTAAGGGATTTACCAGAGCTCGTACGCTTGGAAGCATTAAAGACAACGCGTACCTTCGTACTACGTCTTTCAGGTTTTACCACAGCGTGATGTGGTAAATAAAACGAATGATATGAACTGCGGATAGAAACCTCGGAGGATACTGTTGGTTGCATATGATCGAGCGCGAGATACTCATTTAACACACGGTTGTATGTATCAGCTAAGTCTGGCTTATTGTGCAATGATCGTTCCATTCGTAAGTATTGGGCGAGAGCATGACTTCGAGATGAACCTAAAGGTTGTTCCTGTGGAAAGTCAGATTTAAAGGGAAGTCGGACTATATAACGTCCGTCAGAGTTTCGAACAGTTGTGTTAACATACAGTGCCTCGCAAAATTCATCCTCTTTCGACATGGGACGTTTGTTTAGTACTTCTTCCTGTTCCCAAAACATCCGCAGCTGCTGTTCGACAGGATCGTCAGACATATCCGTAGTCTGGATGGAAAAAGATGATATCGTTTGCGTCTCTATTGGACCACTTAAAATCCACCCAAAGATTGTAGCTTGAGCCATAAGTGTACTACCCACCTTTTTTACACCGTCTAATAACATTCTTGGAAGAACATTGCTGCCAATAAGAATATCTACTTGACCCGGAGCATAGAAATCTGGGTCCGCTAAATCCAACCCTTTTATCTTATCAAGTGAATAATCTTCATGTGGTACTAGGAAACTTGGAAGCAATCTGGTAATCTTTGGAACTACTATGGCATTGACAGGCAAGTGAAGATCGTGTTTTTCAGAGAACAACGTGAAATGACATAAATAATTCGAGTTGGCTACCACGTTGCCGCCAATTCCGCGAATTTGGAAGTTTTTATTTTCGGTTGGAAGGGCAAGTCGCTGTTGTAGACGTTTTGAAATAAAAGTTTTCTCGGATCCCTGGTCTAGAAAAGCGCGAGCTTTGAAAGTATCTCCTCCAGTTCTTATCATGACAATCGCAGTTGGTAATAGAGTATTTTCTAATACCGAATCCATCTGCTGGGTGCTAGAGTGAGAAACTGTATGATTTACCGGGAGAGGATGTATTTGGGCTGTCGAGGATGGAATCTCCGGTGGAGGCATTGTTTGGTAAGCCCTATTCGGAGTCGGTGGGTTATCAGAGGAGGAGTCTGATGCAGGTTGAGAACCAGGATAATGTAAAAGGGAATGGTGGTTTCTTCTGCATTTTGAACATGGGTACCCATTTTTGCATCTCTTTCTGAGGTGAAAGTATGAAAGGCAATTTATACATATTCTGT
The DNA here is from genome assembly GCA_947397865.1 of Polietes domitor. Taxonomy (NCBI): domain Eukaryota; kingdom Metazoa; phylum Arthropoda; class Insecta; order Diptera; family Muscidae; genus Polietes; species Polietes domitor. Next base: position 75,317,620 of record OX377620.1, read on the forward strand.
TGTTTAACACAAATTCGTTTCGAGCTTTAGGGCTAAGCTCATGGAACTGGGGACAATTTGACAGTTTGTGATCCTTGTTGCATAGTTTACAAATAATCGAAGCTGTCCCTTCCGTCGAGAACGTATTTATATCCGTATCATTTTTCTTGCGATTGTTTGACCTTACGCCCTGAATGCTATTGAGCCTTTCAACTACCTCATATCGATTGGATAGGAATATGTCCATATCTTTCCACTTAGGTAGGTCTCGATGAGACTTTAAGGACTGTTCCCAAAGGGATAATGTATCATGGGGTAATTTGGTTGAGCATATATATATAATAATCGGGTCCCAATCCTTAATTGAAATATCATGTTCCTTAAGTGCAGCTAAAGAGTCATTTATCGTCGTTTGAATGTCATGAAGGGATTCACTACTTTCTGCGGAAATTTGTTTTAAATTCAAGAGAATTCGAAGTTGATTGTCTACGAGAATACGTTTATTCTCGTAGCGGGATTTTAGGGCATCCCACGCCAAAGCAAAATTTCCTGCACACAATTGATACTTCCTAACTATACCTCCTGCTTGTCCGCGGACCTTTAGTAGAAGATGGTATAACTTCTGAACGGGAGACAGTTTGGGATGATTCACGTAAACCGCCGTGAACATATCCCTAAAAGAAGGCCACTCTTCGTAACCTCCGTAGAAGATTTCAGTGTCGCATGGGGGTACCTTGATGCAACCGAAAGTGTCCTCTTCGGGGTATTGAAACCGTGCTGAATCATCGGGAGTGGAACTATGGGGAATAATTAGAGCTCGTCGAAGATCCAAAATCTTCGATTTGCACCTATGAAATTCTTTCGTACAAGTTGTATTTTTACTTCGGGCTACTACTAAGTACTCCTCTGTGATCTTGTCATCAGGTCTTGTACAGGCCATGCGATATGATTTCTGTACGGCCAACCAACGATCATTCAGATCTTGAAGAGCGGCCTCCAGCATGGAGTCAGTAAGCTCTGCATTTGGGGTAGCATCGAAATCATTACAATATGTAATTAAATTATCTGAATCGAAGTTAAATTCAGCGTCCATTTTCAATGTTATGTAGTCCCTTCTAGTTGTGTAGCGTGGGTCAGTAAATAGTTCAAAAGCTTTGGAGCAGTCAGATATGTTTGATATATAATATTCTGAGAGACTTTATATTCGTAGATGACTCTAGACTATCAAAAATGTTGGGCTGAATTTAAGTTTCTTGTATTCGTTTCTATAATCCTGGTAATAAGATCTGTGAGATCCAAAATGATCTGTATCTCTTGTTAAAAATGGGCACTACATCAATGAGTAGGCATGTACAGAAACTAAAGTGGGAATTAAGTTGTACGCAAACCATGAACGTTGTTAGCTAAATGTGCCAAGGATATTTTCCAAACATTCAGGAAAAACCCTGCTTCAGTTTTCTGTTAAAGTTATAAAATGACTATGGTGTTCGTGTATTTTCAGTTCTGCATCCTTCTACAGATAATATTCGAAAAGATTAATATCTCAGACTGCTAGATTTCATATTTCTCTGACAAATGCTGCTCGAAGACTTGTTAAAGTTTACCAATCTTGAATTAATTTCAGAAATATTGGGAAAATAATATAATTATATTGTTGTCTGTATATAATGCGATTTCAGATATATTGGAAAAGGAATTATATTGTTGTGTTTGTATATAAAGAGAAAGAAAGATTAATATAAGCACTTTAACTAAACTTCGAATCTCAGTTTTATGCAATGTGTGTGTTGACTGCTGGCCACTTAATTTTTTTGTTATGTGGTCTCGTGTTCTTAGTGAAAATTTCCCGGCAAAAATTAGAAACCTTGAGTATTTCCTTTGGTTTACGTTCCCCTAATAGTTTTGTTTATTTAATGTAGTGAGTGTTGTAAGAAAGCTTGGATATCTCTTAAATAAAAAAAAATCTTTCTAAAACTCTCTTCGAGAATTCTCTTATATAGTTATGCATGGGCTCTTCTCTTCAAATGCCTGTTGCTATTTTCTCTTCAGAGAACTTATAAGCTCCGTTTCTCTTATTGATTTGCCAAATTATTTTCTCGTGTATGTATGTGTGTGCGATTTTGATTATAATGGGTTAATTATGGCTGTTTAATATTGTAAGCGTGAATAAAATGTAGGAATGAGAGCTCAAAACGGACTAAGTGGTTAATCTTGTAAAAGTAAATTCTAATAAGAATTTGATAGGTTCGCCAAAATATAAATAGTTACATTTACGTATTTGGATATGGCTTTTGATCATTTACAGTGAATAATTTAATTACTATCACGTCGTTTAGGTTGTAAATACGAATAATATCATAAACAAAATATTAAAATGTGACTTACATCTGTAATCCAATTAAAAAGTTGTTGGGAAGGTTTATTGTTTATGTCTTGTGGCAGTTGTTTTCGTGGCTTGACAGATGTTTTCGTTGCTATTGTGTAAGCTAGCTATCCTGCCGTGATCACTTTAGGCAATAAAGACCATATGGTTGATGTTGGGGAATGACATCGATGACGTTAACTTTTGCTGTAGTGAAGTTGACTGGTGCTAGTGAGATGTTAATATTCTTTTGTATGATGTTGTACAATATGTGCATATGAGATAATGAAGAATAGCTGGACAGTGGGAAATATATGAATTAGTTGTGGATACTCAATCAAATTAAGGTTTAGCACAAATATAATTTGTTTGGGATATAGTTAGTTATAGGGATACAATAGTTGCTTATATCCAAATTCAGCCTTTCGATTAAGAAATGATATATTTTTACCTTGTACTGTTCAATGCTACAATTTGTCAGCCACAGCTTACCACCACCAATAATGTTTGTTGATGGCACAATGAAGCTGGAGAAATGAATGATGGTCCACTTTTCAGGTACTCGCTCAAATCCCGTATAGATGGAATTAGACACGGCATTTATCCCGGTGAATATGGTTATATAAAATGTGATCCGAATTCAAATAATGCTAATAAATTGCATCATTACCGCATCACTATTTATGATTCTCAGCGCCTCAGTTAACCAAGATTTCTGGTTTACATGGAGGTAGAAACCAAGAGCTTCTCAAACCTTGTAGTGTCCACGGCACAGCGTCGAGATTTACAATTATTTATATGTGTAAGTAGTTAGTTAAATCTTGATGTAAATGGTTATATCCGAATTTTTGCCACAAGTAGACTTTTCTGCGTTCTCAAATTTCTAATTATCCACTTTCCTTTGTTCTTCATTCTTTGAACCATGCGGTGTCAAATCTAATACAGGTATGTGTATATGTTCGTGTGCAAAGTGCTGTCAAATTTCACTGCAAATCAGAGTCGTATTGATGTGTATGAAAATACATAAATTCAATGTTGATTATTTAGGAAACTGAATCAAAAAAATTCGAAGGACCATGTTAGGATTTGGAACAAATCTTTTATAATATTTAAGAATCCTAAGGGAAATTCATTTTATAAATTGTCGTTTCTAAGGAAACATGTGGAATGCATACCAAATAGGTATGTAATACAATAATACACATCAAGCTCTAATGGGAAGGTTAGACTGTATGAACTTTATTGCAATTTCTAAGGAAACTGGAAATTCTTTATTGATATGTCTATTAATTATGGCTAAGGCAATATTGATATTAATAACACTATTAAATGACGCACATCCTCAGGGATTGATAAAAAAGGTGATTTCAGTTGTGAGAAAACTTACATTTATTCAAAATAAAGGGGAAAAGGGCTGCTCCGAATGATCCTATTCTTGTTGCTCGTGAAATCCAAAAGAAGACCGAATCATTGTCGACATGTGTGACAATGGCTCGGTTGTCATTATAAATTTCATTTAACGAAACGGATAAGCTCGGTTACCCTTATTTATCAATAATATTGGTTTTTCTCAGCGTTGTAATAAAAGGTATGCTACATTAATTCTAACTGACAATTCAAATGTAGTAAATAATTCAATTACAAAAACTTATTTAATAAAAACTTTGCTTAATAATTATTGTAATAAAAATGGATAATTCATTTATTTTTTATATGGGTTTAACTTTCTTCAACAATAATCATGCTTAGTTAATTTTCCTACTTTTAAGGAAATTTAGCTAAACTGAAGTATGAATTTTATTTAAATTAAGGAATGCTATTATTCTAAGTATATTCGATAAATTTTGCTAAAAATAAAATTTATATAATTTATAAGGACTACATAAATTCATTTCATCACTACTAAAACTACCTGGTTTAGTAATCAAATAGTCTGTCAAACCCTACTCTAGCCTTTCCATACTTTTTAAAATTGCACCATCGAATTTATATGTTAATTACGTTTGTAAAATAGCCACTTTACCAAAGGACACATTGACGCCTTCTAGTAGGAAGTTGTCCTTTGAAGGAATTATTAGCAGAGGTTATCTTAGATATCATATTTAAACCTCAGGTACAATTATGGCATATAAAGGGTGATTTTTTAGCTATTATATTTTTGGCAACTCTGGTTTAAACAGCTGACGCACGTTTCGTGTTTTGTTTCACTGTCAAACATCTTCAGTTTGGTCTATAATTTAACCATGAATCGTCTTACAAACGAACAACGCTTGCAAATTATTGAATTTTATTATCAAAATGCGTGCTCTGTTAAGAAAGTTCATCGCGAAGTTTTTACCGAAAAATTGTGATCAGCGACGAAGCTCATTTTGGCTCAATGGGTACGTAATAGGCAGAATTGTCGATTTTGCAGTGAATATCAGCCAGAAGCATTGCAAGAGCTACCAATGCATCCAGAAAAAGTCACCGTTTGGAGAGGTTTATGGGCTGGTGCATCATTAGACCGTACTTCTTCAAAGATGATGCGAATCGTAACGTAACTGTGAGTGGTGAGCGCTACAGTGAGATGATATCCAACTTTTTTTTTACCCAATATGCAAGAGCTTGACTTGCATAACATGTGGTTTAAACAAGACGGTGCCACATGCCACACAGCACGCGCAACAATGGACTTATTGAGAGGCGAGTTCGGTGAACATTTTATTTCACGTTCGGGACCGGCAATTGGCCGCATAGATCCTGCGATTTAACGCCTTTAGACTATTTTTTGTTGGGCTATGTTAAAGCTCATGTATATACAGACAAGCCCGCTTCATTGACGCATTGGAAGACAACATTGAAGCATTTATTCGTGAGATACCGGCCGAAATGTTGGAAAGAGTATGCCAAAATTGGACTAATTTGCATGAATCGATTCAAATAAAGATTTCATGCATTTTTCTGAATTTTATGTGTTTTTTTTAACGTTCCTATAGCTTTTTAAAAAATCACCTTTTATAAGCCTATATCACCGTAGCACAGTCTGCGCGCAAGATAACAGACTGGAGTTAGAACAGTGTACATACATTGTACATTAGCATCGTATTCTCTTGATTGAAAATAAGATACGTACGTTTTTCTGCCATACTTTTTTCCATAATTAACATTAGAGTAAAAGAGTAGAGTATTTTTTACCAATTACCACATAAACATCGTTCTATATTCCACAAAGCATATCAATGTGTGACAACAAACAAACATTTAATTTTCCAATAATTGTCATAAAACATTAATTTCCATATAAATGTCATTTCCGGTATATCCTGCACGTTTTTCCAATTTGGTTAAGTTCGATTTGTAAAACTGTTTACACAATGGCAAAATAAATAAAAGTGAAAGCGCCGTTGGTGAGGAAAAGCAATTTCCATTTCCAATGCCATCGCTATTAACGGAATTTCGTTGGTTGGCGATTTTTGAAACAAAGCAGCCAAACAGCCATTTATATATTTTTTCAATCACTGAACATCAACATTTCATTCACACGCAATCGATGTGTACAGTACGTCACACGTTTTTATTACTTAATTTTTCCTTTTCTAGGGACAGCTGACATGACTGATATTGATATATGATGCTTTGACGCGTGAATTTGTTTTCAGTTCTCTGTTTATTTAGCGCTCTAAAAGTGGCGTTAATAATGAAGTCATCAACACTATGACACAACAGTGTTTTTGCCATTCGCACAAATCAAAAGTTAACATGTTGTCATAAATAGTGATGAATTGACTTGCTTCCGTGAAAGTTAGCCTAAAATAATTGCTAGAAACTCGAAAATTCGTATTTATAACCTTCACTGGTTAATATATAATAAAATATTTAAATTCGTGAATGTCTTTATTTGAGAATAAACATTTTTGTTGATACATTTTGTTGTTATTTAGTACTAACTTGTAGTCGAACTGTATTTTAAATAACCTACATACATATAAATATTTCTATGTTGTGCTGTTAACTGAGCCCCTAGACACCTCTACCAACACATGTCTAGTAGCGTTCTCTTGATGATTGAATAAATTAATGCATCTCGTGGGTGCGTATAAGTGTTATGAATACAAAACCCACATATTAACCATACGCCATAGGGGCATTAAGGCGTTGTATGGTCATGAACGCTTAAATTTAAATTCGTTTCATATGAATAGCACGACAGGGGTGTTAATCATGTCCAGCATTTCTGAAAAAGAGTGCTCGCAGCCACAGACAATTAATATGCAGATAGATTACTTAAAAGCAAATCAATGTCTGGATCATACAGGGGGAAATTTAAAGCATTCTTTAGAAACACTAAAATACACAAAAAACGGATATGGACTAGTTTGAACACACATAATCATCGATCTATATTCCATAAAGCATATCAATATGTGAGCACAAAAAACATCTAATTTTACGTAAATATTGGGAAAAAATATTATAAAAAATAATTTCCATATAAATGCCATTTCCGGTACTTCCTACACGTGGTTTTAATTTGGTTAACTTCGATTTGTAAAAATGTTTACACAATGACAAAATAAATAAAAGCTAAAAAACGACAACCGATCAATAGCAATTTCCATCGCCCTCACTCTGAATTGAGCTGGGAAATTATGTTGGTTGGTGGTTTTTGAAACAAAGCTACACAACCAACATACTAGTCATTTAATTTTTTTTAATCGCTGAACATCATCATATTATTCACACACAATCGACGATGATGTTGTTTTATAAGTGTGCACATAAAAGTAATCATCGACACGGGTTTTTTATTACTTAATTTTTCCCTTTCTAGTGACAGCTGACATGACTGATATTGATGTATGGCCCTTTCATGCGGTTCTCTGTTTGTTTAGCGCTCTAAAAGTGGCGTTTAATTAATAATGAAGTCATCAACACTATGAGACAACAGTTTTTTGTGCCATACCCACAAATCGAAGTGAATATGTTGTCATAAATTTTGATGAATTGTCTTGTTTCCGAGGAAATAAATTCTAGACACTTAATTTGCGAAACTTTTACTTTCTGCTAAATGTATGAAATATTAAATTTATTGAATTTGCCAATAAACATTTTTGTTGGTACCATTTGTTATTGCTACATTATGCTGTCAATTGAGCATACTTTTGAATTCCCCATTGTAACCTGGATTAAATTGTAACCTGGATACATCGACCAACACATGTCTGGCAGTATTCTCTTGATGCCTCCGTATGAATGAATGAATGCTTCTGACGTGGATGCGTATAAGTGTTGCGAATACAAAGCCCCATATTAACCATGCGCCACAGGGGCATCAAGGTGTTGTTTAGTCATGAACGCTTAAATCTAAATTCGTTTCATATGAATATCACGACAGGGGAGTTAATCATGTTCCGAACATGGTAGAATAATTTTTGTTCGCAGCCACAGACAAAACCTAATCATGTTCATATATTTTTTTGGGGACAAAAAAGTAACGATCATTACCAAAGAATATGAAGATAGATTACTGAAAAGTAAATCCCTGTCTAGAACATAAATTAAAGCATTCTTTAGAAATGCTTGATACACTAACAACAACCGAAAACAAGTTAAAATATAATACTACATATACAGTAGAATTCATTTATAGCGACCTCGGTTATAACGACCATCCGTTTATAACGACGGATTTTCAAAGCAAGTTTGGTTCTTAATAGTTTCTACATGCGCAAGCATTCGCTTAGAACGACTCCGGTTTTAGCGACCATCTGCTTTTAACGACCAATTTGCACGTCTGCTTTGGAATGGACATTCGGTTATAACGACGATGTAAGTTCTGTGTACTAATTTTTATTTTTTTCATTCCATTTTTTGTCGTCAGCCAATACTAAATAAAGAAACATATACTGCGGGAAATCACAGAATTTGTTTGAAACAGAGGTGCAAATGACAAGGAAGAAATATTCAAACCAGTTTGAGTGTAAAAGCTGATGGACGCATAAACATTCACTTTTTAATTACCAGCGGTGTTATAGAAATTTTTTATTTACATAAGAATCTGTAATCCAGCTCAACCAAACGCAGGTAAGGTTGCGTGCTGCACTTTTACTTGGATAAATACTGAATAAATATGTATGTATGTACGTATGTATGTATGTTTTTCCAGAATGGACGTTAAAAAACGTAAGGTGTTCTCCATAAAAGAAAAGGCAGAAATTTTGCTGAAACTGGAAACTGGTTCTTCAAATGCAGCATTAGCGAAGGACTATTGCGTTTCGCATTCGACTATCAGTACGATATGGAAAAACCGAGACGCAGTTCGTAAGTGTTTTGAATCTGAGAATATGCAAAGAAAACGTATGCGTTCTGCTCAAAATTCTGATATAGAACAAGCTCTTTTGCAATGGTTCAAGACGCAAAGAAATAATAATGCTATTGTAACAACTTCCATACTTCAAATGAAGGCAGAGGAAATAGCGCAACTGCTTGGAAAGGATTTTAATTGCACTGGAAGTTGGATCTACCGTTTTCGAGAGCGCCATAACATAGTTTTGGGAACAATTTCTGGTGAGGCTTGCAGTGTCGACAAAAATCAATGCAGCGACTGGCGAGTTTCTGTATGGCCTAAAATACGAGAGGGATATCAAGCAAAAGAAATTTTTAATGTGGATGAAGCAGGGCTCTTTTATAAGCTTCCACCCAACCAAACCCTTAAGGTGAGAAGTGCTGCGGTGGTAAACAATCAAAGGAAAGAATAACCCTGCTGGTTGGAGATAATATGGATGGGTCCGAAAAAAAGAAAATGCTTGTCATTGGAAAATCCTAAATGCCGCGGTGTTTCAAGAATGTAAAATCGTTACCAGAAATGTTTGAACGCATTTTGCGCGATTGGGACAGCAGTTTGAAAAAAGAGAAAAGAAAGATTTTACTGCTTGTAGATAATTGCCCAGTACACCCAAATGTTCAAAATTTGTCATCAATAAAATTAGTTTTCCTACCACCTAATACAACGTCCGTCTTACAGCCAATGGACCAAGGGGTAATTAGATGTTTGAAAAGCAATTATCGCAAACAACTTATGCTGAAAATTATTCGCGATGCAGACAATAACACACAAAGCACCATTACTTTGTTAGATGCAATTGACATGGTGGCCTCAGCTTGGCAAAGTGTAAAATCAACAACAATAGCTAACTCTTTCCGACATGCGGGACTACTTCCAGCCGAAAGTGTGTGCCCAGATGCAGATTTCGAAGACGAAGATGATATTCCGCTTTCGTTGCTACAGGAAACATATAAAAATATGCAACAAGTAGCCGAATATATTGACTGGGATGAGCTCGTAAATGTCGATGACAACGTCGTGAAGAGCCTTCATTGAGAGAAATAGTGGAGAACACAAAAGAAAATGATGAAACTCACAGCGATAATGAACCAGATGACGAAGATGAGCCAATCAAAATTCCAACTAGGACAGAAACCTTGAGTGCGGTGCACACATTAAAACAGTATTCACGATTTGGGGGTTCTGATATATCAGAGAGTTTATATAGTTCCGTTGAAATTATTGAAAGTAAATTATTAAAAGAAATTCTTGTAAATAGAAAACAAACCACAATTCTAAACTATTTCCAATCTCAATAAATATGAATATACATGATAAAAAAACTTAAAATTATTGTTTACACTTATTTGGATACAACGACGTTCGGTTATAACGACGTATAATTTCGGTCCCTTGGCGGTCGCTATAACCGAATTCTACTGTATGTATTTTATTTATTGTATTTAAGGCTTAATAAAACTAATTATTTATTTTATCAAAAATCACTCAATTAGTTCGTGAATTCTAGAAGACATAGATAAGAAATATTTTAGCAACGAGCTCTTCTTTGCGTGCTTTTTTATAGACACAATGAATTATAGACTCTTGATCGTTCGAACCAGACGAACAGAGTTATGTTACAGAAACAGGCCCTAAATGAATCTAAGAAAAAACTTCGTACAAAATGGCACACGATTTTTGGAAATTCCCATACTTTTACATTTATCCATAGACAATCTTCAAATATTTTCTTCACTAGGATACAAGATAATAGAAACAAGTAAAAACGGCGTTAAGTTCGGCTGGCCCGAACTTTATATATCCTCCACCATGGAGTGCATATCATAGATTTCGTAGAAGTGCAGTAATATGACAGGAAAATATATATATTTTTTAATATAACCAAACCAGAACTAATTTTGAAAGCCAGTATTTCAAGTGCAAAATAACCTACCATCATGATTCAAGAAATTTTTGTCGTAAAAGTAAAAAGTACGCTTTTGGAAAAATCATTTTATTTTGCGTGTCTATGCAATCAGAGGAATGTATACCCCGAATTCCATGACTCTAGCTGCGAACATTTGGTTGGTACTATTTTTATCCCCTTTTCTATTTTAACCCCAAAAAGTACGAATTTCGAAAAATCCGTTAATTTTACGTGTCTACGGAATGTCTAAGGAATGTATACACCGAATTTCATTATTCTAGGAGCAGCCGTTTGGTTGGTACAATTTTATACCCTAAAAGTACGAATTTGGAAAAAATAATTCCATAGTATGTACCTACTCAATTAGAGGAATGTACACAGCGAATTTCGTGTTTCTAGCTGTTGTCGTTTGAGATGTACCGTTTTATCCCTTTTTACCCCATGGTGCACGTTTTTGTTATCGGGGGAATGCGCGTACCCAATATCAAGTAAGTACAAGCAGACATATTGAAAATATATGCTTAAATACTCTAAAATATGAAGGGTTATTATGTGGGTTTTTCAGTCCTTGTGAGGAAAAAATTGGGCCAATTTCGTCTATGACTATAAGACGCATATGCAAAATTTGGATCTCCTAGCTCCTTTCGTTTAGATGCTAGCGAGCTTTCAACAGACGGACAGGCTAGATCGTCTTAGAATTTTATGACGATCACTAATATATATACTTTGTACGGTCTCAGGTCGATATTTCAAGGAGTTACAAACGGAATGACAAAGTTAGTATACCCTGGAGGTGGAGGGTATACAAATACATTTTAAAAAGAGGGTCATAACATATGGGGGCTATATCTAAATCTGAACCGATCATACACACTTTCTGCATGGGTGTTTCTAGTTGGATTATAAGATGTTGTGCCAAATTTAAAGAAAATCGGATACAATATGTGGTTTCTAGAGCGGGAAATGTCACATAGGGAGCGGAATTTGTTTGGGGATATATCTAAATCTGAACCGATTTGCCTCAAATTAAATAGCGTTCGTCCTTGATCCACAAAACTTACTTTTGCCAGTTTTTGTTAAGATCGGACTACAATTGTGACCTGTAATTTGATTACAACAATAGATGGACAGACGGACATTGCTAAATCGACTAAATAATAGCTAACATTCTAAAGTAAAGGATTTTTTACACAATTTATGAAAAATTCGAAAAATCATGTTTTTTTAATTCTTATATTTTTATCCATATATCTTTTTCATATAGAATTTGTTATACCCTCCACCACCAGGATGGGGGTATACAAACTTTGTCATTCCGTTTGTAACACCTTGAAATATCGACCTGAGACCCTATAAAGTAGATAACGTGCACCATTAAGTGATTTTTACTCGTAGGGGGTGAAATGGGACAAAAAGGGATACAAATGGTACATATCAAACGACAACAGCTAGAAACACGAATTTCGGTGTGTACATTCCTCTAATTGAGTAGATAAATAATATGAAATTATTTCTTCCAAATTCGTACTTTTAAGGTGTAAAATGGGAATAGAGGGATAAAAATGGTACCAACAAAACGGCTGCATTTAGCATAATGAAATTCGGTGTATACATTCCTCTGACTGCGTAGACACGTAAAATAAACGGCTTTTTCGAAACTCGTACTTTTTGGGGTTAAAATGGAAAAGGGGGTTAAAAATAGTACCAACCAAATGACCGGTGCTAGGTCATGAAATTCGGAGTATACATTCCTCTGACTGCGTAGACACTAAAAATATTTTTTTTCAAATTCGTACTTTTAAGGGATAAAATGGGTACAGAGGGATAAAAATAGTACCAACGAAACGACTACAGCTAGAATGATGAAATTCGTTGTGTACATCCCTCTAATTGGAAAAAGGGGATAAAAATGGTACCAACCAAAAGGCCTCAGCGGGATTTTTGTAGAAAAAAACGGGATCCTAAAAATCTAACCAAAAAACGTAATTAATATTTATGAGTGGTTGACTTGGTGGGCGTGCAAAACAAAGAAAATATTTTTTCCAAATTTTTATTTTTAGGATCACAATGGAAAAAGGAGACAGATGGTACCCAAATGGTAATCAAACGGCTCTATTTGAAATCATGAACATGCGTATTTAGGACTGAAAATTGCTAAATAAATAAAGAATATTTTAATTAATAAATAAAATAAATAAATAAATAAACAATATTGTATTTTTTTAAGATTGCATCGACAGTGTTTTTTAAAATTATTTATTTTTTTTCCAATATTTCACCAATGAAAAATCACAATTTACAGTAGGTTGACTTCTACGCAAAGTCGACAGCATAGAATCAGTAATACTTTGAAATTCACTCCATGGAAAATTAGGCTTGGCCGAACATAACGCCCTTTTTTACCTTTAAAATTTAGAATTAATATTTTAGAAATTGTGAACTTTTGTCGGTTACCAATAAATTTTTAAGTGACAATTTCAATCGAAAACTTACCAAAAATAATGTAAATCGAAAAAGTGAGGGAAGCGGGACTTTTTGTTCGGGATTATGCGGAATAGAAAATTTAAGCGGGACTGGGCACCAAAAAGCGGGATTGTCCCGTGAAAAGCGGGATGGATGGTCACCTTATGTATACATTCCTCTGACTGCATAGACACGCAAAATAAAAACATTTTTCCAAATTCGTACTTTTTACTTTTACGGCAAAAATAGGTTGAATCATGAAGTTAGGTTATTTTGCACAATGTACGTCTGATAATGGATTTTCAAAATTTTTTCTTTTGGCATTGAAATAGAATGGAAATACAACCACCCACTATCTACCAATATTTGTGGTATTTAAGCTTTTTTGAAAATATATTGATGTATTATTTCGATATATATAGAGCTAACTTATTGGTAGTCTTGTCCTATACGCGTGGTTTGAAATAATTAAAATATTATATTTATTTATAAAATTAATTTTTCAATATTTTTTAAAAATTTTTATTTGCCTGTAATACTACTGCACTTCGACGAAAATCGACAGCCTCCGTGGAATTGAATCCATGGTGGAGGGTATATAAAGTCCGGCCCGGCCTAACTTAACGACGTTTGTACTTGTATTTTTATACCCTCCACCTCCAGGATGGGGGTATACTAACTTTGCCATTCCGTTTGTAACACCTTGAAATATCGATCTGAGACCCTATAAAGTATATATATTCTTGATCGTCATAAAATTCTAAGATGATCTAACCATGCCCGTCCGTCCGTCCGTCCGTCTGTTGAAAGCATCTAAACGAAAGGAGCTAGAACGTTCAAATTTTCCATAAATGCGTCTTATAGTCGTAGATCGGTTGGGATTGAAATGGGGCGAAATCGGCCCAAAGGGAAAAATTTTTCCCTCACAAGGACTAAAAATACCCATAATAATCCCTAATATTTTAGCGTATTTAAGCATGTTTTTTGAATATGTCTGTTTATATTTGCTTGATATTTGGTATGCGCATTCCCCTTATAGCAAAAACGTGCACCATAAAGTGATTGATATTTGTAGGGGGTGAAATGGGTTAAAAAAAGGGATAAAAATGGTACATATTAAACGACAAGGGCTAGAAACACGAAATTCGGTGTGTACATTCCTCTAATTGAGTAGATACATAATATAAAAGATTTTTTCCAAATTCGTACTTTTAAGGGGTAAAATTGGAATAGAGGGATAAAAATTGTACCAACCAAACGGATGTAACTAGAATAATGAAATTCGGTGTATACATTCCTCTGATTGCATAGACAAGTAAAATACACGGATTTTTTTAAAATTCGTACTTTTTGGGGTTAAACTGAAAAAAGGGGATAAAAATAGTACCAATCAAATAACCGTAGCTAGAGTCATGAAATTCGGAGTATACATTCCTCTGACTGTGTAGACACGGAAAATAAACTGATTTTTCGAAATTCGTACTTTTTGGGGTCAAAATAGAAAAAAGGGATAAAAAAAGTACCAACCAAATGACCGCGGCTAGAGTCATGAAATTCGGAGTATACATTCCTCTGACTGTGTAGACATGAAAAATAAAAGTTTTTTTCCAAATTCGTACTTTCAAGGGATACAATGGGTATGGAGGGATAAAAATGGCACCAACCAAACGGCTACACCTGGAATAATGGAATTCGGTGTATACATTCCTCTGATTGCGTAGACACTTAAAATAAACAGATTTTTCGAAATTCGTACTTTTTGGGGTTAAAAAGAACTAGTAAATCAAAAAAAATTTTTTTTTTCAAATCCATGCTTTATGCAAGCAGAATTCTATTGGGCCTAGAAATTCTTTTTTAGTTATCTTTTGTAGAAGGAAAAATTACTGCGTTATCAGGAGCAGAAATAATAGATTTTTAATTTGTGGTTTGTATGGGAGGTACCACGCCCCTTTGTCCATTCCCGCTCATATTTGCAGCAGCACTTAAAAAATGCACAGCAAACCGACGTACCAAATTTTGTTCAAATACCGTTATCAGGAACAGAAATAATAGATTTTTAATTTGTGGTTTGTATGGGAGGTACCACGCCCCTTTGTACAATCCCGCCCATATTTGCAGCAGCACTTACAACATGCACACCAAACCGACGTACCAAATTTTGTTTAAATACCGTTATCAGGAGCAGAAATAATAGATTTTTAATTTGAGGTTTGTATGGGAGGTACCACGCCCCTTTGTCCAATTGGTCAAATTTTTCCATTTCCTTGTATTGTCATCGAAAATGATTAAGTGTGCAAAATTTGAGCAAAATTGGTTGAGAAAAAAGCTTTCAAAAATTGATTTCAAATTTTGTGGCACACAAACATATATAGAAAGTAACCTTATATAAAGCATGAAAAAATGGGATAAAAATAGTACCAATCAAATGACCGCAGCTAGAGAGTGATGAAATTATAATTGCGTAGAAATGTCAAGGGGTTAAAAATGGTACCAACCAAATGCTCGCAGCAGGAATCATGGAATTCGGTGTATACATTCCTCTGACTGCATAGACACGCAAAATAAAAAGTTTTTTTCGTACTTTTTCTTTTACGGCAAAAATTGGTTGAATCATGAAGTTAGGTTATTTTGCACTTTGCACATGTACGTCTGATAATGGGTTTTCACAATTTGTACTTTTGAAATTAAAATAGAATGGAAATACAACCAACTGTAGCACCCACTACCTACCTACTATCTTACAATATTTATGGTATTTAAGCTTTTTGAAAATATAATTATAAGAATATTTATTTTTTGATTTGAAATAGATAATGGTTTGATATAATTAAAATATTATATTTATTTATATAATTATTTTTTCAATATTTGTATTTCTTTTAGTTTAGCTATATTACAAAATTTATATTTTCCAATAATATTGCTGCACTTCTACGAAAACCGACAACCTCTGTGGAATACAATCCATGGTGGAGGGTATATAAGGTTCGGCCCGGCCTTTTTACTTGTTTTTTGTTAGAATGTTAGGTATCAAAAATATAACAAAACTGTTTTTTTACGTTTTTTATTAGGAAAAATCGTAATTTTTGGAGACTGTTGTATAGTGGTGTATTTGATATTCGCAATTTCTCTACCCATCATAGTCATCCTTTATTTAGCATATAAGCTAGTGTGATCGGACTTATATATTACCAAAATGAGAGTACAAAAACTAAAAGTACCGACGGCGAAAAGTGTAGCTTTAGTAAAAAATCAAAAAATTATATCGTTTACTAAAATACATCAGAAAATGTTATACATAGCCCTTACACAAAATTGTTATTGCACAGTGTAATAAATAAAACATTATTATACGTTACTAAAAATATGTCGACGGCTTCCTGTAAATTGTTGATGTCGTTTCCTGCAAAATGACAAGTAAAGTAAATGCCAAGCCCTAGTCAAAACAAACAGATTTATATAAATTACCGTCATTCCACACATATTGTCTTTTTATTGACGAAATAAATTACAGATTCAGAAATTGACACAATTGTCTACACATGTCTTTTAAAGACATTCGTGATTTAAAGTCTGTACATGAATTTTACGATTCTAAAACTCACTTACTAACATGTTATTGCGGGTTAAATTAGATTAAAAAATCACGGAAATGTCACACACACAACGGAATACTCCACTTGTTGCTTCCTTTGTAGGGATTCTGCGCATATCGAATCACACATACACATGTATATCTTTTGTTTAATGCATGAACTGAGGAAGCACGTGTTTTCCAGAGATTTTTATTTCTTCTAAGCGTGCAGTTAGCAACTTGATAAATTTGTGTAAAGGACTTTAATACCGTACATGTGGAAATGGAGATTTTATATGTCATCTTATCTATCCAGTTCGGAGGAGGAAGTTTCCACACACACATGCGGGTTGTGGCAAAGGTTGAACGCTCTCAAAGCGTAATAACTTTAGAGCCATTTATTTGTGTAAATTCAACCATGAATGTATGTTCGTACATTTTTTACATCTAGCAATAAATCCATACAAACATTTTGGCTGTTTACATATCTACTTGGTTATCGTAACCAAGATGTATGTATATTTACATTTATTATACATTTATCTGTACATTAGAGTGTCACATGTTTAGTACTTTTTTGGGAGTTTTTAGAGTGAACGATGCATTTTTATTAAAAAAACGTATATATGGCACCCACCAAATTAATTTTCTAAATGGCTTCAACTATTCCACCTCAACTTCGCTTGGTTCAAAGTTCAAATTTTCTATATGAGCCAGTCTATGTCAAACCGGGCCGAGAAATATTCTTCTTTAAAAAATATTTTATGCATTTTTTTGAGGGGATCTTAAAATTTTACTTGAATTTCCACTAATTTGAATTTCCACTAAAAATAAAAATACTGCTGTGTTTATTCGCAATCGTTTTAACCGATTTTAAAATTCAATACTTTGTTTGAAAGATCTTCAGGAGTACATCAATATTTCCCTCAAAATATACTACAACCATGTTTTCTAGATATGTTTTCTATGTTCTCTGCGAAATATATGCTGAGATATATTAATAAAATTAATTTTATTTATAATTTCATTTTTTGTTTCATAAAGCACTCTTATGTACATTCGCATTTATATATGTGAAAATTTGAAAATGAGTTGGGTCTGAGCGTCTATCAGACACATACAATGTAAATGTGAGTTCCACAAAGTTTTAATTGGCTAACTTTTGTACTTACATTTGATATGAAAATATTACTGCTCCACTCGAATCTCTTCTCTCGAAATTACCAGCCGCTCACATGGCATAGTCACTTTGTGCTGAAAGAAAAAAATAAATTTAATATTTAAGGGTTGCTGAATAAACGACGAAAAGGTAATTAAATGAAATCAGTTATTCAAAATATACAAAAAATAAGATTGTGTCAGACAAAAATGTTAGAACAGAGATACAGCAGGAAACAAGTGTTCCTGAAAATATAAAAAATCTGTGGAAACAACATTCATTTGAATTGTTGAAAAGTTTAGTCAAATTAAAAAAGACTAATTGCATGTGAAACGGAAGAGAAATTTTGCTTGTGCTCCGATTTAAGTGAAAATTTGTACTATTTTATATGATGAATAAAGCAGCATTTCTCTAATTAAAAAATATTAAAGTGTAGACAATAGGGTGGATCGAAAATCAGGAATTTTGTCAAAAGGTAATTTTAAAAAATTCGTAACTTTTTTTGGTATGAAATACATACATTTCCAGCAAATTGTTTCTAGTTTTATGAAAAATTTTCAAATCTTAAAAAAATATATTTTTTTATTTTTTCCTAATTCCCAGTAAATTTTTAATAAACAACAAAAAATACTCCTCTGCAGCGTCTTTCATGGGAAGTCTGAAATTATGGCAATTATGAGTCGCATAAGAATCATGGTAGATCATCTAATATGTAATGGCATAACATCTACATTAGAAGATCTGTGAATTAATGAGCTGTCCAAATTGAGCTGTCTGTCTGTGAAGTCACACACTTATATGGATAGGGACTTTTATATAGGGTGGGTCATTCAAAAATGTAAATTTTAACTACCGATAGATTTGACTTTGAAAGGTAGAATAACATTCATTTTTATTTTTATTTTCAGGTTAATGTTTGACATTTGCCAAATGGGATGCTATACGCTCGACCAAAATTGGGAAAAAGTAAAAACTTACTTCCAAAGTGGTGAGTCTTTTACGTGGCAAATTTTTGAGAAGAGATCAGCCTTCAGTTTAGCCATGAAGCTTATTTTCATTTCATTATGTGGTTCAGAGAACCCACAAGTGACTATTCAGAATCAATGCATCCACAACGAGTCACTGTTTTATTTGGATTTTGGGCTGTACTGAAAAATTGGGTTGATCGGATGAGGCATTACCGAACCAGTCGTGCTAGTCATATGAATGACTAGCAGTACCTGCTGCTTCGCACGCGAAAAAGCCAGGTATTTGTTATTATCCGTCTCTGTTTTAGGATAGTATTTATTTGATTTTCTTTCCTAATATAGTTAATTGGAAACAAATCACGCATATACAGTCAAAGGAATGTGCTTCTCGATGTGCACTGTTTTAGCTGAACTAATTTTCTACCCAGTTTTTAGCAAAAAATTACAAACGCAGAGCCTTTTATTCGAAAAATAATACATTTTGATGGCGCTTCTACATGGTCAGAGGAATTTATATACTAAATTTCATGATTCTAGCTGTAATCGTAATGTTGGTACCATTTTTATCCTTTTTGGTCCCGCTCTCCCCTTAAAAGTACAAATTTTGAAAAATCCATTTATGTTGCAAGTCTACGTTGTCAGAGGAATTTACGCACAAAATTTCACGACTATAGCAGCAATATTTTAGTTGGTACTATTTTTATCCCTTTTTGTCCCGCTCAAACCTTATAGGTATAAATTTCGAAAAAATCCATTAGGATTTGCGCTTCTACCTTGACAGAGGAATTTACACACCAAATTTCAATTTCCTTTTTGTCCATCGTAACCCTTAAAAGTACAAATTTTGAAAAATCCAATTTTAATGTGCTTATACGTGGTGAGAGGAATTTACATACCAAATTTCACGATTCTAGCTGCAATACTTTAGTTGGTACCATTTTTGTCCCGCTCACCTCTTATAAGTAAAATTTTCGAAAGATCCAATTTTACTACGCTTCTACATGGGCAGAAGAACTTACATATCAAATATCAAGATTTTAGCTGCAATACTTTAGTTGGTACCATTCTTATCCCGCGCAACCCTTAAAAATACAAAATGCATTTATATTCCTCTGCTATGTGGTGAAAGGAATATACATACCAAATTTCACGACTATAGCAGCAATACTTTAGTTGGTAACATTTTATCCTTTTTGTACCGCTCACTTGTTATAAGTACAAATTTCGAAAAATCCAATTTTACTGAAGAACTTACATATCAAATTTCAAGATTTTAGCTGCATGGTACCATTTTTATCCCTTTTTGTCCCGCGCAACACTTAAAGTCCAAATTACATTTATATTCCGCTTCTATGTGGTGAGAGGAATTTACACACCAAATTTCGCGACTATAGCTGCAATACTTAAATTAGTACCATTTTCATCCCTTTTGTCCCTCGCAACCCTTAAAAGTAAAATTTTTGAAAAATCCAATTTTAACGCGCATCTACATGGTCAGAGGAATTTACATACCAAATTTCTCGATACTAGTTGTAATACATTAGTTGGTACCATCTGTATCCCTTTTTGTCCCCCGCTCTTCTCTTAGAAGTACAAATTTCGAAAAAATCTAATTTTACTTCGTTTCTATATGGTCAGAGAAATGTAAATACCGATTTTCACGATTCTAGCTGCAAATCTGAAATTGGTACCATTTGTATCCCTTTTTGTCTCTTTCCTCCCTTAAAAGTACAAATTTCGAATAATCCCTATTTGTACCTCGTCTGCATGGTCATTTCAAAGAACACACCGAATTTCATGTTTCTAGCTACTGCCGTTTAATCAGGAAGATGGTTCGATGTTTATCCCTTTTGGGCCATTTTACCCCCTAAAAGTACCGAATTTCGTAAAACCCTTTCTTAGTCGACGTCAGTCAGTAACGTAACTCTTTTATATATATAGATATTGTGTTCCATTATTAAATGGTTCAAAGTTCAACCTTTTCAATAAAATCAAAAATTTAAAATTTTTTTATAGCCGATTCTAATTTAAAGTTTTAAATGGCACAGAATGACGAGAATGGATCCACTTTGAGTACCCTTGCTCTGTTAAATGCGGTATCTTCAAGTATTACCCAGACCGAGCTAATTTCACACGTCGAGAAACATAGACACACGTCAAATATCCAGAAAAAAACATGGCCTTTGCGAAACACTTACTACGCGACATTGTCAACATATCGAAAATTGATATTAGAGACCTTTCCGAGTGTTGTGGGCTATTCAAAACGATGCCTTAAGGCACAACTTAACATTCCCTTGAGAGCGGCCAAGTAAACCAGCCAAAACCCTCTGATTTTGTTATATAATTTTGTAAAGGGTGATTTTTTAAGAGCTTGATAACTTTTTTTTTAAAAAAAACGCATAAAATTTGCAAAATCTCATCGGTTCTTTATTTGAAACGTTAGATTGGTCCATGACATTTACTTTTTGAAGATAATTTCATTTAAATGTTGACCGCGGCTGCGTCTTAGGTGGTCCATCCGCTTAGTCCAATTTTGGCATTTCCACGTTTTTGAGTAACAGAGACCCAATTGGTGCGAACGGCGACGAATCGAAAATTGGTGGTCATCATTAACACTGGCCGATACAGCTGCGATATTTTCTTCAGTTCGCACTCTACGTAAGCGTGTTGGTGGTTTAATGTCCAACAATGTAAATTTGGTGCGAAATTTAGTCACAATAGCCCGAATAGCCGCTTCAGTGGGTCGATTAAACTGACCATAAAATGGAAGCGCGCAATGAACTTTCTTAACAGAGCACGCATTTTGATAATAAAATTCAATAATTTGCAAGCGTTGTTCGTTTGTAAGACGATTCATGATGAAATGTCAAAGCATACTGAGCATCTTTCTCTTTGACACCATGTCTGAAATCCCACGTGATCTGTCAAATACTAATGCATGAAAATCCTAACCTCAAAAAAATCACTCTTTAGTAAAAACTTCCTCCTACTCACTCGACAACTATAGGGTCCGCCATCTAACGTTTTTTTTTCAACTATTCAACCGTTGGACTATTATTTGTGGGGTGCCCTCAGCAGCCATTTGAATGAAATTATTTTCCATTATTAACCGGAAGGATTGTACTTTCAAATAAAAAAAGAAATTTGAGAAAATATTCAGTAGTTTTTTTATAGCATTTTCAAAAAAAAGTTATTTGGCGGACCCTATATTATAAATTAAAAATATTTTAACGTATTTATCTACATTTAGCAATAGATTTTCTTCAAATAGACCTTGCATTTTCGCTAAGATCCCAGCTATTATAAAATAAAACAATATTTTTATTATCTGATATGTAAAGCAGTTTTTCGCGCTATTAACTCAGAATATCAAAGATCATGATTTTTTAAATTCTTTTGCGTCTACAAGCAGGGTCAATTCTTCTCCATATATACATCGTCTTTTACATATAAACATTGTTTTCTTCGTTATAATGTTAGTCATTAACAACTATAATATAATAATGACTTATAGTTCCACAATTAGAGTACAAATATCGAGTAATTCATCGAGAGGCATTATTTTCAATGGGCTTTTTTGTTATTTTTGTTCAGTATCGTTTGTCTAGTCATCATGAACAGTCTCACACCACAAAAGCGTATCCAAATTGTTCAGTTGTATTACAAAAAACAGTTTTCTGTGAAAAAATGTTTTTCGTGAGATTCGAGGAACTTACGGTGTGCTTGTCTTATTCGATAATTTGGTCTATTTTGGGTAAGGCTCTTGGCCTTAAAGCGTACAAAGTTCAAAGGTAACTTTCATTGGACTCCTTTCCTGGTCGAACAATATCAATATGACAGTTGGTAAAGTATACGCAATGCTAAGAAATCTATGGGTTGTATAAAATTCAAATCCAATAATATCAAATTTAATAATATTGCCAGATATATTTTCAATAAAAACGTAGTGATCGAATTTATTCGTTTTCATATCAAATCTTCAAAATGAGCTTCGAAAATGTTCCAATATAAAACCACAAGCTGAACCCCGCCCGCTTTGCCAGGCAAAAAAAAAAAACAAATGGTAAAATAAAAATCAGGTTTCATATTGATATTATCGTGGTCAGTAATACATACGTTCCAATTTTCAGCATTCTAGCTAAAAACAAGTAAAAACGGCGTTAAGTTCGGCCGGGCCGAACTTTATATACCCTCCACCATGGATTGCATTCCACAGAGGTTGTCGGTTTTCGTAGAAGTGCAGTAATATTACAGGAAAATATAAATTTTTTAATATATGCAAACCAAAACAAATACCAATATTGAAAAATAATTTTATAAATAAATATAATATTTTAGTTTTTTCGTTTGCATTTTTTTTTGGTCTGTAATCAATATTTGATTTGAACTGAAGCAAAATGGTCTTGAGCCAGGACAATATCCCAGTTCAAATCAAATATTGATTACAGACCAAAAAAATGCAAACGAAAAAACTAAAACAAATGAGCGTTGGCACGTCAGAAGTATTGCTGGGTAACTATACCTGCATATACACATACTTACATATGCAACTCAATGAGATGCTTGTAAGATGGCATGTGTGCTTTATTACTTGGTGCGATTTTTTAAACGCAAATTCGACAAGTGAGTTGTGATTCTCGTTCGTTTGTGAGAATCATCTCCTTATAGAGGCCGGGTTTGATGTTGAAAAGTCGCTGCGAAGCCACCTGAATGAAACCTTTAGACAGGGTGGAAATCATGATAGTGGTAGTCTGCAGCCAAGTAATAAATGTCACCATGCCATTTGTAAATAAATTTGCATTCTATTAAATATAGAAGCAAAATGGTCTTGAGCCAGGACAATATCCCAGTTCAAATTAAATATAATATTTTAATTATTTCAAACCATTATTTATTTAAAATCAAAAAATAAATATTCTTATTTTTATATT
The DNA here is from genome assembly GCA_947397865.1 of Polietes domitor. Taxonomy (NCBI): domain Eukaryota; kingdom Metazoa; phylum Arthropoda; class Insecta; order Diptera; family Muscidae; genus Polietes; species Polietes domitor. Next base: position 75,341,290 of record OX377620.1, read on the forward strand.
TTCAAAAAGTTGAAATACCATAAATATCGGTAGATAGTGGGTGCTACAGTTGGTTGTATTTCCATTCTATTTTAATTCCAAAACTACAAATTTTTAAAATCCATTATCAGACGTACAAAGTGCAAAATAATCTAACTTCATGATTCAATCAATTTTTGTCGTATTAGAAAAGGTACGAATTTGGAAAAAAACTTTTTATTTTGCGTGTCTATGCAGGCAGAGGAATGAATACACCGAATTCCGGTTAGTACCATTTTTATCCCTCCGTACCAATTGTATCCCTTGAAAGTACGAATTTGGAAAAAACCTTTTATTTTTCATGTCTACGAAGTCAAAGGAATGTATACTTAGAATTTCATGACTCTAGTTGCGGTCATTTGGTTGGTACTATTTTTATACCCTTTTTCTATTTTGACCCCAAAAAGTACGAATTTTGAATATTCAGTTTATTTTCCGTGTATACACAGTCAGAGGAATGTATACTCCAAATTTCATGACTCTAGCTGCGGTCATTTGATTGGTACTATTTTTATCCCCTTTTTTCATTTTAACCCCAAAAAGTACGAATTTTAAAAAATCCGTGTATTTTACTTGTCTATGCAATCAGAGGAATGTATACACCGAATTTCATTATTCTAGGTACAGCCGTTTGGTTGGTACCATTTTTATCCCTCTATTCCCATTTCACCCCTTAAAAGTACAAATTTGAAAAAATACTTTTATATTATGTATCTACTCAATTAGAGGAACGTACATACCGAATTTCGTGTTTCTAGCTATTGTCGTTTAATAAGTACCATTTTTATCCCTTTTTTGCCCTATTTCACCCCCTACAAATAATAATCACTTTATGGTGCACGTTTTTGCTATAAGGGGAATGCGCATACCAAATATCAAGCAAATATAAACAGACATATTCAAAAAAACATGCTAAAATACGCTAAAAAATTAGGGATTATTATGGGTATTTTTAGTCCCTTTGGGCCGATTTCGCCCCGTTTCAATCCCAACCGATTTACGACTATAAGACGCATTTATGGAAATTTTGGACGTCCTAGTTCCTTTCGTTTAGATGCTAGCGTGCTTTCAACAGACGGACAGACGGACGGACGGACATGGCTTGATCGTCTTAGAATTTTATGACGATCAAGAATATATATACTTTATAGGGTCTCAGGTCGATATTTCAAGGTGTTACAAACGGAATGTCAAAGTTAGTATACCCGCATCCTGGAGGTGGAGGGTATAAAAACACTTGCCACGCCCACGCCCACACCACCCACGAAACGAAAATTTAAAATCCGGCATCATATTTATCTTTCTCGTGGTCACTATTATATACGTTCCAATTTTCAGCCTTCTAGCTTAAAAAACACTATTACCACGCCCACTAAACAAAAATCCAAATTTCGTTATCATATTTATCATTATCGTGGTCACTAATATACATGTACCAATTTTCAGTCTTCCAGCTCACAAAAACGCTTTTTCCACGCCCACTCCGCCCACAAAACGAAAATCTAAATTTCGGCATCAAATTGATCTTTCTCGTGGTCAGTAATATATACGTTCCAATTTTCAGCCTTCTAACTTAAAAAACTCTATTGCCACGCCCACAAAGTGAAAATCGAAATTTCGGCAGTAATATATGCGTTCCAATTTTCAGCCTTCTAACTAAAAAAACACTACTGTCACGCCCACTCCGCCCACAAAATGAAAATCCAAATTTCGGTATCATATTTCTCATTCTCGTGGTTGACTCTCGAACACACTATTGCCACGCCCCTCCGCCCACAGAGCAAATTTTTAAAAATTCTTTAGTCTATAGTTCCTTCCAGACCTGTATCTATTTTTTTGTACTGAACATTTCAACAACATCGGTTCAGCCGTTTACACGTGATTGCGGAACAAACAAACTGACAGACAGACAGACTTACACTAAGGTTTTATAATATTAATAGGGATTTTACTTCTACAAAAGATCATTAACACAAAAGTGTCAGATTATCTATTCAAACGAATTCAATTAGCCAGATCCAATCGGGGTAAACGGATTATACAACAAAGATGCAAAAGCCTAAAAGTCTGAAAGACAATTCATACTTTATTCAGTACGTCTTTGGAACAATCTTGCAACCTATATTCAAGCAACGCTTTTGTATTTAAAAAGGAACTTGCAAAACTATTTATGTAACTTACAAATAAACAAACACTATTACTTGTTATTATTATACACTCCACGAAAGTATTATGTCTTTGTGCATTTGTTTATAACACCCAAAAGGAAGCGAGTTTTTCTGGATAAGGACGAACGCTATTTAATTTAAAGAAAATCGTGTCAGATTTAGATATAGCTCCCATACGAATTTCACTAACCATTTGACTCTTTTCACTCTAGATACCACATATTTTAACAGATTTTCTTCAAAATTGGCAAAACATCGTATATTTCAACTAGAAACACCCAATGTGAAAATAGGTTAGATCGGTTCAGATTTATATATAGCTCCCGGCTTGATTTTTCCGCCCCAGAAACCACGTATTTTCACCGAATTTCTTCAAATTGAGCATAACACTTTATACTTGAACTGAAAGAACCTATTGTGGGTCACTTCAATTCAAGTTTGGATATAGCCCCGATACAAATATTCTTCTCGATTTGACCAATTAGGTCAGGTCATATTAGCCTATGATAAAGAAACATACAAAAATTCTTCCAGTTTTCACTTTTTTATAGTCTTTTGTCTTTAAGTTCAATTACAAATGTATCCGTTTTATTTTACATTATAAATCAAACCTCACGATGAATGACCGTTATTAAAGGTATCTCGATGAAAATTTAAAATTTAATAAAAAATAACCATAAAATAAATTAAAAATATTCCCATGTAACACATTCCCTGTTGTTATCAGTTTGTGTTGAACAACAAAAAATGCTAAATGTCTTGATTTCAGCGCTTTTTATTGTTCATACAATAAAATACCAAAACTCAAGATATATCACTCAATATACTCATCCAGCATTCTCCAAACTCTCAAATAAATAACACTCGAGTAGCACACAGCCAGCCACACATAAACATTCACTCGCACATCCACTCGCTTTGCCACTCGGTCTCAGGATATTGGTAAGATACCAGCACTCAGTAGAACAGTAGACATTTGTATTTTGTTGCATGAGCAACGCATGACCGGGTGAAATGATGTAGGTCGTTTAAATATTGGATTTTGCTCAGTGTGTTTCGTACAAAGAATCTGCACAACAATCAAAAGATAAACGAAACGAAACAAAAATTGTTATTGAAGAACATATCGTAAGGAACATTATATTTTTTCACTTCACAACAAAGTCCGAACAGATGGAATGCTTGCTGCTTGTGTAAAAATTGGTTTTATGCAAAATTAAAATTTAAAACCAATTTTAAATTTCATGAATTTAAGAAAATTAAATTACGAGAAATAATTTTAAAGTACATACACATTTTTGTTTCAATAAAATGTTCAACCACACACAATTTTTAAGTACTCCAGTTGGCTGTAACCAAAAACGGCAGTAGAAGTTAAATTATCTTTTGTGATATTTCGTATATATTTGTGACCAAAAATTTCGGAACAATCGCCCAGATTAGAATGCACAGACTTTTTTTCTGGAGGCGGAGAGTCTTTGAACGATTATCTAGTGGATTACTCATCAACGCGCTAATCGGAATAGGGTACATTAAATAGAAAATTAGGAATACCACAGGTCTTCGAAATATTTTGATATCCATAATTACCGGTGAACTTTTTCTACCTTCCAATCTAGGATGGGGGTATACTACGTTGCCATTCAGTTTAAAACACTTTGACATATTTGGTCTGAGCTGTTTTAACTAACACATGGTTTCATTCTCCATCCGAAGGAAATATTATTTCATTGGCATCTATTAGAAATTTCTTTAAGGCAATTTTGGGAATAAACCATGACAGAATTAAACAAATAAAATGGCGTTAAATTCGTCCGCGCCGAATTTTATATCGCCTCCCCGATGGATTGCATTCATCGCAATTACCGGCAGAAGCAGAGGCTGTCGGCTTCGCGTATAAGTGCAATAAAATATTAGAAAACAAGTAAGGAAAGGCCAAAGTCGGCCAGGGACGACTATATGATACACTCCACTTTAAATCGGAATACAATTCAATTCAGTAAAAAAGTGAAAATGGGAAAATTTGTTGTATGTTTCCTAATCGCAGGCTAATATGACCTGGTCTAATTTGTCAAATCGAGAATAATATTTGTATCGGGGCTATATCCAAGCATGGAATGAAGTGACTAACTTTCACAATAAGTTCTTCTAGTTGAAGTATAACGTGTTAAGCTCAATTTTAAGAAATTCTCTGAAAATACGCGGTTTCTGGGGGAGCGAAAATTGTATGGGAGCTATATATAAATCTGAACCGGTCTAACACATTTTTACCACAGGTGTTTCCAGTTGAAATATAAGGTGTTTTGCCAATTTTGAAGAAAATCTGTTGAAATATGTGGATTCTAGAGCGGAAAAATTCAAATTGGGACCGAAATTTGTATGGGAGCTATATATAAATCTGAACCGATCTAACACATTTTTACCACAGGTTTTTCCAGTTGAAATATAAGATGTTTTGCCAATTTTGAAGAAAATCTGTTGTAATATGTGGTATCTAGAGTGAAAGGAGTCAAATCAGGAGTGAAGTTCGTATGGGGGCTATATTTAAATCTGAACCGATTTTCTTCAAATTAAATAGCGTTCGTCCTTGTACCGAAAAACTTCGTTGTACAAAGTTTCGTTTAGTTCTGGCTACAATTGCGACCTGTATCGGGAGTACAACAATAGATGTACATACGGACAGACAGATGGACAGACGGACATTGCTAAATCGACTCAGAAAGTGATTCTAAGCCGATCGGTATAATTAACAAGTAAGGAAAGGCTAAAGTCGGGCGGGGCCGACTATATAATACCCTACACCACTCCCTACGTATGTACCACGCTTTGATTACTAAACCCAGATATTTCATGGGAGCAATTTTATGTAGTTCATACAAATTATATAAATTATATGAATATAATTTATATGCTATAAATTCATCTTTAGTCAAATTTAAAGAATATGGTAAAAAATATGGTAATTGATCAATTGTCCGACAGACAAATACAAATTATACAGTAGTATACCAAAGTATGGACATATGGGCATCACCCAAACAATTCTCATTGCAATTCAATTCGGTTAAAAATTGAAATCGGGAAGGATTTTTGCATCCTGTAAATGTATGTGTTTGACAAAAAATGTTAAGTCGGAAAGGACATTTGTATGGGGGTATATTGAAGCCAGGAACGATGTGACGCGCTTCTGTTTATTGGTGAAATATAATATGTAAAATTTTGCCAAAATCGGTTAAACATTCAGGAGCATCATTTGTATGAGGGCTATATCTAAATCTGAACCGATTTTACCCAGTTTCACCATCGGTTTTTTAGTTGGAGTATAAGATGTTCTGCCAATTTTAAAGAAAAACGGGTACAATATGTGGTTTCTAAAGCGGAAAAAGTGATTTCGGGAGCGACATTTGTATGGGGGCTATATCTAAATCTGAAGCGATCTTACCCAATTCTTGCATACTAGTAACACAGTTGCATTATAAGATGTTCTGCAAAATGTAAAGAAAATCGGGTACAATATGTCTTTTCTAGAGCGGAAAATGTCAAATCGGGAGCGACATTTGAATGGGGGCTATATCTAAATCTGAACCGATCTTACCCAATTTTTGCATACGTGTTTCTAGTTCGATTATAAGATGTTCTGCAAAATTTAAAGAAAACCGAGTACAATATGTCGTTTCTAGAGCGGAAAATGTCAAATCGGGAGCGACATTTGTATGGGGGCTATATCTAAATCTGAACCGATCTTACCCAATTTTTGCATACGTATTTCTAGTTGGATTATAAGATGTTGTGCTAAATTTAAAGAAAATCGGGTACAATATGTCGTTTCTAGAACGGAAAATGTCAAATCGGGAGCGACATGTGTATGGGGGCTATATGTAAATCTGAACCGATCTTACCCAATTTTTGCACACGTGTTTCTAGTGCGATTATAAGATGTTCTGCAAAATTTAAAGAAAATCGGGTACAATATGTCGTTTCTAGAGCGGAAAATGTCAAATCGGGAGCGACATTTGTAGGGGGGCTATATCTAAATCTGAACCGATCTTACCCAATTTTTGCATACGTGTTTCTAGTTGCATTATAAGACGTTCTGCCAAATTTAAAGAAAATCGGGTACAATGTGTGGTTTCTAAAGCGGAAAAAGTGAAATAGGGAGCGACATTTGTATGGGGGCTATATCTAAATCTGAACCGATCTTACCCAATTTCGGCATAGGAGTTTCTAGGTTGATTATAAGATGTTGTACCAAATTTAAAGAAAATCGGGTACAATATGTGGTTTCTAGAGCGGAAAATGTCAAATCGGGACCGACATTTGTATGGGGGCTATATCTAAATCTGAACCGATTTCCTCCAAATTCAACACCAATGGTCCTTGGCCAGGTGTAGGGTATAACAATGGGTCTCCCTTCCTTTTGGGTGTTACAAACAAATGCACAAAGACATAATACTCTCGAGGAGTGTATAATTATGATTATTTGCTGATAGCGACATTTGTTAAATAAATTGGAATGTTGTTGTTTGTATGTATAGTTGGTCTGTTATGTTGTATGTCTTGTCATTTATTTTGGTTTAAGACCATAGGTTGTGCTGAAGTCTTCAGCAGAACCCAAAAATTAGCAAAAAAGGCAAAGTGAGACCTTTATTGTTGCAGCTAAAAGTTGACAATACACACGAGGTACATTGAAGACGGGACATACCGTACAACAACAACCTTTGCATTGTTGCGAGCGATGCGAGCACATGCACAACATTGAATTGGCAAAGTGAGATTTTTAGTGTGTCGACTTAGTTCGGTGGAATATTTTGTTCATCAGCGTTTCTCATTTGAAATATGTGACCGCTGGTACTAATATGAACCCTGATTTAAGTCAAAGACATACATTCGTTGCGAAAGTTCTGATGAGATGGTGTAGCGCCCATCGAAACTGCGCAGTCAACTTTTAGCTGCAACAATAAAGGTCTCACTTTGCCTTTTTTGCTAATTTTTGGGTTCTGCTGAAGACTTCAGCACAACCTATGGTCTTAAACCAAAATAAATGACAAGACATAAATTGGAATGTTTTATATTTTTCCGTTTGTTTTTTTTTTGTCTGTAATCAACAGGGTATGATGTTGAAAAGTCGCTGTGAAGCCACTTGACAAAACCTTTGACAGGGTGGAAATCATGATAGTGGTAGTCTGAATCGGAATGTATATACTTAATTTTACGATTCTAGCCGTTTGTTTGTATTAGTTTTACTCTTTCAACGCATTTTATTCCTAAAAGTATGTATTTGGAAAAAGACTTTTGAAGTCAGAGAAATTTATAAATAGAATTTCACGACTCTAGCTGCAGCCGTTTAACTTTTACCATTTTAAACACTTTTTCCTACATTTTCCCTAAAAGTACAAATTTACAAAAAAAACTTCATATTGGGGTCTGTACAATCAGAGGAATGTATACGCCGCACTGTATGACTATCTACCAGCAGCAATTTGGTCGGCACCAATTTTATCCCCTTTTGGCCTAAAAAGATCGCATCATATTTCGAATCTATGAAACCTGAGCCAAATATACACCGATTTTCATTCATTCTTTTTTCTCATTGTTTACCAATAAAAGTAATTTTTTGGAATATTTCATTTCCCCAT